>JAKWJA010002489.1:72985693-73626862 GCA_027704765.1 Solanum habrochaites | reverse complement strand
TTTTACTGTTTTTTTTTACCCCCTTAGCAGAGTTTCTCATACAACAATTAGCTATTCACTCAAGTATTGGAGTAGGGCCCCATTTGGAGGCACTGTATGGAGAAGATGTAGGGTCTCCAATTGGGTGGTTTGATGCATTTGAGGTTAGACCTTGGGGTGGTACTGACCTTCTGGAGGAATCGTTTTTAGATAAAAGTGAGTGAATGCATTCAAGAAAAGCTTTTAGCGGTGTGCTCAAAGTAGGCAGAAAGAATATGCAAATCGAAAGGTTAGAGCTTGGAGTTTATGGAGGGTAACAAGTTTACTGAAGGGTTTCACCCATGAAGGGGTGAGGTGGGTGATGCGCTTTGGGGTAGCGAGTAAGCTTAGTCCGAGGTGGTATATTGGTCCATTTGACGTTCTGAAGCGCGGGGGGGAGGTAGCATATGTGAATTAGCCTTATGCCCCTAGGACTTGTCAGGGTGCACCCGGTATTTCATGTGTATACTCTTGCTTGGTTGAAAAGTACCAGGGGGATGGAAACTACATTATTCGTTGGGATCAGTTCGTCTGAGGAATTTGTACTTATGAGGAGGAGCCTGTTGCCATACGGATAGAGAAATCTTGCAAGTTGAGACAAGGGAGATGGCATCCATCAAAGTTCAGGAAAGATCGACCAGTTGAAGAGTCCACTGGGAGAAGGATAGAAGGAGGGGAATGCAAGAAAAATTACCCGCACCAGTTTACAGATTCGGTACTCCTTTCGCCCTTATGTTTCTTATTGTGATCGTTCGAGACGAACGCTGGGTAAAGTGGTATCTATTGTAACGACAGCTGTTTAGTCGTTTTTGAGACGTAGAGTTTATTTCTGGCTAAATAACTGTATGGGTCGACGGATCCCACGACGGACCCGTCATGGGCGCGAGGAACGTTCGAGGGTGATGGAGGGTGTCTCGTTCCAAATACACTTAGACCCTGAGGCAATTTGAGTACTGGGAGTCGACCTCTGAACGTCACGACTGAATGGCAGACGGTACCGATCGTTAGCACGACGGACCGTCAACAAATCTTTCACAGAATGAACTCTCGAACTTGGCTGCCCCCGGGCATGACCGTACGGACCGTCCAGTCGTGACGGACCGTCACAGGCTGCGAACCCTGGCTGTGGGTCGGATTTATGTTAAAAGTTTTAAGGGGCGTTTTGGACTATTCATTGCTGTATTATAAAGTTAGTGGATACTAATGTTAAGCATTCAATTACGTGAGGGGGTTAAGGAGATAACCTTGAAATAAAAAAAGTGGGTTATTTTTTATAACTTTTACACTTAATTATATGGGACAATTAGGGTAAGAAAAGGGTTTTTTGATTGAATAATAAAATAGAAAGAAGGAGGGGACGCATTTTTCCTGAGAGACGGAGAACAGAGAGAACAGAAGAGGAAAGGCAAAGGACCTGAGGATAGCTTGCTTGATCACGATTCTTCGGTGGAGTAGGTTATGGTTTATGCTTTTCATAGTAAACTCTAAAAGCGAATGATATGTATATTGGGTTAGGCGTGTAAAGTATGCTATATGCTTAATTGTATGCTGCTGATGTGAACTTACCATGAAATTAAGGGTTGGGAAAGATTGGGTTGTGAAGCTTAAACCTAAACCCTCTCTCATGTTAATGGATGATGCCATTGGGATTAAAAGAAGGCTGATGAACTAAAAAATGAGGGTGGTTAGTGGATCGGGGTGTCAAGTTCCGGCACAAGGCTAGTAGTAAAGGATAGGAGTGTAAAAGCTTCTTTCTGACACCAGGATAGTACGTAATGGATCGGGGGTGTAACGTTCCGAAACCGGATAGTAGTAGTGGATCGTCTAGCGCAGGTGTCCAATTACGAACACCAGGATAGTAGAGGATCGGAGTGTCACGTTCCGTGACACACAGGATATAAAAGAAAGAACTTGAAGCATTGTAATATACTCAGATTTAAAGAACCTATTTCCAAATGAGTATGGTGTGGAGCAGTAGTCCTCAGAGGGTGCTTGGGTGGTGGCAATAGTTATGGTACTGTGGTTGTTTATTGTGAGGTTGGTAGTCGATGTTATGTTATTATCTGATATAAAATTGCTTTCTATTGTTAGTTGGCGATGATACCTACTCAGTACTTGTGTTTTGTACTGACCCCTACTGGATGTTTCTTCTTGTTATTTTGGGGAGTGCAGCAAAGTTACCATCGACTTCGATCAATGCACTATAGCCAGACTTCAGCATAATCAGATTTCAGGGTGGCTATTTTCCTAGCTCGGACTGGATCTTTCCTCGCGTCTTGTGTCTTGAAGTTCGTACATGGACCATCTCTTTTACTTATTTAGTTTCCTAGATACTCTTAGATCTTAGAAATTTGAGGATAGATATTCTTGTCATGATTGACTGTAAGTGTTTTAGGGTAGTAATTATAAATTTTAGACGTGCTTTTAGAAGTTATGTTAATTATGTTTGGGTTGCTTGAATGAGTTTAAGCTTCCACATTATTTTAGGGTATTATGGTTGAAATGTTGGGATTAGATGGTTGTTCGCTCACATAGGAGAGTAAATGTGGGTGCCACTCGCGGCTCGTTTTGGGTTGTGACAAATTCACATAAAACTCTTTAAGAAGAACACTCATTCGCAAAATTCTCATCTCAAAAAATCAACAAGACTCCATTAATAAAGATTGAAACTAAACATCAATAATTCATCCAGAATCTCAATCAATCAACTACACTAAACCTCAAAAAATCATCAAGAATCTCAATCAATCAACTTTAAAATGAATTAATAGATGAAATTTTACATGATTTGCGTAAAGGCAAACAAGCCCAACACGGTAAAAGCTTACATACCTGGAAAAACAATCTTCTTGAAGAAACTTGAAGGAAAATCTTTGAAGATGAACCCTAGCCTTAGTGTTTCATTGATTTTCTTGAGCGTAGAATTTTAGGAGTGAAAGAGAGTTTGATTCATGAAAAAAATGATTTTTCTACAAGTTTAGGTAATTTAGATGAGCTCCTAAGGTTTTTTAGGACTAAAATACCCTTGAAGAAATAAATAAAAAGAGCTTAAAGTCGAAATAATTTTGCAGGTGCAGTGAAGTCAGTATTGGCTCTGTAACGTGAAACCATCGAGTAGATGTTGCTAGGTTTGAGCATTTTCGTTAGTTAATCAATCATAAGTTCTTACTCAGAGCTTTGATTTTAGCAAAATTTATGGTGTTGAAAAGAGGACTCAAAGACCTTTAAATTGATATGTCATGGATCACCTAACGCTTTATATGTTAAAAGTTATGACTGTTTGAAGATGACCCAAAACTTAAGAAAATGATGGGTGACTTGAAAGAACGTCTTGTTAATTTTTATTTATTATTTTGAACTAGACGTGCTACATCTAGTGACTTTAACACCTAAGAATATTTAAAATTACTCGAAAAAATTCTATTCACAATGAAGAAGGATTTGAGTAATTTTAAGGTGTTAAAATGGTATTCATGTTTGGGTTTGTGTAATGTCATTTGTATTTCTTTATAAGTTTGTATCATTTCAGTAGGTATACATAATGGATTTATAGTTATTAAGAAGCATATTTATGTTCATATACTTATGTAGACTAGTATTCATTTACAAACGATACACCATGGGTTTATATATTTTTTTAAAAGTGCTTTTTTTCTTTAAAAAAATCAACTAAACTTGTATTTCGGTCATCAAAAAATAGAAATTCACAATTATAGTAACAATTAAAATTTGTATTTCAAAAAAATTGTATATCGTGACAAAAATATATTTCTTAAGTATTATGTATTCCAAAAATATATTATATTCAATGTCTAATTTATAAAAATCTAATAAATAAGATTTTAAATTATTTTGTATTCCAAACATCCAAATATAAAAAAATCAAAACAATTCAGTACTTTTGAATGATTTATTCAAATAATGGACTTCGAAAATATTCTTCGCCGCGCACTTCTTCTGGATCCAGATCAACATACAAAACGTACAAAATACTTTTGGGAAAACTGTATATAATAACAAACTATTAATTCAAATTGAATGCTATATATATAGTTTGATTTAATTGTACCCCATAGCAAACTATTCCTATTTTGCCTCTCTCCTGATGAATTTCGCTCGCCATTCTCGTTCTCTCCTTCGCCTCTCTCTCTTTTTATACAAACATAAATGTATAAAATGTGTTTGTATAAAGCGAGAAAAAAATTGTATTATATACATATATTTTCGTTCCCCTCTCTCCTCTCTCCTAGATCTCGATAGTCACTCTCCCATGTCTTGTTCGTTCACTCGCCTCTTCACTTTATACAAAAACGCAAATGTATAAAATGTTTTTGTACTTGTATAAAGTGAGAAAATTGTATATATACATATATTTTCGTTTTCCTCTCTCCGCTTTCCCAGATCTCGCTCACTCACTCGCCTCTCTCGCTTTATACAAAAACACAAATATATAAAATATGTTTGTGTTTGTATAAAGCAAGAGAAAATTGTATAAATACATATGTTTTAGTTCTCATCTCCCAATCTCGGTCGCCACTCTTGCATATCTCGCTGACTAACTCACCTCTCTCACTTTATACAATTACAAATGTATACATTGTGTTTGTGTTGGTATAAAGCGAGAGAAAATTATATATCTTTCATCCTATACACTTATGATTATACATATACGATCTTACCCTGGGCAATTTATTTTGTCTTTTTTTCCTTCTCGGCTTATACAAACATAAATTATACAATTGCTCTAAAGCAGATTATACAACTGTTTTCTTTTGTATATGTATAGCGAAATTATACAATTACTTTTTTTTGTATATGAATAGTGAAATATACATATTTATGTTTGTTATGAACACAATTATGTAAACTATGACTATAACATACAAATATGATTTTTGTGTTTGCTATATGTGAAAGTTGCTCAAATACTTTTGTATGGCAATATTTCCACAGAGGTTGAGTTCGTTTGAATGATTTATAGGAATTCTTAGAAAAATATAGGAAATTTAATTTAAAAAGGGTAAAGTTTAAGTAACTTGATAATATGAAATAATGGAAGAAATTGTGAGAGAGAGAAAGAAATGATGAAATTTGGATTAAAAAAAAATAGAAAGAGAGAAGCGGATAATGGAGTAAAAAGTGGGTCCAATTTGAGAAATAAAAAGAAGGTACATTAATTATATTAAAATACACTTTATTTGCTAAAATACTGACATTTTGACCTTTTTAATAATTATTTTAAAATGTGACTATTTTTAATAATTATAAAAAAAATTGACTACTTATCTAATTTATCGTTCAATTTATGAAATTTAAAAAAAAATGAATTTCAATGTTTTTGCAGACGTTGTAGCTAGGGGTGTATTTGGTTCGGTTTATTCAAATATCAAACCAAATCGTTTGTGTCGGATTTTTAAATCTATAAAGCAAACCAAACCAATAAACTCGGGTTTATCGTATTTTTTTGGGGTTTTTGATTTTTGAGTTTTTTCGGGTTTTTCTGATAATGTATTTTTTAAATATTTCTTCAGTCCTACCAAATTACAACTATTTGAGGTGCTTCTAAGAAATAACACAAAATATGATATGATTAATGACACTAAAATATCCAATAATAATAATAATAATAATGAAATGCTTTAAAAAATATTATAAATTAACATGTCATAAGAAAAGGATCATAATAAAAGTATTAAATCATGCTAAAATAAGTTTGATAAGTATTAGTTACATGACTAAATATTAAAGAAAATTAAAATTAGATCATGTAGTTTAATTTTCTAAAATCAATGTAAAATCAAATAACTAATATTCAATATTATTGTCATTCTTAGTTTTAAAGTTATTTTCTTTTTGCATTAGTTATTAATTTTATTTTGATTTAATTTTAATTATAATTACCAACATATTTCTATTATATAGAAGAGCCATGATTAGGACGATCAATGGCAATATTATAATTTTAAACATTATATATGGGCAAAGTTATAACTTTATAATTGCATAATTAGTGGTCAAAATAATTTTCTAGAAGAGTCCAACATTTTTTGTCAAGAGTCACAAAAAGTTTTATTTCATGTGTCGCCCCACATAATCATTTTATTTTATTTTTAAAAATTAATTTTGTCGTTGTTTGATTAAAATAATGTAAAAAATATTTATATAATTTAAATAGTTCATATATGTTTATTGCTATTACAACATATTCAGTATAATCTACTATCTATCATGATATAATTTCCTATTAAATTATATACAATATTTTTTAAACATAAGTATTGATACAGTTTTAACACAAAAGAGTAAAAAATATCTTTAAACTATCCGAAATAGTTTATATTTATCCTTAAATTGTATTTCGACTCAAAAATCTCGTTCCCATCAAACTATTGGGTCAAAAGTCTAATTCTTAAAATATTGAAATGACAACCGCTCATATGTACCTAAAATTATATTGCGGCTCAAAACATCCTTTTGTCAAAACTATTGGGTTCAAAAAGTGTCTTATAACGGGCAGTGTTCTGTTCAGTTAAATAGCCATTTGAATTCAACATTGTACGCAAATAAGGTTCACTGCCACCGTAGGACTAAATCCTTAATCTTTATCACCCTTCCCCCTCATTTATTATGTTCTAGAAGAGTGTACTCCTTCCCCTCATTTCGACAGCTAAGAGTAGTTTCAAAAATTTTCTTGTCGCTGGGGTTTCAAAGGGGATTTTCGTGTTGTAGGTTGCGTAAAAATATTTTCTTATTTTATTCTCACAAAATAATATTTAGTTTAATCTCCAAAATATATTTGTTTAATCTTCAAAAAATTGTGACTTAAATAAGAAAACAAAATATCAATGTCTTAAAGAGATAAAAAATCTGATAAGTAAGAATAAAAAATGACAAAAATAATGCGTGCATAGTTGGTAGTTTAATAAAACACCATAACTATAGTGAGAGCTAAATGTTTGAAATTGTTTAAATATATAAAAACAAAAATAATTTGGCATCGAATTATTATTATCATATACATAATGAAACTTCATAATAGACAATTACATATGACCTTCATATAATAGTGAGTCATTACTTTTAGCTTGATTTATTCTCTTGCAACCTTGAATTGTCTATAAGATTAGTTACATTCGTCGAGTCGGAGGGAGTAAGGAGCAAGTAAATATTAGATTATGGAATGCGTTACAACTAAAATAAATATTTCTCAATTAAATACTTGAATGTCAAAATTTAAAATACTTAGTACCTTATATAAATTAAATGTTTTTGATTTATATCTATAGATAGAGATAAAAGAAAATACTTTATAAAAATAATTGTGAATTTATTTTATTTTAAATTTTGTTAAGAAGGCAACATAGTACAAAACACTTACCGTTATAAATATAACAATTGTGATCTGAAGTTTTTGTACCCACTCCCTCAATTGATGTAATTTTAATTTAACTTACATGAAGGAATTTTTTAAAAGAACAAAAAAAACACTTTTATAAAAACTCGTGGTCTAAAAACAAACCAATAGATGTTCAGGAGACTATAAATCATCTACAAGAATAAAATGAATATTTTAAACGTCAAATATATTCTAAATAATGGAACATCATTCTTTTAAATTTACTACTAAAAAAAAAGTATGTCAATAAATTATTTTAAAGTAAACTTTTCATAAAATTTTCATAGTGTAAAGAGTTAATTACATTAATCCCTACTTTTTGCAAAATTTTACAAATATTTTCTTTAGAAATAATAACTTAAGATAAAATCACATACCATGTGGATACATCGATCGTGATTACATTGCTATTGAGAGAAAACTGTGCAGGACACAAGCTCAGGGTGAGGAATTCGAGAGAGAATGAGTGTATTCGAGAGAGAATATGGAAGTATCCGAGAGGGGAGAGATGTATTCAAGAGAGGATAGGGATGTATTGAAAATGAGATAAAGATGTATTTAAGAGAGAATATGAATGTATACGAGGAGAGATACTGATGTGTCTGATCGAGGATAGGAATGTATCTTCGAGAAGATTTTATAATTTTTTTAAATAGTAGAAAACTTTAGAAATTATAATAAAATTAGACAATAATTTGGATAACTTTTTTTAACTTATAATTGAAAAAAGTAA
This sequence comes from Solanum habrochaites, assembly GCA_027704765.1. Taxonomy (NCBI): domain Eukaryota; kingdom Viridiplantae; phylum Streptophyta; class Magnoliopsida; order Solanales; family Solanaceae; genus Solanum; species Solanum habrochaites. The sequence continues at coordinate 73,618,715 of JAKWJA010002489.1, read as the reverse complement.
TTAAGTATATTGGGCCCCTTGATACGGGCCTCAATGATTCTGAGTAATGTACTATAAATCTTTATGAACCATTCAAAAATTCTAAGTTTCAAAAATTTGAAGTAATATATTAAAGATAAAATATATGAAAAACGTACAAGAAAATATTCTTGAAAGTATATCAAATAATATTTTTATGTATAAAATTAAAATTTAAAATTATATATAGTAATGTAGGGTTGATTTGATCTCAGGTTAATTTTTTTTAATTAAAACCAAACAAACCCAAATATAGTCGAATTTTTTTTCTAATACCAAATCAAGTCAAACCAACCACTAGTCAATTTTTTTCCAATTTGATTCGATTTTGGGTTCAATTTTATATACCCCTAGTTGTAGCATACGCGCAGCCAGAATCGACCTAATCACAAGGACCGTTGCGAGGCCCAGGGATTGGGGGCTGGGCTATCTTATTTCTGTTTTAAGGAGTTCAAAGCGCATATATTCGCCAATAATAGTACGAACATATATATATATATATTAGATATATATATATATATATATATATATATATATAAAAACAACTTACAAATATTCACATACTTTTAAGTAAAAGTACAATTAGTTCCTTAAAAATAAAAGTCTCTCAAAGGACTTATACAAAAAACTGTGATACATTAATATAAGGTGCAGAATAATTAATGTTAGCCAGATACCATTACCATTTTATACCATGATACATTAATCTGATGTACGTTGTATTACGTGATACCACTAATTTGATAGGCGGAATTACACTAATTGTGATGCTGGCGAGGATACATATTGATGCGCGAGAGACATTAAGTTATGTGTACGAAAATGATAGATTTGGAATTTTGTAAAAAACTTATAGGTGATAAATGGTAATAAGTAAAGTAAAAGGTGTGATTTCCGTAATTAATCCTAAAAAAAGAAGAAGAGAAAACTACATGTATAACAAATATATACTAGTTACTTAGTTAACATAGTAATACTTTGCTTTACTTACAATTTTCGACCTACTTTTACCTATAATTATGCGGTTCAAATTTTTAGTTTTGTATAGTTCGCGTTATGATTCGAAATTTATATGATATAATTTATATAACTTTTGTATAATTCAAAATTTGTATATAATAATTTGTATAACTGTTTACATTTCTGAAGTTTGTATTTGTATAAATTGTTAGTTGTCAAAAAAGAAAGGGATAGTCGCCCCTTATACTATTTCCCTTTCCCCACTCTCTCCTCTTCCGCGTTTCTCCCCCCCCTCCTCCCGTTTTCCGCCCCACCACCATGCTTCATCAATTCTGTTTTGTTTATACAAACATACTTGCAAATTGTACAAACAAGACAACATAAATTGTAGTTACAACCTAAAATATGCAAACTATAAGTATGAAACATAATTAAATGTATTATATTGACTAATTGTGAAAGTTTTCAAAAAAAATTTACCTTATATATGCAATGTAACTTTTTATCGAGGGATTCAGATAAACCCCTGACACCCTCCTCGGTTCGTGTGTACTTGAACCATTTAACTAAATAAATTCAATTGTTTCAGTGATGAACTTAGAAGTAAACATGTACAGGCTATAGCTATATTCTTGATTTTCTTCTAATATTAATGAGGAAGCCATGAATTTGTGGAATTGATTAGGAAGACCAAAAAAGAGAATGTGAACAAAGGAAAAGAATAAGAATAAAAGAATAAGGAAGTGTATTCCCAAAAAATGTTTTTGTTTCTTTTTATTTCGTCCTAGAATTCTGTTAGTTAAGAATCAGATTCTTTAAGATTTAGACTAGGACTAGACCTTTATGGTTATATTTATCAGAATAAAATCATGTAACTTTTTTCTGTTTAGAAGCTTTGAGGAAAAATTAAAAAAAATGAAATAAAGTTTTGGGTAGGTACTTTACGGTTGGGTGTTGGGCAACCCTAAATACTCGCCACACTCCCACACACACGTACGCATACACCACACACACACTGACACACGCACGCGCGTCCGCCTCCCCCCCCCACGCACGCACCACGCACGTACACATATACGCACACACGCGTACACTCACACGCACACATATACGCGAGCGTGCACGCACACGCACATGCACTCACTGCGTTTGTGTTTTTATAAAGCGAGAGCAAATTATATATACAAATACAAATGTATATATTTTTCGTCATATACATTTATAATTATACAAATACGATCTTCTCTTGCCCAATTTTTTTGTCTTTCTCTCTTTCTCGCTGTATACAAATACAGATTATACAATTGATTCTCTTATATGTATGTATATATATATATATATATATAATATATATATATATATATATATATATAACAAAATAGCCATATATGTAGAATGAAAATAGCATAACAAAGTTTGCTATATGAAGTGCAATTATGAAATAATTATAATTATAAAAGTACAAATATAGTATTGTGTTTGCTATATGTGAAGTTGCTCTTATAATACTCATTTTTCTGTGATTCATGATATTGGGTCTACATTTCTTATTTTAATTTTTTAAAACATTTCTCTACGTCTATTTAGCATAAATATAAATTAATTATAATTTAACAAAATTATCGCTCTTTATATTAAATTCTTCATTAATCCATATTATTAAAAAATAAGTTATCTATATATAAAATAAGAAGAAAAAACACATGTGTCAGCATAAAAAAAAAGAAGAGAATTTAAGAATCATTAAATTAAATTAAAATAAAAAAGAAAAAAGAAAAATTGGGTACAAAAATAACTAAAAATTCAACAAACAATTTTTACAGCTCTTTAAAAAATTCTAAAATTTAAAGTTACGTTAACTGTTTACTGTTTTTCATAATATTTTTCTTCTTTTTGATTTTAAAATAAAAAATATGAGAACTATAAATCTAATATTTCTACAATATTGTAATAACATCTTTCATAAAATTTTAAAGAATTAAATTAACTAAATCTTGTATTATATATAATAGGAAAACTAAAAAGGTAAAAAAGAAAAAGACAAAATCTAACTTCTCATTTAAATCTGAAAATTTACTCAAAATGATTATTAAGTACGGTTTATTTCAAATCTAAAAAAATATATGTGAAAGTACGATTTATTTCAAGTATGTAACCATTTTTTGTTTTTGAATTCCTATAATAAAGGCAATGATCTATTCATTTATCTATTTGCTTCATTCATTCTATATATATCTTCTTTTTCAGAAAAATTGTATTCATTTTGTTAGTATCATCCATTAGAACAATCATTCTTCGAGTGAGAAATTCATCTTCAGTGTACATATGTATTGCTTCGACCGATAAATTATCATATACATTAATTTAAAATCAGATATGAAAAATATCCAAAAATTGTCTAAATTACATACCACAAGTTGATTTCCTTATTTGCCGTCTATTACTCTTCTTCTAATAAAATAGTTTGAAGGAAAAATTGTGATTTAAACGAGTAATCGTTGATTATTTATATTATAACAGATATACTTTATTATTAAACATGTATTTATTGTTGAATAAAAAGATATTTTCCATTAATTAGTTAGTTGTATCTTGTTAGTTATATTGTTAGAGAGGTGGTCAGAGTTTGTTAGAGTTGTTAATGAAATGTATAAATACAATATGTATAGATTGTTGAATACAAGTTGAATATACTCAAACATTATTATTCTCTCTTGCTCTTGCTCTTCTTTCTCTCATCTGAAGGTCCTCACATGGTGAACGATCAAGGATCTTAAAATGGAGCAGAGCATTGATAATCGACCTCTATTCCTCGATCTTCTCTGTTTATGGGTTTCAGTTTCATCGCATTTCTTTAATGTTTTTATCCTGTTCGACATATCAACAACGGTGAATCTCTAGTTCACCTGCAGAGATCGGCTGGAGGAATGGAGCGGCAGTTGTACCTACTTTCCTGGATAACAATCGATCAACATCATCCTTTGTTTCTAAGGACCATGTCGCCAGGGGAGTTCCCCTAATTCGATGGAAACAACAGGCCCTGAGAATTAGCATTAGGAGTAGTTCAATGCCGAATAAGTGGCTGTAGGTTAAAAGCAGTTAGGATTTGTGGTGGTCGATTATTTTTTAAGGAAAATAGAAATAGAAATTTGATGCTTCTATTCTGAGTTGTGGAGAGAGAAAGATGAGAAAGAAAAATCGAGGGCAACTGTAATGCTATAAGTTATTTTCATGGATCTGAATTTGTTGTACATGAATTACTTAGTGGAATTGTAATGCCTGACAAGTGCATTTTTAAGGTGGTGGACGGATCTTACAAAGAAGAACGAATAACAAGGTTACGGACTCGAGCTTCGTCCTTCATTCACAAATTCTACTCTTAACCCAAGGAACTTTTTCTGTTTCAACACTATCTTCTCAAAACTAAGAGAACTATCGGGCAGAATTTGATGCATTGATGACATGTCCTGGATGTAATTGTTATGAGTTAGGAAATTGTGGAACACTTTGCGTATCAACGCCTTCTTCAATTTCTTTATGGGTTTTGTAAATGATTCTTAACCACAGGCTTATAAATCACATCATGATAATGCGTCTAATCATCAATTAATAAGGCATATGCCATGATCATTCATGAGGAAGTAGAAGATCTCTGGGGTCTTCTTCTGACAGCTCCTTGCTGAAATTGCTGAAGCGACAATTTGTTTAGTGGGAAAGCAACTCGAGTGTACGCACTAACGAATCAGGGGAATAATTCCTCTTACACGGGCAGAGAAGCAGAACGAAGTGATCCTATTGCTGATCATTGTCATCTCACAGGTCACACAAAGCAATTTGTTACAACGTTTAATTGATATCCTCCAGATTATAAATCAAGAAAAGATGCGAAGAAAACAGCCGGTCACTATATCAAAGGACAACCCTGACACTAGTAAGGGCACTACTAATCCTACTGATATTGGCAATTGGCCAGGGGTCATCTGCCATTTTGAAGGATCTTCTCACAGTCGAAAGGTTCTACTGATGCATTTGGCTTGCTATTCTCAATTTAATGAGCACAATACAAAAAAACAAATCTTAACCATGCTTGATTAGAAAAGTTGGAAGCTGACATGTATCCTTGACAGCAGGTATGATCCCCTCATATACTATCATCAGATGATGTTAAGTGGAAGTGGATGTGGTGTTCTAGTAATATGGTTAGCTCCTGTTGAGCGTTATCCACCATAAACATGTAAACAAAGAATGGTATAGGCAAAGTTCATTGCCCGCACTAGTAATGGAGTCAAGTAATCACACAGGGATCATCCTATGTCTATTTCCTGGTCAAGAGATAACCAATGTCATGCAATTCTGAGGGTCAAATACAAATTGGTGTTGCTTTCAACTGACAAAGGACTAAGCTTCAGTGTGTTGTCTGATTCTATCCTGATGTTTGTTATTCTTTAGGATCTCTCAAGTGGGGCAACGCGTGGAGAAGGGGGATTGGTTAAAGAAGAAAGTGGGATTGTAGTGTTTCAATCAGGTCATAATGAAAGCATTTACAACAAAGTTGCTGTCTTTCGCAGCTACGAAGCCTGTTTTCTTCATCCACTTGAAGTAGTATAGTTACGATTCTGTGATAGCTATCAGTATGAGTGTGAATCTTTGGCAAAGAGGTTGGGTAACCTCTTCTGTTACTCTACGCAAGTTGTTTGGTCCTATCTTAACATTGGGACAAATGTATTCAAGAGTTGTAATGTGTTGTCCTTTAGCAACAACAAACTAAGACTGTCTTTTCCTTAAAGCACTACTACATCTGAGTGTTGTTTTCAATTAGTTCAATGGTGTGAAGTTTGGGTCCTTATAGAGTTACCATGAACTCATAATGGAAAAAAAAACAAAAAGACTTTTACTACCACTTGTTAATGGCTTTTCTCGATATAGCGTGGTGTTGTCTACTACATATACAAGCTTTGATGTTGTTGTTTGTGATTAGGAATTTCTGTTATGGTTCAGACTGTTTTATTCTTCTGTGCGTTGAAGTTGCTTAGGACTGAGAAGTGGTGGTGTGAGTTCTTTAACTCACAATGAAGGATTGCTAAAGTCTTTTGGTACTGTTCATCAAAGTTCTGTGCTCTTACACCACAACAAAATGGAGCTGGCAGAGAGGAACATAGACACATTTAGATAGTAGCATAAGTAGCAAGAGCTTCAGAATTTCAGGTGGGGTACCATTGAAATTTTGGGGGGATTGTGTGACCACACTGTATACATAATAATAGATGCCTTCGCAATATTCAAGATAAATCTCCTTTAGGAGATGACTTCATAGAAATCATCTTCCTCTAGCTCACATGAAAGTATTATGGCTGTTTGGGGGTTATGTATCTCAGGTGAGAAAGGTGGACAAATTTTCTACAGTGGCTATTCTTGCCAGTAGCAGTATTTCTGGTCTACCCAGTGTCAAAAAAAAAGGGTTATACACTCTATGTATGATTTGGAGTCCAAAGTATTTTGACAAGTAGGATGTCTTTTTCAGAAGAGTCTTTTTAAGTTCAAGAACAACTTCACTTCTACTCTTCATTTTTTTATCTGAAGGAAGATGAACTTCAGTAATCCTATTATAGAGATAGATGCTCAGTATCCTTAATGTTCCTGCTCCTTCTCTTTGCGTATGTTCCTTTATGGATGTTTCTTCAATGGGGTAATGCTTCGGCTTCTGAATCTCCAGCACTACTTTCAATTCAGCAGTACTGTTACTAAAATCTTCCAGGACTACTAAGACCCTCTTCATATTTGGATAAGATGACTATGTCTCACAAGCCAAGGAAGTGCAAATTGGTTTTTATCCAGTATCTGAGTGGTTAGTTATGATCATTATCACCAGGGTTTAGAGCTGGCTTTAGCATCTTATTCGTCATCAAAGTAAGAAACTATTTCTAAATGAGGCTATTTAAGATCCCAATGGGGTTGCCTGGCCTATTCAATCTGAAAATTCAAGCATTTACAAGATAATCACACTTGGAGTTTAGTTGAACTACCAGCTGGAAAGAAACCTAGGGTGTTTGTAAATGGGTGTTCAAAGTTTAAAACACATCTTCTGGAGCTTGGAAGGAAAGGTACAAGGCGCGACTTTGTAGCAAAGGAGTTTTAAAGCCAAACAAGATGGGGGTAGATTACACATGAGACATTCTCTCCAATGCTAAGATGTGTTACGTCAGTCAGTTGGTGGTCTCTCTCTGTGGAAGCAACTAAACATTGGTCTATTTTTCATTAATGGATGTTCATAATGCTTTTCTTCAAGGGCCCGGGATTTAGTGAGGAAGTGAATTTGAGGTTGCCTTATGGGTTTTTCCAGCCAGGAGGGGAGGGAAGCATGTTGTCTGCAATTATAAGTCTCGTTATCGATCAACACATGCATACCCTAAGGCAATGGACAAGAAACTCACAGCATGCATGATACAACTTGGACTTTCAAAAAATCATTTTGATATTCCTTATTCACCAAGACGTCTGCGAGAGCTGGTAGTTAGTTTTGGTTTTATGTGGAGATTTGTTGGTGACAGGATAGCAGTAAAGATCTGATTCTACAAACAAGGAAATGACTAAAGCTAAAGTTCAAAATGATGAAAGATCTTCTTGGAGAATTGAAGTTTTTTCTGAATGATATTTGTCGAGATCATCAGAAAGGGATATAAATAGTTGCATGAGCCAAAGGAAGTATGCCATTTGACACTAAATTTAGTGAGTTGGGATTGAGTGGCATAAACAAGTTAACACACTTTGGAGACAAATCTGAAACGTACATCAGTGGACCTGATGATGTTTATAACTAGAGGAAGTCAGTGTGGTCTACAAATGAAATATATACTTGTTGATTCCGACTCAATATCAATCGGCTAGGAGGAAAGTTATTAATTTACTGATTGAATAGAGGGATTGCATATGTAGTGCAAGTGGAAGTCAATTTATGCACATGTCACAAAAATCTCACATGAATGCTTCCTCTAAGAGTAGGAAATATATTAAAAAAAAATGCTCCAGGGTCGTGGTCTTTAATGCCCTAAGTACAGTTCTTGAAAAATTTGTAGCATATTGGATTATCATGACTGGGGTGGTTTTGTTACAAACTAGAAGCCTGCCACAGGATACTTAGTGAAGTTTGGCCATGCTATCACGTGTCTTGGAAGTCAAAGAAAAGCATAGACAACAAGAAAACTAGAGTTAGCATTTTAGAGCTCATGCTGTAAGCCCAGAGTTTAGAAGTATGGCTTTGCTATGAGGCTGTGAAGTTAACTTGGTTTGATTGGTTTTGTTTATACAAGAGCTGGGAAGGAGGAACAGTTAATTGTGGTTTTCCAATTTCTCTATTGTGATAGCCCAAAGCTGATATCCAAATTGCGCAAATCCAGTTATTTTTTAAAGAACTAAGCAAATGACATTGATGTAATTTGTGAGAGACAAGATTATACATGTATGATCAAAACTCATATGTTCTACTAAGGACACAACAGGCCGATCTTTAACCAAGAATCTTGGCAAGGCACACAACATGAACACTTAATGACCAAACTGTGCTGAAAGAAAGGATGTATTCAATCATCAGTTGAGGGAGGATGTTGAATTAAAAATATTTTAATTAATTAGTTAGTTGTATCTTGTTAGTTATATTGTTAGAGAGGTAGTTAGCGTTTAGCGTTGTTAATGAAATTGTTTTTTTATAAATGACAATATGTACAGATGTTGAATACAAGTGGAATATACTCAAAAACATTATATTTCTTTTTTCTTTCTTTCTCCTTCTCTCATATCGAAGGTCCTCACATGGTTTGAAGATAAAAGGATCTTACATTTATATTATAACAAAATATTACTATTAGTAAAAAATGCCCACTAATATTATTCATAGTTGCACAATTGTAGTGAGGTGATCCCCGCGACATGAAAATGTAAAGTTAAAAGTGGTTTTATATCAATATCTTCCCACATTTTCTATACACAAAAAATACATCTTGTGGACAAAATCCAAAATTTCTTCAACTAGCGAATTATTATATGCATTAATTTAAAATCTGGTATGAAGAACTATTCAAAAATTATTTAAATTACATATCAAAAATTGATTTACTTATTTACAGTCTATTGTTCTTCTTCTAATAAAAATATAGTTTAAAGGAAAAATTGTTGTTTAAAGGAGTATGGGTATTCATTGATTATTTATATTGTAATAAATATAATATAATATTAAACATGCTGATATTATTTTATATCTTGCAGATTTGAATTGATGTGATCCCCACTATATGAAAATGTAAACTTGAAAGTGGTGTTTATTTTCTACTAGATGGGGATTGCCCGTGCTGAGCACGCCCAACATTATAAATCTGCTCATCGTTGATGATGAATTTTAGAGTATTTTATTGCTGAAAAATATATACACCACAAATTATAAGGAAATATTTGTTCAAATTACGTGTGTAATAGTAAAAGTGATAATCTAATAAGGAAGGAACAAAGTACGTTCATTGAATGTATTAGATGTACAAAATAACAAATTATCTATAAAGTAGAAGACATTAAATATTGACACAACTCCAAAAAGATAAAAAGAGAATGAATGTTGTTGGAAACATTCTGCTTTTATGTGTCATTCAAATTCTAATGCTTTTATTTTTTCCTCTTTTGTTGTTGTATGTTGTTGTATGAAATGAGGGAATGAATATTTTATTCCTATACCCTTTTTTGAACGTGGTTAATTGCTTTAACGTTGTTATTAGTAATAATTTAACCTTTATTTTCTTCCTGCATATGTTGTCTCCCTCAGAGTTCACTGGACTTTTTTTTTAATATTCTCTGGTTGGATAGAAAGCTCAATTTACATTGTCCATACAGTTGACTTATTTCTCGCGAAAAATAAAAAAGAACAAGCATATCCTCAATTATCATAGGTACACAGTAGAAGGAAGTGTTTTCACTTATGATCTATACTCTAACTTGTTGGGAAATTATCATCACTGATCAAACAAATCATAAGGACCTGAATAATTAGTAACTGATCTGTATGAACATATGAGTAAAAACATTCAGTTGCGCAACCAAGTTTGGTAATCACTTGCTGTAAGTATTTGAAGAAATTGAAGACCCATAAAAAGATTTATTTTATCAAAACTTTCTTATAAGAAATTAACGTCAAGCACCACTTGTTTTACTTGACGTTTCATCGCAAGCGTTTCGTTTAGTCAAGCAGTTTAAAAGATTTCTTAAATTAGGGCAGAAGTAAAGTTCAGGAAAATCCTGTCCGAGGGAATCTAATTATGAATGCCCACATTACATGCCTTGCATTAGTCCTTCTACAGTTGGGATGTTGTGATGCTAAAATAACAAAGTATCAAATTAATTTTCTAGATTTTCATCTCAACACTTTCAGAACTCATTCAATATTGCTCTACAAACAATGCGGTTCTCTACAATAATATTTCATTGGCAATTTACTACCATGGTGTTGCTATTCAAACTTGTAATATACGAACTCAAGTCTAGCTTTCTTAGACTTGTAATACACTAACTCAAAATTTTAAGTATCTGGTGCGACAATGAACATTATGTTAAACTCAAGTCTAGCTTTCTCACACTTTTTAATAAACCAAATAATTTTCTAATTGTATTAATACAGATGAGGATTGTAAATCCATTATATATATAATATATATATCTATATTAATCTATCCGTATATTATATCTATATATAATATATAATTATTTATATAGATTATCAATCTAAATTGCATTAAGTCACATGTGACGTGATTGTCCTTCTTTCGCCATGGGTAAGCACTCCCTCAATTTCACTAAGTACGTTTATTTTTCTTTCCAGTTAGAAAGATACACTTACATTGGAAGGCAACATGAGAGTGTTTTTAGGTAAAATCCATATATAATCAATACCTTCACGAAATTATCAAGAACATCTAAGACCATAGACAACCAGTGATGATTTTCACACCCACAAAAGAATCATAGAAGAAAAGAAAAGATACATTAGGCAAAAAAAAAAAAAGGATACCTTGTACGTGATCCTTACAAATTCGAGCAGAAAATAAAATAAAAAATAGCTTATTGAACATTGTGTTTTAAATTGATGTCCGTCTTGGTGAGATTAAAAATTCATTAAAAATAAGAAGGGAGGCTTCAAAAAATATGATATTTATACAACGTCCATGAGTATTCTGTGCATCTAACACATTAGCTATTAATCAACAATGATAACTGTGCAGCAAGAGAAACAAGAAGGTGAAAAAGCTCCTATATAACGAGACTACAAAATGAGGCATTAACTACTTATAATAAGCAGTTGGAGGAAAAGCGACCTTGAATCATAATTCCTTATGCATTTAATGTGACATTTCCTTTTAAGTTTTCAGAAATAGTAAGACATAAACGAAACAAACACTCTATTCAAATATCTGAGTAGAGATGTTTTTCAATGTTACTTAGTTAGTTTGTTTGTTGGAATCATGTCATCACCTATCACAATCTTCAATGAAACACGGGAAACAGCCTAATGACAAGTTTTAATCATGAAATTTCTTTGTTCCCGCAGGGGAATACCACTACAACTGAGAGGTAGAGAGGCGAAGATTAGCCCATTTAACGTATCCTAATGGAAGACGACAAATACACTCTATAATTAAGTAGTAATATATTATCATACCTAAGCTAATACTTCCCAAATGAAAAATATAACAGTGTGATTTAGAAAGAAATGTAGGAAACAACAATAATAGAGTATATAATTTTGCATTATACTATAGAGTGCCAATGATAATTAGGAAGGAATTCTTTTTGCGGAAATCATTGACCAACTTATTTTTGTTCTGATTTAATAGGAAATTAGATACTGACAGAAATATTATGCTAGTAACAACCTTACTGAAGAAGGGCTAACACTTCCTACAAACTCCCAATGTCGGTGTCAAAAGGTTGAACCCTCACATTGCTCAAATTCATATGACAAATAAAACAAGATATGACCCAAATAAGATTCCTCTTCATTGAGATTACATTAAAAAAAAATCTTTCATGAGGGAATATCAAATACACATGAACATCTAGTTCTTCAAAATTAAGGAGATCTGTTTCTATTACGTCACACACTTCACAAAAATTTTACAGTAAAAATTCTTCTGAAAGAATTCACAGTAGCAGATCATGAATTCCAGTAGTAGTAGTTTAGATGTAAGCATCATCAACCTACCATCTTGACATAACTACTGAAAAATGATAGTCCGAAAATAAAATGCAAAGTTATTCTTTCCTTCTTTTTTCTTTGTTTGGAATTTTCTTTCATCAATAGATGCCAAGACAAGACATTCACTCTATTAACATGGACACAATTTTCGAACATAACGCAGATCACACTGTATATTTACCTGACTATTTGAGTATGCCAAACATTCTAATTTTGATTTTTGAAAATAACTTGTTAATTAAAAAAGGTAATTTAAAATGTTATTACACAACATTTATTTTGATGACATAGCATTTGTAAATCATTATAAAAATCACAATCCCGCAACACAAAGAACATTTATATACATTCAAATTAAAGGAACAATGAAAGAAAATAAAAAGGTGATGTGTAGAACTGCAAAATTAATTCGAATAAACTACTCATAAGAAAGAAGAAGAAGAAATTCAATAAATTAAAAAGTAGCTAAATACTACCACTGTTTGTTATTTGTAGTTTGCGCTATCGCCTTCCAATGATACTCAAAGATTTGACCCAGTAATGCCATTGAATTTTGAAATGTAGAAGTACGGAAAGAATATACCTACAACTAGAACACAATAGCAGCTTGAGGCTTGGGAGTAAGAACAGAAGCTTGTTGATAGTACTCGGCAACGACATCATCTCTAGCATGTGAAAGACATGACACCAAACTCAAGAAGAGTTAGTCTCTTTAGATTTTTCCCTGCTGCGGCAAAAAAATAATCAAGTACTCCACAGAAAATGGCTTGGACATAAATCAAACACCGTTGATGCACAATCCATTTGTAAATCTCAATACATGTGCAAATCAGGTAAAATTACCAGCATGTTCTTGAAATCTTGGCAAAAAATTATATTTTAAAGTAAAAAATATAAAATATACCAAATTATCATTGATAAAAATAAAGCAAGATTGAAAAAGATTCAGTCAATTGTCACAAAAAAATTGCTTCATGTTTGCATGGAGGATTAGTAACAGAGAAAGAAGAAGACACAAGTGAGAGGAGGAATGAGAGTTGAAAACGAAAATAAAAAAGGAATAGGCACGTGTTCAGAAAAGAAAAAAAATCACGTGAATGAAATTCAAATACAATACACGTGTTTATACGATGGAGAAGCTAAAAAAGTATTATTGACAGTTCATTTTTCTTGTATCATTTTGGAGTGCGAATAAAAAAGTGAAAGTTCAAGAAAAAGAAAGAACAATATTTATCAAAGTGAAAAGAAAATGTGATTCTTAGATCAATAGTATCATATTGTGAGTTTTTAGTTCGTTGTATATACTCATATTCATTAGATCGAATGAGTTTTCTATGCATTTTTTTTTTACATTTTTAATATTTATTTATTTTTACTGTGATTAATATTTATTTAGGATTGTATGTTACTTTTAAATTATGGTGAAGTAAAGTCCAAAAAAAGGAAGAACAATATTTATAAAACTTAAAATCCCCTACACATCATGATATATTTGGTCTATAAAATCTTATTGTGCTTTCATTCGTACTACGTACTTAAATTCTTTAGATCGAATGAGTTTGCTATCATTTTTTTGTTAATTTTTAAATATATATAATACTTATTTGTATTATTATTTTATACTCATTCTGTTTTAATTCATTTTTTGAATTATAGTTTTACATGAATTTGAAAATTTGAAGAATAGTTTGAACTTTTTGAATTCGAAACTGCCTATATTAAGTACTATTTTATTTTATTTGTAAATTAAAATTTTGATTTTTTATAATAATTTTAAATCATTTTTTATAATTAAAGATAAATTATTTTCTTTTCTAAAAAATACTAAAATTATTAATTATGTATAATAGATATAAATAATTATTTCCTTATTTATTTTTAAAATGACTGTAAAGTAATTTTTATAATTAAATAGAAATAATCTTAAAATAGTTCTACAGAATAGGATACCATAACTTATTTTTAAAATAATTTTCTAAAAAATACTAAAATTATTATTATTAATGATATATAGTAGGAACAAATAATTATATACTATTTTATTTTTAGAATGCTTGTAAATTAGTCTTTATAATTAAATAGAAATAATCTTAAAACAGTTCTAAAAATAGGGTAATATAAATGTAAATATGAATTTATGCAATACAGAAAAAGTAATTACATTACAAAAATTTAAATTAAATTAACATGAATTTAAAACAAGACATGATATATAGGAATTTTTTTTTAAAAAAATTTTACTAAGCATGTTTTTTCTTGCGATTTATTATTTTTGAAAATAAAATTTTAAAATTTAATTTGAAAATAATTTTAAAAATGGTTACCACTTCCCATGCTTTGATAAAATAATTGAATTGTGATCTTTTACAATTAATTTTTTTTATAGAGATAACTAACCTACGTCTCATAGATCCTATTACATCCCCACTAACTTGTAATTATTGCATTTAACATAGATTAAAATAGGATAACTTTATAAAGAACATTAATTATTTAAAACTTTATAAAACAAAAATAATGAAAGAAAAAAATAATAAAATAAAATATTTAAAACATTAAAAAAAAAATCCGCCTGTTGGTGATTTACAAATATCAAAAGAAACAACATTTTGTTAAATTACTTCAAGTATTGTGTATTTTAAGACATTTAATTAAATTTTGTATAATACATGTAAACCACGGACGACGATGTAACGATATGTTAGTTTTGCCTCTATATTTGGTTACTTCTTTAAAAAAAACTTCTTTTTTTACTTTATATGGTTGTAAAAAGGGACAATCTCAACAATATAGTTGTATTTATTTACATTATCTTTTATCTCAAAATCAATTTCTATTATAATGTTCCAGATATTTAATACGAAAAAAAATATTTTATAAAATCTTTTGAAATGGAATAAAATATATATAAAAAATTCATTAATATACCATCTAATCTTATGATATCAAATATTTCTTTTGGAATGTTTAGAATTAATAAATTACTAAAAATAATTTTATTAAATGATATGAAAGAATAAAGTTCACACAAGTAAAAATATTTGAAGTATTTGATATTTAATAAAAGGTAAGATGATCATAAAATTAATAGTATATATCCTTAGAAAAAATAAATAAGATAATCCATGGTGCTCAAATAAATAAATTTATGATTTGTATTATTATTATTATTATTATTATTATTATTATTGTTATTGTGTGACAAATCAAATATATTATTAAGTGCATAATATATTTTATTAATTATTTTTAATTATAAAATTATTATATTTTATTTATTCGCGCAACACAGACACAATAGTAATTTATTTAATAAATACTTTTAAAACATGTCAATATGAAAAAAATGTATATCTTTGTTTGGTAAAAAAGAACACATGTATATATCTTTTCATAACTAGATTTATTAAATAAGTCATGCTTTTAATAATACGCAGTAATATGAAACAATTAATATAAGGAAGTGTAAATTTGTCTGTCATAATTGATCTGTATTTACTTTAAACAGATTTAGAAAATGATTACGAAAAAATTAAAATAAGAAAAATATGTGTAATATTGTAAACCATATAGAAGATAACTGTTATAGAAGAAAATCTTAAAAGAAGTCTGAAATTATCTCAAAATTAATCCCTATTAAGGAATTGTTTTTTCCTTATATATGGTCGTTCCGTTTAACTTCTTTTTACATTAATGGAATCTCAGCCTCCTCAAAAATAGAACCAAAAAAAATAAATTATGTTCTACTTAAAATGTACAAAAGTTTTGTTCTTTCGAATCTTAATTATTTATTGTGGATAAAAAGTGTAGAAATGGTATATGCATAAACCTTTTTTGATGTACCAAGGCAGTGGAAAGTGGAAACCTTTATCTTTTCTATCTTATATAATAATTGATAATTGATAATGTGAGAATATTACCATTACCACCATAACCACCCAACCAATAGAGAAAACAATAATCGAATTCATGTGGATCAAATATAGTTGTGAAAAGATACATATTCCGTTTTATCTTCTATTTTCTTGTTTCATCTAAGTTAAATGGATAAGAAAAATAACATATATAGTTGCTAAAATCACAAGTCTATGGTGTAGGTAGGACCCTTACCAAGATTTGGCTAGTGAATATCTAGCATTTTATATAATGGCTAGTGAACATCTAGCATTTTATATATAACAGATTTTGGTATTTTTAAATTGTACTAGTAAGTAAATAATTAGTGCAAGGATATATCTATAGGTAGAATAGATACTCTCTGCTCATCTTAGATAAAAAAAAGTGAAAAAGAAGAGGAGATGAAATTAAAAAGAAGAAGAAATTCCCACCTCTAAGATAAAAAAAATTAAGTACATTTAATAGGAACCACTTACCTACTAATTCTCATTTATATACAAAAAAGTAAAAACAAGAAAATGGATGGCATGTGTCATTTTACCATCATAAACTTTTATTACTTAATTAACATATATATAGCCTAGCTAACATGTATTTTAATTTTCATATGATTTTAGAAGAAAAATTTATAAGTATTTTTATGTTTGTTGTCTACTTTTACGTTTTGCAATAAAGGAAAGTGGAATGGTAGAAAATAGCAGAAAAAAAATATAATTGCGAAATTATTTATTAGTCTAAAATTGTTAATTAAGATTGAAAAATTTAATTAAAGAAGAGAAAGCTATACTATTTCATTTGAGTTGTTCGTAGGTTGTTTTGGGTTCATTAAAATGCCCAATATCGCCTCTACTTATACTTATATAGGAATGCTTCTAGAAATTAAGATACATCTATAAGAAATAATCAAATATCCTTATCTTCAAACTATGTATCAAGAATCTAGATATTTCTATACTTTATTTTTACTTTACTAATCTCGCCAGTGGCTTCGCGCGTCTCTTATTGCAGAGGTTTAAACCATCTCACCCACAGCTGCTTTTATTCTATGAGTACTCATTTAAATTATAATAACATACATATCATATTTTTTATATATATATATACAAAAAATTTCAAAAATCAATAGATGCTCAAGCATTCACGTCTGACTTACTGAGTCCGCCCCAGAAAGATAAGAATCAATAGTTGTTCAATAATGGGTCAAGAGTCCATTTGGGAGCTTTTGCTTAAAGGTGAAGAGTCATATATACCAAAAGAATATAAATCTAATGACCACTTTATACGTTTCCAAAATTTACTTAACTACCACCACGTACAAGAATCAGCCACCTGTCCATTGCATTTTTTCCTTTTAATTTTATTCTTAAAAACCGACATAAAATGAACTTCCACAATGCATATCGTAAAGGAATCACCACAACTTGGGGGAAAAGAAAGCCAATCAGTTTAGGGCACATATGATATGAAAAGGTTTTTTTAATAGTAAACATTTTTTTAAAAAAAGTAAATACTATAATATATTTTTTTACTTACTTTTTTGAATTCAATAGATATTTTTGATATGAAATATTTAGTATTATCAGAATTCAAATAGATTAAAAATATAATGCACACGTGCTATTCTGATACAAACATACAAATACATAATTATTTCAAAGATACTTATATATAATTCTAGCAAATATTATAAAATTGAAATTGGAGTGGTAAAGTGAATGGGTTGAGGTAGTATTAGAGTGGAAAAGAGACATTATTATGAATTATCCTTATTTTCTCATTTTTCATCAAATAAAGCTATATTATTTTAATTTTTAAGTAGCTTATTTTTATAGAAAAGAAAATATTCTCTAAAATATTTTACTCAATCATTACCGAAGAATTTGGTATACCAAAGACACCCTTAGATACAATATACCAATTCTACCTTATCATGATAGTGGACCTTGTGCCTATATAAAGGGTCTCTAGCCATGTAATAATCTAAACAAACACAACCTACTTCTCTTTCTCTCTACTAACCTAAATATTACCACCAACTTTCTCCACTTATACACACCAAAGAAATGGCACATAGGAAAGAGCAGTTGCTAGCCAAGATAGGGCAAGAAGGGTTTGATCTTATTGATGAATTTTGGGCCAAAAGAAAGGAAAGACCTTCACCTCCACAAAGGCCAAATAATCCAGCTCCTTATAAATACTATCCCCAACAATCTCATGTTGTTAAGTTGCATCCAAGTGCAAAGAGCAAAAGGTTTATAATCTTAACAAGTTTGATGAAGCCTGTCCCAGATGTATCAAGGTGTTGAATATTTCTCATCTAAGAGAAAATCATCAACTGCTGCTGTGGCTTTTTAATTGTCCACTAGCTAGCTTGCTTGCTTGCTTTTTATCTAGCTTGTAGTTAACTAGTGAACATAATTAGCATGTGTAATTGTACAATATATGC
Organism: Solanum habrochaites; assembly: GCA_027704765.1. Classification (NCBI taxonomy): domain Eukaryota; kingdom Viridiplantae; phylum Streptophyta; class Magnoliopsida; order Solanales; family Solanaceae; genus Solanum; species Solanum habrochaites. The sequence goes on along the minus strand of JAKWJA010002489.1, from coordinate 73,600,164 downwards.
ACTAAGTGATGTTGTAAGTCTACTGTATAGCCTCCCAAATGATAGGAGATGAGTATTTAAGTGAAGATGTTTATATCACCTTCACTTATAGTAACAAAACTGCTATGCTATATGCCATCCTCTCTGTGGGATTTAGTTATGAAAGTAATTTTCTAATTTCCCCTTTCATTTTCTCTTATTCTTTCTACTTTCTTGGTATATATGTTATTGGGGTGGTTGTTATTCTTTGAAAAGAACTAATATTATCAACCCAATGTTAGCATTTTTGTTAACGCTGATATGGTCAGTATTACATGAGTTCATTATTTCACTTCATGGACCCATTATTCCATTAATGGAAAGATAGTTAACTACTCATTATACCATTAATGAAAAGGTAACTATTCATTATCTCACTAATGATAAAGTTGTTAATTACCCATTATCTCACCAATTGGATAATGATTAACTATCCATTATCTCACTACATGGATCCACTATCCTACTACTCTAGTGGTTGGTAACTTCTCATAACCTCTTAACCGTTCTTAATGGAAGAATAATTATAAATATGTCATTTGCTTCAAAGATTCCTAAGCACATTACTTTTTAAAATCTCCATACCATTTAAGAGTTAGATCTTTGAAGAAAAGAAAAATTGTAGGACTACGGCGATATCACTAACAATGCTAATAGAGGTATGTTGATACAAACCAATTTTCGCTGCGCGTCATTGCTCTGTTAATGTCTTACATTTGGTATACAGAGGTTGGAATTTCCTGCTTTTGGTAATTGTCGAAAATTCTTAACGCTCAGAATGGTTCTTAAAATTCAGATTTTGTTTGAAATTTTTGAAAAGTTTTATTAATAATAAAAAGCAAAGAGATTGTTGTTTGGTTGCATATTCAACAATAAATCTATGTATGGTGATTTTGAGTTTATTAGTGATTCATTTGATTTTATTGATGATATTTAGCCACAACAATCTTAAGGAAAAGATCTTATATATTAGATTTTGGATCACTTAAATAAATAAATGTCGAGTGTCTAGAATTTATTTGAGTCAAGTTTAGCCACAACATCTTTAGTTGAATAAAATTTTAAAGTTAAGGATCACATAAAGAAATTTTAGGACATAGAATGAATTATTATGCCATGATATGATAAATTAAGTTCTTTATTATTCAGTTGCATATTAAGTAAGATGAAATATTAAATACTTTGGTTGTATAATTACCCCACAGGGAATTATGAATGGAGAGGTTAATAGTTTTGGCATAAATAAAGATAGAATATTTGCTATTAAATCGATAATTTATCATAATATGAATCTAATGAATTAAAAATTAGCCATAGGCAATTATTATGTCAGTCAGATTCAACTTTATATTTCTTACCTTCAAATTTATGTTAGTATGGATGATATTTTTTGTGCCAACATGCAAATTTCTTTGTGGATTTATTGTATTCCCGAACGAATATTGAGAACTATCAGATGGAAGGAGAGAATTCTCCTCACGTAGGGGTTAGCAATATTTTGATTATGCTACAACAAAGACGAGCCACCTATTAATGAAATCAACCAACAAAATGAGAGATTTTCTTCATGAACAATGGGGAAGAGAGACTCTATCGTTGGAGTGTTATGTTCGTTAAAACCCAAAAATCTCTGCTGGTATCGTGGTTCTGTCGAATAACATACAATGTCAAGATTATGAAGGTATCGTATGAACAATTTGGACCTTCAGATAAGGGCACTTGCCAGCACCTTAATTATGAAATTTCTCATCAATGAGGCTTACTAGTGTGAGAAATGTGCGTGAGCACATTATGAAAATGCGAAACTGAGCGATTCAACTAAAGATTCTTGAAGTCGAAATGTCTTAAACTTTTCTTGTGCACTATATCCTGAATACTCTACCTGCACAATATGGTCCCTTTAAGATCTCTTATAACACACATAAAGATAAATGAACTATTAATGAACTCATGGCCATGTGTGTTCAAGAGGAAGGTCGACTACTGATGGAAACAGAAGAAAGTGCATTCATGACTACTCAAGGAAAGAAGACCAATCAAGCCAACAAGAGCTCTAAAGGAAAGACACCACTTGAAACTGACATAAAAAAGGAAGCCACGTGTCGCTTCTGTAGAAAGAAGGGGCACATAAGGTAGGATTGTGTCAAGTTTTAACAATGGCTTGTTAAAAAAAGTACTTCTATCTCTCTTGTTTATTATGAAGCTAATATGATTGATGTTAATCATAATACATGGTGGATTGATTCTGCTTCTACAATCCATAGTACGAATTTCTTACTGGATTTAAGAAACCTGCGGAAGCCATGGGAGCTGAGCGAATCATCTATTCTGCAAAAAAGATGCAGTCGCATGTGGAAGCTATTGAGACATGCAATTTAGTTCTTAGTAGTGGTTTTATTTTGGAATTGGAAAAGACTTTTTATGTTCCTAATTTTTCTAGGAATTCAATTTCAGTATCAAGACTTGTACCTTTGGGATATTCCTTCTTTCTAGAAGGTAATTTCAAACTATTTTATAAATCTAAACTTATTGGATATGGTACATTGTCTGATGGTATATTATCTCTTAATTTACAAAATGATTCCACTCATACTGTTATGCATGTACAAACTGTCACTAAAAGAAGTGTTATAAATGAAGCTTCCTATATTTTATGACATCGGAAATTAGGACATATATCCATCAATAGAGTTAAGAGATTAGAAATGATGGAGTACTTAGTACTTTAAATTTTACTGATTTTGATACTTGTGACTGCATTAAAGTCAAACAGACCAACAAGTTAAAGAAAGGTGTCAAGAGGAGTTCAACCGTATTAGAAATCATACATTCGGATATATGTTGTCCAGACATGGACACATATGGTCAGAAATACTTTATCACCTTTAAAGATGATTACTCATGATATATGTATCTTTACATGCTTCATAATAAGAGCGAAGCATTAAAAACCGTTCAAGTTTTCAAGGCTGAAGTAGACAAACAATGCGAAAAACAAATTAAGATTGTGAGAACTGATAGAGGTGGTGGGTATTATGGTAGATATACAGAAGATGGACAAGCACAAAGTCCGTTTGTGAAGTTTCTTTAACAAAATGGGATTGTTGCCCAATAATACTATGCCTTGCTCTCTGGATCAGAATGGTGTAGAAGAAAGAAGAAAACGAACATTATTGGACATGGTGCGTAGTATGCTAAGTAGATCTAAGTTACGTAAGTCCTTGCGATTGAATCTCTTAAGACAACAACGTAAGACAACAAAGTATATAATAAACTGCGTTCCAACCAAGGTTGTTACAAACACGCCTTTTGAGTTATCCAAAGGATGGAAACCTAGTTTGACACATATATGTGAATGGGGATGCCCGTCTAAAATTAGAATTTACAACCCATAAGAAAAGAAGCTGGATCCTAGGACCATTAGTGGATATTTCATTGAATATTCCGAAAGATCTGAAGGATATAAATTCTACTGTCCATCTAATAGTACTAGGATTGTGGAATCCAGAAATGCAAAATTTCTTGAAATGACTTAATTAGTGGGAGTGATCAATTTGGGAATACAATTTCTCTAATAGATCAACCTTCCACTTCAAGTCAAGAATTGATTGTTGTACATAATACCCCTCAAGTTCGATTGGGTGTTGAGCAACTAATCAATGAAATTCCACAAGCTGCTGAAAACATACATAAAGATCAATTTGTTCAAGTAATTCTTGAAATTATTGAACAACCAGCTGAACAACATAATCCACAGTAATATGTTGGTGCAACATTGAGAAGATCTGCTAGAGAAAGAAAATCAGCAATTCCTATTGACTTTGTTGTATATTTGCAAGAATCTGATATAGAAGTTGAAAATGATCCCGAGTCTTTTTCACAAGCTATGAATTCTAAAGAGTCTGAATTGTGGTACAATGCCATGAAAGAAGAGATGAATTCCATGAAAGTTAATGAGGTCTGCGATCTTGTCTATTTGCCTAGTGGTGTTAAAACCATTGGATGTAAATGAGTTTTCAAGACTAAAAAGGACTCATCAGGCAACACAGAAAGAAATAAATCTAGACTCATTGCTAAAGGATTCACTCAAAAGGAAGGAATTAATTACATAAAGACATTTTCTCCCGTGTCTAAAAAGGATTCCTTGCGCATAATATTGACATTAGTAGCACACTTTGACTTAGAGTTGCAACAAATGGATGTGAAAACTGCATTTCTAAATGGTGATCTAGAGAAAGAGGTTTATATGAAAAAACCTGAAGGATTCTCCTCTAGTAATGATTAGCACTTGGTATGCAAGTTATAGAAATCCATATATGGACTAAAATAAGCTTCCCGTCAATGGTATTTGAAATTTCGTAATCAATGTATATACCATAAGATCAGTAGGAGTAAAGTATGTTCTTAGTTCTATATGTGGATGAATCTTACTTGCATCCAATGCTAAGGGAATGATACGATGAGGAGAAAAAAATTCTCGCTAAGTTTTGATATGAAAGACATGGGTGCATCTGTTTTATTGCATTAAGATTCATCGAGATAAAGCATGTCAATGGTACTTAGGTTATAAAGAATCCTATATCAAAAAAATTTTAGAAAGTTATCGATGAAAATATTGTTCAAACAAGTGTAGCTCTATCGTGAAGGGTGACCAAGTTCAATTTGAATCAGTGCCGAAGACCGATATTGAGAGGGAACAAATGAAGGACATTCCTACGCCTTCTGCGGGCAGAAGATTATGTATGCTCAGGTTGTATAAGACCTGAACCTGGACATAGCATTTTTGTTAGAATGTTAGGAAGTATATGATAGTAATCCAAGTCTATGACCACTGGAAAGCTGCCAAAGAAGAAAGTCTTAAGATATCTTAAGGAACAAAAGACTACATGGTATGTACAAACGATTAGGATGACTTGGAAGTCATTGGCTACATTGATTCAGACTTGCCAGGCATACATATTTATGTTTAGCCGGTGGGCGAGATCTTATCTTGAGAAGTGCCAAACAGACTTTAGGTAACTACTTCCACTATGGAGGGTGAGTTCTTTCTTATTTCGAGGCTACCTCACATGTGTATCTGAAAGAGGTTTATTTTGAAACTCTACATGCGTCGACTCGTCTCAAAGCATTAGGTTTATGTGAGAATTCAATCTGCGGTTTTATGGCGTAAAGTGGTAGTCGAAGCAAAATATCGACTTCAAATATCAGCCATAAGGGAAACGTGTTACAGACAAAAAAGTGGTCATTGAACACGTAGCACGAAGTAATGTTATCTGACCTTTAACTAAAGGCATGCCAACACAAAATTTAGAGGTCATGTAGTCAACCAAGGGAACTAGCGTCCCACATATGTAAAATTAGTTAATGTTGTAACATGATGTTAATGAAAACTATAGTTTATATGATTACTCTCGCTAACAGTGTGCACATCAGGTTATTTTTCTTCGAAATGTCGCTTAAGTATGGACCTTGAATAAATATTGATTTTATTCATTAATTATATGGGTAGATTTTAGTATATATGTGCATTGTGATACATGGAGGATACTACTCATCGCATAGAAAAATATCGCAATGAGTAGTTGTATATATTTCAATTAATGGGATTGAGGTCTACGGACCAAGTGGGAGGAATGTAACATTTGTTGTATTAATGAGGATATGGTTCTATATTACGTGGGTCAATTATCCCTCTTATGGACCCACTATCCCACTAATGGAACGGGTAGTTAATTACCCATTATTCCCATTAAGAAAGGTAGTTTAAAATCATTATCCAATAATGGGAAAGTGGTTAATTATCCTCATCAATTAATGGAATGCTTTTAACTACTATTATCCCTACTAAAGGGATCCACTCTCCTACTACTATAGTGGTTGGTAACTTTCATACCTCTTAACCGTTTTGATGGAAGAACGGTTATAAATGTGGCATTGGTTCAAGAAGTTCCTAAGAAAATTACTTCTTAAAAACTCCATACCATTTAAGAGTGAGTTGCTTAGAAGAACTTTGAAGAAAAAAAGAATTGTAGACTCAAGGTCTGTATGGCCTAAACAGAATATAAAGGTAGTTGATCACACTATATTTAGCCGCATTGACGTCGATGCACTGTATGTCTTACACCAAACAAAAACATGTATCCCTGCAGGTTCCATTTTATGTGAGTTAATTTTACTCTGCACGAATCTTAGAAAAAAAGAAAAACTTTTAAAACTTGTGATTAAAATTAATGATAGAAATTTGTGTGACGATAAATCTTTTCATTAAGCGTAAAATGAACATTTAAAAGTTAAATTGTTACCCAATTAGATATGTTCCATTCTTTTTGGAACTGAATAAAAAGGAAAGTAAGTCATATAAATTGAGAAACACAGTTGATATAATGTATGTGTACATGAACAATCAATGGACTAGCTTCTTGATAGAATATACATGCAAAAAGTAAAAAGGTAAAATAGAAACAACAGTTTTACGTGTAAACCCCCTAACTCAAGGAAAGAAAAAGAAAACCATAAGATGTACTTACATGATTTTAATTGACTACATTTAACTATAAAGGAGCTATGGTTCAAATGACTATCTCTTGTAACCTTAAAATTAGAACTCCTTAATCACTTTCCCCTTAATGTAACAACTTGTATTACCAATACTACTAAGCAATAACTCTATTTCCCACCAAACCAACGAACTCTAGATACTCTAGTTGATGTAGAGTTCAAGAATACAATATGACTAACTCTAGCTAATATTTTTTGTGTTCTAATATGAAAACTGATCAGCTTCCGTTATAGTTTAGGAATAGATATTAGAAGATTAATTACTGAAAATATAAACCCTAGCAACAACTAAGAAGAATGATTATTCTGTCAGGTTCTTCGGCTATTCTTGAGAAATATTTCATTGAGTGAGACTTTTTCTTTTTGTAAGATAATTATGTCACAAAATCTTTTTTGTGATAAAGAAGAATATGCATATTATAGGATGAGAACAAACACAAAAATAAATTTCATTGGATGAGAGCCTGTTGTACGGTGGGAACCACACACTAACAAAAAGAAGTTTTGGGGGCTTTTGGACACATAGTGTTCCTGTACGAAATTAACAATTTTGTCATGGATCAGGTTCAAAATATGTTAAGTAACCATTTCCTAATTTTTGATGATGACAAACTAATATTCTTCCTCTTCAAATTTCGTCCCTTCATTCACTTCCCCTATTATCGATTCCAATACTAGAAGACCGAGAAGATCAGGTTCCTTGACTCTATGTAAACTAAATTGTACTGGCTTTACAAAATACAAGTATAATGTAGTTATTAGAAAGTTCTAATTCATACTCTATTTAAAATAAATATTTATGACATATTTAAACGGTATAGGCTGATATTATACATAGCCACCAAACAAATTTAAGAACCAATGGTTCGATGTGGCAATATTATGGAGGTGGGGAGTGATGGTATAGTAGGTGTACATAGAGAGTGTTATTCACTTGAGTACTTGAAGACTAACTGTAAAGATCTATTCCTACTGCTATGGGAAATCCAATGGGGAACAAATTTGGGCCAAAAACTTTTAAGTAGTAACTTGAAAATTTCTAACCTAGGTTAGATTTGGACGAAATCTAAGACATGTTAGATCTAAGGCAGTACAGTGATAGACGGGGGATTTAATTATGATTTTGAACACATGAGTTTATAAACAAGACGTTAAGAAACTTGTACGGCTTTACAGAATCAAATTGGGCGAGTAGAACTCCCGAAACTTATCTTGGCTTGAACGGGTAGTTTTAGAACGTCCAAGTTTGAAAGTGTTGTGTGAAATGTTATCTTGGAACTCAAATTCGATTTTATGTCTCCGTTAAAGCCAGTTGGAAGCGGATAAACCCCGCCAGGGCGGGATGGGGCCCACCATTGTAGTCCATTTGCGACTTAAATTGGAAAGAAACCCCCAATTATTATTTTCTACAAAATTTTGTTCTTAAGATCTAAGGGACGACCAATGGAAATTTCTTATTAGATTCACACAGATTCTCATGCCTAAAGGTACACTAATTATTCCCCTAATCCATATTTCGATTATTAGAACTTAGAATCCTTGTAAATTATTGTTGGGAAATGGTTTTGACATAAAGTTAATGGTAGGAAAATCCCTAGTTGAAAATTAAGATAATGGGTTTGGCCTTGGGTTGATATGTTGATATAATTCGGGGTAAAATTAGGCCTTGTTTATACATTCTTGCATTAGTTACTTGTTTTAGACAAAAAACAGGCTGAAAAACTTCGGAAGGGGAAGACTCAAGTGTCTTAACAATACTCACTCTTGGTTTTGAGGTAAGTAATGGTTTGATTTCTTATTGCGTTGTATATGCTTTTTAATTAATTCATTGCATGCATGCATATATGCGGGTCGGGAGACATCAATCGAATCCAAGGAAACTATTAAGTATGAGAAATTACATGCTATGAACTTGTCACTTGACTGTGTGAATATGTGCACTATTTTCTTTAGGATGAGTTTGATGAGTTCTTGAGAATCGCATCAAGTTCAAGAACTTTTTGGAGTATATTATCGTCTACTTGCATTGGGCAACTGAATCTAAGGAGAAACTTAGAAAAAAATTGATTCTAGGCGAATTAGAATCAGAAAATGAGAAAAACAATTCGTTAGAATGAGTTTGGCAAATGGGTGACACAGCGTGCCCCACATGCGCCAACAGGTTTTGTGTGGTTCGCCAAAAGTGCGCCATTTTCAAATCTCTAAACTTTAGGGTCTAGCGCACCGCTCTAGCAGTGCGCCAGAGTTTCCTGCCCGCATCCTTTTTCCGTCGTTTTATCCGTCTAAGTTCTTTTAGAGTATACCTTTACTTTGTAACTACTCTAAACTAATTCTATATATCTAGAAATCATTCACAACATGAGTCAAAACCTTGAATTCATAATTCAAATTCAAGGTAGAGCTAAGAGTCAAATCTTGAGAGTTCTTTGAGTCACTTTAAGAAGTCTTTTTATAATTTTTTTAAAAACTTATTATAAGACTTGAGCATTGAGTTGAGGAAGAGTAAGAACTGAGTTCATTTTTATTTAAAATTATATATAAGAACTAATTATTCTCAAGATAAATGTTTTTACATTTAAGAAAAGTAGAAACACCGATTTCCAAAGAGTTCTTGATAATTTCAAGTATTATCTCTTTTTAGAGAAACCATTTGAGTAATAATATCAATGTAGAGAAAGAGGAAATGTTTACTTTAAAACATGATGAGCTAATTTATACTTTGGGAATAATATTGAGTACTTATATGGTTGTAACATCTCGCAGTTTGAAATAACTAGGAAGAAGCTACGAACTTGAAATAATCATTTGCAGAAATAATGATAAATCTGGAAAATTGTTTAAGTTAGAAACAATGAGTTTTTGGTCAAGTTTAAATGTATATCAATCCTAGATCAGGATGAGTTAGGTGTATTTCCATATATGGTTGGAAATATCTTGGAAGGGTCTTTCCAACGCCGTCGAGTTTGAGCGATTCAAAGTTCATATAAGGGAGATATGCCCTTTTGAAGTTGGGCTGTTGGAATAGGAAAATATCCCAATCCCAATTTTTAAGGGGTATTTTAGTTTTCTCCTTTCCTTATTATTGTAATCATTTAAGATATGGGTCAAATAAGAAGTTAGTAAGTTTTAAAAATTGGAAATTTACGCTAGGGCTCAGAGAAAGGAGAAAAGAAGAGAAACAAGAAGAAAGGGCAAGATTCATCAAGATCGATCAATTGAGTTGTAATTTTCGCCAATGATTTATTCCTACCAAGTATGTGAGGTTTTCATAGCGTCAAAAACGTTCTCCCACGTGCCAAAAATATTTATTTCAGTATAGATTCGTCCTAGTTTGAACATTGATGATTTTGATGCCTATTCTTGATCCTATATTGTTCTTGAATTTGACGGAGTTGTGGAAGTTTATGAGATCGTTACGTCATATATCAAAGTCTTTTTGAGTTAGGCTCTTAGATGCATCTGCTGGGTATCTGTATCTAAAAATAATTTAAGAAAAAGAATCGAGTTTGGGGTGCAATGGGGGATGGAAACAAAGAAGAAATTCCATTGGACGAAATTTGAGGGTGCTTGCACGTCGCACGATTTAGTCCTTGTTTTTGAAAAACTCTGCTTCACTTGGCGGAGCAGACATGAGGTGTTCTTCCTCAAAAAACATTTTCGAAACCAAAAATTAAATGTCATTTCGTTTCGCCGACCCACCCTTAATTTTTGATAGTTCAGTCTTTTCTCATGTTTAACTATCTAAGATCATTCCTAAACAACATGAGATTATTTCAAACATAAATCATAATCCTTGATCCATATTTCAATTAAAGGATCAATTATGAGTCATTCAATAGTTAAGTCAAGATAAGTTCAAAAAAAGTTTTTCAAAAGTCTTTCACAAATGTTCTAACTTTGTTTTAAGACTTAAGCTTTGAAGTTGAGTAAAGAGTAACAGTAAAGTTCATTTTCTTCAAAGGTATATGGAGACTAAGTATTTCCAAGAGTAAATATTTTCACATTTAAGATAAGAGGAGACTGATATTTCCAAAAGAGCTTTGAACATGGAAAGGGAATATTGATTCCAAGAGAGCTTTTAAGCTAAGTTGAGTAATATCTCAAACCAGAGAATGCTTTTATGCTAAGTTGTGTAATTATCTCAAACCAGAGAATAAGTTTCTTTAAAAACATATGAGCTAAGTATATTTGAAGTATTCTTGAGTATCGATATGGGGACACGAGTTCATATTAACTCAAGCCCCCATAAACTATGTAGCCATCATAAAATGAAAAATGTCATACTTTTTAGATGATTCTTTAGTGATTTTTAGTATAGACTAGTGGATCCACTTAGTAGTTCAGGTTCTATACTGATAAAAAGGTAAAGGTTGGTCCTTGGCAACATGAGGTAAAATGTTGTACCATACTTAGGTTCACAGTGGTGGTTTTTAGTTAGAAAATCTCCCACAAAAGTTATACTACTTTCATATATGAGTAAAGTTATGTTTTTTACTGTATTATCTTTAACAAACCAAGTTGTCTTTTAGTTGTTTTATAAGATTTATATATATTGGATGTGTTTTATTGATTTATATTGCGTTATGCTATTTAGAAGTTGATAAGAGCCAGAGTAAGTGTTTCTTCATGATTCTTTCAAGCCTATATCTTGTTTTAGCATTTCAACTCGCATACTTGTACATTCAAAGTACTGATTCTAGTTGGAGTGAATCGTCTTATGATACAGATACAGGTAACTAAGATCGGCAAGCAGCGCATAGTTGATCTGGTGAGCACTTCAGAGTTTGTTGGTGAGGCTCCTTGCATCTCGGAGGACTACTTTTCATTTCTTTCAGTTATTATATTAGTTCATTAGGGAGTTGTGGGGCTTGTCCCAACATTCATCTCAGTTTCTTCATAGATAGTCAGATAGTTAGTTATGAGTCTTTTAGCTTTGTATTCCAGATATTTTGCTATCAGACTTGAGTAACCATTTTTTCCAGTTGAATGTTATTTTAAGACATTCTTAGTTTAATTCACAAGTTCTTTATTTAGGATATTTTTGTGTTTTAAGTATTTCGCTGAGTAAGTAAGCCAGGCCGAGGGTTCACTTGCGGCCAACAATGGTTCTCGAGTGCCAGAAGCGCTCCACATCTATAATTAAGAAGCTGCAACATTTAGGAATTTCTCCACTTCATTCATACTCATTTCTTATTTTAGAGTTTATCTCTAAAAAAACTGTTTTCTAACTCGTGCTTACGCGTTAATCGATTGCGAGTTAGACTATTTTGACAGTGCTTTCGTGGGGAGTTTCTTTCCCCGTGAGCAAAGAGAAGCCAGGGTATGGTTGTTGATTTAAAGAGTAGAATGATCTAGTTTGTTGCTGGGTTGTCTTGTCTGTCAAGTAAGGATATTATGGTAGTCATACTAGTAGCTGTCATGGACATAGCAAGGCTAATAATCCATGTGCAACAAGTTGAGGAGGAAAAGTTGAGGATAAAGAAGACATAACAAACGAGTCCGGGCAGCAAACAAATAATGTGAACTAGTATTCTTTCTAACATTAGAAAAATGTATCTACCTCATCATCTGATTGTGTACCTGCACCAATGAACCAATACGTGTACAATACTCAAAATTCTCAGAACTTTAGATTAGACTTGCGCATTTGTATGGTAGTAAGGTACAAAGAGGTACTAAGACTCCTGCATCTGCTAAGTCTGGTTGGAGCCACTCAAGGGTGTGTCGTGATGGCTCTACTAGTTGCTTCAGGTATGGCCAGAATAATCATTTTATAACAGAATATTCTAAGAACTGACAGAGAAATGGTAAAAATGGCAATAGAGCCCAGTCTTCTTAAGTTGTTTCACCATATAGAGTTACATCTGGATAAGATACTTCAGGGGTATATAGAGAAGGAAACCATCTTTATGCTATCACTAGTCACCGAGAGCAAGATGATTCACCGGATATTGTCACTTGTATGATCCAAGTCTTCAGTTTTTATATTTTTCCTGAGCATCATCTTGATCCCTTCAGTTTTTGTATTTTTCTAGAGGATCCCTTCTTTATTTTTAGTTATTTCAGTAGTTGTTAGAATAATCAAGGGTCTTGTCCCGACATCCCTAATAGTATTAGAGGCCTCATCTATATAGATACTAGTTCATGAGTCTTTTCATTTTTAATTGTTCATGTTGAGACTTGAGTTGTCTCTTTTGTCCAGTTCAATGTTTCCTTAAACATTTTCTGATTTTATCTTTTGAGACATTTTAATTATAGTTTACTTTTAAAGTGCTTTTATTATGAGTAAGTCTTCTGTTATATTTTATGCCAGACCAAGGGTTCGCTTGGGGCTAAAAATAGTTATTGAATGTTGACCATGTTCGAGGGTGTAGGCTCGGAGCGTGACATTTCTATTTATAAGAAAATATACAACACAAAATTTTCGTATCTCATGTCTAAACAAAACTTCAATCTCATTCATGATTTCATATTATGATACCATATTACATGGTCAAACGAACCCTAAATTAACCCGTACCTTCATGAAAGAGTAATTAATATATTAATAATGATTTGGTATGTCATATTTTAAGTTTTCAAGAGACATATCTCATGTTTTAAAGTTAAGTGAGTTGTGAAATAAAAGTTGACGAAACTTATCGTAAGTTTCTTTTATAGTTTCTCTGAAATTTGGGGTCATGTTTCTATGTGATTTTCTCCCAATACTTAAAGATTGATGGGGTTAAAGACTTTGGAAGTGAGCTACCTTACATTGCAGTTGTGGATTTGAATATTGAATTCTATTTTAGTAATATCTCTTAATATCTTTTCATTTTCTTGTTCTTAAATTTCTACAAATGTGGATGTGATTGTTTGTATGAAACAAAGACTTTTGTGCTAGAAATAGAAGAAGCTATTTGGGTGTTTGATTAATTGGTATATTGTTTTTGTAGTTCCTTGTTTCCATCCTTGATTTCATAAAATAGGTCCAATCTAGTTTTTATGTTTGAATATTTGGGTTGAGATGCATGCTCAATCCTAGCTTTTGATTTTCAATTAATGCTCGAAAGAGATTGATTAGAGTGAAGAATTAGATTGATAATCACATTTGGCCTTAGAATCTTGAATTTGAGATCTAAAGATGAAAGTACAGGGTTTCATTGTTAGTGCAAAGTGTCTTAAAAAACAAGTATAAGTTAAGGTAGCGGGTTATTTTTTTATTTATGTGATTGAGACTGAAAAGAGATATCACAACAAAAAATGTGGAGACTGAAAGAGAATTAGCGTAATTGAAGATGATCTAGCCTATTTATTAGTGATTGATCTTGAATTGAATTGTAACAAATCGTTGAGTGTTGATTGAATCAAGTTATTCCAATTACCATACATCCCTTGCTTTGATATTGCCTTACCCCCATTAGAAGTTTAATTATAAAAATTATTTTCTATTTGATATTTGTGTATCTTGTTTGTATAGGTTCAAACAAATATCTAATTAGCCTTTCTCTTTTCAATTGACTTTATATTGTTAATTGGGAAATTCGACCCAACTCTTAGTTTAGTGTTTTAATTGACGACGACCTCTGTGGTGGTGCCATTAGTTTCAGTACCAACAATAATTCCTGTTGATTTACCAGCACATATGTATAACTATTATTACATACAACCCATATGGAACAAAATGACGGTGGTAGAGATGACGATTGTGAATTAGCTCATCTGTTTCCTAAGGTTCTTATACGTTGGACTGATTTTAAAGGTCTTGGTAATTGTACACTTAGGTTGTTCAAACCTTCTATAACGTTCACCTCCATTTTGTCGATTGGATAAGATTGAACATGAATCATGAATTCTTAATAACTACAAATGTTTCTCCCACATGAAAGACACTCAATTGGTTCTAGATGAGTCTGCCATTATGAAAAAAATATAGAAAACGAAGCAATATAAAAATGTTAATATAACCCATATGGAGTTGGTCTCTCAAATGCCCGAATAAAATTAACTACTTCATTTTGTTATGTCAGCACGGTTGGCTGCCTACAAGAAAATACCCACATTCTAGAGGAATTAACATCGATCAGCTATGCCATATGTAACAAAACAGAGATTATATACCATATTTTTACAAAATTTTACGTGGTAAAAAATGTGGAAAAACCTATATGTCCTACAACACATAAATCAATTTAAAAATAACCAAGGAAAAGATTGACTAAGAATCTTAAGGAACCTGCAGGCACGTAGAAAGCAAAAGTTCCTGAACTGACGAGAATTACTTCCATTTTTCCTATGGAGCACATGACTAAAGAAACGAAAATTATCATCAAATCATCAAAACTAACGTATGCATTAAAAATCACTTCATCAAGCCATTAAGTTCCACACCCTTACGTGAGGCAAAACCATGAAGGAAAAAGTATAAGAAAACTCTTATGAGATGAATGTCCCCTATAAAATGCTATGAACTAAACAACGATGACTCCTCAAAGAGGACCCTGGCATGAGTAATACACATGAGTAATACAGGTGGTGTCATTAAAGACTCAAGTGGAAAATGAATAGTAGAATATATGGCAATTTACATATGACAAACAATATCAAAGCAGAAATAACAACTCTCATACAGGGACTCCATATAGTTTTAGCAAGAGGATTGTTACCCTTCGAAGTCAATATAGAATGCAAAGAACTTATCACTCTTATTGAGAACTATCACCAATCTTATACAAACATGTTACTTGATTGAAAGGATCTACTGAGCTGTCTGACGAGCCCTCTAATTCACCACACGTTTAGGGAAATAAACTGGGTGGCAGATTCTCTAGAAAGGGTTGGATCAAAGACTAACCAAAATAATTCTTTTTGTTGCTTGGAAGTTTCACTGGTGTTTTTTTCGGGAAAAGTTGGACATAAAAACGGAGGAACTTTTTTTGTTAGGCCATAAAGGTCATCTACCAATTCTACTAATTGAAATAGTTATGATCCCATTGTATCCTACCATAACACTACTAGTAAGCATACAACCTTGTTTCTTCCATGTACTGATACATATTAATCATTAATATAAGCATCTTTTTGAAATAAAAACAAAAAATTTTACTCAAAAGAGAACAACTTCACCTATCTTATTTTTCTTGAAAGAAGAGATAAGATTGAATTATTTATCCAAATAATGAAGGCTATATAAAGAATTTAAGGCCGATGACTCACCTTCAAACTTGTAGCTTTCACATCTCTTATATGATAAGCTTAGTAAAGTGACAGCTTAACAACCAAACTTGAAAGTTATTGATGTTTTTTTCTTATTAAAAGTACTATTGTCGTCCTGTATGATAAATTTGTTAAAGTGACAGTTTGACAATCAAATTTGAAAGTTATTGTTGTTGTTTTCTTATTAAATATACTATTGCCCTTTTGTTATTATAGGTATTCTCCGATTTATACATATTTGTTAATTTAAATTTTTGAGAATCTCAACATCGTGAGATAATTTCTTCCTCTTTTGAATTTTCATTTTCCAAAAAATTTATATTGAAAAACTAAAATTATTTTTTAATAAAAATTTCTTACAATATTGATATTGGACTAATATTTTCTTTTTCTATAGCTTTTCTACTTATCATTTATGTAAAAATATTCCGACTAAGCAATTAATTATTAACTAATTAATGAAACTTGACTTTTTAGTTATAAAATATTTGTTTGTGTAATATTATCGTTTTTTGTTATATTTTTTTTGGTTAATTATCAAACCATGATAAAAATATTATATCATGACTTAATAGAAAATAATATTTTTGTAGCAATTAATTGTACTCTTTTTTCTTTTTATTTGTATATAGATGTACTTTTCAATCTATATAAATTTTGAATTAGATTATCCCAATAGTTTCATGGTAAGCACTTATGGCCATTCATTTAATGATCCCCCATTAACATATAATTGCAAATTAAAGGAATATTGTAAGCCTTTTAATTCTTTAAAATATGCCTACGAAAATAAACAAAATCGGAATATACTAAAAAGAATTATCTTACTCCATAACACTACTAGCAGGTGTACAACCCTATCTCGCCCATTTACTGATACATATTAATTATTAATATAAGTATCTTTTGTAAAAATAATAATACAATTTTACCTTAAAGAAGACAACTTCAACGATCTTTTTTTTTGAACGAGGAGATAAGAGTGAATTGTTAATTTAAATTATGGAGGTCACATAAAGAATTTATAGCCCTAAGTTCACCTTAAAACTTGTAGATTTCACATCTCTTGTATTATAAGTTTGTTAAAGTGATAGTTTGATAATCAAACTTGAAAGTTATAGAACTTGTTTTCTTATTAAAGATATGTTATCGTTTTGTTATTATAGATATTATCTAAGTTATACATATTAGTTAATTTATATTTAGAATTCTAAACACTGCGAGGAAATTTTCGTCCTCTTTTAAATTTTCATTTTTCGAAAGAAAATTAATACTAACAGACTGAATCGTTTTTGATAAAAATTCTTACATTTATTGCTATTGCAAGACTTTTGAGTTATAAAATATTGGTTTATATAATATTTAATGTTTTTTGTTCTAATTTTATGTGTTAATTATCAAACTCCGAATAAATATGAATGTTAGTCCAGTCATTTAATAGAAAATGATAGTTTTGAACAATTGCGTTGTGATTCTTTTTTTCTTCTTCTTCATATAGATGGTTAAACTTTTTAAAATCTATGATTTTTGACTAATAGATTATCACAATAGTTTCATAGTAAGTACTTATGGTCATTCATTTAATATTCTTCCATTAAAATATATTGGCAAATTAAAGTAATATTGTAAGCCTTTTAATTCTTGAAATGTACGTACGAAAATAAACAAAATCGTAATATACTAAAAAAATTATCTTACTCCATTATACTGGTATCCTAAATGTGTGCTAATAAAGCCAAATACTCCTTCACTACCATCCTCCTTGCTCTAAAATTGATATCACCCTCTTAGATGAATGGTTAAATGTATTCTTCCACACGAAATGAGGAACAATCAGCATAACATAATAACAGTCTTGACATAACAATTTAAAACTGTATGACAATATCCAATATCACATCAAAATCCACTGTATAAAAAAAATGATAAGGTTCATCCATGTATCATACCCCAAGAAAGTCACAACTCTAGATCATACACTAATAATAAATCACATACATGAATAGAAATATCAGGTAAATAGAAAAATAGTCAGATAAATAAGAATTTGTAGATCGTAGATAAAATAAAATAACAGCATGTCAATAAAAAGTTGAAATAATACATAAGATAATTGCATTAAAGCCTAAACCTCTTTTCTACCTATAGAAAAGCATAATAATAGCCATATCAACTTCCGGATTGTGTGCCTCTACCTTCACGACTTGTCTCTACATAAAGTACAGCGAAATAACATATCTATGTTTAATAAGGTATTTAAATAATACACTTTAAAATTCTCAATGCGTATCCACTATGCAAGGTAGGATTAGAAGTAAAGGTAGGAATTAGAAGTACACATACACAACATATACTATATGAAATATGTTATGAAACTATATAAATTAAGAAGAAGAATAAAGTAGGGAGTAGAGAAAAGACTTCGTATTCCTCTTGAAGTATATTCAACATTCATAGATCTTATTTACGATGAAGGAAAATCCCTTTATTTATAGTAGAAACTTAACTTGGTCCCCAAGTAGAATTTCTAACCATATAATAAAAGGACTTCATATGATTAAACATTCACCATAATACAAATATATTTATGACACCCCCCTTGAATGTCTATAGATTATGTGCCTCGTTAAAACCTTACTAGACAAAATCATTGGGAGAAAACTGATGTAAGCAAAAAGAAGTGTCACATATCTAAATAATATCGCATCTGGCTGCTTCATTAAAAAACCTTATAAGAAAATCCAACGAACAAAACTTTGTGAGGAATAAAAGTACATCAATGTTATTAACTCCCCTAATGCGAACATCGCTATAGGACTTGAAATCTTCGTTTTTCCAACTCGTGCACCCGCTTATCTTGAAATTTGATATTGGTAGAGACTTGTGAATAAATCTACGATTATTTTCTTGACAAGTTTGGTGCCATTCTTTGGCTCATGATGTAGAAACTTTGGATCTGGAAATATGGCTTCTTTTATCTCCTTTTATGAATATTTCCTTCAAGATCAAAGATTTCTACAAGTTCTTTACTTCAGCTTCTTTAAGCAAATAATCTACTACCTTTTGAAAACTCTTCAAAAGTTTCTATTCTAATCATCAACTTGCATAACAATACTTATATATGTTTTATGCATTTTGAATCTATTTAATCCTTACGATGATTATAAACATGTTTTCAAAAAACATGTATATGCTCTAGATTTTGAATCCATTGGATATTTTCACATCATTTTTCTCAAACGATAATATCCAATATTAAATGTATGACATATTCTAGTGCCTAGATTGCAAGTCAAATGAATTTACCCTTACCAAGATGCATCATTCCACTTTTCACTTGATAAATTCAATTTCTACACCCACAGTTCTTTAATAGACCGTAGAATTCCTATTCCTCATAATCTTTTACAAATTGCACTATTTGTATTGAAATATATCATTTGAATGCCTCTTACTTTGCATTGGTTCAACACAATAACGACATAACTATGATATCTAATCACTTCATTATTTTAGTATGTAACCCTCCTCATGAGGTTTCACATGAATGTTATCTCATAGCCTTTCAATGAGCACAGCTTGTCTCCTTATTAGTTCATTTTATTCTTGGAATCCTCCCACGTTTTGAAGGAATTATTTTATTTAAAATTGATTAGTCTATCATGTCTTCCGGCATATCATAGACTCTATCCTTAAGGGACATTCAATAGGAATATTTACAACTCTGGTGGTGCTTCTAGTCTCGTCTAGTCCTCCCCCTTATGTTAGAACACACTAACACTGTCTATCTTTTAGGAATCCTATCCTTTTTGTGCATCAATTGCATTATTCATTGGATTATATACTACATATAAAAATAATCAGATGAAAAATTTATATTGGTCCATGACATAAATCAACTGAATGAAAAAAGTGGATCCTATTTATTGCTAATGCTCTTGATGTAATACATTCCTTTGTTTCGGTAATCATATTTAAGATCAACACATGAACTGATGTTTCAAAAGAATGTTTTTCACCTATCTATTCGAGACATTTATGTCATATTACTTGAAATTTATCAATATTATCAACAAAAAGTTGTCTTGATTACATATACTGAAAGTTGGGCTCTTAACTCACTTATCTTGCAACAAAACATTAATTTGAATGTTAAATGCAAGTTGTTAGTAGAATCCTGGCTGGCACTTTAAATCTATCTCAGGAGTTTCTAACACTACATTGGAAGGTGCTTTGTGAGCAGATTCAGGGTTATAATGCCTAACCATGACTGCACTCCATTGGCAAACACTTTACATTGCCAAAGGATCCGTCACCCCAAAACCTGCAACTGCCGTAGGATCTTGATCACATGACACTTGTTCCATTATGCCTTCAGCAGTTGGTAGTTTTGATGTATGCTATGGGCTGCACTAGAAACCTGAATATAACATCATCAGTGGTGCGTTTGTTTAGCAGTACTGGCGAACCTTGGGAAAGAGCAATTGGGAAGGCTGTGAAGTGGCTTCTGAGATATCTTGAGAGGTCATGCCAGTACTTCCACTTTGTTGTTTGGCAAAGCAATGTTATTCTACAAGGGTTTTGTGATGCTGATCTTGTGGGATGTTGACTCAAGCAAGAGTACTCCGGTTACATTTACAACACAGCCATAGGTGGAACAGCAAGTGAGTTGGGATGTCCAGACTTCAGAAGTGTGTTTCTCTTTTCATCTACTGAAGCTGAGGTATGTGGCCATAGCTGAAGCTGGGAAAGAGATGAATATGGCTGACATATTATCTTGAGGAATCTGTCAGAGCGACGAGAAGATTCCTTTACTCAGATAGCCAGAGTGCCATACGGTTGGTGAAAAATCCAGTCCTATCATGCGAAGACAAGCACATCAGAAGGATATCATTTCACTCCGCAGGAGCAGTGGAGGATGTGGTGATATTGCTTGGAGAAGATGAGTGTGCATAAGACCCTGAAGGACATGTTGACGAAATGTGGTTGATGTTGGGAAACAGAAGAGTTTTGTAAAAACCTCGGTGGTCTTCCTGTAGTTGTTGCTACAAATATTGCGGCGGTAAAGAGGGTTGATGATGAAGAGATTTTTTTGAGAATGTTATTTTTTTTTTGGATGACTGAGTGCAGTTCCTCCAAGTTGGGGATAAAATTGTTAGGATAAAGTGGAGCCTGATTAATAATATAACTGTTGTATTCTCTATTTTAGACTTTCCTATTTTAGGCTTTTCCTATATATTCTCTATTTTAGAGGCTTTCCTATTTATTCTCTGTAGACCAAAAAATATCCTTTGATTTATTAATATAAATATCCCCCAATCAACCGCCGTAAAGTTACTCACAGGGTGTTACCAACGAATATGGGTTTTTTCCTTTCTCTCTCTAGATAACCCTCATCTCTTTCTCTTGAAAGTTCTTGTGTTCTTCATTCATCTAGTGTGTGTGCGTGAATTCGATCCTAACAACAAGTTGACTACAAACACACATGTGATTATCTTATAGATGGATCGTTTTATCATATCATATTCACCTTTAATACCTTTCATAATTTAAGAATTTAGTCTCAACAATAGTTGATCCAATAAACTTATCATGAGAACAAGAAACAAAAGAATTCTCGAAGAATATTCTAATTTTTCAATGTATATCCATTTCTAAATATGAACATCTTTGGGATGATCAAATTATTTATGACAACTAATAAAATTATTACTACTCGTAACCTTCAAGTTTACTTTTCCATGTGGTTTCTTGCTTTAGTAAATTTCTAATTTACTATAATATGAGTAAATTTCAAATTTATTTTTTTCAATTACTCTACTTCTTGTAAAGGTGAGGCAGTGTGACCCATCACTGAACAGATTAATTTGATTATCAGAAAATTGTGTCTGTAATGATATTATTTGTGCCAATAATTTTGTGAACCCTAAATTGCAAGATGACAATAGAAACATGTGAGACCATATAGAAGGATAATTTATTAGGACCATGAAGTATCTAGACAACTCACTATGTATGTGAATATGTCTACAAATACCCCTATATAAATGTTCCAAGAACGTAGGGATTCAATATCAACTTTCGTTGATGATGGTCTCACAATCAACCTTTCTTGATAACAAATAGTACAAGCAAATTCACATTTAGAAGAATCTTTAGATTCTTTAATGGATGTCTATTTGAATGATCTATAATTCATTTTGTCATAACAGACGATCATGCTAAAGTACGAAAGTCTTGGAAGTAGGAAACGTTCGATTTACTAAAAATGTGTCACCGATTCTTGTCCAATACAAACAAAACAATAACACATGTCAGCCTAGAGACATTATTAGTGATACCACATCTACAACCAGCGGTCGTGATCATTTCCACGCCTAGCATGGTGACTTACACCCCATTCACTTAAGAGAATGGATCTGTATTTTTACCATTTATCAAAAGTTCTCATTCTTCAATGAATAGAACACAATCATCTAGTAATCAATTTTATAACTTAGTACCCCGGGAAATCATTCCATTATTCATGTTGCATCATTTAAATCACTTTCTTCTTTAGACTATTATGCACTCCTACCACATTCACTTTAATAAAGGTTATATTCAGTAAAATTTATGAATTCTCATAAAAACACATTATTTAATTTTTTTTTTAAGTCCCCATCATTATATCACAATACGGTCCTTAAGACTCAATTCAATGGCTATCTAGATATAAATGTCTTTTGAACATAATCGATGCTACTTGAAAACCCCATATCTTCTTATCAATGGTGCCCGGAATTTTTTAACTCAATGTCTTAACCCTCTTGGGCGATTGGACCGTAAATCCATCGTCTTATTCTTTTGGTGGATAAACCTTAAATCCACCATCGTCTTAATTCTTTTGGTGCGTAAAATTTAAAATCATCGTCTTACACCCATATAAGGCTCACCTCAATCCTTCAAAATAATTGTAATTTTATCATTTGTTTATCATTAATATGATCGTACACTTTATAATTAACACCAAAATTGAGATTATTGAATTTATTATAATCAACATTAGTAGTTAATAGATATACTAAATTGATCATACCTACTACCTCATATAAAGGTTGAAAACATATCTTTCACTAATTGTTCCTCATTTAATTTTAAAATTAAACTAAGAAATTCCCCTTCGCAATCGACTTTTAAATAAAACGTATAAAAAGTCGCAGAATTCTCTTTAAATAAATACTTACGTCACATGGTAACTCCAGATCCTTTCCATAAATAATTATAAGAACCGCAAGATAACATCATACGGACCTAAGATATGATAACCCTTATTACATAATTATGCGATCTTTTTGCAATTTTTTCTAGTTTCTATCACAGTCTTTACACTAAAGCAAATCGTGCTGATAACGTGTTATGAAACTATATAAATAAAAAAATAAAAATAAAGTAGGGAGAAGAGAAAAGACTTCGTATGCCTTTTGAAGTATATTCATGATCATGAATCTTATTTACAATGAAGGAAAACTCCATTATTTGTAGGAGAAACTTAACTTGGTCACCAAGTAAGATTCCTAACCATATCCTAAAGGGACTCCATATAATTAGACATTCATTATAATACAAATATATTTATAACAAAATAGAGGATTTTCGCCAATTATTTAACAATATAATTATTGTTACAAATAGAGGATTTTCGCCAATTATTTAACAATATAATTATTGTTACAAATAGAGGATTTTCACCAATTATTTAATAATAATATTATAATTGTTGTTATATTATATTTAGTAATAATCATAATGGTAAAATGAATTTTATAAAGCACACTTCAATGCCCGCTAAAGCTATAGCTAATCTTGATGCCAATATTATTTTCTCAATTGCGTCCCCTGCTACTCTATTTTTCGAAACAATAAATATTCATATCAAAAGAATTATATCTATATATCTATAATATATATGATATATCTCTATATTATTATTGAAAACTACAATTTTGTTATCAATGATTCATCAATAGTAAAATTTGTGTAAATTTACGGGTTTGTTTTCCCTTTATTTAATAGTTCTTTTACATCCTTCACAAACTTTGGCTTGCTTGATGATCATAATTTTTTATTCTTGAGCTTGAGACACAGAATAATTAATTGTTCAATGATGGGTCGAGTCAAATATTTGGGAGCTTTTCCTTGAAGATGAAGTCAAATGTATTAAAAAAGAATATAAATCTCATGACACTTTATATGTTTCCAAATGTATTTACTTAATCACCACCACGTACAAGAATCAGCCACCTGTCCACTGCCTCTTTTTCCTTTTAATTTTATTCTTAAAAAATCCATATAAAATGAACTTTCACTATGCGTATCGTAAAGGAATCACCACAAGTTGGGTGAAGGGCAACGTTTGTCATGAAAAGTATAGTTGTAGTCGGCAGAAACATTTTTCTCTAGGGTAAATATGTTTTAAACTTATTTTCTTGTGTTTGATATATAGATACTTCTCTACTGATAAAATATCTTATATGATAGCAGAGTTGAAAAAGAATCACACTCTAAATCATGTATATGCATAATTTAGCCTAATATTCAAGCATAATAAGGTTTAAATTTTTTTATGTATAACCTAAACAAATATTATGAAATCAGAATTTTGGACCAGTCTACCTTTTATATATTAACTAGCTTGCTATCTTTTATCTTAACTTGTAGTTAGCTAGTGAACATACTTAGCACGTTTGGGTATGCGCTAATATTGTACAATAGATGCACTAAGTGATGTTGTAAATATACTATATAGCTTCCCAAATTGTTGGGATGAGCATATAAGTGATGATGTTTATATCACCTTCACTTATAGTAACAAAAAATGCTATGCTATATGCCATCCTCTCTTTGGGATTTAGTTATGGAAGTAGTTTTCTAATTTCCCTTTGTATTTCCTCTTATTGTTTCTACTTCTTTGGTATATATCTTATTGGGGTTGTTATTCTTTGAAAGAATTAATATTATCAACCCAATAAAAAAAAATGTACTCCTGTCTCATTTAATTTAATATGAGTTAATTTGATTTGACAAGGAGTTTAAGGAAAAAAGAGGACTTCTAAAATTTGGGGTCTAAAATAAATAGTAGAAATTTGTGTGACTATAAATTATTTCATTAAGGATAAAATGGACATTTCAAAGTTAAATTGTTACTCAATATAGAAAATATGTCATTCTTTTTAAGATCGACTAAAAAGGAAAGTAAGTTATATAAACCAAGACAGAGAGTTGATAGAATTTATACTTCCACGAACGGTCAATGGACCAACTCCCTTGACTGAATATACATGCAGAAAGTAAATAACACAAGGTAAAACAGAGGAAGGAGAAAATTATGACACGTGATTACATGAACTTAACTCTATTTAACTATAAAAAGAGCAAGGAGTCAAATTAACTACAAGCTCTTGTAACCTAGAAACCAGTTACTACTAAGCAATAACTCTATTACCCACTAAACAAACTAACTCTAGTTGATCTACTAAGCAATAACTCTATTACCCACTAAACAAACTAACTCTAGTTGATCTAGACTTCACGAATCCAACATGTATAACTCTAGCTAATCTTTGTTTATGAAATGTACTTCCTTTATAGCTTAGGAATAGCTATTACAAGATTAATTAGGCAATGAGAATATAAATCCAAGCAACAAGTAAGAACAATGATAGCTTTATCAGGTTCTTCGTCTATTCGGGGGAAATATTCCATTGAGCGAAACTTTTGCTTATTTTTTTAAAAAGAAAACTATGTCACAAAAAATTATTTGTGATAAAGGATAATAGACATAGTATAGGAAGAACACAAAAAATACAAAGAAATTTCATTGGTTGAGGGCCTGTTGTACCGTGGGATCCACGCACCAACCACAAAAAGTTTTTCCAAGCTTTTGGACAACTGTAGTGTTTCCTTACAGAATACACAATTTTTTCAAGGATCAGGTCCAAATTACAGTTTGTTCAATCATCAAAACTGTTGGGTTTTAGCAAATGTGAATGGGAAAAGAAAAGAGAGAATATGAAAAGTGAGGGAACTACTTTGGAGGGAAAAATGAAAATCTTTGCAATTGCAAATGAAAAGGTCATTTCTCCCATATCGGCAAAAGAAATGGAAATTGTTTGTCCCTTATAGAGGAAACACTTCATTCTTTCTTAGAGCTAAGAAGAAGATGCCCCCTCGCGCCACCCCCTCGCGCCGTCGTCGTCGCTCGCTACGGCTTTGGATTTGGATTTGGATTTGGCAAATGATTGATTGATTGATAAATTATTTTACATCAGTTTTTTGTTAACTCAATAAATCCTGTAGCTTTCCAAAAAGTGTTATTTTCCTACAAGAACACATTTTTTGAAAAGTTTTTATTATCTCCAAAAGACACAACTTTTTTGGAAATAAATGGGTCCTGAACAGATTTCTCGAACAAGACACGTTTCTCTTGCTGAAAATGGCTATAAAAGGAAGTCATTTTTGATTTGTTCAAACACTGATATTTTTTCTTTCTCTGCATTTATTTTTTCTCAATAAAATCAAAGTGTCGTCGCTGAGTCCTGTGTGACTTGTTGCTGTTCTTAAGTTTGTTTGAAGTTAAAGAATTTGAGTTACCGCTATTTCTTAACAGGTTAATCGTTTTAAATTAATCTTGGGAGAAATTAATCCATAACCCTTGGGTATCAAGTGGGGGGATGGTAAATTTCTTAAAGGACCACAGTAGTTTCTGTGGACTCAGATTAATTCTTGTATTTTATATTTTTTCTGCTTCATCTTATTTCTGTTTCTGTTTATTAACCTTATAAATACAGGTTATTGTAAGAATAACAAAAACTTCAAACATAGGTAAATTAAACCATCACGTCCCTCAATGAAAAAATATTTGCAGAATGTAATCCCGCTAAGTAAATGTAAATTTGACTAGGTGGATAATATAAATTGTTGTAGTCATTTCTCCGGTGAATCTTGTGGATAATATGCAAAAGTTTGGATGCTAGATTCTAACATAGTCCACACATTTATGTGAATTGAAATTATTGTATCCTACACCCGAATTGGTGATTCAAGAACTAATTTAAGTTCTTAGAATGAAAAATTCTTCTATAATTTTCACTATATATTTGCTTATAGGAGTGTTATAGTGATTTTAATATCTGTGGTAGATTTGGTACTTATAAAATAGTTATGAGGAAAACCTGAGCGGAAATTTTATCTTAATTTGATGATATGCTGTAGCGACGGATTTCCGTCGTTATAGGATAGCCCATACCGAAAACTTTTGTGTTGAAATGGGAAAGGTAGAACCCCAATTTTAAATACTCAAAGTGTTGGGGGTGTCCTAGCGAAAGTCGAAGTTCCTATAACTATAGAGGGTAAAATAGGACCTAAGACTGTGGATTGTGTATTCATTGGATATGTCAACAAATCAGTAAGGCAATTGTCGATTTTAGTTCATAAGTCCAGAACATCCCGGATAGTCATGATAATTACGGTATTGAAGTCAGATAGTGCTAAATTTTTTTGAACCATATCTATCCGTATAAAACTAGATTATAGTCATCTAGTGGGATCTAAACAACCCATAGAAGACCCAAAAGAGAATGACCAAAATGAGAAAGTCCAAGACGCAGAAATGTCAAAAGACAATCTACTTTCATTTGGATCGATTTTGTAACATTTTCTTCTTGAAAGTTAGCCTCAAACATTCAAGGAAGCAATGGTTTGTCTAGCGATCCACACCTCCTTGGAGAAGGCTGTTAATAGTGAAATTGAATCAATCGTAGCAATCAACTTGGAGTTTGGTTGATCTTCCTCTAAGCTAAACAACACTTGGTTCAAAATGGATCTTTAAAGGAAGATGAAAGACGATGGAACTATGACCAATATAAAGCAAGAGTTTTGTCAAGGATTTAGACAAAAATAAGGTCTTGATTATTTGACACATACTCGCCGGTGACCCTAGATTACATCAATTCTGATGTTAATATGCACTAGCTGGTAGTATTCGGCGGTCTTGAAAATTCATCAAATGGATGTGAAAATCGCCTTCTTAATGGAGAGCTTGAAGAGGAAATTTACATAGAAACAGCCTGAGGGTTTTTTGTAGTTTCTGGTAGAAATAGGGAAAGGGTAAAAGTGGAAACTTAGTAAGGTCCCACTTATGATCGGTAAAACAAGCAACCAAAACAATGGCCAATGTACAGTTGATCAAACATGTTGTCAAATGGGCTTTAAGCATCCACTGAATGTATAATGTGTTTACAATTAAAATACTCCAAATCAGGAAGTATTTTTAAATGCCTTTTCTGTAGATGATATGCTTATAATGAGTCAAAGACCTTGCCAATATAAAAGCTACAAAGCGTAATACTTGCTAGTAAGTTTGATATGAAAGATTTAGGAGTTGCCTGATGTGATATTATGAATTAAAATTCTTAAAACTCCTACGTCTAGCATTGTTCTCAATCGTTATATTAAAAGATACTTGAAAATTCAAATATTTGAATTTAAAGGGCAAATACTCCATTTGATGTAAATCTTTTTCTTGCAAAGAATAAAGGTTGACGTTAGTCCTCAATTTGACTATTCTACCTCATATTGGGGTGGGAAGCTTAATGTATGTCATGAAATTGTACAACTACCAGACCTAGTTGCGCTAGTCATTAAACTGAGTCGATACAGAAGTAATCCTCATCATAATCATTGTTGGCCAATGAAGAGAGTTTGTTGGGGATACTTAGATGACACTCAAAACTATGCCTTTAACATTACATCATATCCAAGCCGTCTTGAAGGACTATAGTGATGCAAAAATGGATTACCTGGTCAACTGAAACAAAATCCACAAGTGGAACGTTTTTACCTTTAGTGAGGAGCAATATCATCTTGGGAAATCCTCAAAACAAAACACACATGTATAGCTCGCTCTACACTGGAGTCTGAATTCATTCTTTTTAGACAAGGCAGGTGAAGACAGCTGAAATGACTTCGGATTCTTAGAAGATCTTTCCATTTTGGCCCACAACCATGGCCCCTATATGGCATACATTGTGATAGTCAAGCTGCAATAGGAAGGGCTGGAAGCAATAGTATAACGACAAGTTTCTCACATAAGACGAGACATCACTCCCCTGTGAGACACTACTCAAGTGGAATTAGCACAATTGGACCAATATGAAGTCAAGATAATGTGTCCCGGATCGCGTACAAAAGTCCCCTAAATAGAGAGGGAGTTTGAGAATCATCGACGGGAATGGGACTATGGCCGAGAGCCGAAGTCATCGTGGCCGGTAACTCTACCTAGAAAGACTAGAATCCCAGATCTAGTTTCAAGGAGATAAAACAAAGTCATGATGAACGGTTCAACATTGTCAAAAAAATATTATTATTATTATTTTAATGGTCCATTCTCAGATGACAATGTTTAGTCCAACCCACGATAAGCATAAAGTGACTTTTAACTGGTTCTAAAGTTTGATACATGGATATCAAATGGTGTAAATCGAGGGAATACCACATTTAGAAATCACCTACGTCGTGTGAAGTGTAAGCTTCTTCAAGGAGGAATCCGGTAAAGGCCAGTTCTTTAATCACGTACTATCCAGATGTGTTGTCCGGCTGTGATCAGTCCTCTGCCACTTGTGATCCTGGCTCAACCGGAGACCTCATTCATGAGAACTAAGAAAACAGTTCAGGGTGTTGATTGTGTGAATTTCTTTTCTAGTATACACAAAAGCTGCACGGATTCAAAATATCAAATCTCTACGATTGACCGAGTATACCGATCAATATGTTACACTTACAGAAACCATAAACGTGGGCGATCCACACCCTACCTTATCACCCCCGCACACATGTCGATTTAACCTTTACCTACAGTCACACAGAGTTTTTTTAATGCATAGTTTTTTAACAATAGCCCTTCCCCCATCTCAATGTGGGGGATTGTTGGTTTTTAGCAAGTGTGAATGGGAAAAGAAAGGAGAAATGACAAAGTGAGAGAACTTACTTTGAAGGTGGAAAAGAAAGTTCATATTGCATAGTGGCAAAAAAAAATGAACAGTCATTTCTCCCATACGGCAAAAAGAACTGGAAATTGTTTGTCCTTCATAGAAGGAAACAACTTCCATACTCTTAAGAGCTCAGATAGAAAGATGCCCCCTCGCGGCCGTCGTCGTCCTCGACTCGGCTTGGCTTTGATTTGGTTTGGCAACTTATTGTGAATTGAATTGATAATTTTTTTGGACAAAATTTATTTAATCAGTGTTTTTTAATCAATAAAATCCTGTTAAATTATAAATTTTTAGGTAGCGGACCTTCCGAAAAGTCTTACTTTTCCGAAAAGTCGTTACTCTTTCCAAAAGTAATTATTTTCCTAACAACACATTTTTTCGTACAAGTTGTTTATTTTTTCCACGCGACACAACTTTCTGGAATAAACGGTTCTGAACCGATTTCTCTGACAGACAACCCGTTTTCTTGCCGTGATACAACTTGGCTTATAATAGAGAACGTGCTGCAACTTTTTTTGTCTAGATCCTATTTGCTCACTAAACCTGCGCCTCAGACCGCTACTCGACCAGTACAGCACCCCGCATATGCACTACTACTCCTATTGCTCTCTTATTGCTCCGCCAGAAATAAATGTCTCTCGCATTTATTTCTCCTCACACACAATTAAAATCAAAGGTCGGTCGACTGAGCTGTATGACTTGTGTTTGCTGCTTTCTTAGTATCGTGAAGTTAATATGCACAACAATTTTATATAAGTATGGCTCAACCCGCTATTTCTTTAACAGGTTATTCGTTTTAATCTTGGGGGAGAAATTAATCCATACCTTGGTACAGTGAGGGGCTTAAATTTCTTAAGGCCACGTAGTTTTCTTTGGACTTCGGATTAATTCTTGTATTTTTTATTTTTTCTGCTTCATCTTTATTTTCTGTTTTCTGTTTTATTACCTTATAAATACAGGTTATGTAAGATAACAAAAACTTCAAACATAAGGTAAATTAAACTATCATGTTCCCTCAATGAAAGATAATTGCGCGAATGTATCACCGCTAGAAAGTAAATTTTGACTAGGTGGATAATAAATTGTGGTATTCTTTCTCCGGTGGAATCTTGTGGCTAAATATGCACGAGTTTGGGGAATGGCTATATTCTAACATAGTCCAACACATTTATGTGAATTGAAATTATTATATCCTACACCCGAATTGAAATTATTGTATCCTACACCCGAATTGGTGATTCAAGAACTAATTTAAGTTCTTAGAATGAAAAATTCTTCTTAAATATTTACATCTATATATTGGCATTATATGAGGTGGTATATGATTTTAATATATGTGCTAGATTGGTACTTATAAAATAGTTATGAGGAAAACTTGAGCGGAAATTTTATGTTAATTTGATGATATGTTGTAACGACGGATTTCCATCGTTATAGGATAGCCAATACCGAAAAATTTTGTGTTGAAATTATTTTCGTAGTAACTTGAAATTTTTCTAACATAGTCCAGATTTGAAAGAAATCGGATTCATTAAGGTATAGAAAAATCTGGTAATAATCGGGTGATTTAATTATGATTTCGGTTACATGAGTAGATGCATAAGTCGTTAAGGAACCCTTATGACTTTAAGGGATTGAATTCAGATGAGTAAAACCATCTGAATCGATCTTTGTTTGAATGACAATTTCTGGGTGTCGTTGGTTGATGGTGTGTTGTGAAATGAGGGTCTTGGAATTATTAAAATAGCTCACTATTTTATGCAAGGCGCTTTGGCGGAGATTTTGGTTGTTCTGGTAGGGCCCCTGTAGCGGGTGAGGGCCGTTGTGGCGGACCAAAGTGAGTTAAAGTTGTAAATAAACCTCAAAACATCTATTCACTTCTCAATTTTTAGAGATAAGGAATGAACCTAGACGATTCTTGACAGTTTTCACAATTCTTGAGGCTAAAAGTATGATTTTAACTCACTGAATCCATTTTTCGATCCGCATAACATAATATAGTTGGAAGTTATTTTGATATGAAATTTATGGTGGAAACAACCCTAATTGGGATGTTGGGATCATGGGTACGATCTAGGGTTGTTAAATTTGTTAGTAATCTGAATAATTAGTAATTGTTTATTGATTTTCATGTTATTATGTTTGTTTGCAGACCAATAACAAGCGGAACGAATCCAGCAAGAGAAGAACCATGTTTTTTAAAAGGCTTTCCAACTTGTTTATCGAATAGTGATCGGTGCTGATTCTATGATTGTGTTATTAAATGTTTAGTTTTGTTGTGTCATTATGATTACATTATACTGCGAATGTTGCATTATTGATTACACTTAAGATAGATGAATAACTATATGCCATGCATCACTTCTTGATTGTATGATGTTGAGAATATACTTGTGATTATGATTGTGTTGTATTGAATGGATCGGTTGTCACATTTTTGAATAACTAATTGAAATCAGTTGTCACGTTCTCGCATAACTAATTATGATCGGTTGCCATGTTCTGAAACAAACATTGGATCGGGTACCACATTTCGATATGCTAACTCTTTGAGTTTGAGTTCTATGAGAGGGACCAACTATTTGACAAAATTATTTATCTTGAGAAATATAAAACCTATTCCTTTTTCATAAAATGTTTATAATATTGTGTATGTTCGATATATGCATGTGATTATATTGTGGTAATTACTTATATATGTTTCATTTAGTGGAATAGGTGCGTGATCCTACTAGTACACTGTGATTGTGTACTGATACTACATTTACTCTTTCTTTTTTGAGTACATGACATCTTCTGGTGGCTGTTGAAAAACCTCGTTTAGTAGATTAGTGATTGTCGATCGAATTCAAGAGTAGCCAGTTCTTCTAGGATGCAATGTGTTGTCCTTCCGTCTATGTCCACATTTCAGACATAGACTTTTGTAGTTAATTATTGGTTCATTAGCTTGGGATGTATTCCTTCTTGTTTAGACTTCGGTTCATTGTTAGATGTTTTGGTACGTTGACTTTCAGGTTCTAGACATGTTGTGATAGAGAAGCCTACACCTCGTGCCCTTCGAAGGGCACGGGCGCACCAGAACCGTACGGAGAATAGGACCCCGCAGGACCGGCCGCGGGCGCGCGGGGCCTCACTTTGCCCCGAAATGTTCCGTTCTATACGGTCCGTCACGCAAGGGGAGCTTGTCTAATGGGTCTGCTGCGAGTTTTATGTGAGAAATGTCCAAGCTTTTAGCCATATATCTTCTCATTTTCCGTACTCTTAATGCTTTAGTTTTTTATTAGTTTGCTTGGGTTTTGGGGTTTGTAGTAGTCGATTCACAGATCACCCATCTACGGGTTCGTGGTTGGGTGCTAATAACGATGTCTGCAATCACTGACATACGGCGACCCAAACATTTGTCTTGATACCTTGTGAGACCATGACCCAGCAAAATCATCCTAAACTAGAGAGTTTTTGTGTTAAACTGAGGAAAAAATGGAAAAACCTTCTTTGCTTTTAAATGCTATCCTAACTATGGTCTGACCATATAGTCACGGATTTTTCTTCTTCCTTGCTTACCGTATTTACTAGCCCGCAGAGCCACCTTTCTATAACCCTTCTGGGGTATATTACTTGTGGTATGGTTTGTGTTGTGGATATTCATTTGCTAAATGACTAGATCTTGAATATGTCATTCGTCCATTCTTACGGACCCATGGTCATACAAGCGGGTTATTAATTTGAACATAAGGTTAGTTAATGGACTTATGTTGCCCGCTGAAAATTTTTCCTCGTTTCTATGAAATTGAGGACATTCATTTATTACCTTTGCATCTCCTTCTGGAGAAGTAGTCTTCTATAATATGGACAAATAATTAATTAGCTCATTTATATTATGTTTTAATATTACAATATTTAAAAAGGCGAGATGACATTTTTTGCCCCTATATATGTTCAGTTTTTTCCGCTTTGTGTGAGTATATCAATTAAGAGGAATGATAAGCTTTTATCTTAAGGCATTTGAAATTGATCTTTGTTTTATTAATGAAACATAAGTATTTGAATGGTATGGATTTAATTGCTTAGTTAGAATGTTATTCCTCTATTATGAAATATTTGAAAGTGTAGGAATATGTTGTTGATATTATGCTACATGATCGTAAAGAAAAGAATAAAGAAAAACATGACCTAAGCTTTTAACTGTATGTTAATAATGTTGCATATACACATTTGGGATTTTCAATTGTGAGTTGATGGAACACAATGTAAGAGTTGAGTAAAATAAAATAAAGTAGTGTTGAGTTCTTAAAAGTGAAAATATTTTCAATGTTCTTCTTGTTGAAAATGATATGATTAGATACATTATCTTGAAAAGAGTCTTTGGTAATACGTGAGAGGTACGATATGTACAATACTAATTAATTTAATATTTAGTTTTACAAAAAGGGTACAATATATGATGAAAAAGGTTAAAGTAGTTGACACATATTTGTGAATGCCAAATATAAAAAACAATTAATTAGAGTTAGTTGTTGTTGAGTAGATTGGTGATTAGATTAAGGGGTTACAACAACTCTTAGTGTGTATTTCAATTGGAATAAAACAAATTTTTATGTGAATAAATTAAATACATGTTTTGGAAACACAATGTGATGAAAATACTGTAGTGATATGAATTATTTACGTAAATAGATAAAGTGTAGTCGAAGGTGAATATGATCAATTCATTGACTAAAGAGACATCAAGGGGAGTAAGACCTTTGTCATTTAAGAATATCAACAATAATGGTAATCCAACCTATATGATTGGATATCCCATGAATTTAGATTCATATGGATAATAACAAGTCATTAGTTGATCAAGTAAGCACTATAAAAATCTGTCCCTCCTATAATGTGTAATGACCATCAAAATGAAATAGGGTGAACTAGAGATTCACATGAGTTTTATGAGTTAATAATTGGTTAAAGTAATGAGAAATATCTCCTAAATCAGGTTTTAAGAGTTTGGAGGTCAACGTCAAAGTTCGACCTAAACGCCCGAAAACTAGCCAAGTTGAACTAGTGTAACGAAGGGTTTTGTGGTTGAGTTTTAAAATATGGTAGGAAGGTGAAATTGTGTATCAAGGGTTCCTACACATAGACTGACATGTACAGGGTCAAAACATTTGAGTATGACTCCTCGAGGAAAACCTTAAGGTTCCCCAAGGAGGACCCAAACGTTTGCCAAGGAAGTTGCCAAGGCAGCGTGCGGACTTCAAGATTTGAGGTCCCTAGCGTGTCGCACCCTCAACACTCAAAGGCCAAAAGTTGTCCTGCAATGCGGGCCCAACACGAACCATTCTGCCTCAAATTGTATTACATAACCAAGATCTGGAGGTGACCTCGCAACGGGCAACCAAGTCCCAGATATGGTGGCATCGTTTTTAAGTCAAGTTTGACCCTTAGTTTGAACTCCAAAAGTCTAGTGGTGTTTAGGTACTTTGGGGAATAGTTAGACACGGTTTGTAGGTCATTATAAACACTTTTCCCAATTCAAAACACCATTACCCAATTAGAAACCCAATTTTCAAAACCCTCATCTCTTTCAAAATTCTCTCTCTAAGAAGAACCATTATTGAAGAAGACGAGAAGTAGGAGGCAACATCTAGGTCAAGTTTCACCAAGGTTTCAATCTTAATTCAAGTCTTTGATTAAAGGTATGCAAAGCTCTTCATCTATGAGTTCTTCCACCCATAGAGCTCCCTAGATTTCCTTACTTTGTGAAGAAGAATCCCAATGAAGGTAGGGTTGATTCCAATGTATTGGAATTAAGCGGGTATGGTTCCAAAAGGTTGGATTATTTCCATATATGTTTATATTGAGGTTTATTCATGTTATTACGAAGGATTTATGTTGAGTTCATGTTCAACCCTAATTTCTAGATTATGTGGGTTTAGGTTTTGAATGAGAAATTGATGATTATTGTTAGATTCTCTTGAGTTGTTAATGGGCATAAACCTTAATCAAGAATAGAAGTATGAAATAATGAATTAACCTAGATCTATGCATCTATGATACAAAAACTGAATTGAATTGATTAGAATTGGGACTTTATGATGTAGTATGCTTTTGATTGGTTTATGACTAAGGCTTAGAACTAATGTGTCTTGAAATCTATACTAGTATGAAAATAATGAAGTAAAGGTTGAATGTAGGGCTTGAAGTCATAATGTTGATCACTAGGGCTTATAGAATGAGTCTAGTATGATGAATAACTTTCATGTTTATATAATGTAAAATGCTAATCACCTAAAATTAAGCATGCTTGTTAGAATATATTAGCTTGGGGCTGAACCTATTTATTCTCTCATGGATAGCTGAATCATGTAGCTTGGGATGGTAGAATCTCATAGTAGCTTGGGATGATGGGTCTCATGGTATCTTGGGTTGGAGGCGCTAAGCTCTCCCATGGTTAGCTTGATCATGCATTGGTAGAATGCTTGTCTTGCATTAGTGTAAGCTTGACAACCTAGGATGGACGATCAATACTCTCATAGGGTTAGCTTGGAGTAGCATGACTAGAGTGCCTTCATGGAAGCTTAACTTGGTTAGGACAAAACAAATTCATCGTATCTTAGGATTGAGATATGTGGCTATCCTAAGATTATCTTAAGGTTGAGAATTTAGGCTCCCTTATGGAGAGCTTGCATCTACATTAGTGGTTGCATGGTGGCTAGGTCGTATCACTATACTCCCTTGTACGCTTGGATGTGTTAACTAATATTCATGGTTAGCTAGGTCTATTATGTTAATATGCTAAGTTTAATAGACTAGAATGAAAGATAAGTTAGCTTGGATTTGTTGGCCTAAAGCAACTACTTAGTATGAAGGGTAGAATGGTATGCCTTTTATACATAGCACATGTATAACTTGAAGCTACCTAAGCAATGACCTCTTATGTGATGTATGCTTAGCTTGGATAGTTATTTTAGTTTTCTTCTATGTTACAATTGACTTAAGATGATAGTTCGTTGTCCAATACGAAAGTAGGTCCATAGTGACACTTAGAAAAGAGTAAAATAAGAATAGGGTGACCTCAAGATATGCTTAGTGTGTGAGGTAGAATGGGATTCCCCACATGAATTGGACACATGTGCCTTGAGGTGGTTTAGGGGTATAGTGCTCATATGTCATGAAAACCTAGGTCTTAAGTATGAGAGTAGGATATGACCAAGGATGACCAAAGAGAGATATTAAGCTTTGGTAGTAGAATTGGATGCTACCTTTGCCTTGCACATATATAATTGGAGGTGGCTTGGGAAATAGTTGACTTGAGTATGAATGACTAATTGTTGGAGTATGAATCTATCTATGACTTACATAGACTTGTTATGATATGATGCTTATACTATTATTATTTTTATTATTGACTAACCCTTTGACATATCTTATGTTTTGTATATTAGCTTTCATACTTGGTATATTTTGTACTAGCGCATATTGCCTATATTTCTAACCAAATGTAGGGGCTTTTGGGAGATTGAGTACTTGGAGGGTAGGTTCCTAAGTTGAAGAATATTGAAGATTGGTGAGTCCTCATAACATTCGAGGACAATACCCCTATGTTCCGTTTATGTCTTTTTGTTATGTTTTAGACTTTTGTGGAATGCGTCCCAAGACATTGTTAGTCTTGTAATGGTAGATGGGTTTGATACACATGATAGAAAGATTTCTGCTACTATGAAAATATTTTCATACTTTGTTTAAAGAGAAGTATTTAAATTCCATCCATTTTTATGTGATGTTATGCAATGAAGCTAAGGGGCTTGTATGAGACCTTTTCGAGGTCAAGTACGTCATATAACTTCTTGGGTATAACCTTGGATTGTTACAACCTTGGTATCAAAGCATAAGGTTATAAAATGGTCCTAGGATGTCTCAAAACAAGGCTAGTAGAGTCTTATTCATTGGTGTGAGGAGCGACACATCTATGAGTAGGAGGCTATGTGGTGTTTAGGAAAGTCTCACTTCTTAATTCGGTTAGTCGTGCCATAGAGTTTGTCTTTATTAGGACCTTTTCTAATGTTTTGCCTATGATTTTGTCGAGGTTATGGCTAACACTAGGGCTAATGCAAGAAGGGAAGGAGATGACAATGGGGATCAAGAGATTCCTCCCCAAGTTCCAAATCAAGTTGAACGAGTTCTTTCTCTAGTACCTAATGGCCCTCTAATAGGGAATGTCAGTCTAGAGGAGTTTAGGGCTTCTATGAATTTTTTGGCTCAAGCCTTGACGACCCAAGTCAACAGAGAGGTGGTGGATCTGGAAAACCCTATAGGTACCTATAGGATTAGAGAGTTCTTGAAAATGAACCCTCCAGAGTTTGGTACCTACAAGTTAGAGGAAAATCCAAATGGGTTCATAGACGAGGTTTATAGGACTCTTGCTATTATGGGATTAACTTCTAGGGAGAAAGCAGAACTAGCCGCATATCAATTGAAAGATTTGGCCGGCCCAAATTTGGCATGAGCAATGGAAAGATTCTAGGCGACTCCTATAGAGTGCGAAACTTTTAAGTCGGCTCTCCTTGATAGGTTCTTTCCTAGAGAATTAGGAGGCTCAGTTGGAGGAATTCATAAACCTTAAGCAAGGCAATTTGAGTGTTAAGGAGTACGCTTTGAAGTTCACTCTGTTGTCCAAATATGCTCCATCATTGGTAACAAGTCTTAAAGATTTGATGAATAGTTTCATGACGAGGGTGTCCGAACTAGTAGAAGAAGAATGTCGTATGACAATGCTTATAGATAAAATAGATATCTCACGTCTCATGGTGTTTTCACAACAAATAAATGATTCAAAACTTAACAAGGATAAAAAGAGCACTAGGGTGGACAATGATGGGTTCGATGGGCATGGTCATTCTAAGAATCAACAAAAGTTTTCCGTACAATGTTATTCTAGTGCTCTTAAGTATAAGGATGAGAGGGTGTGTAACCCTAGACCACAAATGAAAAACAATGATTCCCTATTACCTACTTGTTCTAGGTGTGGTAAAAGACATAAGGGTAGGTGTTTGGCAGGTAGAAATGGTTGTTATGGGTGTGGTAAGATTGGCCACATGAAGAAGGATTGCCCTAAGGCAAAGGCTAATGTGAGGGAAAGCAATCAAGTTTCTCCTAGTGAGGTAGGAAATGGTCCTCTAAATATGAATAGGTTTTATGCTCTCCAATGCAAGGTTGATCAAGAGTGATCTCCTTATGTCCCTTTCCGGTATGTGCTTGTTTTGAAATTTGGGAAATTTCTAGATTTGCTTGTTTTTATGACTTTGTTTGTTAGACTTGATGTTATGCTTGCTATCATGAATTTTTATGTAACAAAGACATGTGTGGCCTTACTCACAAGTGGGGCATAGTGATCCATTTTTTCACAAGGTCTCTATAAGATTATA
The DNA here is from genome assembly GCA_027704765.1 of Solanum habrochaites. Classification (NCBI taxonomy): domain Eukaryota; kingdom Viridiplantae; phylum Streptophyta; class Magnoliopsida; order Solanales; family Solanaceae; genus Solanum; species Solanum habrochaites. The sequence continues at coordinate 73,560,953 of JAKWJA010002489.1, read as the reverse complement.
GGTAGTAATGGTTTTGTTTGTATGTTATGAAGTTGTGTAAACCTTGTTATAATTGATCTAGTTGCATTAGGTATGTCTAGCTTGGATTTGAAATTTACTTTTTTGGGTGTGTGCATTTATAAATAATTCATACACGATGGGATTCTAGTTTAGAGATGGTCCTTTAAGAAGTGTTTAGGAAGGTGTCATTCGAGGAAGAATGTTCCTAAGTGGGGAATATTGTAATGACCCTTAAAATGAAATATGGTGACCTAGAGCTTCACGTGAGTTTCATGAGTTAATAACTGGTTAAAATAATTAGGTTTATCTTTTAAAATCAGTTTTTAAGAGTTTGGAGGTCAAACGTCAAAGAACGACCTAGGCATCTGAAAACTAGCCAGGTTGAACTAGTGCAACGAAGGGTTTTGTTGTTGAGTTTTGGAGTATGATAGGAAGGTAAAATTGTGTATCAAGGGTTCCTAAAATTAGACTGACATGTATAGTTTCAAAATGTTCAAATGCGACTCCCCGCGGACTACCCTAAGGGTCCCCAAGGATGACTAAACGATGGTCAAAGAAGTTGCCACGGCAGCGTGCAGACTTCAAGATTAGAGGTATTGACGCGTCGCGCCCTCAACACTCAAAGTCCAAAAGTTGGCACTGAGATATGTGGGCCCAACACGAATAAATCTTTCTCAAATTATACTAGAGCCAAAATCTGAAGGTGACCTCGCGATGCGCAGCCAAGTCCAAGATTTGGTCGCGTCATTTTTAAGTCAAGTTGGACCCTTAGTTTTGAAATCCGAAAGTGTATGGTGTTTTGGATACTTTGAGAATAGTTAGACACGGTTTTTAGGTCATTATAAACGTTTTTACGAATCCAAAATACCATTACCCAGTTAGAAACCCAATTTTCAAAACCCTCCTCTCTTTGAAAATTCTCTCTCTAAGAAGAACCACCATTGAAGAAAAAGAGAAAGAGGCATCATCTAGGTCAGTTTTCACCAACGTTTTAATCTTAGTTCAAGTCTTTGATTAAAGGTATGTAAAAATTTTAATCTAAGAGTTTTTTCACCCACAGAGGCCTTTAGATTACCCTATTTTGTTAAGAAGAACCCAATTGAAGGTAGAGTTGGTTCTAATGTATACGAATTATGTTGGTATGGTTCTAAAAGGTTGGATTCTGCCCATATATGTTTATATTGAGGTTGTTTCATGTGATTATGAAGGATTTATGTTGAGTTCATGTTTAACCCTAATTTTTTGATTATGTGGGTTTAGGTTTTGAATGAGAAATTAATGATTCTTGTTAGATTCTCTTGAGTTGTTAATGGTTATAGGCCTTAATCAAGAGCAGAAGTATGAAATCATGATTTAATCAAGATTTATGCATCTATGATAAAAAGTGATTTCAATTGATTAGAATTGGAACTTTATGATGAAGTATGCTTAGGATTGTCTTATGACTAAGTCTTAGAACTAATGTTTATTGAAATTTGTACTAGTCAGAAAATAATGAACTAGAGGCTGAGTGTACGGCTTGGAATCATAATGTTGATCATTAGGGCTTATAGAATGAGTGTATTATGATGCGTATCTTGCATTTATGTATAATGTGAAAGGTTAATCATCTAAAATGAAGGATACTTGTTAGAATAGATTAACTTGGGGTTGAACCTATGGATTTTCTCATGGATAGTTGAATTATGTAGCTTGAGATGATAGAATCTCATGGTAGCTTGGGATGGTAGCTCTAATGGTAGATTGGGTTGGAGGAGTTATGCTTTCCCATGGTTAGCTTTATCATGCACTGGTAGAATGCTTGTAATGGCAACTTGCATTTGTGCAGGCATGACAACCTAGGTTGGAGGATCGATACTCTTCTAGGGTTAGCTAGGAGTAGCATGACTAGAGTGCCTTCATGGAATCTTGACTTGGTTAGGCCAAAACCAATTCTTGGTAGCTTAGGATTCAGATATGTGTCTTTGGTAAGATTAGCTTTAGGTTGAGGATTTATAATCCCATATGGATAGCTTGCATCTACATGAATGGTTGCATGGTGGCTAGGTTGGTATTATACTATCCTCCCTTTGTTAGCTTGGACTGTATGCTATGATGTTCCATGGTAGAAGGTCTATTATGTTAGTATGATAAGTTTAATAGACTAGAATGAAAGATAAGTTAGCTTGGACTAGGTTGGCCTAATGAAGTACTTAGTATGAATGGTATAATGGGATGCCTTTTATACGTAGCACAAGTATAACTTGAAGCTACCTATGAAATTACCTCCTATGTGATGTATGCTTAGCTCGAATATTTTCTTTAGTTGCCTTCCATGATATAATTGTCTTAAGATGATATTTCCTTGTCAAAGATGAAAGTAGGACCATAGTGACATTTAGAAAGGGGTAAAACAAGAATAGGGTGACCTCAAGATATGCTTAGTGTGTGAGGTAGAATATGTTGCCCCACATGTATTGCACAAGTGTTCCTTGAGGTGATCTAGGGGTATAGTGCTCTTATGTCATGAAAACCTAGGTCTTAAGTATGAGAGTGGGCAATGACCAAGGATGAACAAAGAGAGGTACTAAGATTTGGTAGTAGAATGAGATGCTATCTTGGCCTTGCACATGTATATTTGGAGGTGGTTTGGGAAAAATTCACTTGAGTATGAAGGACTAATGGATGAAGTATGAATCTATGTATGAATTATGTTAACTTGTTATGATATGATGCTTAGATTATGATTATGTCTATTACTGACTAACCCTTTGAGATATCTTATGTTTTATATGTTAGGTTTCATAGTTTGGTACATTTTTTACTAATGCATATTGCCTTCATTTCTAACCAAATTTAGGGGCTTTTGGGAGATTGAGTACTTGTAGGCTAGGTTCCTAAGTTGAAGAATATTGAATATTGGTGTGTCCTCATAGCATTCGAGGACAATACCCCTATGTTCCGTTTATGTCTTTTTATTATGTTTTAGACTTTTGTGCGCTGCGTGCCAAGACATTGTTTCTCTTGTGGCGGTAGATGGTTGTGAGATACATGTTTAAAAGACTTCCGTTATTATGAAAAGATTATTGTACTTTGTTTAAAGAAAAGCTTTTAAATTCCCTCCATTTTCATATGATGTTATGTAATGAAGTTAAGGGGCTTGTATAAGACCTCTCTGAGGTCAAGTATGCCGTGCAACTTCTAGGGTGTATCCTTGGGTCGCTACATGATGTGTGAATATAGTGCAACAGTTTTAAAGACAAATGAGGATGAGTTATGCTCTCAATCTAAGTTCATGTACTTTATAGTTGGTGGTGCCGCTTCTATGAAATTGTGATAGATTTCTAGAGCACTTATGAATACCAGGGCACACGAATGGCCTCTTAACGTAAAATCGCGATAATGACAAAGATTGTGAGAGTATAATGTGATAGAATAAAATAATGGATTTACAAAAGAATTATTGGTTCATAGAAGTTCTAAACTTCACAATTATTCTGTTAGTTTAATCTTGTTTTATCTAGGTATGATCCATAGTTTAAGGACATCAGATTCAATGCATTAGACTCATACGCACCAAAAATTCTCATTTCATTTTACTCCTTAAGATTCTATTTGATATATATATGGAATTGTTGAAAAAATGATTTTTGTATCTTATAAGAAATTATTTTTCTTATTATACTTGAAAGAAAATATTATTTTATGTCCTAAATATTTTCTACTCATAAATAATATCTTATTGCCATTATTATTATCCTTTAATAAGCCATTATTTTCTGTCATAATATGGTTCTTACGAAATGTCTCTTTGTTGAAATGAATTGCATTCAATTCATTAATTGTGATAAATGTCTTTTATGACTTTTAACTATTTCAACCATCAACATATAAGCGAGGTCACTAATTTTCTATATAAATCTAATTCTTACCGAGTAAGAGTGGAGACAAAATAACAATTTTACTTTTCATATATTCTTATGCTAGGTTTTATTTTATTGAATCTTTGTTAGTTCTGCCTCCTAACTTTATAATAGAAGAAGTTGTTGAATTCTAGGGGAATAAACCACATGCATTGATGAAATATCATAAGGGGGACCGGTCTTTCGAAGACCTCAAGCTATAGAAATTGTCCTATAGATTATGGGAATTAAAAGCTTTGGTGAATTTGTTACAAGTGTTCGTGATGAAGGTGTTTTCCATAAGATTTACAACATAGAGGTAGGGAGTGATGATATAGTAGGTGTACGTAGCGAGTGTTCTTCACTTGAGAAGTTTAAGACTATAAAAATTTAAATATGGTTGAGGCACAACCAAAAATATTTTTGTGAGGCTCCATTTAATTTTTTACATTTGGATTTGTGGGTCCATTTTAACATCATATACTTTCTCATATTATTTCCCCCCATATTTCCCCCTTTTCCCTCCAAGGTACTTTAGCTCTTCTGTCCAATGTTCCTTCTCTTTTTCACAGTTTTTTTTAAAAAATTCTTTGTGCTCTTTATTAATTAGTAACTTGATTAGATCTTTCATTCCCATTAATCATTTTTTCCCTCAATCGGTTTTATATAATTTTAAATTAATTTCTCATTATATTATTATTGTTATTATAATTATTATGATAATATAATAATAAAAAAATATCATTTAGCCTTAATATAATTAGAATTAGTTTTTATTAGGAATAAGAAAATAAGAAAAGAATGAAAAAAAGGGTGAGTAGGAGAGAGATGGTACAAACGTTAAGAAATAGACACATTATCCAAGTGTCAATTAGTCAATGGAGGTCACACAACTATTATTGGTTGGGCCTTCAATAAGAAATTGAGTTTGGATGCTTTAATAGCCATAAAAGCGAGAGGCTTAGATGTTTTTATTAAGAAAATAGTTTTCAATCGAGAATTTCTTAACTGTCTTATATATAATGCCTCAATAGAAACTAAGCAAATTAATGATACAAGTCAATGGAGGTGGGTTTTGGACCTTACCTCCTTTTACAACTTAGGTAAAAAAAATAACTTCCATCATATGTAATTTCTAGATCCATAGATATATCACAAATAATAACTAAAGAGAAGCATTTGAACTTCACTAGCTAACTATAATGCATAACCAAACAAAAAATAGCACAGGGAGGTTCGAAGTTTCAATTGCTATTCTTTTTAGAGGTCCCTTGGCGTCACATACCCTAGATGTGATACTACTAAGTAATTATTTTTATAAAACAAATTAGTCTAAAAAATGAGAATTTTATTTGTCTAATGGTTAAGAACACATTGACATTACAAGACTACGAACTAGAAACTTCCATTAACAAGCTTCCAAGAACCCATTCTTGAAAGATAGGAATCAATTTGTATAAGCAATTGAGAAGAAGAGAGAATAAAGGAAAGAAGAGAAAACAAAGGAGTAACAAAATGCCCAATCCAATTTTAACTTTATATTATGCATGGTTGTAGCTGAAAAGGTGAACAAATGAGTTCAATCAGTCGGACCCTTTCTCAGTAATTGCTTAACCATCTTAGCAGACATACTCTTCAACTTAACCTGGTGATAGATTCCTTAAGCTCCACCTTTTCCCCTTGTGAGTGACATGCATCTTGATTAAGCACAGGGGTGACTCAACAGATTTCATGGCCTAAGGAAAAATTGTATTAAGAGGAAATCAATGCTCTATGCAATAAATTAATCATTTAAGATGTGATTTTGCCAAATCTCACGGGTGCCAAATCTTCTCCGCCAACCACTATCACACAAACTAATAGTAACATCTCAAATCTTGAATATGAGATGTGATTTTGCAAAGAACAACTAATTCAACAGGCAATGATGGAATCCATTGGCCCCAGTATGAACTCATGGACCATGAACTCTTTATCAAACATCAAAATATTGACAGCTCATCCTCCATCATCACGACTGGAGTTACACAAAGGATGAACTTTCAGCCCCAACATCAGAAGAATGATTGTTGCTTCCCCAATAAATCATTGAAACCACAAGCTCCACGACAGACAGTCCCTAGAAATCAACAAAATAGGAGACAACCCAGGAAAGCGGTGAAATGCTGAGTTTTCCAAAAGATCAATCACACAGCTGATATGTGTCTCAAAATCGCACAACCAATTTGAAGATAAGGTCAACTTTGTGTCGAATCATCACCAAGATGCAAATCCTAGGATCCTTGATTCTGGAGCAATCAATCATGTCACAACAGATTTAGATAATCTTGAAGAATACACTGGCAATGAGGAAGTGTTCATGGGTGACGGTAAAACTATTCCTATTACTCACACTGGTTTTAACTTAAATTAAGGCTTCTAACTCCAATTTCATGCTCTCTAACACTCTTTGTGCTCCAGCTATCAAAACAAACCTTATTTCTATTGCTAAGTTTTGCACTGACAATGTAATCTCAATCGAATTTTTTCCACACTCTTTTCTTGTGAAGGATCTCAAAACTTAGAGATTTCTGGTACAAGGCTGGAATAAACATGGACTCTATGAGTGGCCCAGAGAGATCATATTTCACCTTTCAGAAACTTCTCCTCCACCAAGGTTTCCCGTCAATTGTGGCTTTTTCTCTTAGGTCACCCTCATGTGAAAATCCTAGACTCATTCGTGAAGAAATTTTCACTTCTATTTTCCACCAAAAAAAGTTTCAGTTTTGTAATTCTTGCTCATCAAATAAAGCTCATCATTTTCTATTTCAATAACTCAGTTTAAATAGTAAAGCAGTTCAACTCAAGAGGGGGTGAATTAATACTTTATCCAATCGACTTCCTATGAGGAGTAGTCAACTCACCTTCAAGTTAGTTCAACAATATAAAACAAAGTAATATGTCAAAAGTAAATGAACATAGAAATTTAAAACCGGTTCGGATCACTGATGTAGTGCCTACTCCAGTCCCCTTAGCTTTCTACCTTAAGAGATCGAGAAAACTTGGTTGTATAGAATTTGTAGTCTTCGAATCTTGTCTGATATGCAAATCAAATCTCCTATTTTTGACACTACCTCTACTTGTATAACCTACCCTCAGAATCTTTGCTTCTTTTTTATTACCATTGTCACTTCTCAGTACAAGCATTAACAAAGATGAAAGAATATTACAAATAAGTTCAAGTGAAGTTGCGTACTTCACACTTATGACTAAGACAAGTTTATATTGATATGAATGGTGATTATCTGTTCTTGAAACCCAAGGGAGTTGTAAATCATGAATCCTTAGATTTATTCCTTGATTTATTTCAATTTTTATGGCGGTTGAATCATGTCCATATCAGATATGTGCATGATTAAATCAATTCCTTCCTTTGTTAGATGATCTTCTTTAATCTTGACTGATCTTCAATTTCTTCTTTGAATCTTGGCTGATCTTTAATTCTTGAAACTTGGCTGAATGATTCACAGATATCTATTTTCCTCCCATAGCCAGTTGTTCTGCGTGTTTTAAGATCTGTTGCCTTTTTTGCTTTGATTTGCAAATCCTTTGCCTTTCCTGCTTTGCTCCACAAATCCGAACTAGGATTCTTTTTGGTCTTTTATATTTATCCACGTGTTGTTTACCGTAATGTTGTCATGAATATTATGCTGCTCACATAAGTCCTTGTTAATTCTTGTGAGTTGTCATTATTCCAAATATAATAAGTTAACAAACTTACTCTTTTTTGTAATGACGACCATAATTGATGAGAGTTTAAAGTAACTTCCATGTTTTTTAGTTTTTGAATTAACAGACGCTTGTGTGCTCCCACTGTCTGTGTGATCCCCCTCTTTGTATGCAATGTAAATATTTTTTCCCCTTTGACATAATATTAAAAAAAATAGCAAACCTAATAGGCAAAAATAGTTTAAACAAACAAAGAGAATGGCGTTAGAAGCCCTATATTTATAGTCCAAAATTATAAGGAGACATATCTCCTTAAATAAAATTTCTTAAATAAAAGGGAATTAGGCAGTGCTTGGAAAAGTGCCGTAAGAGGTCTGCATTGTTATCAACCAACCCATTGTGAGCAGATTCAACTCCAGTTTTGATGTAGTTGACTTCCTTGATGATTATGTTCACTAAGCGAGTGGCATCCTCCTTGAGTCCTCCCATTTAAAGGTGAAGCTTTTCAATATCGATGCTGGAGTCTTTGTGCAGTTGTAGAACCCTGCCATGAATATCCTGTAAAACCTACATATTTGATTCCAGTCCATCGAACCTTACCTTAATGTACTCTGCCTCTTTAAGGAGCAAAGCAAAATCACCAGAGATTCTTGTAGCCCGTGGTGTATCATCCCTAGTTTGGATAAAATCTTTATACCAAGTCTCTTTAACTAACTTGTAACCCATGCTCGAAAAGGTTCGCTTGTCATAAGTAACATCAATCAATGTAGGCCTATACTTAGAGATATCAACAAGAGAGTCGACAATAATTCTAGAAATTATCAAGACATAAGGTAGGCTTTAGTGAAGTTAAAGTCTTCATTGCTTTCAACCATATACTGCGAATTCACAATGCTCAATTAATAGGAAGCTTCTTCAAAAGACAATTAAATAATAAAAATATATTTATTGGAGATATTACTGAGTGAGACCTTTCGTGGAACAAGGGTGGTAGACACAATATGGGGGAGAATGCGATTCTCAAACCCAAGATATAGGTGGTCAAATTGAGAGATATCACACCCAATTTCAGCAATAAAGACCTTATCATTTTCCAAAGAAACTTCAACTTGATCAGGCAAAAAATTACCATGAATGAATGGAATACTATCAGTAAATTCAGATATAAAAACTTCCTTAAATAGAGAGACATTAGAATGATATGTCACGCCCCGAGATACCCCAAAGACGCGGACACGGAACCTAGGACCACAAGTGATCCCAAGCTGACACTGCTGGCATGATCATGAGCATATTAAAGAAGAATAAACTGATGTGAAAGCTGAATCATAATTTAATCTGAAAATATGGGGGAATACCTATATTCTATTAACTAAGGTATTTGAAAACAATGAGTTTAATACAAAAGAAATATTAACTCAATACTTAGCTGAATCTAACTATGTCTGAAATAAGACCTCTGAATGACTAGAAATACTGGGACAAGCCCCAGCTAAATCTAGCAAAAACTGAAACTAAATGACTAAAGACTTAAATAAACTCAAGACTGTTGTCCTCGGAGAATGAGGACTCACCACTGAATCTGCATAACTGGAGATCGGAAATCGATCTATGCGTGATCTGGATGTTGAAAACATGAACCTACATCATGAGAAGATGTAGCGCACGTATGCGTCTGTACTTGACAGGTACTGAGCATGTAGGATAGAGTAAAGTTGAAATAAAACATAACAGAACAAGCATAAAACCAAGTGTAATAATCTGACATGATAAACTTAATTCTTAGCTAACTGAATTGCAATGACCAATTTATAACATGCTGAAACTGAATACTGTATATACTGATAAATGGTCAATGGAGAGAGTAAGACTGATCTATGGGAGCTGCTAATAACCGATAATAAAACCATATAAGATAAATATGGAGTCCGAGGTATACGCCCCCATCAAGAGGACCCAATATACCCTGCCAAAGATATAAAGGCATGCTAGCGTGATCACTTAACTGATTGACCACAGAGGGGACGTACAACGTACTTGGCTAGTAGTTCTAGGACTAATTGGGTACGCTGAACCCTAGTGCAACTCGGTATTATGCTAGTCCCAATCAATGCTATAAATTTAGTGATTATGTCTGAGTTTCTGTAAATACTGGGTAGCTTAAAACTGATTATGCAAATTGGAATGCAACAATTAGTGTAGTAATTATGCATTTATAACTAATGCATGTATATCTGACCTATCATGTGTAATTCAAGAACTAAAGAAATACAAAGCTAGGGTTCTAAAATTCATGCGATAATCTAGGTAATAAATATGATAATCTGATTTGTAATATATATTTAATAAATTCATAAATTTCTATCACAGTTGTAGAAACCCTAGGTTTAATCATGACAATAGAATCAAGAATCTGACTGAAAACTAAGGACCCAATGGGTGAAAGGAACCCACTAGTGAAATCCCATATACTTGGTGATGAAATCCACGAAAAAATATTTAGGTTCAGGGCTGGAATTGCTGGATCTTGTTATGTTCTTGAAGTAGGGTTCTTGAGCTTTTTCTCCTTTCTTGTTTCTAACTTTCTGACTTTTGATTTAATGATTTGACTTAGATATGTTTTAATTATGTTTTTAGGCTTAAACTTACTAAAAACTTATTATTTAGGGTCAAAACGACATAACTTAAGTTTTAAGTGAAGTGGGAAAATACCAAAAGACCCCTGGATAAGTTGCTGTCGGACCAAACGACGGCCAGGACTGACGGTCCATCCATCGATCAAGACTTAGCCAATTTTTCGTAGCTATGTTTTTGGGAGTCTATGATCCCATGGACAGTTGTGCAGAATGGAATGTTGTCTGTCATACGGACCGTAAGTCCATCCATTGTCCAAGATTTAACCAATTATTTCGGGCGGAAGTTTTTGGGAGTCTCTGATCCCATCGACGGTTGTGCAGGACGGACCATCTTTTGTCCTATGGACCATCGATACCACCGTTAGTTGCACCTGTAGATTTTTCTGAAAAACTGATTTTTGGTCTGTTATGGCTACGGGGGGTTACATTATCTCCCCCTTGGGAACATTTGTCCTCGAATGAAGACTAAACTAGCTGAAATAGAGAGAGAGAGCTTCAAACCCCATTACTAAACACTGAGAACTGAGTTTTTAACTGAATTGAGTTCTAAGTACATGAAAATAAGCTGAAAACGCAAGTACAAGCTGAGAGAAAATGTTTCTAAGACTGAATTTATGCATGAATGACTGGAAAACTAAAGAGGAACTATTACCTCAAGCAGGAGTGGAATCGGAAGGAAAGAGGTGAGGATGACTTGGCTTTCAGGGCTGCTTCTGCCCAAGTAGCTCCATCTACAGACTGACTCCTTCACAAAAACCTTGATTGAAGCGACTCTTGTTTTTGACCTTCTGACCTGACGGTCAGAATCGTAACTGGTACCATCCTCAAAGAAAGGACTATCTTCACCGGCAAACTCTTAATGCACTATAGAGGCTGGGTCACCACCACTCAATTCTTCAAGGAGTGGATTTGGTGAAAGTAGATGCACTGCCTGCTAATTTTGTTGAAAACCTCTAAATCATACGCCACCTTGCCAATTTCCATATTAAAGATCTTGTAAGGGCCCTCCCGACATATCTATTATTGAAACTTCATTTTCTTTCCAATCAACATCACCCCTTTCATAGGTAGGACTTTATGAAAACAACCCAATCCTCAACTTGGAACCTAGTCCCTCTCCTTACTCTGCATACCGATTCTGACGGACTTGGGCTGTTAAGTTATCTCTAATGATTTGCACTTTCGTCATAGCGTAAACGAATGAAGTTGGCCCTCCCTATCAAAGCCGAGTCACCTACTTTAAACCAACCAAAAATTGATATCCACACTACGCTCAAATTAAAGCCTCGTTAAGGGGCATCTGAATGCGGAATGGTAAGCTATTGTGTAGGAAAAAATCAATAAGAGGAAGGTGACATCCCAACGACTTTTGAAATCAATCACACAAGCTCTCAACATATCCTCTAAGGTCTGAATGGTAAGATTGCCTGTCATCTGTCTGTGGAATAAATGAGTGTAATAAGGTTAATTGGTACCAAGACCTTTTAGGACATTGACTTCCATAAAGTAGAGGTAAATAGGACCCTTATCTGAGATATAGACAAAGGAAACCCCATGCCAACCTAACAATTTCATTGATGTAAAGCTGGCATAGTCTCTGTCCGAATCTGTAGTTATTGAATGATAAAAACCGAGAAGACTTAGTCATCCTAGGAACTATTCCACCAATGGAGTCCTGCCTGTCGGCGAGTAGAGGTAACCTGTGATGAATCTCTAGTGATGACATTCCCACTTCCCAAGTAGGAATATCGATCTCTTGAGTCATACTCCTCTAATTTTTGATGTTCTACCTGGACTTGCTTGCATTGGGGAACTTACTCACAAAGTTCTAGATCCCCTTCATGCCATTACCACAATAGATTCCCGCAGATCGCGGCTACCCCATCGGGCACCATGGCCACAATAGAATACCCCTAGAGTTCATTAGGATTATGACAAGAAATGTTGTTCTCAACACTCAACCTACATCAGGAAACACAAATCTACCCTGGTAGCGAAGTTACACTATCTCCATCTGGTGAGAAAACCTCCACTCTCTGATTATGGAATGCACCCTAAGTTCAAACATGTGGGTCACTGTTTTGCTTTTCTTAACTCCACTACCAAGGACGATTCTGCGCCCATTCTGAACTGTTTACATCCGCTGTCTGATATGACTCTAGGAGAATCCCAAGCGAGCAAGCCTGTGAACATCTTTCACTAGCTCCTTTCTTTCTTCCACAATATGGGCTATACTACCTATTGATAATCTACTAAGAGCATCTACTACTACATTTGCCTTAACAAGATGGTAATGCACACTCATATCATAATCCTTAAGGAATTCAATCCATCTTCTCTGGCTAAGATTAAAATCTTTCTGGGTTAACACATACTGAAGACTCTTATGGTCAGTGAAAACATCTACGTGAACACCATACAAGTAGTGTCTGCAGATCTTCAGTGCAAACGCCACTGTTGCAAGCTTGAGGTCATGAGTTGGATAGTTCTTCTCATGACCTTAAGTTGTCTAGAGGCATAAGCTATCACCTTACTTCGCTGTATCAACACACAACCTAGGCCTGCTCTGGATGCATCACAATAGATCACATAGCCATCTGAACCCTCTGGTTGAGTCTAGACATGAGGTGTAGTCAATTTTGTTTTCAACTTTAAAGTTTTCTCACAATCATTTGACGATTGAAACTTGACCATCTTCTGAGTCAACCTAGTCAATGGTGAGGCTATGGATGAAAATTCTTCCAGAACCTTATTATCAGAACTCAGCTATAGACCTGAAAGAAATTATGAATCTGCATTAGAGGTGGTCTGGGCCATGTGTTTCAGTTCTTACATCTGCGATGAATCTACTCAATCCCTTCGCTAGATACCAAACGGACAATAAAACGCAACGGATGCAACTAGAACTCACTTTAATTACACTTAGAGAATAACTGGCGATCCTTGAGAGTCTGCAAAACAAATCTGAAATGACTTGCATGTTCTTCCTCACTCCTAGAGTAAATGAAGATTTTATCAACGAAGACGATAACGAACAAGTCCAAGTACTATGTGAACACTCTATTCATCAACTTCATGAAAGCTGCAGGAGCATTGGTTAGTCCAAACGACATAACTACAAATTCATAATGACCATATTGAGTTTTGAAGGATGTTTTAAGAATGTCACTATTTCTGACATTGAGATGATGATAACCCGATTTGAGGTCTATCTTTGAGAAATGTCTAGCACCTTGAAGTTTGTCAAACAAGTCATCAATCCTGGGGATGGGATACTTATTCTTAATTGTGACCTTGTTCAAATGTCTATAGTCAATGCACATTCTATGAGAACCATCTCTCTTCTATGCAAACAACACTGGTGCAACCCATGGTGAAATACTTGGTCCGATGAAGCCCTAATCTACAAGGTCTTTCAACTGTTCTTTCAATTCCTTTAGCTCTGCTGGAACCATTATGTAAAGAGGAATAAAAATAGGTTGGGTATCTGGAAGAATATCAATTCCAAAGTCGATTTCCTTTTTGGGAGGGACTCCGAGAGAAGATCTTCTGCAAATACTTCTTGATGAAACTCACAGATATTGAACATGACTGAGAGTTTGGATTTAAGGCTTAGATTAGAATCTTAACCCGAACTGATGATAGAGATAATCCTTGAGATTCATTCTTTCTTGCATTAGGTAAGAAAAAATCGAAACATAGGACGCTAAGATACTACCTTCATTCTAAGTTTGGTTCATTCTAGTAACTGAGAAAGAACAATCCAGGTATACAATCAACTTAAGGGATAACAGGGAATGTAAACCAATCATGCCAAGATGACATCGAAGTCTACCTCCCTAACTCTACTCGATCTTCTGAGGTTGAATTTCAGAGGAGAAGTGTGACAGGGCAATTTCTATATACCCGTCTCTAGCTATAACTGGGTTCACCGACTGGAGTAAAGACTAAGAAAGGTTCTGAAAAGAGTTGCTCGAATGGAGAAATTGAATTGGAATATATGTAAGGAGTTACAACAAAGAAAAGAGTAGCCCCTGGATCCTAAAGCATAACACAAGGTTCAAAGACACGTAACTACCACTGATGACATCCAGGAGAACCTTCCTGAGTGGCAAGGACAGACGAGCATTACAAACCTGTTCTGGCAGCTGACCGCCACCTATGTAGCGGATGGGAGTTACCTTCTGAGGTTTGTGCGGACTTGCTGGTGCTGCTGAAGTTGATATTGAGCTCGACCATTACCACCTCTTGCCTTGTCAAGAAGGGACAATCCCACTACTGCAGATTGGTTTTAAACTTGAGTTCTACTCGTGGGACTGTCATGTTACTCTGCCTTAAGTATATGAATTCTTGGGCTTTTGCTTCTCTCAATTCTATTGGCAAAAAACTTTTGAGAAAATTCTCACTAAAGCAATCCCAAGTCATAGAAGCTGCATTTGCACCCCTATTCTCCTTCTATAGAGTGTACCAAATATGAGCAACATCCTTCAACTGGTATAATTCTAACTCAATCCGATCATTCCTAGTGACTTGCATTACCTCAAAGATCTTCTTGATCTCATCCAAGAAATTTTGAGGATCCTCATTAGCTTGCGATCCTAAGAACTAAGGAGGGTTTATCCCAATAAAGTCATGGACCCTTGCTACCACTGATCCACAATTTTCATTCACATGAGCATGAACCCGATTATTCTGGTTATCCATACTCTGAGCCAACATCTTTATGACATTTTTGCACTCAGCATTAGAGACTTCCTGATCTAGGACAAGACGAGTTGCATTTGCATTCATGGCATTCACATTCCTAGCATTATCTCTACGAGGAGGTATGATTTGAAACGTAAAATGTCAAGTTAGAATAAAATAAGATCATACCTCACGCACGATAAGTGAAGTTTTTCTTAAAACACTTCATAGCCTCCCTCTCATTAGATGTGGTGCACTTCACACCCATGAAAAAGACTCTACTTACTGCGGCTTTTAATACATCCTAGGACAGTTACACCTAGTGCTCTGATACAATGTTTTGTTACGCTCTGCGCTGCCCTTGAGATGCGGACACGGTACCTAGGACCACAAGTGATCCCAAGCTAACCCTGCTGGCATGATCATGAGGCTACTAAAGAATAATAAACTCATAAGGAATCTAAATCATAATTTAATCTCAAAAGATGGGGAATACCCATATTCTATAACTGAGGCATTTGAATGAAAACCAAGGCGTTTAATACAAAAAGACAATTAACTCAATACTAAGCTGAAAATCTAACTATTTCTGAAATAAAGACTCGGAATGGAGAGAATACTGGGACAAGCCCCAGTAAATCTAGCAAAAATTGCAACTAAAGACTAAAGCCTTAAATAAACTTCAGGACGTTGTCCTCGAAGAATGAGGGACTCTCCACTGACCCATATGCTGAACTCGGAGATCGGAAAATCGATCTAGCGTGATTGGATGTTGAGGAAAACCTGAACATACATTATGAGAGGATGTTAGCGCACGTATGCGTCTGTACTTGAAAAGGTACTGAGCATGTAGGAATAGAGTAAAAGTTGAATAAAAACATAATGAAACAAGCATCAAAGCCAGTAGAATAATAGACATGAAAATGAATTCTGAGCAACTGAATTGACAATGACAAATTTAAAGTTGGTTGAAACTAAAAATACTGAATATATGATAAAATGGTAAGGCAGGAAAGTGTCTGCTGATCAGTTGTGAGCTACTAATAACCGTAATAAAACCACATGAGCTTAATTGTGGAGTCCGATGTATACGCCCAATCGAGAGGACCATATACATGCAAAGGTTATAAAAGGCATGCTGGTCTGATCACTAAACTGATGCCCCATAGAGGGGACTTATTATAACACTACTAGGTAGTAGTTCTGGGACTAATTGGGTACGCGGTTGAACCCTAGTCCACCGTTGTTATTATGCTACTGCCCAATGAATTTTGTAAATTTACTGATTATGTATGAGTTTTTGTAAAATACTGGGGTAGCTAAACTGAACATGCAAAACTAAGAATGCAACAATTAAATCTCTAATTATGCATTGTTATAACTGAGGCATGTATGTATGAATTGTTTGAAAAATATGACCTAGCCTTGGGTAATTGCAAGAATAAAGAAATACAAATCTAGGGTTCTGAAAATTCATGCAATAATATGAGAAAATAACATGCTTAATCGATTGGAAGATAGATTAGTTAATAAATTCAGAAGTTCTATCAAAGTTCTGGAAACCCTGAACTGAAATACTAGGGGACCAAAGGAGTGAAATTTGAACCACACTAGTGAAATCCCACATTACCTGGTGACGAAATGCCGAGAAAATAATTATGGTTTTGAGGCTGGGGGATGGAAACTGCTGGAGCCTGTTGCGTTCTGAACTAGGGTTCGAGCTTTTCTCCTTTCTTGCTTCTAATTTCCTAATTTTATATAATGATTTGACTTAGATATGTTTAAGTATGTTTCTAGGCTTTAAAGGTTACTAAAATTGATTTATTTGTGGTCAAACGACAGAAACTTATGGTTTAACTAAGTGAGATTAAGACCAAAGACCCCTGGATAT
Organism: Solanum habrochaites; assembly: GCA_027704765.1. NCBI lineage: Eukaryota > Viridiplantae > Streptophyta > Magnoliopsida > Solanales > Solanaceae > Solanum > Solanum habrochaites. The sequence goes on along the minus strand of JAKWJA010002489.1, from coordinate 73,544,151 downwards.
AAGTGGTGTGTCGAACAACACGACGGCAGGACTGATGTCCATGAGTTTGAACTAAGACCGTCATCCATCGTCGATCAAGACTTAGCCAAGTTTTCCGACTGAGTGTTTGGGAGTCTTGATCTCATCGCGGTGTGCAAGACGACGTCTCGTCTGTCCAGGACCGTAGTCAGTGCGTCGTTCAATACTTAACCAACTTTTTTGGGCTGAAGTTTTTGGGAGTCTCTGATCCCATCGACGATTGTACAGGACAAACCGTCGTCTGTCCTACGGACTATCGAAGCCACCGTTGGTTGCACCTGCAGATTATTTTGAAAAACCAATTTTTGGTTTATTTGGCTACGGGGTGTTACAGATATGGTGACCCGAAACTATGGTTTCCCACTCACCACTATCAGCCGATAACCAAAGATTTGCATAAAAAAGATGAAGATGTTCTTCATAAAATTCATTCCACACAAACGCAAGATCATAGATAGCTTCTAAGCATGGAAAAAATACTTACAGCGCAGTGATATGTCTCAAGTTTTTCCTGATTAATGACTCGACCAAACACAAGGGTCATTTTGAGAACGAGGAAAATCGGATCTTGTGCTCCAATCCCCAAAAAAGCAAAGAGTCGTCCTTAGTGAAGATGTCTGGGAGATTAGTGCAGACCTTCTTCTTTGATGAAGATTATTCTTTCTTGGAGGAAGAGGAATGGACCATCGATTCTGACTAAAAAAAGAATTTCGACAAGATAAATTCCACTTCAAGAGAAGCAAAGGGAGAGATGGGTGTTTTTTGCAAAGAAGCCATGGAGTGAGTGTGGGTCATATTGAAGAAAGAATAGGTGTATAGAAGAAGAGAGAAATAGAAAGAATGGGAGAATAAGAGGAGAAGGCGGTGAAGATATTGATGGGACGTGAAGAAGACAAAGGTTTTATAAAGAAGAGGGATGATCATAATAACGCTACAAAAAACAAAAGGAGAGTTAATAATAAAATATGATTATGGAAGGATGGTAACATTAATTAGCAGGCCCTATTATACCAAGATCTTCTCGAAGGAAACATCTTTCCTCAAGTAAAGGTTTTGTCAAAAAATATCAGCTAGTTGATTTTCAAAATCAACATATTCAAGCACAAAATCACCATTTGCAACATGATCACGAATAAAATGGTGTTTTATGTCTATATACTTAGCCCAATGTATCATGACTGTAGCAAGAACATAGACACAATGTATCAATAATTATCCGAGAATACATTTCCAAGAAATAGATAGAACTCAAGTATTTGAAATCTCATGATCAAGTTGAGGATATCTTAGCAAAACCTCTCAATTTTGAAGATTTTCAGATATCGAGATCAAGCATTGGAGAAGAAAAATCAAAATTAAGGGAGAGGTTTGTGGGATTAAAATCTTTGCAACAAATAATTTGACAGTCACACTTGTTGAAATTACTAGCCACAAATGTGAAGTTGGAAGTCACACTTGTGGAAGTTGGTAGTCAAAATTTGGTAGAGTTCTGATAGAGTTTGGCAGTCAAACTTTGTGGAAATTGACTACCATATTTATGTCACTAATGATGTAATCAAGAGGTTCAAAACACTATAAATAGAGTTGTAATTGAACACTCGAAGCTATAAAAAATAGAGAAGCAATAGAGAGTAGAGAGAATAATCCACAAGTTATTTCTTAATTTATGAGAAAAAAGTGTGGAGTAATATAATTGTGAATTGTAAAAAATAAAAGAGTGTTGTTTCTTTTAAAAGAATAGTAGTCTTTTGACACTACTAGATTTTCATCAGGTATTACTTATTTGTATCACATCTACCCTATTTTTTTTTTTTGTGAATCTTGTTCTTTCGAATCTCAATTATATATCCTCTCTAAAAAGTATGGAGGTGATATATCCATCAACCTTTTTTCATTTAGCAAGGCGGTGGAAACCTTATCTTTTCTATTTGTATAATTGATATATATGAATATTACAATTATCACTATCCCACCCAACAAGAGAAAACAATAATTGAATTGTGGATCAGATATAGATGACATAGTTAATAAAAATATACATATTCCCTTTATCTTCTGTTTTCTTGTTTCATCTGAATTCATGAATAAGAAACTAACATATATAGTTGCTACAGTCATAAGCCTATGGTGTAGGTAGGACCCTTATCAAGATTTGGCTGGTGAACTTTAGTCTTTAGCAATTTATATAGAGGCTTAATACATGAAAAAACCATTTAATTTTCGTTTTGTATATCTATGATCTTTAACTTTGAGTATGCGTAGATAGATATTTAAACTTGTATAAGATTGAACAAAAAAGACACACGTGTATTACGTGACATCCTAACAATTGTAATTTGAGTTCTAAATGGTGTCTTATGTGTATTAGGTCACACATGACTCATGTGTCTACTTGTTCAACTTTATACAAGTTTAAGTGTCGAATTGTGCAACTCAAAGTATAACGATATTAACGTAAAATGAAGCTAAGTTAAAGGACATATTTATATATTACGCCTTATATAGATGACTTTTGGTATTTTTAAATTGTATTACTCAGTAATAAAAAGTTAGTACAATAATATATATATAGGTAGCATAGATACTTTAATTTGTTCATCTCTCATAGAAAAGATTTAAAAGGAGAGAACAGATGAAATTTAAAAAAAGACTAAATTACCTACTTATTCTCAATTATATACCATCTCGAAAATACAAAGACGTGTCATTTTCTTTATCATAAATTGCCTAACATATGTATAGGCGAACTAACATGTATTTTTAATATAATTTTAAAAGTCTTGACAAAAAATCATACTTACTGTCACAATTTATATAATATTTTTCGCTTTTTGAGAGTCAAAAACTCTAATTTAATCTTAAGTTTAAGTATCAAATCGTTAAATTTTTTGAAACAAGTTTATATCTTTGGAACCTACCTACAAAATAATATAAGCCATAATGATTGTCAATTTAAAATATTTAAAAAATATATGAAAAGATTATGATCGAATATAAATTTGTTTGAATCTCAAAATTTTAAAGGTACAACATAATTGAAACTATTAAAATAAGTATGAAATTAAGTGATAATTAATTAACTAACTTTCGTCAATTGAGGATTTTTGTCAATTAATTAACAATAATAATATAATTATGTTTATATTACATCTCGTGATAATAATATGTATGAAATTTTATAAGAAGCACTTACAAATGCCACTAAAAGCCATAGCTAATTTGGATGCAATATTATTTTCTCAATTGCTGTTATATTTTTTCAATAATAAATATTACCGTTAAAATAAAAATCAATCTACAGTATAATTGCCACGAAAAATATATCTTTTTCAAATTGAAAATTAAAACACATTATTTGTTGTCAATGTTCATCTAATAGTAAGTATATAAGTTTTTTTAATTTGCTTTATTTAATAGTTTTTTACATCCTTCACAAGTCTGACTTGCTTGATGATATTAAGTTTTTAATCTTGAGCTTGAGACGGAGAATAATTAATTGTTGAATTATAAGTCTGTTGGGATATATATTATTAACCATGTGCTAAAAAATAATATTTATTAGAATATCTGCTCAATTTCAATAGATCATATATTCGTTTATGGTGTCTATTTACTTATATAGTAGATGATATAGTGGGTAGAGTTTTAGCTTATCACGGGACTTACCTTCATCGGTCGTATACCGTATACGTTTTGGGTTCACCATCTCCGCTGGCCCCTTTGACCTGACCATTGCCCCGATTGCGCCCAGCTTATCCATACTTCTGATCCCCCATTGTTGCGGCCGTTGGTTCGCCCTACCTTTCTACAATGCCTTTCGACGGCCGTTGTGTGTCTTCTATCCGACCTTCCTGTCCTTCCGCCCTCGTTTTGTTCCTGTTCCTCTCTCCGCTGCCCCCTCGTATTGTCGCCGTCGCCACTTACCCGAAGCACCCGCTCCATCTTCTTTCTATCTAGTGTTATCTCTTGTCTATGGTATCAGAGCAGGGCTCGTCTCACATGATGTTGAGACCCCCAAAATCAATATTGCCCACGTACCAGATGCTAAGCATTGGGCGTGAGGTGGGGTGTTAAAAAATGACAAAAGTCCCACATCGGTGGTTAATGAGATGGGTGGAATCGTTACAAAGCTTGGGCAATTGTACTCCCTTTGAACTAACTTTTGGAGTGTGAGTTAAGCCTAAGACCTAATTTCACACTTCTTATTCTTCCTCCGAAACACCGATAAATGTTTTCTCTCCCTCGGCTCCCTCACCTCTCAGCCATGCTAACCACTTTAGTTCCATTAAATTAACTTCTACAAATTATTTATTTTGGAAAACATAATTGTTACCCTTTCTCCGTGGTCAAAACTTATTAGGATACATTGATGGCTCTTTTCCATGTCCGTCGTCCCATAACATCATAGCAGAAAAAGATAACCCCGAGATTGATCCTCATCATGCCCAATGGATCCAAAAGGATCAACTTATATTAAATTTGCGTATGTCTTCTCTTTCTGAAGAGACCTTACCGATTGTGGTTGGTCTCACTACCTCTAAACAAGTTTGAGGATGCTCCGGAAAAGGCTCTTTCTTCCCCCTCCAATACTCGAATTCTTAACCTCCATATGTCCCTTCAAAATCTCATGTAAGATGATCTTCCTGTCACCCAATATCTTCAAAAGGCTAAGCTTATTTCTGATGAGTTAGCTGCCGTTGGTAGACCTCTTCAGTCTTGGGAATCTTAATATCTATATTTTTAAAGGTCTCCGCTTTGACTTTAAAGACCTTTTAATTGCTCTTTCTTCAAGTCCTGAACCGGTGACATATTCTGAACATTATAGTTTATTACTTAATCATGAGTTAATAAATGGACAGACCTTATCTTTCCTCACTATATCACCCCTTGCACATACTGACAAACATGAAGCTCACTTTAGTCAACGATCTAATACCAACAATAATCTCTCTCAAGATAATACCTCCTATTATTGTGGTCGTGGAAGAAACTCTAGAGGAAGAGGTGGTAGAGGTTCCTCTCGAAATAATTCGAATGGTCAACCTTGGCAGCAATCTCTAGACAACCAAGCTCGCTTCCAAATATGTAGTGGTACCAATCACTTAGCAAACACATGTTTTCAGCGTTGGAGTCACACGATTAATCCTTCCACATATCTCTCGCATCAGGCCCCGATTCCATTGACACAATCGTGGTTCCCGTACACTGGAGCAACAAACCATATAACGCCAAATCTCTCTGCTTCATCCAAGCATAGCCTCCAAACGGTAATCAAATTGCCTGTTTAGTTAATCAGGGGGATCTTTGTAGCCTACCACCACACCTAGTAATTTTCATTCTTTCATTTCACCAATAAATCATTTCGTCTTACGAATGTCTTTTGTCCCTTTGCCCATGTTTCCATCAATTACTAAGCCATTACTTTCGGTTCAAAGAACGTCTTTGGCTCTTGACAAGAAGGTCTTTCTTTGAATTTATTCCTTCCTATTTTCTTGTCTACGGATCCAAGCTGCCAGAGAAGGTCCTTTTTCTGGTTCCAATAAGATGGTCCTACACTCTTCTCACTCACTCAATCTCTACGCTCCTCAAATTTCGTTCCCTCGCTCATATCTTCCATCCACAGACGTCTCAAAATTGTTGGCATATTAGCTTGGCGTCAGCCACACAAACGAGTCCTTCATCAAGTCCTCCCACAATATGTTTTAAAACGCACTCTTCTAGTCTAATTTGAATAAATTAATTTGGGCCTGCGTGCCACTCGGTCCAAGTCACACTGAAGAAAACTTCCCTCCCAGACAAGAACCAGGTTTTGTAATTTGCTTTTAGTAAAGACAGCAAACACTATTAAAGTACAAACCCTTCCCTACTCAAGGAGGAAACAACCCCTCAATATTACACTTAAATTCAACTAAAGATTTTTGGTTATTAACAACTCAATAATCAAAAGCCTTAAAATCTACTACCCTCTCTCGATTGACTTTCCAATCATTATACTCCAACAACCAAACCCCACCTGTTAGGTTACAATCCGCATACTAACTCAACACTAACAAAGCCAAACCCACCTTTGTAACGAGAACACTGTAAATTAAAATCAACCAAAACACAAAAACCGAAGATGGTTCGACACGTTAAACCCTTCTCACTCAGAATTTCTAACATAGAAACCTATATCGATCTTGAAACTTCAGTTTCTGATGATAGTCTCACCTATTCTATCTATTGAGTCCGTGGTATTCTTCATCAGCATCGTCCTCTTCTATAGAGTTGCTTTTGCCTTAACTCCTTATCAGATAAGTTACGGAAGTTATTGTTAACAAGGTCCCTTTTAAAGTACAATCCCCTATTATATCAAAACTTTCCGTCCTTATAATATATTTTCACGGTTTTTCGCTTACTTTGTATCATTAAGACCTTTATATAGCTTATTCTTTGTGCTTGCAATAATAACAGCTATGTTCTTGATTCTTAAAAAAAGCCTTTGCCTGACCCATTGTTACCTCGATCTTTGGGGGGGTGGGGGTGCGGGGGGGGGGACTCGAGCTTGGCTTCTTTTGCGCGTACATTGCGACTTGATTATAGTGTGTGTGTCTTTTCTAGCATCCAAAAAACCCTGATTATCAATTCTATCATAGGCTATCAATATTCCCCCTTCATCCCCCTGTGTGTATGAACGAAATCAAAGCTTGCTGGTGATGCATCACTGCACAAAGACCTCTGTACTTCTTCCCCCCCCCTTTCTGGCAAATAAAAAGAAGCCACAACACAGCGGCTAATAAACCCATCACATCCATAGCAACATATAAGCCCAGCAATAGAGCATAAAAATGGGCGGGTCGCAACAAAACAAAGATTACCATAGATCTGAAACCATAAGAGAACCAGGTCAAACCAGATGCGTTTTTAAGTGAAGGTGAACCAGCTTATTTGAAGCAGAACCAGCATCTCCAGAACTCTGAACACTCTCTGCATTGTTAGCAAGTTGCGCTCGCACCAACTGATCCTTCACCGGCGATACTCTACACATTTGAAGTGTCCAAGTTCAGCACGTAACTTCTGGTTTTCTGCACGCAAGAGGGGGCGACTCTGTTCGTATGCGACTTTGAGTTCCCTGAGTAAGTGACGCCATTGGACAATAGTACGTGACGTACTGCAGTTGCAAAAACCGTCTATACGCTCCATGTATCCACAATCAGCACTGGGATGCGTTTAGTGACAGCACTGCAACGAGTGAAAAACTCCTACCTTCTACCTTCCCCATGTACTCAAATGCATCAAACACTCTAGTTTAACCCAAATTGTCCAAAAGCTAATTGATGAGAACCTATTAGGATCAACACTTCTACAGAGTATTACGAATCAGTGTGGACAATCGAATTCGTTTTCTTTGAACTCAACTAGCAATCCATAATCATATGTTCTCGTATGGAAGGCAATGTGACGTTGGTGACCTCTAGGCAGATCACCTTATGACCTAGTTCAAACAAAGGGAACTATGCCTGATCTCATAATTTCTTTTAAAAACATTTTGTGCCCTAGAATTGGACTCTACCCTCTTGAGAGAATGTGGCGGGAGCTAGAATATTCCATCAAATACACCCCCATTGTACCGCATTAATGCCCCCACAGATGTAAATTGCAATCATTTCCCACAAAGTTTTAGTTGCTAAAAAAAACAATGTCAACCCCCTTACACTCCAGACGATACCAAACAATCTCCTTCTAGGATTACCAATTTGTAATACAAACATCGACCACTGATCCTGTATCCATAAATCAATTGGGTTCAGATACTCCCTCCACAACCCTGAAACCGTAGTATTCACAACCTGCGTCACTATTCCATTGACGAGTAAATCAGAAGTGAAAATTTCTAACCCCATTACTACAGCACTGTTTTGTTTGGCAAGTACTTTTTCTTTCCACTTTGTGAGAAATTTATCTACATTTCTTTGGGGCAGAGTTTTGATGTTTGATTGAAGAGTTGGCCAGAATGTTACCCTCAAGAAAGCAGGCAATTTACAGAAGCAAGATTCATGTCCATTGAAGAAACGGATGCACGAACAGGAGACCCACCCCCCCCCTTGTACCCCACTCGTCGTCACGCGTCACACTAGAGTTGCCTCATCAGTTGGTTTGACACACATGTCGCAACTCCTATAGAACTCCCTATGTGGACACCTGTTTAACTGCAATCTTTCTCCCACTCTCTGGATTGGCGCCTTGGCTCTGTGTTAGGGGAAGGTGGTACCTCAAACTCAATACATCATTGATGGGAGATGGTGGTGGATTTGAGGCCGTGGTCTTGTGAGACTTGGGGAGAAGGGGGATTATTTGACGACAGTGTTGTAGGGAGTTGCCTGTTTGGTGAATATGGGGTTTCTTAACTTGGGGATAATGGGGCATTTTCAATTGGACTGGATAATGGGGCTGCTCGTCTTGGACTGGGTGGTGAGATTCTATGATGGATTGGTTGTGCATATTCGGCCAGACTATAGGGTGGAAAGCTGCTCTTGAACCCGGTGCATGGTGGATTGTAAGCTTTGGTGTTGGAAGAGTAACAGCTGTTTGGCGTGTAGTGGTTATCTTTGGGAGTTTTGAGTGCCTTTCTTCCCATCGATTAGGAACAGATACATAAAAACTGGGCTTGTTCTTCCACCATGGAAGGGGAAACTATCAAGAAGGGGGTGCCCAAGCACGGATAGCCAAAGGAGGGGAGCTTCCCCAAAAGGGTCGATTGGAGGAGATGGCGTGGGGCTTGTGTTCTAAAGAATGAAAGAGGAAAAAATTGGTTGCTTGGGAAGATAGGTGCGGGAGTGGACGGGTGTGTATGCTCGGGTCTCCGAGGGGTGGGAGGAAGGATGGGGGATTTCATCAAGAGACGGGGGCTGTGGACGGTGTGCATCCTGCCTTTTTCAGAGACGTGACATAGGAGATAGACAGAATGGAATTGTCTGAACAACTGGCGTTAAGGGTGAGGGGGGGACACGAACGTAAGATGTGTAGAACCAAACTCGACTAGACCCTGGTCATAGCGCCCGAGAACTGTGAACACTTCTCAAAAGCAACCTAAAAAGATGGATCGTCCCGAACGCACTCTTCTGCCTATGGTGCGGAAATGACTCGCTTCCTATGCCGGGGTGAAAAAGAGGCAGCAAACTCATTCCGCAGGATTTTAGGCAAACTCCATTACGATGGCCCGGTATGGCACAGGATCAACAGAAGGGATGCCCTGATGATCGATGTGTGGGGGGGCGGGTGTGTGTTGAACGTGGAGGGTTGACCAGGTTCAGAGCACTTGTGTTATCAACATAGAATAGGAATACAACCTAATTCTATACCAAAGTCTGTAAATGGTGGGTTTATAACATCAAAAGAAGTTGTGGCACAACAGAAGCAACTGAAGCATACAACTCTACTCAAGCCCTCTCAGTAGATAGAGCCACTGAATTTTGGTTTTCTAGTTGCCAACAAGATATAAACATGGTCCTAAAAAGTGTTCCATCCAGGTACTTTTTCTATCAACCATATGTCCCTGCCTAATATGCACTACGTCAACAACCCTTTAGATCAAAAGATCACCAGTTGGAATACACAAACAGAGAGCAGGTTCATTGTGCCTTTTACATATCTCAAGAGTCTTTTGGACAGCTTTAGTGTGATTCCTTCCTTGGGCACAAAAAGAAAGATAATAAGAAAATAAAAAAATAGAAGGAGAGAAAGCAATCAAGTTTTCCACTGTCCTCCATCCCGTTTAGGAGTTGTACCAAGAGGACGGACGCATAGCGCAGTGAGGAACCGTATCACATGTGCACAAGCTCAAGTTGAGGGTATATCGGTTGTGCTAAGCTCGGTTCCGGAGGCATAACCCCATCATCCTGGTACGGTGCAGAGTGAGATATGAAGGGCAGGGGGAGGGGGGAGCTGGGTCGCGAGTTGTGTATCTTCAAAAATGGAGCCTACATGGTGCGCGGCTGGACTTCGCTATCGGCGTTGGGGGTGGAACGGTAGTCGTCGAGTTTAGTCTTCTTGGGGCTGATTAAAAAACAGGACCGGTCTGACATACTGAAACCTTGCAGCATCGACCAACACTGACCTATATCAGATGTCTAACTGGCATTTGAGTATAGAGTCGATGCCAATCATCCTCTGATACTATGTCATTGACTGGCGACCTGTCATCTTTATCAAGCCTTTTGTTGTTTCCCAATGGGTTGCCGTATTTGACTGAAGCTTCATTCATATCCATACTTCTTAGTAATTCCTTGATGTACTTTTTAAGTCTGATGATGATTTCCACAACTGGCGCCACTTATTGGCTCAAATTTGGAGTCCCAAAAACAAGAAGTTAACAACTAAACTCCCTCATACCTCATCGCACAAACGACTATTTCATTTAGTTTACAAAATTCTACTCCCTAGTGAGTCATGTGGTTCCTCAAATATGATATCATCACTACTATTTTGCGCACTAAGAACGTATAGCTTTCCTCTGTTTTAAAGATGAACGTGTATGAGCATTTTTCCATCTGTATACCATCGGTGAGAGAAAGTAAGACACGAATCATACATGCTCTAGGTGCATCAGCTTTTACCCATAGAGTGCTTTGTCCAGTTTGTATATACCATGATCAGTATTTAATGCTTATTCTCACAACCGGGTTGTTTTACATACCCCTCTTCTGCGTGGAAACGCATTTAAGACGGGCACTTTTGGACATCACATTTGTGTAGAGTTGAAAAACTCCATGATGAGCCGCAATATGCGAACCAAATTTCCTAATTGCAATTCAATTCTTGCTAATGGTGCAAACGTTTTATCCTATCTACGATTCTAGATTGTATTAGTACCGCATTGTAGCCTTGCTTTTTGGATTCGATGCGCCCCATAAAAGTCCTGCAAAATCACTCTTGAACCAGCTGGGCATCAAGTTTCCTCCTCCAAATTGTCTTGTCCTGTGTGGTGTACAGACAAGCATATACACCCAAAGGCCCTAAGATGGGCAATTTGCGTGTCGACCTTCTAGCAGCTCACAGGGTGTTTTTGGTTTAACACTGGAGCTGATCGCACATCGATTAGTAGATAGCATGCTTGGGTAACTATTCAGCCCAATAGAAGGTTTCGGGAGTTTGCGGTGGAGAGTACAGCATGTTCTCTTCTTCAATATATCTTCCAAGGGTCTATGTGTGGCCGCGCACAACACCATTTTGCGTTGTGGTGTTCGAGGTCTGAGAAAAGGCTTGATGCTTCAGTCCATGTGTAAAGTACAAAAACGTCGTAGGCATGGGGGAGGGCGCACAAACGCCAGCCCAGGGAGCAGTCAGTCGAAGCGGGAAGAGGGCCGGGGGGGAAGGGATGGGGCCGGAACCCGGGGCGAAAGGCACATAGTGGAGGGCGCACGCCGGGGGGCAAGAAAACAATGCCAGGGCAATCGGGAGGAGTGCAGCAACGAGGACACAACATAGCGGGGGCCACCCGGGCCGGGGGCTGACAACCAGCGGGAGCCCCCCCCCACACAGAGCCATGGGTGAGCATTCTAGGCTGGGGTTAGTGACTTACGGCAACTTTGTTTGAAGGATGACCTACCACCCTGGGTGCCCTTGGGAAGCAAGGAGTCCAGAGATACTTGGGGGCCTGAACACTTTTGAGGGTTGGTTTGCCCCTAACCAGGGCGGCTGAGAGATGAGCGGTGGTGGATAGGGGTTCAGGCGAAGCCCCCTGGCCCATGCTTTGTTTCCAAACATGAGCAATCAGAGACTTTCTGCCTTGTACCTCAGATATCTTTCCTTGGAGTTCAACAAGCTTGGGGGCTTTGTCCACAGTCTTGTGTCGCTGCTCTCTTACCAGTAGAACCAGTACCCCCGTTTTCGTTGAGTTTGTTTACCTCATCCTTTTCTGTCAAAGAGAACATTGATTTTCCTGTATCACATAATTTGAGATCGCTCAATAGGAGGAGTTTGTAGGCATTCACATTAAACGTCTATAATTGCAGGAGTGTCCCATCTGATCCAACCTTTCAATTCCCTAATTTCACCACCTTTTTTCCAGTACCAAACACCTGTTTCCCGCCTTTGGATGTTCTGAGCGTGAGTTTATCTCCCGTCATCGTCCACTTTTCCGGAACATGCACATCCAAGTACGCATGTTGTTGCGATCCAGCCTCCTCTCTCACTGATCCCTGCAGTTTAATTTTGGGGATTATCTGTTGGTACCAACAAATCCACTTTTGTCGATTACTGTTTAGGAAGGGATAGGGACTAAGATGTCTTCTGTCCCTTTTAGGAGATATGTCTGACAGTAGGAAGTGTGTGTTTGCTCATAATGGGGTTCCAGGAATGAGTCGTGTTCTCAAGCGACTTTCATGTTTTGTTTTATGAGGCAGTTTGTTTCTTTGACAAGCATGACTTTTTATGTCAGACCAGCCCACATGCACGCAGGCGGATGCATAGACATCGATGTATGGCATGTTCTACTTGAAAGCTGGATTCTATCAAAACGTATCCATGTCTTCTCAGAGTGCGGTTTTCGTTGTGAATGTTTGTCAAGAATCTAGAGGACCTTGTCCCATCTCATTCCATTTTCTTCTCATTTAAGTCACAAGAAGCATCTTTGAAGAGTGGCTTCATTCTTTTGGGTTACAAGTCTAGTTGTTACTTGATGCGGTATGTTGGATCAAAGGAGGCAAGCTCGTTAATTGTTTTTGCAAAAGAAGTTGTCGTTCCTGCTCTAGAGATCCATAGTCTTCCATTACAATTCCCTTATTTGAGTCTACGTGTTTTATATGCCATCATAGAGTGTAGAGTAAAATGCCTAGCTCCCTTTCGGTTGGCGAGTATGAGTTAGATATGTGTTGAGGTGGAGGAAGACATACCGGTCATTTCATATCATCGCGTTTTTTATCCGCTTGCGGAATCTATCCAGCCATGAGTTAGCTATATGGTTTTCTGGGATCTACAGGTTTCCTTTTCTCTCACTTGATTTCCATCCACTGGCCACAAGAGCAGAAAGTCATATCATCCTTCTGGTTCTAAATGCAAGAATGGACTTGGTTGTTCGAGTCTCAATCACCCTCAGACTTTCATTAAATTGAGTTTCCCCCGTGCTGCAAACACTCTTCATTGACAATAATCTTCCTCTTGTCTTAGTCATTCTTTCGGTTTTGAGGGACAAACTTAGCCTTTTTCTGATTTCTAAAGTCTTGGCCTGCTCAAGGTTCGCCTGTTCGGCTCTATAGTCAAAGTGAAAGACACTGGCATGAAGTGATTATAGCGGCCCCCACTTATGACAACCTGGTGCTTTAGTGTTTTTCAGATGGGTTTGGTCCCGAACGGTTCTTGTGAAAGGACGTCCCTCTCTGGACATGCGGGGGAAACGGTGGGGGGGATAGGCGATATGGGCATCGTCACAATCAGCTGAGAGTAGCCTGATAAAATGAAACCACGGGTGCCGGTAAACAGTCCTTTCTGGTGCGCCAAGTTCCTTTTGGTTTGTTTCGGCGCGTGAGTGCCGCGGATGGGATAACATTCACCAATTAACTCACAGGCCAGGAGAATCAGGCGCGCAAAGGCGCGTCAGGGGATTAGACGCGACTGGGCGGGCCTCAAATTTTCATGCGAAGACTCAGATTTTCCAATTACTGCTTTCCAGTAGGACTAGCTCCCTAAGGAGTACTCGCAGGAAAGTCTCATGGGGGGACCCTGGTGGGGCAGGAGGGATTGCTCGCCCTCCGGCCACCTAACAGCGCATACTGCCCGGTGGGAAGCGGTCATTGGAGAGTGCATGGGACTTGGTCGTTGGTCCCAAACCTCAGAGCGGGGGCTAAGGGGTTGTCCCAGATGGCCGCTCGGGCAGCGGAACAAGACAGGGGGAGGTGTATTCGGCTGGGCCGAGGCACAAAGCAAAGTTTCGGGGGCGGGGGCAGGGGGGGGGGGGAAGGGGCACACGTGGCTGCAGCGGCAAGGCGTGGGCGGGTCCGTCTGGATTGTGGTGAATATCACCAGGGCCGGGGGGCATAGGGAGGGTGGGACCATCCTTGAGTAACTCCCCAGAGAGCAGGGCCATAAAAATCGGCCAATAAGATGGTCCACGCATAACACGATTTTTCCACCATCGCCAAAGTTGCCAAGGGAAACATGGGGGCGTCGAGATTAATCACCTCTCGTGGGGGTAGCGGGTGCTCGCATTGAGCATCGGGCACAAGGTGTGGACAACTCGTTAAATATCTAAAAGACCCTACTGCTCTTATAACAATTGAACAAACCTACCTCCAGAACACGAACCAGGTTTCTTGTAGTTTATCTGCTTTTAAGTAAAGTCACAAAACACTTAATCTAAATTACAAAACCTTCCTCCTCAAAGGAAGGAAAACCCTGAATCGTTTTATTATTCAACTATAAGATTTTGTGATTACACACGTCAATTCAAAAGCCTTAAAATCTCTACCCCTCTCTCTGCTTGACTCCAATCGATCCATCCAAAAGCACAAACCCCCACCTGTTACTTCAATCCTCACTAACAACTCACCCCACAAAACAACCAACCCACCCTCCTTGTACTAAATAACTGTAAACTTACAATAAGGTTCTAAAACACGTACAAGATCTTGCTACCCGCTGAAAAACTGGCTCACCTAAAAAACGTTTAAACGTAGCAAACCTATCGATCGTGAAGGACGTCACGGGGAGGAAGAATGCGCACGTTTCCTCGCTGATGTGTGAAATACGTGGATCTTCCATCAGACAGCGTCCCCATTCTGAGAGAGTTTCTTTCTGCCTGCAAAAGAAATCCTTATCAGAAACACACAAGGAATGTCCCCGGGGTAAAGTACCAAACCGTATTATACTAGCAACGTTCCTGCCGTAAGAATTGTAAGGTGTTGCCGTATTATTGTAAGAACGGATACTGCTAGCCTGGATAAAAGAGAGATCTGGGGGGGCGGTGAAAAATAACTCAGTTGCCGGCGGGTGACTTAGCTGAACCCATTGCTCGAGCGGGACGACGAGCGGGGGCTTCTGGTGGGGCTGCGTCACATAACGACGGAGTAGGGGGCGGCGTCGTACATCGAGCAGCAAACCAAATTATCGAAAGGCTATCAGAGCTACGCAAACCCACAAATGAAATCGATTCAGACGTAAGCAGAAAATTCTAGCGCCGGTGGCGTCACAATAGAATGTATGGGGCTATTTTGGGGGAAAAACCAGCGTCTTTCGGGCGTCAAAGGCAGCATGACTGGAGGAAGTAGGTGGGGGAGGACGAGATTAGCAACAAGGGTGTTTGGCAGGATGGTCGCAAGGGTTAAGAAATCAGATGTGTACACTAAAGTGGGCGGCTAATTAAAAAAGGACTTTTTCTAAAAATGAATGCAAGACCACCAGAAATTCCCTTCCAAACACTTACGGTGGCGGTGGCGAAGGGCGTATGCGCAGTCACGGGTTATAAATAAACAACGGATTCTCGCATTCAAAAACTTACGCCCCCACACTCAGAACAACAGGGCAAATATCACTGAAAGACTCGCCACAGAGGAAACAGGGGTTCCAGCTCCCGAATGGGGGCAGAGACGGTATCTCCTTGCGCCGGCAAATGTTGAGCATTTGTTCTGATGTGAACTGGGGTGGGTAGCGAGAAATCTTGAATTCCCTGCGCCATCAAGGAAAAGGCTGCCGCAGGGGGCCCGTGGGGCACAACAAGCCGGCCGGACTATCGGTGGGCGAAAGCAGTGGGGGGGGGGGGGGACTGGGGGGTCCCGTAGCTACGGCCGTAAGAAAGAAACAAAGGCTGTGATGTTCGACCAACACCCGGGTGTCTTCTGGTTGGGAACCAATACAGATACTGTAGAAATAAGAGATGGCGGGAGCCAAAGGCAGCAAAGGATGTGGGGGGGGAGCTGCATAAGGACGTGCAACGAGGAACATCATCCGTGCCGCTGAATCTCTACTAGCTCACCTCCGGCACCCACACTGGCACGTCGGAATCGGCGGGCTCGCATCACCTCATTCGTGGGCCTGTATCTTCTCCCACGTTACATTCCCTATATTATCAAATATTTATTTTCAAGCCGTCTCAACCATCAGGTTCTCCCCAATCGCCTTATAGTTAACTAGCAGGTCCCTCCAGTCGATCCCGCGTCAGACGGTCCTACTGATTCGGAAATCCGCGGCGACGCTTCCCGCCAGCCACTGGTTGGTGGATCTTGGTGCCTCCTCCCCATCTCGCGCTGATCGCATACCCCTCTTGGTGTTCAACGTCGACTATTTGGGACACACACTTATACAGCTATGATGCACATGCCACCAATCCTCCAACCTTGCAGTTTGGGCCCCATCTTCATAAATAGCACCACTCCCCTAACTAGAACCAACAGGTTTCACCATTGCTAACGACATCACCGGAGTGTCCCGTGATTGTATGGCTTGTGCAAATGACTGCTATTTTGCATTAACAAACAATGGGCTCTTGGTCCCTCTCAACCCCCGCGCGATGCAATGTTTTGATCTGCCAATGGAGTCGGCGTCGAATCAAGACAAATTCCCGCTCGGCACGATTATGCGTTATAAGGGTAGTAGTAGCCAAATGCTTTCATCAACAAAAGGCATGACTTCCTTGAGACGCTTAGTCCCGTTGTCAAAACCCACGTACAAATTCGTATTCACTGTTACGAGTCTTCGCTTCATCATGAGTGGCCTGTTGCGACAAACATTGACGTCCAACACCTTGCCTTCATGGGTGACCTTCGTGAAGAGGATATATGGCGATCATATTACTCGGGGTGTATTCACCCACGAGTACACCGATCATTCTTTATCGATTACACAAGTGTTTATATGGGAATCAAACCAGCCCCTCGGATCATGTGATTTAACAGATTCCCCAACCACAACTTCTTGCTCGTATATGGGTTTTTTCAGCTCAAAGTCTGAAACCGCCTCCCGTTTTGTCTTTAATTCAAAATGAATCACGGTGTTAGGCATGCTTTAAATCTATGTATAAATGATAGAATATTTTCAGGAGTGACTCCCTTAATTCTTGTAAAGAAATTAGTTCGCTTCTATTGTGGTGTCTGTCTTCCGCCATCCTCCAGAGATTTGACCATTGAATCTTTCCTTGGCAATCACAATTTCACATACAAAATCCGGCCTTTCTTGAAGTCCCACCCCAACCCGATTCGATCACTATATGTTCAAGCTTATTAGATACGGGCAACATGTAGCTATGTAAGCCCTTGGTACACCCCATGCTTCAAACAATGACTCCCCGCCTTTTCAGGAGCCGTCTCTACCCGCCGACAACATCGTTGTCTCAACCCAACCCTCGTCACACATTTGCGGGGGCTCTCAGTACCTCATCGGGCACCTATCCAAATTCTCGCTTTATGGATGGTGACCAAGGTGTGTCAATTATGACAATCCTTCCATCAAATCGTGGAGCTGCCTAGGCAAAAGGAGTGCAATACCGTAATCAGCCACACCAGGATCTTCGGGTTCATCTCCTAAGTAATCTGATAACTCGTCTGGGAGTTCCAAAGCCGTCGGAGGGCGCGGATTGGCTGGGCTGTGTTCCGAATGAGCGAAAAGCGACTGGTGGGTTCATAAAACTATGTCATAGGATCCGCGTAGGCTGGGTTCGCAAAGAAGCACGTACCAGTGACGAGGTCGTCACACGACTCTGAAGATAAAATTTAGCCTGCTGATGTATAGCCGCGACTAACTCTGGATGTTACCGCCTTTATTGAACTTGCGTCTCTCTACCAAAAATCTCCTATCTTTGGGTGCCAACAACATTTGCGCTAAACCGGCTGATTTAGCCTGTAATCCGATATTCAACGCGCACACAAGAAACGACCAACAAGGAAAGTTGCATTTCAATGGATCTAGGCGAGAACAGGGGCGAAAATGACCTTACCTGTGAATGATCTCCTCAAGGACCGCAACGAGGGGTATGTCTGGTGCCCAAGCTCCTTGGGAATCGGCGCAGTTCCACTTCTTAAGGGACAAACTGAGAGTTGAGGTCTACACCACACTCTCCTTTGCAAAGGGTCGTATTTCGACAGCATCTAGGTGGAGGGGAGTTGGTTAGCAGACAAGTGGGCACAAAGAGGCCGAGTGAGAGGCTATACAGTTGCGTATCTAGCTACTGAAGGGCCGATAGAACTAGTAATAATGTCTAATGCTTCTAGATAAGAATCACCGAGAAGATGCGGTCGCCGTAGAAAAGAAAACAGCCAGCCCAAGCTAACAAAGCGCGGCGAGAAGAGGGGATAGAGGACGAACAAGAGGAAGCGGATTGAGGGGAAGCAACCCGGATAGATGTAACGCGCTATACTAGACAGGTGTGGTAAGGGGAAAACCGGAACGGACCGAACGAACATAGGTGTGGGAGACTAGCGGGGACAAACCATAGGGGTCTAAATCGGGTAGAGGACGTACGAGTCTAGCCAGAGACAACGATGGGGAGGGGGGAGACAAGTAATGAGCAACGGATTGAGACACAAGGGAGAAAGTCGGAGAGGGGGCAAGAGGCCGGGGGAGTGGAAGACGAGAAGATATAACGTGAAAGGAAGGAGCTAGTTGAGGGAAGCCAGCTCTCGTAAGAAGAGGGATTGATAGGCCTGGCGTCTGAAAAACCTTGAAGGTTTCAAATCGTGTCAAATCTGCAGTGGGTGGGTATGGAATCCAGCACAATAACGAAAGGACAGATGAGCTAAAGAGAATAAAAAAAAATCGTCAGGATAAAGCGATAGTACTTTAATGTATTGAGGAATTTGAAATCGTAACAGGAGAAATTACATAAGTGTGTCATCGGCGAAAGTTGGGTACGAAAGAGGAGGGTTGGCAATTAACTTCCGGAAAGATGGCCGAGGGGGGAAAAGCGAGGGAGAAGGAACAGGTAAGCAGAATTCAACATAGTCATCGGCAGGGGGGAAGGAGGTCCATAATGAAAAGGGGGCGCTGTGGTAATTAATGCTAGTGAGTCCTGATGGTGCCCATAGGTAACTCGAAGCAAATCCCCAGGGGCGAGAAATAAGGAAGGAAGGGGTGGGGGGGGGGGACGTAAAACAGCGGGTGGGAAGTGGACCACATTTTCTTGAGATGACTCTGATGGAAGTGCGGACCTGCCGCCATCGCGTCTGGAATGCCAACTTTGTACGGAGAACATAGCTATTTGTAGCTGTACCATGCCGAAAGGAGTACCAGAAGCGCCGGCCAGACCTTTGAAGAAAGTAGACAAAGCTGAAGTTGGTGCAGCCCTTTAACAACCAGAAGGATGGGGGGGGTCGAAAACAACGACCTAAATTTTTGCGGTTTATTAGGCGACAACTTTAGTCTTTATAAACAGCCCAAATTTCAGCCTCTATTCTACTTTAATTACGAGATAATTGAGAACTAGAAACCACCAAATTGCGGGGCGATTCAAACGCGCGAAGTAATGTGACTGTGTTGGGAGGGTAACACAGGGGGGGGCGTGTAATCGGAGGGGGGTCCTGATTTTGGAGGTAAAAATGGTCTCACAAACCTGTATTAAAACTGCGGGAGAACAAAAACGCAGCGGAGAGCGCAACTGGGGGAAAAGTGGAGACGGTGATTTCTTGGCTTGCGCCATTGTATCTGAGCGTGGTAAGCACAAGCCTATAGGTGGGGGGTGTTCGGAGGATCGCGTTGGTATTGCAGTTGTTAGAATTCGACCTGGATTTTATTGGGAAATTGCTGGAATAGATTGCGACCACGTGGGTGGGGCGAAGGTTAACGTAGAAATGTGGGTGCGGTGTCGACTTCTCATGTGCGGGTGTTGGAACGGTGTCTATCATCGAATTGTGTGCCCTTTTGCGTCCACAAGCCTTGCGGAAAGATGGTTAGGACAGTGAAAGGGGGGGACCAGAGGGAGGGCTTTGCTGAGTGTGAAGTGCTCGGTGAAAGGACCGGAGCCATTGGGGGAAAGCCCTACATTTGTGTGGAAGAGGGGGAGCAAGGTTTTAAGGCATGCAAAAAGGGAAGCTCCAGAAAGATTCTGGACGTGCGGGATCCAGCGTACACGGTAGTGGGACAAGTCTGTGATTAGATTGAACTCCAAACAGGCAGAATTCAGTGATTAGAGTGGGAAACATAAGTGGGGGTAGGGAGTACATCATGAGAAGGTGACAGAAAGCAGATGTGGTTATGCTACGATTATTGTGGAGGAAATGGAAAATCGAGTCCTGTGAGGCATGCTTATTGTTCTAATTGACCTTCTTTCATATGGAGTACTTGTATGTTCTCGAATACTTGGTAGCGGAAGCATGTGGGGCTTAGTGTATTTGTACTCAGGAGCTTGTCTTAGAACTATGCATGATTTGAATTGCGATAGGACTTAGTGTTAGCCTTGATGTCTCTCCGGACCGTCGCTCTCCACGGGGTCCCTACCTTCCCACGATAGCGCCTGCTTCCCTCCTTTGCTATTGTTGTTGTACGAAGATTATTTGTTTATATTTTGGTGCTTGAGATAGACGATGACTTGCTTCAGCACTAGTTATTCTTTTTTCTCTATGTTATGGCTTCCCGAGTTACATCGGGTTAGATAGTACACTCCGCTACTTCTAATTCGTGATTTTCGATTTTCGTCTTTAAGTACTAAAACTACATTGATAAGCTAACGTGTGATGGTGTTCCACGGGTATTTACTCATTATGGATAATAGAGAAATGTTTCATCGCTAATCGACATCTTTGTTGGGTATCCTTATTTTATGGTCCGCCTCACCACCACAATATTTAATGGAGACATTCGCAAAAACCACATTAGAGGAAATTCGCAAAACCTCACGTATGTAAGCATTATCGGTTTGTAGGGTCCTCTGTAGTTCTGGATAATTGTGATTGCGGTCACTTGTGTAATCGCAAAGACTCCGAATTCGAGGCCCCACTCCGTACCAGTCCAAAGTTCTAAAATTATGCTGGCTTTGAACGCATTTGTTCAATGTTCTTTGGCTTGGAGTTCTATCCTCTTATTATAGTTATTCTTATATAACTCCGGGCTTATTGGGGTCCATTGTGGGTTTTTATTAAACATGTGCGAAATAGTGTACCGCTGGCTTTATGGGGGTCCTAGTTGGAGGATATCCTTTGTTACCTAGTCTTCACACTCAAGACCTCTAGTTTTGTATTTTATTCCTCCTTTTCAATCATGCTATTACTTCATTAAAGTCGAAGCCTAGATGCCGACTGGGTACCGTTTTGGTTGGTACTCATGCTGCACACTCTGCAGCAGTGTCTGCTTCTGATCTCAAGTTCCAGCACCAAGGAGACAGCGTTGATCGATTTAGCGCATCTGGCTGGAGACGGGGTGAGCACAAGGGCGAGTGGGCGACAATTTTAGGCTCAACGCGCCTGTAGAGAAAAGACGGTCGTTTACTTATAATCTCGAGGACTGGTGGAGTGGAAGCGAGGTTGGTCCACCGGGGTGGGGGACGTTGTACTCATATGGGGGTTCATCAGCGCGTGCCGAGGGACCTTCAGTTCTAGAAGGGAGCCTTAGTCGGTAGAGATGGGGTGGTGGAGGTGCTAGGTTTCGGAGAGGGGAATTGCGGCGGACTCTGGTGTTCTTAAGTCTACCCTCAACCCTCCCCTTCGTAGTGGGCTAAAAGCGGGTGGGGTGTCGTACCGACGTGTGGGGTATAATAGGGGGCCGTCATAACTTGAGAAATCGGGTCGTGAATAGTGGTATCAAAGGCCGCAGTTTCAATGGCACTCATCCACGGGTTACAGCAGCGAAACGTTCAGTTCTACGAAGTCGGCTGGAGATACTGCGAGATAGAGTATAACTGATCGGGGGGAGGCTACATGAATGGGATGTGAGAACTATCTGTCAGTGGGTGTTGCAAGGGGGGGCCCCCATTGTCGGAAATCGCACGGGGCAACGCGATTGGCAGGATGGGCTCGCAGGTGCCAGGCGGTGCGCTAGAGGTGATGTCACCTCGTAGCCCCAGCTTGGGGCAAACGCCGACCAGAAAATTTGAGGTAGGCCGCACGCAATCCGCCTGGGATAGGGAGGGATGAGCCCATCAAACACATATACCAGCCCACACCAGATGGGTCGGTGACCAACCTAGACACCACCAAAACCCACCCGCACCAATTGCCAACACCGATCTTCATGGCCCTTTTGCTCAGATACTAGCTCTATTGGGGACGCGAATCACCAACCCCAGCCACCAGCTGCATCGGTCGTAAGCCTACCGTGGAGGAACCACGTTCAACCATCACCAGACATGTATCCCGCCTCGCCTACACTTATAGGTTGACCAGATGCCATTGCGCGAACCAAAGAGCTAAAATGGTATCCAAAGCTTAGGCACCACCTATATTGTCAGGGACGAGTAGGGAGACCTACGACTTCGAACTACTGCCAGGAAGCAATTACGTCCTTAAGGACCTCTTCAGATTCGCGAGAACAGTCTTACTTTGACTGCTCAGCTTCCTTGTGCCTACCAGGCCAGTGGTGGCGCATGTATCGAGTGGGTCTCCTTCTGCCATTGGATCTCCTTCCTATATTCGGGGAGTCAGTTCTCATAGCTTTCTTTTTCCTTTTCCTTCATGCCATGGAGCGTCTGATAATGACTATTGTGATCACATTCTCTAGATTGTAGTAAGCGCGGTGAACTTGGTGTCAGAGATAGGAGAGGTTTTCACTGAGTTGTCTGTCTCTCAACATTCTACTATGGTCTTGCCAAGAGGGGGAGGACTGCATTGTTTTCTACGTGGGTTGCATACCGTTTGAGAATCGACACAGAGGCATATGGTTGCATACTGCCCATTCATTCTTTGAGTGTCCCATGCCCGATCCATGGACTCATCATTCGTCGTACGCCCAAATGGGGCGGCAGGATAAGAAGCACGCTTTAAACCCCAGCCGCTCACTGATAGTGGGACCCCAAACTAGGGTTAGGGGATCATCTAGATAGGCCCGTCAGGTTATAGAAGGTCACTCTATCTCATGTTCAGGAGGCATACACCTGCTTCTTACGGAGGCCACTATAAGCAGAGTTTAATCCTATTGCTTTACTCTTCTTCTTCGCCACCAGAACAGCAAGGAGCAGATT
Source organism: Solanum habrochaites (assembly GCA_027704765.1). Taxonomy (NCBI): domain Eukaryota; kingdom Viridiplantae; phylum Streptophyta; class Magnoliopsida; order Solanales; family Solanaceae; genus Solanum; species Solanum habrochaites. Next base: position 73,521,062 of record JAKWJA010002489.1, on the reverse strand, counting down.
CCCAGGCCTTCAATCCGAGTCGGGTTACGAGAGGGCGTTTCTCAGCTGGAAAGGGGAGTACGGTATGAAGTGGTGATCTTTGACTCCTTGGTCGTAGAGAATGCCCCCGCAAGGTCAGCGGGCGCATTGTACCTGCGCCCACTGCACCAAGAAAACAGTTTCTATTCAGCAGTGCGGTCTTCGCCGCGTGAGGTGTAGTCAGGCGAGACAGCACGTCCGGGAACCAGAAAAACAAGGTCTCATCCTCAGGGGTGATCTCGGGGAGGCCATGTCAGGGTATATACGATTGGACCAGGAGAGGTCCTCATGGGCCATTCTAAATTCTACAGTCCCGACGATGGCGGCTGCTGAACAGGTATTTCGACGATACTCAATCTCGAGGTGTACGCTCTTTTATGCCATCAACTTTCCGAACAAATTATTGTATCCTCAGGGTCCACTGGTCTCGTTGAGTTATTTATTTATTTGCTGCCCAGTTTGGGTATAAGGTATCGAGTATTTGGCACATCCGATCATGTATCAAACCCCGGTAGCTGAGTTCCTTACTGGTGGATCAATTATTGTGATTTTTCTTATTGACTATCTATTGTTACTGATACTAGAGTTTCTGATAAAATTATTATCTATATATGAGTGATTCTTACTGTGGATTATTGGGGAACGGAGTAGTTATCCCCCATACCCATGTGGCTTGGACTTGCTATGGCCAAGACAAATACCTTACTCCATGTCCTGCATTCCACCCAATTGTTGTGATGCAGGTGCTCACAAAGATCACACACGCGGGGATCATTTCTTTTTATGGGGGCTAGTTGTTGGTTGCTCTGGGTGTTAAGGGCTTATTTGGCCCCCTCTCATAATAATTTGAGTAGGGAGAGCCCTTCATTGACTTCTACTCCAAAGTGGTTGAGATACGCAATGCATCATTCTAACATAAAAACCTACTTCTTCATACAAAAAAAAAAAAAAATCGGCCGGGCCTACTGACCCCCAAATGGACAGTGGGGATTTTACCCAGAATTTTGAGACCTGACACACCAAAATCCTAGGGCTCACCATCTCCTCTCCGCCTTACAGATGGTCGTGCATAGCCCAAAGAGCTCATTCAGTATAACGAGTCACCGCTTCAGTAAAGGGTTTCACTTGACCGGAAAAAAGTGTGTCGCGTTGGGTGAGCCCTAGGTGGGTTTTGTGAAAATGAAGGATATAGGACTATGCAGAGATGTGTATTGACTATACGAGGCAATTTAAAAAGGTGACAGGCTGAAACTGTTACCTCCCTACATGCCTCCGTATGATACTGGTTTGAATCTCTTCAGGGTCCCGTTATTTTTCTAAGATTGAGTTTGAGGTTCGGCGGTACCACAGCAATTAGTAGAGCCAGCGAACATCCCTAAACCCCGCATATTAGGGACTCGTTACGCGCCATTATGAGAATTCCTTGTGAATTCTTTTGGCCGGTTGCTAATTTCCTCAGCCAAACTTTCACAGACTGATGACACATTGTTGCCGCCAGACCTTATTCAGGTAAGTTATTATCTTCATTGATGAGATATTGTATACTCACAGAGCCTAGATTGAGTATGAGCAACATTTGAGGATAGTGCCTCCAGAACTTTCAAGCTGATCCAGCCTTATGCAAGTTCTCAAAAGTCAAGTTTAAGCGCAGTCTGTAGCATTCTTGATTCTGGGCACGTGGTGTCCAAGGAGTCATATTAGGGTTGCACACATCCCACAAACAATGAGCTATTCGGATATTTGGGACAAGATCCCGACCCGAGTCTTCTTGTTACGAAGTTCATAGTTTGTCGGGTATTAGCGAATTAAAATCTACCAAGCACTTTGTTAAGATGTTTTCTACTATTCACAGCTCCTTATACCGGCTGACAACTCTCCAGGATGTCTTCCCAATTTGTGTGGCATCGAAGAGTGTGAGATGAGAACTTTCTGAGAGCTCAAGAGTTCTTACTACACTCTATATTGACCTCTCTGGCGTGGATGGAGCAGAGAGGTTCTCCACGATTTATTGTGCCCGCATGTAGCTTGGTTGGGATTGTGTAACACGATGCCAGAGCAGGGCCGGGTTATTGCGTTTGCGTCGGGAACTTCAGTACCATGACTCAACTCAAACCCCCCATGCACTGGAGTTGTCGCGGTAAGTATTTAAGCGTTTTAAGATTTTGGGGCATCCACTTGTATGTGAGATGCTATGTCGTATCGATACCCGACCACATGAGTCTTCATAAATCAATAGCCCAAAGAATGAAACTCGAGCAACGCGTGGGATTGAGCCTCCTAGACGGAGTTGATCTCTCTATTCTCTATATCATATCGATGCAAGGAGAACTGTCTGGTAGAGGACGCCTTGAGCCAAAAGGCGGTGAGTATGGTACAGTGTCAAGCCTTCTCATCGGCCGGGGAGAGAACCCTTAGCTTTGCATGACAGGTTTTTAGCCCAATCGCTGGGTATCGATTAATACCTCTAGATTGAGTGACGCGGCCTGGGCGGTCGGAGTGAAGTTTTCGTTGCCACGAAATAGATCCGGGGTTTCATGTGGGCAGGGATAAGCCACGGGCTCGCACTGCTAGGATCGAGGTGCGGGGATGGTATAGGCCGGAACTGAAAATAACCGGTGAGTGTTTGAGATGCAATGGGTCGCACTAATACTCCCCAGAGTTTGGGAATTTGATATAGTTGATAACTTTCTGAGGAGGCATAGTCTAGATATGCTATCCAACGACGAGACAGGAATACGTAAGCCTGAGTCTGAGGATACATTCACTCGGTTGAGTGGCACTGAACGGAAGATCTTCCTAGCTCTTACATTCTCGTTTTTGTGCTGCCACCCAGGTAAACCACGGCCGAGCAGTTAGGCCTGGGTTGTAAAGTTCAGAGACAACCAGGCCCAAGTGATGGGGTAGCGCATCTATGGATTATAAGATGTCGACAAAGACTTCGAGAGGAGTTGAGTAGTAAGTCTGGGGGTCCACACCATCGTTGATCGACTGACAGTGTCAGCCATATTTTTTTCCCGTTCTGTATATCATTTGAGCGGAATGAGGTTACCGGGATCACACCATTCGGGAGGTGTTGGACTTCATGGGGGGGCCTCATGTTCTTAGTAAATATCAGAGTGGGGCTCGAAGTTCACCATCGTCTAGCGAGTTGGGGAGGACCTTTCAAGATGCGTTTGGGCAACCCCGGGCTGCCTAGACATAGCCTTTTACCCGCAGACTGATGGCCATTCAAGAGCGTACAATCCAAAAAGTCCTAAAAGTGAGACATGCTACAACGGGCTTGTGTTTTGCTGATCTTTGGTGGTCATGGGACCCCCTTCTTGACTTTAACGGAATTTTTGCGACCACAACAAGTTCCATTCTATGTCCGATGGCCCTTGTTTTGAGGCACTTGTATGGTAGGCCGCTAGTCGGAAATCTCCAGTGGGCTTATTCAGACTACAATCCTGCAGGGCGAGGATCAAATGAAAAACCACAAACCACAAATATCCCAGCCGCTGCGAGGTACAGATTTGAATTCACAGAGGCGTTGGAGCAGTGAGAAAGTTGATTAAGATAGACTCATAGTACAACTCTAGTAAGACTGCCCAAAGTTAATATGCCGAATCGACGGGGTCCACCTTGGAGAGTGCTGTTTGGGGGAGCGCAAGTATCCTCTGTGAGTGGGGCCCCATGAAGGTGTGATGAGATTTTTGGGCAGCGGGGTCCAGGCGAGCGCCAGGTATTTGGGCTTTTTGGTAGACCTCCACAGTTATGGGTGGATGGTTCCTTATCAGAGCCGTGCCTCCAACACTTGTCACTCAGCCACCAGTGTCCAGGTACTCGAGGGTACGCGATATATTGACACTCCCCGGATGCAATCTCAAAATGTGCTCCAGGAGATATCAGTTTAGCTGAGACTTTTTGCATTTTTAAGAGAGCACAGGTGGCCATCCTAACAACTAGGTGTGGAACGAGATCCGCGCTCGAAGACGCCCAAAAAATTCCGATTGTTAAGGAATTTCGTTGGGAGCAAATCGTAGCTTATGCTCGTACGGTCGGCTAACTGGAGACAAGCAGGCAAAGAGGCGGTTAAGTGCCCTGTTGGTTTGAAGACCGTCAGGTACTTCTTTACTGACCCTGACTTTCGGCGACGAAAGGCCTTTTTAGGGGAGATGAATGACCTTTGTGGTCAGTGTTGGTGTTATATTCCCTCGTGGTGGGCATCAGGTAGAGCGTTCCTAGAGCGAACCCCCCCCATCCCAGGCGTTATACTGGCTCGGCAAACAGGTCCTCTTCGGTCACCTGGTCATTCGTTTGGGAGGTGTTTGTGGAGCTGTAGGTTGTTGAGGACTCCTTATGGACCCGAGAAACTATCAAGTGTCCATCAAAAGTGCAAGAAGACATGACAATCGGGAACCCAATTATGACAAGTCCATCAGATTCCGGAGGGTCATTGAAAGGCTAGTAGCCTGGGTCAAACATACTCTGGAATTTCATTGAGGGGGGTGTGAGGAGGGGAGGGTGGGTTCACTTAGAAATTAGGCTCACGGTTTACGGTAGTCAACATTCTGAGTAAACCGCGGGATGAGACTCTCATCTAGCATGCGGCTAGCTCCGTCCGATATTGTTGAGTTCGTCTACGTTTGGAACCTTCTTTTGTACCCTGAGGTGGGGCGGGGGGGGGGATTGATTTCCGAGCCCTCTTTGGTTGTTTGAAGAAATGGCCGGAGGGAGTGGAGATCAGAGTGAAAAATCAGAGGACCGCGAAGGGAGCATTGTTGGACCTAGGCAGGCTTGAGTCACGGAATTCGACACTGGGATGTAGCATCTGGGTCTGTATGTTTACTCAATAATGACCAGTCCGAGCAACCTTATCGAGACTTGAAAGAATGTAACAAATTGCAATCTGTGCAGCCCTTTACCACCCATAATTGGGGTTTTATCGTGACCAATTTTTGGATATTTATAAGTGAACCCGCTCGTCTTAGATGTAAAGCCCAAATTTCAGCCTGTATTTCTTACTCAAAGTTGCGATGTATTGGAGCGAAGAGAACCTCCAAATGGGCGAGTCAAAAGGCTAAGTTTATGTAGATTTTGGAGGGAACATGCATCGCATGAGCCTATGGAAGTCTTATTTAGGTGTCACTATAATGAGGATCATTTTAATTTTAACTGCTGTCTAGCTCTCTTGGATTAACTTTTGGGAGAAAAAATTTTAGCAAGTTGATTTCTGGCATTTTATTTCCGAATCTGTGATTGAAGATCCTTGATGGGAGTTTTTTCGTGATCAGATCTTCGTGTATGATTGATTTTAGAAGGTGTACACTTCCTTTATGGTAAAATGTCGTCGAAACAGTTGCTGCCTTACTCGTTGTTCTGATTTTAGCGTAGTATTTTGGGTTTCTTCGGTTGCACATGTTTTTGTTTGGACGTGCTACGTCCGAATTGTGTTTCCATGTTGGACACAAGTTCCCGGATAATCTTTTTAAGACCTTTATTTTGGTTAATTCTTTATTTTTCATGCGGATCCCCCCTTTTTTGGTTTTTACCGTGAACATTGGTCGTAGACGTTTCTTGTAGTTTCGTGTTAAATGACCATCAATAACTATTGTAACCTCGAGTATTTGATATTGTATAGTCAAGGTTTCGAGGCCATTCGAAAAGGGAAGCATCGTAGAAGTGATTTTTTGTAGTCACTTGCCCGCGTACAGGTAGGGGTCAACAATATTACTTTGTATAGATTGACACTCGAACAGGTATTCACGCTGATTAGTTGGAATTTTAAGTTGGGTACTGGAAAAAAAAATCATATCTAGGTGACACAACTCCAGAATTCATATTTTGTGACCTATTTTATGAACTATCGGATAAATGTCTCGCATGCTTATTGTTATTAATTGACCTTCTTTTTCTATGTGGAGTCTTGTATGCTTGAATACTTGTATCGATCAGTTTGTAGCCCTTATTAGTTTGTACTAGTCTTGCCTTCGAAAAAATTACACATGATCTCAAAGTTGATAGAACTAGTTTTATCTTTGTAACCCCGTACCGTCTCTTGCCCCTAAGTCGCTTGTAGACTGGTGTAGCAAGTACTGGAGTTGATACGGTTTGTCCTTAGCTATTGATGAGCCTCGGCGCCGGGCGATAGTATCCTTTATTTCTGGATGTTATGCGTCCACCAAGTGACGTGGTAGTGCTAAAACGTACTTCCGCTCTGCGAAGCAAGTTGAATTATCTATTCAACTTTAGGCATTTATACACATTTATTCAGCTAAGTGTGGAATGTGTTCCATGGATATTTATTATATGGATAGATAGAGACTCTTCCAACTGCAGCTAAATCGAAATCTTTGTTGGGTTTCATATGTAACGTCCGGCCTTCGACCCATCCACGACGTAGGTAGAAGCATCCGTAATCGGTCCGCTCAAGTATGTCGAAGTCCATCAAATTAAGGTCCATCCTAAAATGTCTGTATAATTACTGATGCACCTACTCTGTGTGAATTCAGAAAAGCGTCCGCTCAAAGAACTTGACCCTCTCGTACCCAGTAAATGCAACTAGTATTTGGTTTGGAGCCTGTGCGGTCGATGTTCTTTGCCTGAATTCTATCCGCCCTAGTTCTAGTAATATGATATTTGTCAACTCGGCGCCTTAGGGGCTGTCCGTTCGGGGTTTATTTAACTGGTGCGCGAGGACCTCTGGGCCGTGTGGGGGTCCAAGGAAGGTCGAGTTTGATGAGGATGAATTCTGATTAGTGATTTATACACGGTGGTACATGCCCTGGTGGGGACATTGGACTGCAGGGGTTGAACTACTGACGGTTTGATAATTCTCCTTGCAACATATTGCCGTGACGTGATCCAGGGTTAGCGCCGATGAGGCCTACTAGGTACGGGTGGTGTTGGAAATATCTCTATCTTCCTGCTCTATTTTCCTCGTGATGCAGGTCCGAGACTAATAACAAACATTGATCACGTTTAGAGCGGTATGGGCTCAGAAGGCGGGGGGAGCAACAAAACAACAGTGTGGTCTAATAGGTCGTACCTCCAATTGTATACTATAAACAAGACGTGTCGTTTAAACGGTTCAGAAAATCTATTTCGTGGCCCTCGTTGGGAACTTAGTACTCCGGGGGATTGGTTCGCACTAATGGGGGACTCTCTCCAGTTCGGGGAAGGCAGCCTTAGTGTAGAGAGGGGTTTTGAGGTGCCGAGGGGGAGGACGTGGCTCGAGCGCGGGGGATTCTAACCCTCACCCCTTACGTGGTGTTCGGGGTAGGGGTGCTTATCCGACGGGGTGGGGGGTATAGAGCTGTCCCTGCCTGACTTGAAGAAATATGGGGTCGTAACACAAAACTAAAAAACACCGTGTCTGACCGACGCCCCCCAATCAGTTGGGAAGTCTTCGACTTGCCTTATCATCACGCTTTACTAAAACGGCATAAATTTTTAACTCGAGGTCTTATTTAAGCAATGCTTTGGTGGGCTTGGAAAGATAACATGCATATTATCTAGATTGTTAGAACCATGTGACCTATCATTCTTTGTTCTAATATTTAGACCATTGTAAAAGCCTACCAAACTGCATCTACCCACTTAACTGTCTGCAAACATTGTTCCACTTACTTATGACTACCACAGTATTCCAACCCTACGGACACATAGCTGGTAACCCCGTAGACTCTTGTAAAGAGTCGATGGTAATGGGGGTCTTCTACATCGACTGTCGCTAAGGACTACAGATCGTCTGCGACTAACTGGATCGTAGGTCCCGTCCTTCGGCAGACATAGATAATGGTGGGTCCTAGTTGGGTTTTGGAGTCCTCTGATCCCCTCGATTGTGGTCCCCTCCGGACCGTCGGGTCAAGATGAGGTTACCATCGATCCTAACCCATTGGGGGCGAGACGTGTATAGTTGTTGTCTCGATAAAGCTGGTTTTTTGGTCGAGTTTGTCACGGGTTCAGAAAGAATACAGTTACGTTCTGGCTGGATTCTAACTCGTAATAAGGATTGATGGATTGACCTTTTTGAGAAACTTATAAGTTTTTCAGCATGGTCCAAATGTCTTGCACAGTGGATTTGTGAATCCGATCCATGAACTTAAAGTAGTGCTACTAAGTGAACTTACGTATTTCAGCCCCTTCTAAAATTTAATTCGGCAGGTAAGTTATTTTACTTGATTAGTACTTGCAAACCTTACCATGGGGATAGCCATAAGTTGATAATTAATGGGGAATTCGAAATAGAGGAGTGCATTATACGAATATCTAGTGTAATGATTTTAATAATTATATTGTGGGTAAGAATAATTTAACAATTATTTTTGGAATTTTTTTTCCATAATAGGAAGCCTTGGTAATTAATTATATGGTCCCTATAGTGCCCATATTTAACTAGAACTCAGAATCCTATTTCTATGCAAAAAGAAAGAATAATATGGGTTTTTCTAGTCTTCTAAAAAAACTAGGTTTTCTAGTCCTTTTTGGATTAGGAAGACATCTCTATATATAAATCGGGATTCTCCTACCTAGCAAAGAGAGGAATTAGTTTTCTATTCAATACTTGTCCACCCAAGTATTGAGAGAGTTCGGATATGACTTGGGATCATTGTAGAAGACTATAGCTATCTTGTAGATTCGCTTGAAAGTCTATCTATCTTGGAGATTCGATTGAAGGTATCCGCTCACGCTTCAAGAGGTAATTCTTGAATTAAATTTCACTATGTTTATGTGTTGTAGAATGATATTTGTTTTAGTATAAACAGTATTAGGTATCTATTATTCATATAAGTAGTAAAGATCCTGATATGCGTCCACTGTGCATATATGTGTTCCAACAAATTCAAGAGTCAAAAATATTTGGGAGTTTTTGCTTGAAGATGAAGAGTCATAAATATAAAAAAGAATATAAATCTGATGACCACTTTATACGTTTCCAAATGTATTTACTCAATTACCACCACATAAAAGAGAACATATAATATCGTAAAGGAATCACCACGAGTTAGGTGAAGGGCAACGTTTATTAGGAAACGTATTTTTATAGATATATTTTTTTGAAGTGTAAATTTTTTTTATACTTTTTTTCCTATATTCGAGATATAAAATACTCCTCGGCTGATAAAGCATCTTAGTGTAGCAGGATTGAGAAAGAATCACACTCTAAATGATGTGATGTACATAATTTAGCCTAATTTGCAAGCATAATAAGAAAAAAAGATTTATTTATCACCTGGACAAATATTATGAAACCGGAATTGTGGACTATTGTACATGTTTTTACTGTATTTTCCTGTGAATTCAAAATTTAAAGTATTTATCTAATACCTTTCTACCTTATCATCATTGTGAAACTTATGCCTATATAAAGGGTGTATAACCATGTAATTTAGCCACTTCATCTCTTTCTCCACTTACACACACCAAAGAAAAGGCACATGGAAAACAACATTTGCTAGCCAAGATAGGGCAAGAAGGGTTTGATCTTATTGATGAATTTTGGGGCAATAGAAAGGGAAGACCTTCACCTCCACAAAGGCCAAATAGTCAAGGTCCTTATATATACTATCCCCAACAATCTGATATTGTTAAGTTGCATCCAAGTGAAGCAAAATTTTATAAAATTATCAGTTATGAACCTGTCCAGATGTATCAAGGTCTTGAATATTCTCATCTAAGACAAAATCATCAACTGCAGCTGTGTCTTTTTAATTACCCACTAGCTAGCGGTTATCAAGCTTCTAGTTAACTAGTGAACATAATTAGCATGTTTGGCTATGTAATTGTACAATATATGCACTAATTGATGTTGTAAATCTACTATGTAGCCTCCCAAATGATAGGAGATGAGCATTTAAGTGATGATGTTTATATCACCTTCACTAATAGTAACAAAAAATGCTATGCGATAAGCCATCCTCTCTGTGGGATTTAGTTATGAAAGTAATTTTCTAATTTTTCACTTCAATTTCTGTTATTCTTTTTACTTCTTGGTATACGTTTTATTGGGGTTCTTATTCTTTGAAAAGAATTAATATTATCAACCCAATTAACAAAACCTGTACTCAACCACTCCCATTTTATGTGAGTTAATTTGACTCAACACGGAGTTTAAGAAAGAAAAGAACACTTTTAAAACTTGGGGTTTAATGAATAGTATTTATGTGACTATAAATCATTTCATTAAGGGTAAAATGGACATTTTAAAATTAAATTGTTACTCAATATTCATACATGTGCCATTCTTTTTGGAGCTTACTGTAAAGAAAAGTAAGTCATCTAAATTGGAACCAAGAGTTGAGAAAATGTATGCATCCACGAACATTAAACGGACGAGCTCCTTTGACATAATATACATGCAGAAAGTAATAACACAATATAAAATAGACACGCAAGTTTTACGTGGAAACCCCCTTCTTAAAGGAGGAGAACTGTACTCAGAAGATTTCAATACAATTCCAACTATAGAAGAAGCAAGGATTAAGATTACAAACTCTTGTAACCTAGGAACTAAAACTTTCTAATCCCTTCCCCTTTTTGTAGCAACTCGTACTAGCAGTAAGTACTAAGCAAACTCACTGTTATTTTTGGTGTTGTTGTTGTTGGTGGTGGTAGTGGTGGTGGTGTTGGTGTTGGTGTTGGTGTTGGTGGTGTTGGTGTTGGTGTTGGTGGTGTTGGTGTTGGTGTTGGTGTTGGTGTTGGTTTTGTTGTTGTTGTTGGTTTTGTTGGACCTTAACTATTAAAAAAATAATTAGCCAATTTAAATTTTTCTAGAGAAAATGACTTTGCAAATGGAACCCTCTAGCTTTTAACGCGAAGGAATATGATACTAGATTCTTTTGAAACATGCCCCTATATCCGTGAATGATGAGTAAACATGACCGCTAGGCCGCGAGCGCGGCACTCTTACATGAACACGGAAGAGTCAGTGATGGCAAGTGTTAACCAATAGATTTGCATAGCTTAGATTAGGCCCCATTTTGAGAATTTCTCTAGTATAAATATTTCATAATATATTGTACAATTTGAGTGTCCTCAACAGATTTTACCACGTTGGATTTATTTGTAGGTACTTTGTGCTTCAAATGACTTCTAAAACTTAACCAAATGCTCAAGAAATGGCTTCGGAAATTGAGAAAGACGAGTACTATGATAAGAGCAGGTTCCTATCGCCAAATGTGGCTAAAAATACAATAAATACTTGGGTGGGTTGTAATCAAACATAAAACTATTTGCTTGAAAAACTTGAGGATGGAATGATGGAATTCTATGGCCGACTAAAACTGGTGGCTGGATTTGCTTTACCGCTAAGCCTATAAAGGCTAATCACACCATAGTGGTGAAGTTTTATGCCTATGTCATTGAGAAAGGCTTCAATGAAAAAGTTATTACCCTTGAGACAGGCTGCAATAGAGAGGTTATTACCACAATCTGAGATGTTCAAGTTCACTTTCACTAAGCTAATTGTGTGGACTCTGAGATGCTGATAATCAGGGTTCGTAAATGGGTACAATGAGTTAGGGAATTAGTCACTTGTTGGTAAAATTTATCGTGGTGGTTTACTTTAAACTAAAGAATTGATTCACATTAGTTCTAAGTCTATATTAAGTCTTGAATTTCTATCATGTGAGCTTTGATCATCCCTTCTACCCACGACACTTAAGTAACGCTAGATAGGGCTGTTTTGATTGTTGCCATTATGGATGGCATGAGATTGATGTTGGGGAGATTGATTGTTGACCAGATTTCTTAGTTGGATCAGGAAGAGACAAGAGTATTATATTAACATCTCTAACTACTATATTTTCTATGAGTTCGCGGTTGTAAAAAACCATACAGATGAGTACAAGAAGTTGGAAAAAAAGATATATCCCTTGAGGAAAGGTAAGTAAGGAGAGAGAGAAAAGAATGACTGATATGACCAACCCTGAGTTTTTCTAGTTCACTGAGAGTAGAGTCTGCATCTGGTGCTTCCACATATATCAGGCCATATCAGTATGGACCTGTAACCATGAGGCATCTTTACTCCCAAATCAACGAGGTTAGGGAAATTATGTCAAGTATTTCTTCCAACTTATCTAGAGCCACCATCTTTGAGGGTTTTGCTCCACCTACTTTTTCTTAGGTAGTTAGTGTATCGAGGTCGATATCTGACAGGTTTGAGCAGTTAATTAGGGATAGATTGAACAAAAGCATAGGTCATTCCAAGAGCATGAGAGGAAAAAAAGCAATTTCGTGAGAAAGATGACAGCGAAGCTTAAGATCTTAAATGGTAGTAGTGTTTTGGATGAGAAGTACCTCACAAAACTTACCGGTTTGAGTTCAGAGTGAGGCCGTTCACGGAGTCCCTCATATTCTATTTTGATATGTTGATTGTGAGGACATTGTCTCCATTCCAATTGGGATGATCCGTTGTTGTTTTCTTTTTTGTTGATTATGGACTTGTGCCCTTCTCGAGTATACTTTGTTTATGTTTTGGATTTGATATTTCAATTGTCAGGTCTGTTTTGATACTTTGGTTTTGTGGATGTTGTGCCCTCATCGGACTTGTCAATATGTTAGGTTGGTTTGGTTACTTTATTTTGTTCCTTTAGTCATATTTTTGCTTTATTTTTATTTTAAATAATTGAGATGGGGATTGGGTATCCACGATGATGGATAGAGTGACGAATTTTTTAAGGGTAAATTGTCGATTTATTATGAGTATTTGATTGGTGTTGAATGTGGCGAAGTCTGAGTAGCCAACCCTAGATAGATACATGAAGTTGCCTGATGATACAGGGTGACCACTTTCTTAAGGGAAAAATCTTCATCTTTTTGGGAGGTTGTCGCTTCATTGGTACTAGGAATATAGTTGTGCATGTGAATGAAATAAATCATACCACCATCGCTTTTTAAGGTTGTGTGTGAAGGAATGATTTTGTGATAACACTCATAACTATTTTTGTCACTTTTTATTCGCTGGCGTTTTAAATGTTTGAGGACACTTGTACTTTGAAAAGAAGGTTGAATTTTGAACCATCTTAATCGATTTGCAAGCTATGTGTGGTGAGTCTTTGTTAATAATACCTTGCTATCACTTGTGTTAACTAGATCTTTCCCCGTTAGTCTTGAACTGTTGGTTTTGATTGAGTTTGGTTGGAGAAATTCTCTTAGGCTTTGTTTGATTATCCTTGAAGTCTAGTTATCCTAAAATATCAGTTTTCCACTAGATATATCCTTAGTTGTACCCTTTGAGCCTTAACCTTCTTATTGGCAACCACATTACAAGCCTTGAAACCTTTTTGAAAAGTAACCATCTTAGGAACAAAGATATGTGAAAGTTGAGGCTAAATCCTAACTGGGGAGGGGGGTGCTATGGGAAGATTATAGATGGATGCTTAAGGCATGAGGGATTAACTAATAAAAAAGAGTTTGAGAATAGAAGGAAAAGTGGTAAAAAGAAAATGAAGAAAGACTTTGAATATATGTGAGATTTGAATCCTCCAAAAAGATGAAAATGGCTTCATGTGGGGCATCTTGATAGAAGAATAAGAAAATGATGTGATATGTGTAATAAGTGAAAAAATTTGAAAGAAACAGTTGATTGAAAAATGTGTGAAAAGTTGTTTGTTGTAGTGTTAAGGAAGTTTACTTCACATTATTACCCACTGAATCCTAACCTTACCCAAACCTACATTACTAGCTCAACAAATTCCTTTGAGATTCATTGAAAATAGGGGCAATCCTATGGCGTTACATTTATGTTCATGATATGTTTTGTTGTGGGTGTGAGTGTTTGCACCTTTGTCCCTTGTTTTGTATATACTTTGTGAGTGTGTTAGGACATTTATTTCTTTTGTAAGGGCATATAAGTTGGTGAAGTGGTGATTTTGATAATAACAAAATGAGTCAAGTGCGCCTAGCAAAGAACTAATAATTGAGTCACTTCTTGAGATTGAGTTGTTGTCATTAAATGATTATAGATTCTTATAAGTGTTCCATGAGAATGATGGGATTTAGATTGTGAAAAGTTTTCATATATCCTATTTGTTAGTAGCAACAAAAGTCATTTCTTTGTGCTTAAGTGAATATGGTGAAATTGATGTGTGGTGTATTCTAAAATAAGAGCATCTTGAATTTTTTGATTTCTTTACCTGATGACAAACAAAGTTTCTATGTTGGGGTTGTTGATGAATGGTGAATTTCCACTCGTTTGAGGCACTTTTTCGTAGTTATTTTTTATTGCTTTTGTTTAAAATCAGTATGTTTAATGTGGCTTGCTTCACATTTGCAGAGAAATGAAAATAAAAATGGGTTTAGAAGATTTTTGAAGAAATAAAGTGGAATTACAGAAAAAAGAGGTAAGAGATTAAAGTTACATCTATACCAGGAAAAGTTCCCTTTCCGAACGCGCCCTAGGGGCCGCAAATGCAAGTTTGTGCAACGAAGCTCTATGAACATGTCTATGGGCTGCGAATGCAGGACAATGGTGAACGGAGGTCCGTGGATGCGTTTGGTTAACACAAATACAAGAACGCGTGGTGTTGTGGTTTAGAGAAGCTTGGATTGATTGGGAATTTCACAATATCTATTCCCAAAGCCCTTTTTAAAGTCATCACAATTATTGTTCAATAATGCAACATTCAATATCAGAAAATAGAGGAATTTTCATAGCTTAGCTTATTTTTTGAAGACTAGATTGTAGAATTTTTTATTGTTGGATTTTAAAAGATGTGAATGGAAAATGAGGAGTCGTGACTTTCATGAAAGGTTGCGAATTTTATGAAAAGTTGTGACTTTTATGAAAAGTTGTGACTTTTATGAAAGATGACAACTATGCCTGGCACTGGAACCGGTAGCTACCAGAACCCGATTTGGTCCATTACTGGTCCGTTTTTGAGTTCCCCCCCCCCCCCCCCCCCCCCCCCCCCCCCCCCCCCCCCCCCTAACAGTAAAGACCTTATAGGAATGGGGTCCGGGATGATGAGGATAGGATAACGGAAAACAGGAACAGAAAGTGGGTTTTATCGGTTAGTCTCGGTTCGGGTAAGTTCCTGTCCTGTCCGGTCCGCTCTGATCTAGTTTAAATTCTTTTCTTTTTAAAAAAATGCTTGTTACCGTTTAGAGTCGTTGGGAAACGTCTAGTGGGTCCCCCCAACTGCTCTTTGCCCCATTTTTCATCCAATTACACCCCCCTTAACCCCTAATTTTTTTAATAACCCAAAGTTTTTTTAAAAAATACATTTTAACCCTTTTTTCACCTAGAAATACCCCTAAACTTTCATTCTTTTCAATAAAAAATTCACAAAATCATCTTCTAGTCTCTCAACTCTCTACTTATCTAATCTCTAATCTATAATATTTTAAAATTGTTGAAATTCCGGTTTTGGTCTTTGGAAATTGGATTTGGAGCTTCAAAATTCAACTTTCAACTTTTCACTTTCGGCTTTCGGTTGTCATAAACGTATATTTTTTTCGTAGACGTTTTGGTACATTGTTCAAACTTATAAGTAACATATCATTTATATTGCAGAATTAGTTATGTATTTTGTTTTTTTTTTTTTTTTTTTTTTCTTTTTTATGATGATTATTGTTTGACATACATATATTATTTTGTGATTTATTATTTTTTACATTACCTTTTTTCGTATTATATATACTCAAGTGTAATACTGTGAATATGGATTCGGTAAAAAAAAATTTGTTTCAAAAAGGGAAAATCTAAAAAAAGTGCAATTGAGCATGTCCAAAATTTTTTTTTGTGTAATTACACTCGATAATCCAAAAACGGGTACTTCTTCTAGATTTAAAAACTAAAAAAATTACCATTAGTAAGAATGAATAACGGAAGGGATTTATTACACTTGTAAGGATACTGTTTTTATTTTAAGATTGATTGTCATTCTGAAATTAGATCCTTATTATGAATATTTACAACATCGGTTTGGTAATTTTAATGAGGAATTCCCTCAAGATGATGATAATGATATTGATAATGATGATTATGTGGATATGCCTACTTTTGATAATGATGATGATGATGAAACTCAGCCACCTACGACTACTAGTACTCCCAGTTCCACTCCTAGTCCCGCTCCCTTTCATTGTCCTGCCCCCGTTTTCCCCATACATCCTAGGCCTAAGGTAGAACGTGCTAAAAAATCACTTCTGTGGCAATTTATGACACAAAATGAAGATAAAATACAAGCTATTTTTATTAAATATAAACATAGATTAAATCATAAAACTGTAACAAAACAAGGCGGAACGGGACATTTGAGTAATCATTTAATGTCATGTTATACAAATGAATTTTTTACATGCTAAAGCGATAGCCAAAGCTAAAAAGAATGGTACCCCCCTTCTTGAAAATGTAGGAATATGCGACTCTAACATGTTACAAACCCAATTAAATCCTTCTAATGTTTTTGGCTCTAGTCTACCATAGTCGTATAGTAGAAAAAAAATCTTGATGAACTATGTAACAAATCCGTAGCCAAAACACACCAAAAATTGGTTTTTCAGAAAAATCTGCAGGTGCTACCAACGATGGCATCGACGGACCGTATCTTGAACCACGGTCCGTCCTTCACAAGCGTCGATGGGGTCAGAAACTCCCAGAAACTTCAGCCTAGAAAAATCGTTTAAGTCTTGGACGACGGACGGACTTAAGGTCCGTAGGTCAAACGACGGTCCATAGTCCATGACCTTCAATCAATAATCCGTTCAACCACTCTCTGACAAGAGCTTTGGATGACCAGCATGGTTCGTAGGTGGACCTACGGTCCGTAGGTCTAACCTTAGGTGGAAAATTCGCAGCCAATTGAGGGGAATGCTTTGGGATCAAAACCTACAAATGATCCAATAACTCTTAGAAAAAAATGAATTAGGTCCTCCCATAACCTACCGATAGATATATAATTGAAATTTAATCTTTCCTATGCATCCCACCCGACCTTATTAAATCAGACCTCCGATTAAAAAGTTATGCCCCATTTTGTAAAGGCCTGTCGATAGCACTCACGACGGCCCCAAGACGGGGCGCGGGAGCTAACGAAAGACCGTCAGTACTGGCCATCGTGGGGCCCGACAACAACCTTCCCAGGAGTATTTTGACCGTTCCCCACTTCCCCACTTCCGTTTAAAAACCCTAAGTTACGGTCGTTTGACCCGAAATCATAATATTTTAGTTTTTAGTTTAAACCTAGAACTTAATTAAAACAATACCAGTCACATTAGAATCAAACTTAGAAATTAGAAGCGCAGATGAGAAAAAAAGCTCAAGAAGAACCCAGTTCAGAACGCCACAACGTTGCAGCAGTTTCTAGCCCGTGAAACGTAAGTATTTTTCCGTGGATTCTCGTCACAAGTATGTGGACTTCACACCTAGTGGGTTCCTTTCATCACCCATTGGGTCCTTATTTTCAGTCATTTCCTTGTTCTCTTATCATAATTAAACCATGGTTCTAGAACATGATATAACTTCATTAATTTATTAAATATATAGCCCAAATAAGATTACCATGTTATTACTACTCAGATAAACGCATTAATTTCAGAATCCACTTTGTATTTCTTTAGTCTGAATTAACACTGCTAGTTCATATATTTCAGACTCTTCAGATAATCATGCCTCATCAATCAATGCATATTTTCCATAAGAACATTATTGTTGCATTCTCAGTTTGGCAATTTCAGTTTTGTGAGCTAATCCAATATTACAGAAATTCAAGATACATCAGTTGAATACAGAATTTCATTGGGGTACATAATAACCGAGTTGGACTAGGTTTTTTAAGAGAAAGGCGTACCAATAGTACCAGAATCTACGAGCCTAGTAGGTTGTAAGTTCCCCTCTGTGGGGCAATCAATTTTAGTGACCACGCCAGCATGGCTTTTATCCCTTTAGCAGGGTATAATTGGGTCCGCTCGATGGGGGGCTACACATCGGACTCCCCATTTAGCCTCATGTGTTTTATTAATCGGTTATTGTAGCTCCCACAATTCAGTCAGCCTCCTCCACCATTGACCACATTTATCAGTATATTCAAATATTCAGTTTCAGCATGTTATAATTGGTCATTGCATCTCAGTTACTCAAAATCAGCATATCACGTTCAGATTATTATACTTGTGTTTTGTGCTTGTTCAGTTTATGTTTTTTCAGCTTTACCTCTATCGACATGGCTCTATACCTTCAAGTAACTGTCGTAACATGCGTTACATCTTCTCATTATGTAGGTTTCAATTTTTCTCACATCCCACAGAATCACGCATAGATCATAACGATTTCCGGTCTCCATTCAGCATATTCAGTGGTGAGTTCCTCATTCCCTTCTCCGAGGACACCAGTCATGAGTTTTTCATTTCACTCTTTAGCCATTTAGTTTCAGTTTTTTGCTAGATTTTCTGGGCTTTGTTTTCATCAGTATTTCTAGTCTAGTTTTACATGCTATTTTTCAGACATAGTTGATCAGCATTAGTATTAGTTAAATATTTTCTTTTGTATTAACTCATTGTTTTTAAAATCTCAGTTAATAGAATATGGGTATTCCCCATCGTTTCATTTTAGATTATGATTTAGCTTCCTCAACAGTTTATTATCTTATAGCTCATGGTCATGCCACAAGTTCTCTGGGATCATTTGTGTCCTAGGTTCCGTGTCCCGCGTCTTTGGGGGTAACTCGGGCGTGATAACTGCTAATTTCTATTGTTGGTGTAGGTTTTGCCATTTAGTTTTGCTGAAAATCCCAGATTTATACATATATTCAAATGTATATAATCCACATTTTCAAGTTTCGCTAAAAAATAAATTACAAAGGTTGTAATTTGTTATCAGCACAACATTTTCATATCTTCGTTGTTTTATTTTACTTAATAATTGTAAATAGTTTATAATTCTAATATGGGCCCTAGTATAAACTTAATGATTATTTGACTTTACTCTGTCACATTGGTTGCTTAAAATTGGAATATGCAAAAAAGAATTTTAGGTTATAAATGTTGTCAGATGGAGAAAATTGATTGTTATATAGCTCAAACTATTCTAAATATTTTACCAAACTATAGAATATGTGATAAAATAAGTAATATCACCTTACATAATGCTGCAATAATTCAATTATTGTTGAATTGTTAAAACCTACTCTTTTTCATATTTATAGTGAGGATTATCATATTAGATGTAGTGCACACGTACATAATTTGATTGTTAGAGATGGTATACAAATGCATGATAACAGTTGCGCGGAAAGTTGAAAATGCATGTCATATTATATTTAAATGTCAGGTTAGGTCTAGGCATAGATATTTTCAAAATCGTTGTTTTGAATATAATCTTCCACCTAGAAAAATTCCAAAAACAGTGTCTATAGATGGAATTCTTTATATGAAATGCTTGTAGTCGCTTAGGAATATAGTAAAACCCTTACAAATGGGTTGGGATGCTCATAATTCAGATATGTCATATAGACTCGATGATAGTGATTGGCATGACATATATGAACTCATAGGTTTATTAAAAGTTTTTTACAACACTACCAAAAGAATATTTGTACTTTATAGTCCATCAATTTGCACTATTTTACCTGATATTTGTATAATTCTTTAAACATTAATTAACGATATTCTTCTTTATGAAAAATATTTCGTATTTTTTTTTATCTATTTCTGATTTTAGTTTCTTTACTAATTTTAATTTTCTAGTTCTGAAAATGTTCTAAAACTTTGTTGTGTCTTTACCAAGTTCTTCAAAGTTTTTTTCTAAGTATCTTAGAAGTACAAGATAAATAACAATTATTGGGTTAAGACATTGGAGGTGAGCTACCCCACATTTTCGCTGTGCATTTGAAGATTGCATTCTATTTTAGTAATATCTTGTAATGTCTCTTCATTTCCTTGTTCTTAATTGCTAAAAATGTGGGTGTGATGATTTGTCTGAAATTGAGACCTTTGTGCTAAAAATAGACAAAGCTATTTAGGTGCTTAATTAATTACTCTATTGTTTTTGTAGTTCCTTTATTTCAAGAAATAGGTTAAACCTAGTTTTTGTTGAGTTTATGGGTTGAGAGTGCACACTCAATCCTAGATTCTCATGTTCGATTGATACTCGAAAGATATTAATTAAATTGGAGAATTAGATTGATCATAATCACATTTGGGCTCAAAATCTTGAATTTCATATCTTAAGATTAGGTTTAAGCTTTCATTGTTGGTGGAAGCTTTCTTATAGACAGGTCTAAGTTAAGGTAGTGGGGTTTTTTTTATTTTACTTTTGTGTTTGAGACAGAAAGGAGATATCACAATAAAACACTTTGAAATTGAAAGATAATTAGCGTAATGGATAATGATCTAGCCTACTTATTAGTGATTGATCTTGGATTGAATTGCAATGAATCGTTGACTGTTGATTGAATCTCAAGTTTTTCAAATTCCGTACATCTCTTTCTTGATATTTTCTTTAACCCTATTTGAAGTTTAGTTATAAAATTTGCCTTCTATTTGATATTTGTGTACCTTTTTTTATAGGTTCAAACAAGTATGTAGTTATACTTTATCTTTTCAATTGACTTTACATTGGGATTCGACCTGACTCTTAGTTGGGTGGTTTAATTGACAACGACCTCTCACTCTTTTAATTAGTTTTGAGGAGTGATTCGAGTGTTATCACTGATTCGCTTGCATGCCTATTATATGAAACTTGTGTTGCATGTTTTACCCCTACTATTATATAAAATTTATATAAGCCTAACTTCATAGATTGTAAAAATGGTCGTATTTACTAGTTAAGTTGAAAACATTCCAACTCGATCGTCAAAAGATTGATTTCAGCCTCCTTGAGGATTCAAACATGCCTTCTCTCATTGCAAGTTCCATTAGAAGTAGTAAGATTTGTACACAATATATTTTATTTCTGTAAGCAACAAAAGAATATATGAGTAATAAAGTGATTAGTGTTAAAACTAATAAGACTGAAAGATAAAACCAATAGACATATAGAGACAGTTAGAGATGAATTTTTTAGTATCTTCTAAGTGGACCAAAGTCTCTTTATAATGTATACAATGACACCATTTAGATGATATGATTAAGAAAAATCATCAATGTGTTTTTAATTACATTAATTCTTTGAGAATGTGGGGAAAAGATTATAACAATTTGTGGAAGTAATGAGGCGACCTGAGGTGTAATATTATTAGTACTCTAGGAAAAAAATTAGATCTAGAATTATTGACTTGCACTTTAAATAATATATTTACAAAACTCTGTAGTATTTTGGGGTTTTATAATAATTTTGCTCTGATGGAGAAATGAAAACTTTTTAAAGAGATTTTATTAATATTATAATTAATTATTTTTACAACACTTTATTTTTTATATTTTATTATATCAAAATAAGTGAACTGTAAATATCAAATTTCTGTAATTGAAGGAAATGTAATGGGATGATAAAGTGTTAAGTACATATTTAGTGAAAGCTTTATTAAGAAGGCAAACATGCAAATATTAATCTGAAAAATAAATATATATTGAGTTTTGAAATGCATATCAATGACAAATAGTTGAAGTAATTAACCATTATCGTATAGTGATTACATGTTACTGTTTTTTCTTAAATATTTTTTCCTTTTAAATATTTTATAGGAGCATTGCTTAATATTTAATAAGCCTCTATTAATAAATTAAACAATCTGAAAGTCTGAATTATTCTCCTAATCCATTATTTACCCATTGTTATATTTAGGAAAAATGCACAAGTACCCCCTCAACCTATGCTCAAAATCCCAAAGACATACTTATACTATACTAAGGTCCATTCCCCCCCCCCTGAACTTATTTTATAAGCAATTTTCTACCCCTTTTTGGCCTACGTGGAGCTAGTTTGAAAAAAAATCAACCAGCGTTGGGCCCACAAAATAGTGTCACGTAGGCCGAAAAGTAGTAAAAAATTATTAATAGAATAAGTTCACAGGGTCTAGGACCTTAGTGGTAGTATCAGTGTGCTATGAGAGTTCGGTCATATGGTTCGGGGGTACTTGTGGCATTATCCCTAACATATTAAAAAGTGATGATGCATCATCAACTGAAAAAAACGTACTAAAATCTACAAAAAAACTGTTGAGATATTTGTTTGGCAATTTTAAAAGCTACACTGGGTTATAATTTTTAATTCATCTGAAATTCAACTAATTATCAAAGTTAAAAATTTAAGGAGCCTAAAATGAAATACATTGCAGATAAAAGAAATTGAACTAATACTTATTGTTAATTAATATTAGCAGGAAGAGAAATTAAATAACATGCAGATAAAATAACTTAGAACTAACCACTTTTGTTTAATTAATATAACAGGAGAAAACGATAATTACGATAATACTCTTATTAATTATATAATATTACGATAGTATAGGAACCAGGACAAAATAGTAATCCAACTTTGAGTTTGGATCTTTTTCATTTTTTTATTTCAGAATTTGGTTTAGATTGAAGGGTAAAATGAATGTTCATTCAACTTCTCAACTTTGGCTATTTAATATTTAATTAGATATTTTATAATATTTTAATATATATATATACACATATATACATACATACATATATATCAATCACATTTTAGCTATTTATTACATAGGGAAAAGGGTCAAATATGGCCCTAAACTATTCGAAAAGGTCTAGATATACCCTCCGTTTAATATTTGGTTCATTCATACCCTCGCCGTTCAACTTTTGGTCCAAATATGCCCTTATGGACATTATTTGCCATGTTGGACATATCCAACTAATTTTTCATTTTTTTAAATGCCACATGGAATTGCCATGTCATTTTGACCTTACCACATAACATTTATATGAAAATTGAAAGATATTCGATTCATAAACACCTAATCCGACTCATAAATTAGCTCCTTTTAGATACAGTATCCAACCCATTTTCAACAATTTTGTTTATTTTTTATTGTGGCGGTAAATCGAGAAAATTAGTAATTAAATAAGGAAAAATATGAAAAAAATATATAAAATTAACGCCAAAAATTCACAAATAAATATAGTAACCTTAAATCTAACATTTCAATTTTTTTAAATTTTTTATTTTTTGATAAATTACGAAAATGAGTAATTGATTTATAAAAATATGAAAAGTTTAAAAAAAATTTAAATTAACGCCAAAAGTTCACAAATAAATATAGTAAAATTTCAATCTACAGTTTTTTTAAAATTTTTATATTTTTCGGCAAATTCCAAAAATGAATAATTTTTTAATAAAAAGGGTAAAATATGAAAACAAAATAAAAAATACACGTCAAAATTCACAAATAAATATACTAACTTAAATTCAAGAATTTCAATAATTTTTTTATTTTATATTTTTTTCATATTTTCCTATTTTTTATTTGTGATTTTTTGCATAATTTTTATACTTTTTTATATTTTTTGTTAATAAACTCATTTTTGGGATTTATCGAAAAAAAATTAATAAAATGTTGAAATTATTGAATTTGAGGTTAGTGTATTTATTTTTTAATTTTTGGCGTTAATTTTATATTTTTTTCATACTATTTATTTTTCAATTACTCATTTTGGGATTTATCGAAAAAATAAAAAATTTATTACAAAATGTTTAAATTTAATTTAAGGTTACTACAATTATTTATGAATTTTTGGCGTTAATTTTTTACTTTTTTCACATATTTTCTAGTTTTTTTTTTTTTTGATTAATCAAGTTCTCATTTAACGGAAGTTAATCGCAAAAATACAAAGTTAAACAAAATCGTTGAAAATTGGTTTGATAATTTATTTAAAAGGGGTTGATTTTATGGGGTCTGATAAGGTGTTTATGTGTCCGAATAGCTTTCATTTTCATATAACTTTATTTGTAAAGCCAAAATGACATGGCAATTCCATGTGGCATTTAAAGAATGAAAAATGAGTTGGATATGTCCAACATGGCAACTAACGCCCATAAGGGCATATTTGGACTAAAAGTTGGATGGCGAGGGCATTAATGAACTAATCTTTAAACGGAGGGTATATCTAGACCTTTACGAATAGTTTAGGGGCGTATTTGACCCTTTTCCCTATTATAGATAAGAAATAACTATAAGAATTAGAGTGCTCTAAGAAATAAAAATAAATTTGTTATTAGAAAAATTATGGAATTACACTTGTTTTGATGGGTTCCAATTTTATCCATCTTTTCACATATTAATTAATAAAAATATATGAATTCAGTGCATTCTCTATTTCATATACAAATATTTTACTGCATACTTCTTGTGCTTTTTCTTTTGCATTGTTACTTCAAGCTTTTTACATCGACTTATTATTAACACAATCTACCTAGAATAATTTATATGGTAAAAATTTGTGAAAATATAGAAAAAACTGATAACTAACTTACCATCTCCCTCATCATTCTTGCAAGCCGTGAAGAGATTCGACGTCCAACCACATAGATAGAAGTTAATCGTTAATCTGTGGAAGGAAGAAAATAAAATTGATGTTATAGTATGTCGATAAGAAAAAGAAGAAACAACACCTAAAGTCAAACAAAAATCAACAATGAATAGTGATATTGACAATTAAAAAGTACAACAAACATATAAGCAGAGTAACGATAAGTCACAACAAATAAATTCTTATAAATAAATAGTCTATACAGAATGTATACAATTACAAACACGTCAAATTACTAAATAACTTGCCTAAGAAAGGGAAGGGGTGAAAGAGTTGGAGAAACTTTTGTAAAGAAAAAAAACTCTTGAACTGTGGAGAAACGACTTTTTTCCTTATCTGCAGAAAAATTTGATTATTTTATCTCTTACGTTTTGAACTTTTATAATATGATACAATTTTAGAGAAGCTCTAAGAAGACAAATACAATTGAAGTTAATATGAAAATATACAGTATTTGTAACTGATAAGAAATTAAATATATTTTTCATTAATATTTAATGAAATTTATTAAATAAGATAGAATATGATTAGTCAAAAATCTGGAAAAAGAAAGATGCGTAAATAAGTAAAGGTAGAGGATTTGAAAGTACATCTTTTTGAAGTTCGTAAGACTTTCACAAAATGACATATTAAGTTGTTTAAAATTCAAGCAATATTATTAATTCCAAGAAATTTATTAATTATTTTTATTAATGAATGTTATATGACTATTTAACCTTAAGGTTACAAAATTTGTTTAATTTTTAATAATGGGCAGTTTGGTAATCTAACTTTGCACCAAAAAAGTTTTCCACTTTTGATATAATATGATTAATTGAAAGAGGAATAAATAATAGTGATGGTGATAGTAGTTGTTGGTTTGTATCCATACCCCTATCTTCATTGCTACTCTATTTGAGCTAGAGTGATATGAGGGTGATGGTAATATCTATGAACAC
The DNA here is from genome assembly GCA_027704765.1 of Solanum habrochaites. Classification (NCBI taxonomy): domain Eukaryota; kingdom Viridiplantae; phylum Streptophyta; class Magnoliopsida; order Solanales; family Solanaceae; genus Solanum; species Solanum habrochaites. Next base: position 73,495,689 of record JAKWJA010002489.1, on the reverse strand, counting down.
CGTTGTTATCATCATTACCTTTAATAAAACAAGCAATATATGTGGATGGAGATGATGATGAAGGTGACTATGGTGGCGATGATGCTTCTACCTACCTTCATGAACTGTTTATGCTCTATCCCTATCTATTTTCTTTTATTTTTTGTATCTCAATCCAAATTTGTGTAGCTAATAGCCTGCCAAACTGATTGTACATCTATCCATCAAGAAAAATCATCGTTTGTTCTTAAATCAAATTTTTAGAAGCAATAACATCAATACCTTGATTAAAGTAAAAATCACAAAAAATGAATAATGTTTGAGTGAACACATATATTGAATTATATATCCAAATTAGTTATAGATAATCTATTTTATATGAATACAAAGAAAACTAAACGTTAGCCTTACACAAGAACTTAAGAGATCAAACAACTTAAGATTCAATCTCGCATTCACAAAAAAAATTTATACAGTTGCGATCCAAATATGGATGTGATGAGCATTGTCTATTCCATCAAGAAGACTCTTCCTCAACCCAACAAAAAGAAAGATATGCAAAAGAAATAACAAGAAGATAAAAGTGGAAAACCTATTCATTCTATCATAGCCCCAAAACCTAGTTGTCACATGTACAAGCTACTAATCCATAATGTGTGAAATGAATGAAAATTATAAGTCTCAATGTCTTTGTTCCTCAAGTAGATCAAAGCAAAGTAAGAAATATAGGGTCCTCTAGAATGACAAGCCGCTACCTCTCAAAGTCCTTTGAAAAGCCTCGAAAATAGAAGAAGAAGAGCAATCACTTGAGACTGGACTCTGAACCAACAAAAGTGTAGAATCAAGGAGTGACCAATCAACACGGTACTCAAGAGTAACCAAATAAACATGGCAAAACAGGCTAGAAAGGAATACTTCTTTCATACCGACCAAATCTTCTCGAACTACAACCTGCATAGAAATTAGTCAACCTAACAATTTTACAATACATAGTTCACAAGGCTTAATCTAATAATTTAATAGTCACAGTTCAAAAACAAACACATATCAACTATGTCAGTCACAAATAACAAATAGATAAATCATAAGTATCAATTGGATCGAAATGTCAATAATCAATTCTTGCCGGAAAATATTTTTCTTATATACAAAAACTCTAGTTGGAACTATTTCCCTTAGCATTGGTATAATAGCTCTTCCTAAACAGTTTTCCTTTGGCTTTATATTACATCACTAGAGGAAGCCATTTCCCTTAGCACAACATCACATGTATCATCGTGATGTACAACAATCAATACAAATAAGAAATTTCACACCATAAGGAAGAGAACAAGTCAAGATATTCAAGTCCACAAATGTCATCAAAGCATTTCATCAATCAATTCGATAGGGGCCACAACAAGGCAATCCAAAAAAACCTAACTCCAAAAATGAAGTTAGCATTGAAAAATCTTTATTGGAAAATTTACCCAATGCATTTGGAACTCATTAGTGGAATTCATCAAAAAAAAAAAATTCAAGCTAGTTCATAGTGAAAATTTTAGTTCGGAACTCAAGTTCTAGAAACACCTTTATATTTGACAATCAAAATCTCATGTTTTGATGTTAAAACAGATAAATGATCAAAGGAAAATGAAGTTTTAGGGTCACAAAAGCTTACCCAAATTATTTAGCACAAAAAATCTCTTCAAAATCACCTCCAACGGTTTCTGGAAACATCAATAATGGAAGATGGGGCTTAAACTCAAAGTTTTCATATAAATACACTATGATGTCGCCCAAAAAAACTCGGCCTTCGTTTTCACAAAGGTCGCGATCGCGAACAACCATTTGCGATTACAAAGGTCTGGACTTCTACCTTCCTCTCTTTCATGATCAGGTTCTCACAATTTTGAGGTTTGCGAAAGTGAATACCCTATCACTATCATGTGTTGTAGCAGATATCAAACCTTAACAAAATCAACCAACGAAAAAATACGATACACATAAACCATATATTCAAATAGACTAAACTCAATGTTTCGAACTTAATATAATCATTGATACATGGATCTCTAGTCTCTTTGACCCGACGTCTGTGAAATTTACGAGAAACCAACATAACGCTTGAAAATGCCATATCAAGCTTGGGAACTCTGAAATTAAACTAAGACCTTTATCCCCCAGATCAAACGGAGCTTTGGGAATTCCGATCTGAGCATCCAAACCCAAAATGTTGACTAAAGCCATCTAAAAGACTAAAAATTTACAAATTCCAAACTTGGAACCTCACTCCTCAAAAAGACTCTTAATTTATAATTAAAAACTCTTACATACCCATTTCCACATTCCAAAACTGATGGAATCGATAAAATTTCATTACGCTACTCGAAACTTCAAAAGACACCCAAAATACTTTCAAGCAATTTTAGCCTTTTGAAAACCAAAACTTACAAAATTTTCAACGTTTTACTCAAAGTTTAAAACAAACTTTTAAACTCCATAAAAAACTATTCAGGGTCGAAGTAAGGAGTGACACAATGGTAATTTTACGAAAATTTCCATAAAATTAAAGACCAGGTCATTACAATTATTATAACACCTTCACTTTCAAACTGTCTAAGTAGGCGTTTGACCATGAAATATCATATCATGATATGGAATCAATATTTGGACATGGGATTTCACGTTGATTTAATCTCATAATTTCATACCATGAGATGAAATTTCATATTTTCCAAAAATCATGATACGGGAATTTCATATCATTATTTGAGATATTTTAAATAGAAAAATTGATCTATCTACTATCCATTTATTTCATATGTAAATAAAAATTATAATCACATCATTAATTAATAAAATTTATTATTCTCACCGACATAACATTTATTATTCTCACCAACATATAGTCACTTTAACTCACATCAACCGATAGTTGAGTAATAATTGTGTTTTCTTTGTTCACTCCAACACCTAACTTATTACTTCTCACGTTTGTATTTAATACAACTTATAGTTATATCTAATTGAACAACAAAGAAGATCAAATTGACGCAGTGAAGAGCCTATGAAAGGCTGGATAGGCTTAAATGCATAATTATTTATGCTCAACCATAAAAATTGAAGAGCTAGTGAAAGTTGTTCTCTTAATTTACTCCAATAAATTGATGAAGTGAAATTTAGGTAGGATAGGGTTAAAGACATAATTGCTTATAATTCTTTAAAATTTATCTCGCACGTGCGCTAATGACAAAGAGTGATAATATTAGCGAAGGTGATCCATTTAAGTACAAAAGGAAAAAGTACAAAAATATAAACTTATTATTATTATCTAGAAATTATTGTAATTTAGTGAAGGTCTTGTATTTTTTTTTTTTGTAGATTGTGAATCAATACCTTATACCTACTATCTGTGAGACAAAACAAAAGTATATGACAACATTAAAGTCATATAAGGACAAAGTCAAGGAAACAATCATTGATGCCTTAAAGGTCAATTTGAAAGGTGTCAATGTCTTGATTTCTGCAGTAGAAAGGTGTCAATTCCTACCAGCCTAGTGAGAATTCATTTTTAATGGGACATAAAATAAAGAAAACAAATTGTGTGAGCGTGTACCATCCCTTGAACTATCAATGATGGAAATTGTTGCATTCATACGAAATGAGAAATTGAGGAGAGCTCAAAAGAACAATAACAAAATACCAGTAGAACTGATATTTATTACTTTTTGTATAAATAATCATATTTGTAAGAATGCTAAGTCCATTGATCTTGCAACAATTTAAACGAGAAATATATACACCAAGCAGTTGATAAAATGGTGTGTTTATGGTCCTTCTTCCATTAGCAATAGTCCGATGATGATCTGGTTTCTGTTGTTAAATACGACTTTCGCATTAAGTTCAATATGAAGTTGTAGTCGAGATGAAGGAAGGTGAAAAATAACAAGAGGATGAGAAGATTGAAGAATAACAGAGTAAAGATGGAAGAGAAGAAACAGAATAGGAAAGAAATTATTTAATAAAAAGAAGAAAAAAATATAATAAAGAAGAACAAACACCAACAGCGAGATCGTCAAAATAAAAGAATAAGAAAAGACAATGATAAGATCTTGAAGAAAACTAAGAAAAAGAAGATATATGAGTATAAAAAGAACACAATAAAAAAAAGAGGATAACAGGTTAGAGAGAAGATCAAGTAAAAGAAGAGTATTCCATATACAATAAGATCAATAAAAATAAGAAGATACAAGTTAGAAGAGAATTGAAGTGGAGGTGATGGATATTGTTATGGAGCTCAATGGTGAACTCAATGGTGATGAGTAATATTCTCATAGACATGCTTAGAAGTTCATATTTCTTTGCAATATTATTCAATGTTAAAGACTTGGATTACCATTTTTGGCCAAGTTTAATGTTATTTTTTTAACATTCTAAGCTATATCATTTATTTATATGATTAAGTCTATTTGTATCACTCTTTGTTGTGTGTTATCTAAGTAGACGAGGAATGAAATAGAACAATCCAAGGACTTTTTTGCATACTTTCCAATATGAGAAAAAGCCTCATCTATCCAAATCTGAAAATAATAAAATAAACACTATCAAATACTATAAGTATATAAGTTTTATGATAAATCAAGTACATAATTGATAGTAAGTACCATAAATGCCCACGGAAAGTCATACAGAGCATATGATGCATTCTCGAATTCATTGTACACCTCGTGTTGCTTGTTCAAATTAATTTGGTTCTTCAAATACTTCATTTTTAAATCAAAACACTCTTCCCCTACGGATAACTCTTGAAAAAATCTAAAACATCAACCATCTTAATGTGGTTTGAATCCACAATCTTAGATCGATCGTGGACAAGCAACATAGAGTGAATGAACCAAACTAAGAGCACTTCACACTTCAACTTCTCTCCTTCTTCAAATCTGGACCCTTCGTCATACTGTCAACTTGGTACCACCGATATTTACTTTTCTTTCTTTCGTCATTTCTAGTAAGATATTCACCCCGCCCCGTAAATCCTTCGAACTCCTTTTAAATCAAAACGAAGCAGCTTATCATTCACACAAAATAAATCACATGTCATGCATTTGCTATTTTTTTTATTTTTTACAACGAAAACAACATATAAAGGGACCATTTGTCCATTAAACTTGTAAAATTCTGTAATATGTCTTATACGGCTGAAACTTGTAATTAAAGTCATTAAAAAAATTCCTAAACTAATTTTTTTTTAATAAATCACGATAAATGTTATTCTTGCTCTCACACAGAAATTTTTGTTGAGAATGATCCTAACTCCTCCATCCATTAGTTAGATTATATACTTCTCAAAATATCTCTTGCAACAGATTGTAAGGACGAAGGGGTGATCATCATCCTCCCCCAAAAAAAAAAACTCCAATAATCTTGTGCTAAATCTTAACTATCCTTATACTACGTCACTCCCCTCAGTCCATCTAATCAGTTTTTTCCTTGAATACATTCAATCATCATCATAGCATGGCACTAGCGTTCCACATAGCTGTCAATTTCACAGCCCTTGTATTTGAATCTGGTGGGACTTAAGTTTATTCAACTATCACTTTTTTTCATTTTTGGAAGATCTAGAATGGCAAGTCCCGACCACAAACCCTAAAGTTAGGGAAATGTCGTATTGCCATTGGCGTAGTGTGACTCTCGCAGTCTTGTACAAGAACTTTACATATCATTCATTCGCAAAACATAGTGAAAGTAGTACAAAATTAAAATGTTTCACAAATATATCATCGTCTTGTTTCAAAATTCTTTCATATAAAACATAGGAAATAGTAAGTCTCAATTCATCATCTAAGACACAAGAAACCTTGGAACACGACCATACTTCAAAATAGAGAAATACTGTCTATTACAATACTTCAAATTAAAACATAAAGACATCTCATGTCTGGAGCATTGAGGACATCTTCAACTTCTTCCTTTGAACGATGCTAACGGTCCCCAATTCTTCACTTCCCAAATCTCCTTATATAACAACACTATAGATATAGATAAGCATGGAGTTGTACAACCACATGTACTAAGTATTTCAGTTTCTGAAAGAAAAATCATGAAAACGACAGTATTGAATATGCAGGTCTTTTTCGTTGAAAAGTCATATTAATGATCATAAGCAAACATTTAGCCCTTATACATATAAGAAACGTTTAAGAATAAAAACCAAATATCATAATTTTTACTTTCAACCTTAAACATCTCTTTAGTAGGGTAATCATCGCACTTAAATTAGCCTAAGACTTCACTTAAACAACAACACAAAGAGAGACCGACATACAATCCGCTTACACACACTAAAGAGATCCTTAGACTACCTAGGACATAACATATCACCAAGTGTTAGTCAAAAAAATAGATTTACTCGGATATCCTCTTCAAAGGCTATAAAAAAGACTTACTTAGTAGATCAAGAAGATAGTCCATGATTGACCTGTTCACGATTATCTAAAGAATCCTTAAACTTCCTACGTTCCGATCATGTCCATCTAATCAACATTTCCCCCCCCCCTAAACTACTGTCATCTTAAGACTCATCTAGTAAATACAAAGTGACCATTCCTATGCCCTCTTCAACCGTAACCACTTGATAAGTACTTAGCCATTACATTACTCATACATAAGTCATTAGTCATTAGTTTCATTAATATCATCATCACATAAAGAACATTCAAATATGGTTCTTATACAAGACTTAGGGACTGCTAACTAAACCACCTTCAAAGTCTAGATAGCGTCCATACCACTACCTAAACTTCAGAGAATTCTGCTAATGCTGAAGTATCCCACACATGATGAGAGTAGCAATACGACATAGACTATGATAGCTAGCATGGAATCGGAGGTTCTAACCTACTCGATAGTGTGTTCTACTTTGCCAATGGAGAACTTTAGACACATCCCATGTAGGCACCTGGTAAGGAATAGTGAAGGTCGCTTTGTAATAGTCTCATACCTAACTAGAACTACTTACTTACCAGATTCGTCGGTGCTTAGCCTTCGTTTCATAGAGTATTCACACATAAGGCTTGACATAGAAGGTTCATAGAAAGTTCATTCCCCTATTACACTGTTACCCTACCAAAGAGGCCGCTTTTTAAGGCTACCTTCCAATGGAGACAAGAAGATCATGAGACTTTCCTAACGATTAATATGAGTCGTTCAAGCCCAATTAACTTAAGTCCATCATTCCTTTACTTTGAAGATACCATTACGGCAACGATTCACCATTCATAACGTTACCCCCCCCCCCCCCTCCCAACTTTTGGTTCAAGGTTTTCACTTAAAACATCCTCTTAACTCATCTAAGGTACACATGTTTCATCATACATTCACGACTAAGAGTTTTAACATCCTAAGCAAGACATCACAATCGCATTTCTATCATAATACATCAAGGAAGGGACACAAGTCAACCAAGAATAAGACACAACTACTTCACCTTAATTCATAATAAAAGCCATCTAGAAATACATAGTCATAACATATAATTTCAAGTCATCTTATACACATCATAAACATCATCAATGTGACCCACATAGACTCAAGTAGCAAGTAGGAAATAACCAAGACTAACCGCCTAAGACTATACTAACTAACAATAAGACGCAACCCTAACATCAATAGACACATATATTTTTGCATTGGCTTACATGTATAAAGATATATATACTTCACATAATTAAGCACAAATATCACATAACTAAATTGTGGAGCAAGTCCATGATATAATATTACATAAAACTACGCCGACAAAGCCAAATCAATTCACCTTAACACCGCCACATAAGTGGACCCGTGATACCATCACAAAAAATTGAAAATATAAAACAACATCAAAATAAAGGGAATCGGGAATCTTCCACCATCAACATACTCAAAACACCTCAAATTGATGCCAAATAAAACCAATTCCACACCTAAGGCCCTTACCAATGGCACTGAACACTGATTCAATGTGTCAGAACTATGATAATCAATGAAATTTAGTCTGAATTGAAAAGTTTCATCAATCTAAGGATTAACCTAGATATCATTACCACAATTCGTACATCAATAGAAAGCCCATAGAAATCTACTGCTAGAATCAAAGAAAATTAGGTTAACATCAAGTAACCCATAACACAGTCATCTGGTTATCCAATTCATGGTTCCTAGGTAATTTAGGTTATAAATCACCAAAACATTATGTCAATTAATCATTATTCTGATTAGAAATCCTTAATGCCAGACCCAGGGTAGAATCATTGAAATTAGACAATTCACAACTTTAAAAACATGAAGATACATCTTGAGAATTGTGGCTCCTTGATAAAGAGAGTTTAAAGGATCAATATTCATACCTTGGTGAAGCTAATTCTTCACTTTGATGAAGAATCTACACTCAAAACCGTCACACCACAAGCTCTCCCTTGATGTTTTGGACTTCAATGGACTTTGGGAGAACTTAAGCGGATGTTTTGGTTTGTGGTATTGAAAAAATGAATCTTCTAAGTGTTAAACCCTTAAATACGTTAAAATACCAAAAGACCCTATAACCGCCATTACTCTTATTTTGAAGTGGGGTTGATATTAAAATACCCCTCAACTTAACAGAGGCTGCACGCAGGAATAAATAAGCATCGACAGTTAGGCGTTCGACGGGAACGTCCGTGCATCCCGAGTTGGTTCAGGAGGCTTGAAATGGCTATCCATCTCTGCCCATAGATTGATATCCATCAAGGTCATAGATTGAAATAATTCAGAGGCTTGAAACGATCAGTTGATGCCTCCGTCGTTTGGGGCTGATTGGGACAGACTCCATTGACGGGACGTAGGTCCATTTACGGGACATCCTGTACTTCGTCGATGGGTTCAAAGACTTTGGATTGGTAGATTATATCCCAGGTTATGTACCAACTAATTCCCATCACCTACTTTGCGTCAACCAGTCCACGGGTCGTCGATTTCCATTCGTAGGTGGACTGCCTTGGGCAATTCTGGCCACCAACATGGGTCCTTCTCAAAGACTCTTGTTGGTGTTCCTTGGAGATTTTTGCCAGACGTTCCAGACCAAACATGTTCGTAACGAATTTTAAACCTCTCACATGAATTTAGCCCAAAACGAACAAGTAAAACTCGACGTTAAACATGCCGACACACACAAGTAAATCCAAGGCATAAATTCGAACGTCATGGACGTTCTTGGGACGGTTGGACTGTTCAAATCCACGAAACTTACAAATTCCTATATATGGCTATTAAATTTAAAAACTAATGAAAGTAAACTTAAAACAACTTGTCATTAATCCACAAAAGAAACCATATAAAACCACATATGAGGCACATAGGTGACTTAGTCGTCGAACGTCTTGGTCGTCCGTTGACATTTGACTTCCGATGCACCTAAACTCTTAAACACTGCCTCAATACCATATAACAGACCTATTTGGGATCTTATAACATTGAGATAAACATGTTAGTCTTTATTTAACCAAAGTCATTTTCGGGGTCTTATAATCTCCCCACTTGGACAACATTCGTCCTCGAATGACACTTGTCACTCTCTCAACACTTCCAAGAATAGAATTTTAACTAACAACTAATAGCCCTTCCATACAACACATAATCAATATGAAAACATCAATTTCACATATTCACGAGATTTACAACACAACAAGAAATTAGAAAACAATTCTATAACTCATCATGCTTCAAAATCACATGCTTCATTTCTAATAGTAAAAACTCATTTTATATTCAATATCATGCCTATATGCATCAGTTTTAGCCACATTACAAAATTTTTAGACCAAAAAATTAATTAGTCAATTTCTCAAAAATGCTACTTTTAGGCAATTCATAGTATGAACATGCTAGTACGCCAGTATGTATCACAGAAACAAATAGTCATGGCTTATCCAAATGACACAATGCAAGAAGTTAATGAAAATCATTTCAAACAAAAATCCTAAACCACGATTGCACATACAAAAGTGTACTTAGATATCATCTGTAGTCCAATCTTCTTAACCATACTCCACCACTTAGAAGGAACTCATATGATCTAAAAAGAAAAATGCAAGGGACTTACCCTCATATCATCAAACTCTCATCCATGGCTGTGTTCTCTAGTTTGGAGTGCATAGGGAAAGGCTCATTGATGGAGCATCATCCGTGGACACTAGGAGCAACTTGCTTTATTCTCTTTTCCTCTAAAAAAAATCATAGAGACATAATATCTTCATTAGTCGTGCCGTTACCACAACCATAGCATACTGAGGTACCAATAGACATTCAGCCATAATGTTTCTTGATACAAGGAGCACATGTAGGTTTGCCATTTTGGGACCACTCATGCTCCAATTTCACCTAACCTCTTAGGTTCTTCTTGAGTTTGAGCCCTCTTCTTACAACCTAGTTCGCTCTTGGTCAGTAGAACACCCTTTTCAAACCGCTAGCTCAGCCTCCTAAGTTTATACTCTGTAATGGGATTGTGCATAAAACACATGATCAGCTCGGGTCATATAATCATGAACATAGCGGTACGTTGACATTTTCCCTCACTAAGTCGGCTACACCCATCACAAATGACTCATTTCATCAAAACAAACACGTAAACGCAAACGAAACATGGCCGTACACACACAAGGTTCATTTCAAGGCAATACATTCTAATGTCCATGGACGTTTTTTTGACTTGACCTCAAACTCCAAAAACATGACACCCGGCCTTTATATGCTTATTGAAACTCGAGTTTATAGGATCTTAAAACCTCATTGAATACAACGATAGAAAACACATAACATCACATATGAGACACATAGGTGACTTAGTCGTCGAACTTCTTGGTCGTATCTTGACATTTGACTTCCAATGCATCTAAAATCTTAGACACTACCTCAATACTATATAATAGACCTATTTAGGACCTTATAACATTGAGACCAACATATTAGGCTCTAGTTAATCTAAGTCATTTTCGAGGTCTTACATAGAAACAACTTCTTCAGTCTTTATTTCTTGTCTTTAGAAGGCTTAGAAACATATATTTTAACAATTCTGCCTCTAGTTTTAGAGCTATTTTGTCGTGGTTGTACGTTTTTATAATATATACAAAAAAGTTTCATATAAAATAAACCATAGTTATGAATCCAAACGGATGAAGTACCCGTTCACTGAAACTCTACAATGTCATCGACATAACCCCATTAACTACAACTTTTTTCTTTTTTGAAGATGTCGAAGCAACTTGTTCATCCCTTCTTTTCTTGTTTTTAGAAGGATTAGAAACAAATCTTTTAACAATTCCGCCTTTAGTTTTAGAAGTCATATTGTTATATACAAAAAAAAGATTCATATCAAGGATCGCAACCACTAGTCTATTTATACAATTAGAGTAATGCTAAAAAAGGAAAAAATACAAGTTCCGACAAAAAACTCTACAATGTCATTGACATAAACCCCATTAAAGTCGACCAAAATATAGTAAAAACTTTTAACTCGATGGGCAAAATAAAAGGGCAAAACTAAAACATTGATAAACTACAAAATACCAAATGTCTATTCATTATCCAGGCCAAAACGTAAGTAAATTATTCGAATTAAACAAGCAGACTAAAAACAAATGAGATTTGAACTTTGACCAAACATCTTAAACTTTCGATAAACTATCACGATAACAAAATTCAAATAAGCAACACAATTAAACGTACACAAACTCAAAAGATAAAAAGTACTGGGAATAGATTGAACAGCGCTGATACTGAGAAGAAGATTAATAATGAAAAATAGACAAACTCAACTTTAGTTATCAGGAACTCTTTTTTCTTTATGTTTTCAATAATGGAAGACAGAAGATGGAAGATGGAAGACTTGTGTTGGAGAATGATCAGTTTTATGAAGGTTGATGATTTCAATAAAGAAGGTTGAGAGGTTAATGGAAGACGAAGAGTTGTCGGATGACGTGTTCTAAGGCTTCCTCAGAAAATGTTAACCTATTTTATTAAATAATTTTTATATTTCTTGGGATTGCAATATTATTATTTGGGGGATCAATTTATTTAATTTTGAAGTTTTGGGATGAACATAATAGGTTTATACACATGTTTTTAACCAATATTTTTAAGTGTAAAAAGGCCCATGACACCAAGCCACAACAGTTTCCACTTTTCACTTTTTTCTAAACACATACTCATAACAAAGTTATTTCAAAAATAACTTAAGTAGATAGTGTCCAACTTATTATTTTGGGAGTGTCCCATTCCAATTAATGTCATGTCACTTCAATTTATAAACAGTTGAATTTGGAAGCCCACAAACCAACTATTATACGACTGTTGATGTCTGACTGCTTAGTCAAAAAGACCCATGGGTATTCATTGATAAGACGGAAAATTTTTATCTTTTCAATTTATTGTAAATTCTTGATCGGAAGTGGATGTTAAGGTCACGCACAATTAAGGAAGGACTATGCTTTGTAAACAGCATGGAAAGATTTGTAGATAGAAAGAAGCATGGGTTTATAGTTTTCAACTAAAATGATGAATAGAATTTTTGTTTAGGCAACTGTGTTGTGTAGCATATGTGTATTCATATAGCAATGACCCTTCGCGTGATAAAAACCATATTTTTAAAGTGAGTCTTGTTCTCGAAATTCCCAATTATGTATCCTTTTTAAAAAAGTGCAGAGGAGGTATATCATAACCTTTTTAATTTAGCAAGGCAATAGAAAACCTTATCTTTTCTTATGTCGTATACTTTGACATACAAGAATAGTAACTATTAAACCACTATCGTCCACTACCCAGAGAAACAATAATTGAATTGTGGATCAGATGTAAACATTCCCTTTATTTTATGTTTTCTTGTTTCATCTAAGTTTATGAATAAAAAATAACATATATAGTTGCTACAATTATAAGCCTATGGTGTAGTCTTACCAAGATTTGGCTAGTGAATTGAACTTTAGTCTTTAGCACTTTATATAGACGGCTTTTGGTATTTATAAATTGTTCTCCTCCGTCCACAATTAATTTAATGTTGCGCCTTTTTGAGTCAAACTATAAGAAAACTTGACCAAAATGTAAGGACATATATTTCATACCATTGGATGCAAAAAATTACAACTTATAGTACTTTTGTAATATAATTTTTGGATACCTAATTTTTTAAAAATTATCAAATTGACGTAATCTAATTTAACTTTAAAAATTAGTCAAATTGACTTTTAAGATGGGACAAACATAAACAAATAAAAAAGTCGACAGAGGTCGATAGACTAGTAAGTAAGTACTAGGGTAGGCATATGATATTATCTTTAGGTAACATAGATACCTTAATTTGGTCATCTTAGATAGAAAAGATTTAAAAGGAGAGAACAGATTGAAATTTAAAAAAGAGCAAGAAATTTCTACCTGTGGACTACTACCTTATTCCCCCAATTAGATACCAAGCAAAGTGACATTACTTCTATAAATTGTTTAACATATGTATAGGCAAACTAACATGTCTTTTTCATATGAATTTAAAAGACTAGACAAAAATTTATATTTGCTATCACAATTTATATAATAATTTTATATATCCTTCACTGGTTTGGCTTGCTTGATGATTATAATTCTTTTTAATCTTGATCTTGAGACAGAGAAAAATTGATTGTTGAATGATCGGTCAAGAGTCCAAAAAAATTGGGAGCTTTTGCTTGAAGGTGAAGAGGTCATAAATATCAAAAAGTAATTAAATTAAAGACCACTTTAATACGTGTTTCCAAATGATTTGATTAATTACCACCCATACACGAGTCAGCTACCGTCACACTGCCGTTTTTTTACTTTAATGTGTATTCTTAACATAAAAACACATAATTATCGTCAAGGAATCACCACAAGTTAGGTGAAGGGCGACGTTTGTTATGAAAAGTATTTTTATAGAAATATTTTCTGAAGTGTAAATATTTTTTAATTTTTTTTTCTTGTGTTCGATATATAGATACTCCTCAGCTGATAAAGCATCTTATAGCAGCAAGATTAAGAAAGAATCGCACTCTAAATGATGTGATGTACATAATTTAGCCTAATATACAAGCATAATAAGAAAAAAAAAGATTTATATATAACATGGACAAATATTATGTAACCGGGATTGTGGAATAGTACACATTTTTTTACCGTAATTTCCTCTGAGTTCAACATTTAAAGTATTTTGAATACCAAAGACACCCTTAGATACAATATCTTTTCAGCCTTATCATGATTGTGAAACTTGTGCCTATATAAAGGGTGTATGGACATGTAATTATCTAAACAAACACAACAACTCGTCTCGTTCTCTTCCTCCGCTTAGACATACACCTACCATTCCTCTACTGTACAAACAGGATAGGAACATAGGAAAGAACAGTTGTAGCCAAGTAGGGAAAGAAGGGTTGACTTATGATGAATTTGGGGCAAAAAGAAAGGAAAGACTCACCTCCAACAAAGCCAAATATTGAATCCGCTCCTTATAAATACTTCCCCACCAATCTCCCTGTTGGTGTAAGTGCATCAGTGAAGCAAAGTTTATGAAATTATTAACAGTAGTGAAGCTGTGTCAGAGTATCAAGGTGTTTGAATATTTCTCATCTAAGGAAAATCAGTCAACTGCTGCTGTGGCTTTTAATTACCCACTTAGAGTATGCGTTATCTAGCGTGTAGTTAAACTAGTGAACATAATAGCATATTTGGCTATGTATTTGTACACTATATTGCACGTAAGTGATGTGTTAAATGTACTAATATAGCCTCCCAAAGGATAGGAGAGAACATTTAAGTGAAGATGTTTTATATCACCTCTACATTTGTGAACAAAAAAGGCTAGGAAGGTGCCATCTTCCGTGGGATTTTCGTTATAATAAGTAAGGTTTTTAAATTTCCCAATTTCAATTCTGGTTTTCTTTTTATTTGCTTGGTTAGATTTTAATTGGGGGTGGTTGTTATTTCTTAAAAGAATTAATATTATCAAGCCAGTAAACATAACGTGTACTCCTCCTCATACCACACCCTCCATTGTAGTGAGTAATTTGACTCAATACAGAGTTTAAGAAATAAAGGAAGACTTTTAAAACTTGTGTGACTGTAAATCATTTCATTGAGGGTAAAATTCACATTTTAAAGCTAATTTATTGCTCATATATGATATGTGTCATTCTTTTTGGGGATGACTAAAATGAAAAGTAAGTCATATAAATTGGAATAGAGAGTTGTAGAATGTAGGTGTCCATGAACAGTCAACAGACTAGCTCCCTTGACAAAATATACATTTGGAAAGTAAATAGCACAAGGTAAAAAAGCACAACAGTTTTCGTGAACTGAACATCCTACTAAGGGAGGGAGAAAAACACAACTATACTCACATGTATTTTAACCCAGCTCCATTTAACTTAAAAGAAGAAGGATTCAATTATCAGCTCTTGTCACTGAGGAAGGTGATAACCTCTGTTTAACCCGATCCCCTTCTGTAGCAACTCGTACTACTAGTAACTACTAAGCCAAATCGTGTTATTTCTTTGAGTGGTGTTGTTGGTTGTGGTGGGTGGGGGTGTGGTGGTGGTGGTTGTGGTGGTGGTGTTATTATATTGTTATGTTGTTGTTGTTGGACCCTACGTATTCGGAAAAATGCCTTAACCAATATTCATTTTCTAGAGAAGATGACTTTGCGTATGCGGCCCTCCAGCTACAAACGCAAAGAAATTTAATACTAGATTCTCCTAGAACGTGCCCCTATATCTGTGAAAGAATAGTAGTCATGTACGCTAGGACGCAAACGCGACACTCTTATGTGAACATGAAGATTCAGTTATGACAAACCTGAAATAGTAGATTTGCATAGCTTAGCTTAGTCCCCCTTTTGATGATTCACTAGTATAAATACTTAATAATGCAATGTACCTTTTGAGTGTCCTAAATTTTTTTTATGTTGGATTCATTTGTAGGTACTTTGTGCTGATAAATGACTTATGAAACTGAACCAAATGCTCAAGAAATGGCTTCGGAAATTGAGAAAGACGAGTACTCTGATAAGAGAAGGTTCCCATCGCCAAAATGTGGATAAAAATACATTAAATACATGGGCCAATTGGAAATCAAAGATAAAACTATTTGCTTGGAAAAGCTCGAGGATGGAATGCTGGAATTCTATGGAAAGCTGATGACTAGTGGATGAATATGATTTACTACTAAGACTATGAAGGCTAATTATACCATATTAGTGGCGAAGTTTTATGCCAATGTCTTTGAGACATGCTTCAATGGAGACGTGGTTACAACAATCTGAGGTGTTCAAGTCCACTTTCATCCAGCTAATTGTATGGACTCCGAGATTCTGATAATCAGGGTTCGTAAATTGGTACAATGCGTTACGGAATCAGGGGCTTGTTGATAAGCTATATGGTGGTGGTTTACTTCAAACTGAAGAATTGATTCACATGAGTTTTCAATCGAGATTAAGTCTTGAATGTCTATCATATGGGCTCTGATCGTCCCTTCCAGCCATAACACTTAGGTGACACTAGATAGGGTTATTTGATTGCTTTTATTATGGATTGCATGGGGATTTATATTGGGAGAATGATTGTTGACCAGATTTCTGAGTTGGCTTAGGGAGAGACAAAAGTATTATATTCCCATCTTTTATTACTATATTTATTTATGAGGCTGGGGGTTGTAAAACACCCTATAGATGAGTAGAAGAAGATGGGAAAAAAGATTTATCCCTTGAAGAAGGGGGTGTTGGAGAATGTAAAGAGAAATATTGATATAGCCAACCCTGAGTTTTTCCAATTCATTGAGATAGAGTTTGCATCTGGTGCTTCATCATCTGTTAGGCCACTTCAATATGGACCCGCCACCACTAGGCATCTTTCCGACCAATATTCGACGTGATGGTTAGGTGAGGTAGGTATGTCAAGCATGGTGTTCGCCAACTTACTAATGCGACATTATTAGCTAAGTAGCTGTGTACAGAGTCGATTGTCTCACATGCTTATCGCGCTTCTTATAATGGTAGTAGTCGGTCTTGGAAAGAGAGGTCCTCACAAACCCTACCGGTTTAAGTTCAAAGTGAGGCAACTCACAAAGTCCCTCATATTCTCTGATGCGTTGATTATGAGGAACTGTCTCATTTCCAATAGGGGTGCTCCCTTGTTGTTTTATTTTTCGTTGATTATGATTGTTCACTTGTGAAGCATACTTTGTTTATGTTTTAGATTTGGTGTTGCCCTTGTTGTGTTTTTTTTTATACTTTGGTTTTGTGGATGGTGTGCCCTCACTGGACTTGTTTATATGTTATGGTTGTTTGGTTTGTTGATTTTGTTTCCTTTAGTCATATTTTTGCTTTATTTTTGTTTTAAATAATTGAGATGTGAATTGAGGATGCCCGATGATGAATGGAGTGAAGACTTTCTTAAGGGTAAGTTGTCGATTTTTTGTGAGTGTTTGATTGGTGTTATATGTGGCGAAGACTGAGTAGCCAACCTAGATAGATGAATAAAAGGGCAAAATCGTCATCTTTTTGGGAGGTTGTTGCTTCATTGGTACTAGGAATATAGTTGTGCATGTGAATGAAGTAAATCATATCCCCTTTCTTTTTTAAAGGTGTGAAGGAATGATTTTGTTAAGACACTCATAACTCTTTTTGTGACTTTTGATTCGTTAACTTTTGAAATGTTTGATGTTATTTGCATTTTAAAAGGGGAGTTGTATTTGATTCCATCTTAATTCAATTGCAAAGTCACAGGAGTGTGAGTGTTTGTCAAAGCCTTGTATCAAATTGTGTTATGAACTATATCTTCTGTTGCTAGTACTTGAAATGTTGGTCTTGATTGACTATGGTTGGCGAAATGATCTTAGGCTTTGTATGATTGTCCTTGAAAACCACTTAGCCTAAAATTTCCACCTTTGCACTGATTTTATCCTTAGTTGTCCCCTTTGAGCCTTAACCTTTTTATTGGCAGCCACATTATAAGACTTGAACTTTTTGAAAAGTAACCTTCTTTTAAACATAAGATATGTGAAAGTTAAGGCTAAAATCATAAATGGGGGGGGGGGGGTTGCTATAGGAAGATTATAGATCTATGCTTAACGCACGAGGGATTTACTAAACAAAAGATTTGAGAATGGAAGGAAAGGATGTTTAAAAAAGGAAAGACTTTGAATAAATGTGAGATTTGAATCCTTTAAAGAGTTGAAAATCGTTGCATGTGGGGCATCTAGAATGAAAAACAAGAAAATGACGTGGGATGTAAAATTAGTTGAAAATTGAAGAAAAGGTTGAAAAGTTGTTGTGTAGTGTTCAAGGAGAGTGCAGTCACTTATACCCAAATGATATCCTAACCTTGCCTAAACCTACATTACAAGCCTAACAAAGTCGATTGACATTTCCAACCGCATCAAGTTGAGTCAATATTCATTGAAAGTAGGGGTCAATCCTGTAGGGTGTAAGATATATTGTGTTATGAAATGTTTATGTTCAGGGTATTTGATCTTTGTTCATTGTTTTGTAAATAGAAACTTAGTTGATGTGTTAGGAATTTTTTCTTTCTGAGGGACATGTTAAGAGTAGTGAAGTTGGGGCTAGTTGATAATAACAAAAAGAGTCGAGTGCGGCTAGTAGAGAACTAATAATTTAGCCACTTCTTGAGTTTGAATTGTTATCACTAAATGATTGTAGATTCTTTAATGTGTGCCATGAGAATGAGGGGATTTAGTTTGTGAAAAGTTTGCATGTACCCTATTTGTTAGTAGCAACCAAAGTCATTACTTTGTGGTTAAGTGAATATGGTTGAATCGATGTGGTGTGTGCTATAATAAGAGCCTCTTGAGTTTTTTTGTTTTTTTCTTGATGACAAGAAAAGTTTCTAAGTTGGGGTGTTGATGAGTGATGAATTTCCACTCATTTGAGACACTTTTTCTTAGTTATTTTGGTTAGCTTTGGTGTAAAATCAGTATTTTCAATGTGGCTTGCTCCATAGTTGCTAGAAAAATGAAAAGAAAATGGGTTTAGAAGCTTTTTGAAGAAATCAATTGGAATTGGAGGAAAAAGAGGTTAAGAACTTAAAGTAACATATATGACAGGAAAAGTGTCCTTCCCGAACGCGCCCTAAGGTCCGCAAACGCAAGACAACGCCCTATGGGCCGCGAGTGCGGGACTACGATGAACGGAGGTCCGAGAATGTGTTTGGTTAAGGCAAATCAGTGAACGCCCAATGCCGCGGTTTAGGGCAGCTTGGATAGATTGGGAATTTCACCATATCTATTCCCAAAAACCTTTTTTCACTCATGCCAATCATTTTTCAATTATGCAACATTCCATATGAGAAAATAGAGAAATATTTATAGCTTAGCTTATTTTTGAAGACTAAATTAAAGAATTTTTTATGGGGCCAAGACATTGGAGGCCAGCTACCTTACATTTGCATTGTGCATTTGAAGATTGCATTCTATTTTTGTAATATCCTTTAATATGTCTTCATTTCCTTGTTCTTAATTACTAGAAATGTGGGTGTGATGATTTTTATGAAATTGGGACTTTTGTGCTAGAAATAGACAAAGCTATTTGAGTGTTTAATTAATTGCTCTATTTTTTTTTTTGTAGTTCCTTGTTTCCATGCTAGATTCAAGAAACAAGTTAAATCAAGCTTTTATGTTTGAGTTAATGGGTTAAGATTGCATGCTCAATCCTAGATTCTGAAGTCCGGCTGATGCTCGAAAGAGATTTATTTTAGTGGAGAATAAGATTGATAATCGTATTTGGTCTTGGAATCTTGAATTTGAGATCTAAAGATGAAAGTTTTAGGGTTTTATTATTGGTGCAAGCTTTCTTAAAGACAGATCTAAGTTGAGGTAGTGGGTTATTTTTTTTATTTGTGTGATTGTGACCGAAAGGAGATATCACAATAAAACGCTTTTAGATTGAAAGATAATTAGCGTAATGGAAGATGACCTAGCCTGCTTATTAGTGATTGATATTGGATTGAATTGCAATGAATCGTTGAGTGTTGATTGAATCTTAAATTTTTTCAATTCCCGTACATCCCTTTCTTGATATTTTCTTTACCCCCCATTAG
The DNA here is from genome assembly GCA_027704765.1 of Solanum habrochaites. Classification (NCBI taxonomy): domain Eukaryota; kingdom Viridiplantae; phylum Streptophyta; class Magnoliopsida; order Solanales; family Solanaceae; genus Solanum; species Solanum habrochaites. The sequence continues at coordinate 73,475,599 of JAKWJA010002489.1, read as the reverse complement.
AAGTTTAGTTATAAATATTGTCTTCTATTTGATATTTGTGTACCTTTTTTGTGTAGGTTCAAAAGTATTTAGTTAGCCTTTATCTTTTCAATTGACTTTACATTGTTCATTCTGGGATTCCACCTGACTCTTAGTTGGGTGTTTTTATTGACAACGACCTCTCACTCTTTTAATCAGTTTTGAAGAGTGATTCAAGTGTTATCAATGGTTTGCTTGTATTCCTATTATACTAGTTTCCGTGCACGCGCGTTGCGCGTGTTTCCCATTAATAATATTTTAAAAACTACATACATATTTAGTTTTGAAAATAAATAGCAAAAATTTATCACTAATTATTTTTTGAATAATTAATAAATATTGTTCATCTATTGATTAATCTATATCAAACATGATATATAATATATATATCTATAATCTATATATATATTATATATATATATATAATATAGATATATATATATATATATATATCGGCTATAAAATAATAGTAAAATATATCTGCACTATTTTAGTGAAGATCCCTATTCGTTGTAATATCTATAAGAGTTTATTTATCTAATGAAAGAAAATTTTTCCTTTAAAGTTTGATACTACATTTATAGATGATGCCTGTACTCCTAATTCTATTGTAAAATCAATTTAGTAAGTTCAAATATGAAGATATTATAAAAGAACATTGCAAAATACAAAAATAATTACAGTATAATTTTTTCAATACCAACATAGTTCCATTAAGGCTACTACAAGATATCATTTTATAACTCCTCCAAATACACAAATACATATAATTTTATCTATAGTCGTCAATGCAATATAATTACAGTCATTATCAGAATCAACTCAATTGATGAAAATTCTAAAATCAGTATTCCAAGAATCAACTGCCTCCCTTTTCATAACTCATGAATTCCTGCTAGCACTCCTTACGGACTTGTTAATGCTTCATATATCCTCAATGAATGGTGAGTTTTTCTGTAAATTGACATATGACAATTATTTAATTCCAACGTTTATCAACTCTACTTTCTCCATTTCCATTTTTGCGTTATTTCTTCAAAATCATGCAAAAGAACAAATTTAAAACGGAAAGAAAGAAACTTATTAGATGTTTAACAAAGAAACAAAAGTTGAAGGAAATGGAAATCATTGTTACCTTTATATAGTGTTATTTTATGTTCTTTCAAATGCCTTTTGACAGAATACTAATTCCTTACCTTTAAATACTTAATGAACTATCAATTCTACTGATTTTTTATTAACAACGATTTGTACTAATTTAAAAGTGGGTTATAATTTGATGAGTCAAAATTAAGAAAATGGAGAAAACCAATTATAGGTATTGTAGATTTGGTAAATGTATACATGATGTGTTTCTAAAGCAATTAATCATGTAGACTCTGGACATTAAACAACCCACTTTCCCCATCCAAATCCTTCAATTTTCTGTAACTGAAAAAATGCAATTAATTAAATTTTATTTAACTTATCCTTTAAGGTATGTCAAAATAAGATTTTATCATAATTATTAGTAATAATAACTAATTCAATTGTGAAGGTTTAATACATATGAAAGATTGTAATTATATGTTGCATAAAAATTCGTATGAATACAAATATATATTAGAAAAACTTATTGAGATTCTATATTTGACTACTTAAGTATTTTAATTTATAGTAGGGGTAAAATGGTAAATCAATTTTGAAGCTAAAGCTTTTTCACTATTAATATAATAATAGGAATTAATCAAAGAAATTCAAATTATTATTATTAATTACACTAATTTAATCATTTTAATTTATAGAAGGGTAAAATCGTAATTCAACTTTTGACTTGGATTCTTCCCAATTATAATAATATATGATTATTATTAATTTAGAGATCAAGATTTGAGGATGATGGTGATAGTGATTGTTGGTTTATATCCATATCCCTGTGTTCATTTCTACCTCTATTTGAGCTAGTGTGATATGAGGGTGATGGTAATATCTGTTGATTTGTATGTACACTTTTTTCATCATTCCCTTTAATAAAACGAGCATCATATGAGGATGGGGATGGTGTTGGTGGTGGTGCCATCAACATTGGTGGCAACAATCATTCCTTCCCAAGGGTCTTACATGTTGGACTGATTTTGAAGGTTTTGGTAATGTTTCACTTAGGTTGTTTGATCCTTCTACAATGTCTACCTCCATTTCATCGATTGCATAAAATTGAACATGAATCATTAATTCTTGATAGCTGCAAATAGATCTCCCACTTAAGAGGACACTCAATTACTTCTAGAGGAGTCTACATTATGAGATCTTTTTCGAAAAGGAAGGAATATAAAAATGTTAATATTTACGGTCAAACAACATATCCCTAGATAACTATAATTGGATTTGGTCTCTCGAATACCCGAACAAAATTAAGTGCTTCATCATCTGGATATGTTAGCACGGTTCGCTACCTACCAGAAAATACCTACATTTCATAGGAATTAACATCGATGAGCTATGCCATATATCTAACAAAACAAAGACCTAGACCTATTCCCTTATGATGCTACTTGGCTAAATGTAAAAGACCTATATACTATCAACACATCAATCAATTTAAAAATCACCAGGAAGAGACTGGCTAGACTCCCTAAGTGAACCTTAAGGTACATAACAAATCAAACGTTCCTAGTGGCAGATTTTACTTCAATTTTTTGTGTTGAATCATAAGTGCTAAAAAGAAATGAAATCTGTCCATCAAAACACCAAAAACTAACATATGCATTAAACAATCAAACTTAATCAAGCCTTGATTTTGGACACACTTCACAGGAGGCACAACCATTAAGGAAAAAATTATAAAAGACTTTTATCAGATGTATGACCCCTATAAAAGGTTATAAACTAAACAATGATGACATATCAAAGGGGAACCCTAGCAGGAGTGGTATCGGTTGAGTCAGTAGAGACTCAAGTGAAAAATAAATAGTAGGATATGGGGCAATTTACATATGGCAAATAATATCAAAGCAAAAATAACATCGCTCAAACACAAACCCCATATAACTTTAGCAAAAGGACTATTACTACTAGAAGTCAATATAGAATGAAAGAAACTCATCACTCCTATTGAGAACGATCAGAAATCTTATAAAAACATGTTACTTCATTGCAAGGATCTACTCTGTTGCCTTGGGAGCCCGCCAATTCACCACACGTATAGGGAAGCAAACTGGGTGGCAATACTCTAGCAAGTGAGGGATCAAAGACTAAGGAAGATAATTTCTTTTTGTGCTTGGAAGTTCCACAAGTATTTGTTTAGAAAAAGGAGTAACCTTTTTTTTGTTAGGACGCAAAGGTAATCTACCATTTGGCTACTAATTGTAACTAGTTATGACCCATTGTATCCCCCCCCCCCCCCCCCCAATAACACTATAAGCAGGCGACAATTTCTTCTCTTTCATGTACTGATACATATTAGCATTAACATAAGTATCCTTTTATAAATAAATTAAAACATAGAATTGTACCCCAAAGAGGGGGGACAACTTCATATATCTTTTTTTTCTTGAACTAGGAGTTTGAAAGATGATTTGTTCTCTAATAATGGAAGGCTATAAAAGAGAACTGAAGACCAAAGACTCAACCTTAACTTATAGATTTCACATCCTTGTAGGATAACTTTGTTAAAGTGAAACTACAACAAACTTGAAGTTCTTGATGTCGTTTTCTTATTAAGTGCTATTGTCTCCTTGTATGGTAAGTTTGTTTAAGTGACACTTTAACCATAAAACTGAAAGTTATTCGTTGTTTTTCTTAGTTAAATATATATTTTACCTTTTGTTATTATAAAATTCTCTAATTTTATACATATTAAGTTAATTTATATTTAGAAAATCTAAACATTGTTCGAAATTTTCTTCCCCTTTTGAATGTTTCTTTTTTTTTTAAAAAAAGAAAATTAATACTAAAAAACTAAAAAATATTTTTAATAAACATTTCTTATATTTATTGCTATTGTACTATTTATTATAGTTTCTATCGCTTTTCTAATTATCATTTATGTAGAACAATCCCTCTAAGCAATTAAATAGTAACTAATTGATAAGCTATTAATTATTAACTCTTTTTTGTTCTAATTATTTTTTGTTAATTATCAAGAATGATAAGGTTCACTCATGTATCATAGCCCTAACAAGGTCAGAATGCTAGATCATACACAAATAATAAATCAAATACATGAGTAGAAACATGTATAGGTACTAGATGGAATGCAACAACATCCATATATTCGGTAATATAGCCAATAGGCAGATGCATAGAATAAGTAATCCTAGATCAACTAAAATAACAGTATGTAAACAAAAGTGAAATAATCATGTAATATTGCATTTTTAAAGCCTCAACATCTTTTCTACCTAGAAAATCAGTAATGACACATCAACTTCTGGGCCGCGTTCTTCTACTTCATGTCCCCGTCTATGCCTATCCCGTTCTATTTCTTTTTATTTTTTATCCCCAGCCAATTGTGAAGCTAATACTTGCCCAACCGATCTTACATCCAGCCACCTAGAAAAACCATTATTTGTTATTATATCAATATTTCACAAGAATAAGTAACTAATTAATGTGAATATCAGATAACAAAATGAAATGTTGAGTGACGCACCATAAGCGAATCTATATATCCCAAATTATCATTCAGCATCTAGTGTATATGAATATAAAAAAAGTAAAGGTAAACCATATGTAAAATTCTTTTACATTAAGTGACATTAGCCTTAGATGAGAAGTTCACTATTAAACTTAAGAGATGAAACAACTTAAGAATCAATCTAGCATTCACAAAAATAATTTATACAGCCACGATCCAGATATGGATGTCATGACACTTACCTATTCAATCAGGACGAGTAATCCTCAACCCAACAAAATGAAAGAGATGCGAATGAAACAAGAATAAGATAAAAGTGGAAAACCTATCCATTTAATTATAATCACAAAATGTAGTTGTCGAGTGTACAAGCCACTAATTCATAATGTGCGAAATGAATGAAAATTGTAAGTCTCAATTTCTTTGTTGCCTAAGTGAAACAAAGCAAGAAGAAGAAGAAGACTGGACTCTGAACCAACAAAAGTGTAGAATCAAGTGAATACCAATCAACATGATACTCAGCAGTAACCAAATAAACAAAGCAAAACCAGCTAAAAATGAATACTCCTTTCACCCAACCAAACCTTCTCGAACTACAACCTGCATAGAAATTAGCCAACCTAACAGTTTCACAAAACATAGTTCACAAGGCTTGATCAAATACTTCAATAGTCATCAACTATGTCAATCATAAGTAACGAATCGATCAATAGTGAAAATATTGCACAAGTATACTATTTTTACTTATGTATCATATCATCATGGTTTCATAGCCTTGTTTCAATATTTTGATCGATTTTTCAAAGATCCAAAAGTTTTGTTCAAATCACCTTGCGTCAAGAAAATGCTATAATGAACAATTCTTTTACATTAAAGTCTCTCCTTTCACTTCGTTTTGTAATCTTGCAAATGATAGCGTAGTCCTTTATATAGAGATAAAAATCCTTTTGTATTTCGAAAACTAGCATCAAGAACATAATATTTATCTACCAACAAACATTCTATAAAGAATAATAAAAGCATATGTGACGTAAATGAGACAACTTTCTATAAATAAATAATATTTATTCTAAGGATTTAATCTAAAGTTATCATGTGGCGGAAATGAAAATTGTGACATTGGTTCAACAACTGCATTCTCAAGTAGTTTACTGTCATGTCCAATACCTTCCCAACCAGCAGCAGCACAGGTAAATCAGATATCAAAATCACAAGCACATAAGACATTTTGTGATGTTCTTCCTTTGCGATTACGATAGGTTTGTTGCACCACTTTAAGGAACCTCCCCTTCAATATATGTTCCATCAATCGCACCATCCTAGCAAATAAAAACATACCAATATTAGTTTAATCTACATAAAATCAATTAGAAGCATTATAGAATTCACTTCATAATGTTTGTAAGAATAATAAAATAGTGCTTCCACGAAAATGCAAAGCCATAAAATAAATACTATATCTTTAAACAAAGTCGATAGTGAGAATGTAATTAAATACTAATAACTTGCAGATAAAATGTAAATGTGCACTTGTTAGGCCATAAAATTAATTTATTAATGTGTTTGAACTTTTACCTGTAACCAAGGTCAAAATCAAGTATTATGTCAAATTTTGAAATGTACACGTCATATTTTTTTATTGTATAAATATGGGTGCCATCTTGATAATTGCCTCGACAACTATATTAACATGCTGGTTATATATTTCAAGTGAATATTGAAAGTTTCAGTTGCCGAGTGTTGACTATCATTTCGTGCAATGGTGGTTAGAAAAATACTCAAAGCCTCCTCATTTGAACTCGTGTGGTCCGATGATCAATTGTCAACAACTTATTTTGTTTAATCAAAGTAATGAGATGACAAAATATTTCAGGATTAAAACCGCATAGATTCGTACATACGCATGTGATGTCCACAAAGTAGTTCCATTGACCCATACCATATCAGGCCTAGATGTATGTTGTTGTGTTCGACATAAAACCCTATGTTCTCGTATGATTTGTTTGATACATTCAATTGCTTCAACGTAGGAAATAACATCCTCAATGTAGCTATGAGACTCACTAGCACTGCTTATATGCTCATATCTTTCAACTACTCTTACAAGTAACCCATGATATAGAAAACAAACATACATTAGTGAGACAATATTAACTTAGAAGTTAAATACACTAAGATAAAATTGACATACATCACTCAATTTTAACTAGTTAAAAGAAAAATCACTAGTTAAATATTATAGAATAATGAAATTTTAAGAATTTACCATTTTTAACTACTAATACGAACAATTGGCTCCCACAAGTTTGAGTCAAAACTTTTTATTGAAATTTCATCAAACAAAAAAAATTATAAGTAGTCCAGTTAACTAATATTAACAATTAATTGATCAATTTTTCCCCAAGTCCTCAATCCATTGGAATTGATATTCTTTAGTCAAGTGAACGAATATTTTGCGAGTACTATGGTTAAGGAAGTGCGGCATCCACTAATGAAAATTTTCTTTTATTAGTATTATGCATAGTCATGAGATTTTGCAATTAAATCATCAGAACTTGCTCAGAGTAGATATCAATCTCGTTATGTGTTGACGATTGTGCTTATTCCTGTTCTCGTTTCTTTTTTTTTTCTTTTGCTCCCTCTTTATCGCTCTTCCACTTCAAGTGTTCCTTCGAATCATTGAATATTCCTTCAATTGTTGTAGGTCTAATTTTTTTTACGGGGAGAATATGTGATACCATCAGATACATCACACGTGATCCATTTTCCACTACCATTGTCGTGGTTGATATTCACACTCATATGTTGATATACGTTTTCAGTATTAACAGGATTATCGTCACAAAATGGCATCCTCCACTTTCAGTAGGTTACTTATTGTGGGTGTGAAAACTAGCATTGTACTGTAGACAACATTTACCTACGACATGGATTTTCCAAAAATCTCCATCAACTAATTCATGAGTGAATTAAGTCCTTTAAGTTTGACTTTGCAAATATTAACACCCTTATTTCTTTTTTCCTTTAACAGATATAAGTAAAATGTCACATTTTATAAAAAGTCACATAGTGAAAAGGAAAATACACAATACTAATTAGACAAGATTACTGCAACTCCACAGATTGTCTCCAAATATCAAAAGACACGTAACTTTGTTTTGTTTCCGGATCCCAACCAAAATAAGTCCTTGAANCCATAAAAATTGAAGAGCTAGTGAATTGTTCGTCGTTAATTACTCCAATCATTGATTCCGTGAAATTTAGGTAGGATAGGGTTAAAGACATAATTGCTTATAATTCTTTAAAATTTTTATCTCTACTTGCGCATAATGACACAATAGTGATAATATTACGACGGTGATCCATTTAGTACAAAGGAACAGTCCAAACTATAAACTATGATGTAGGATGATCTAGAATTATTGTATTTAGTTGAAGGTCCTGTTTGCTTTTTTTTTTTTGTAGATTGGTGAGAATCATAACCCTTATAACCTACTATCTGTGAGACAAAACAACAGTATATGACAACATTAAGTCATATCAGTACAAAGTCAAGAAACAATCACTTGATTCTTAACGGTCAGTATGAAAGGTGTCAAGTCTTGAATTTGCCGGGCAGTAGGAAAGGTGGTCAATTCCTCACCGCAGCCTAGTGAGAATTCATTTTTAAATGGGGCCTAAAATACAAGAAAAACAACTTGTGTGAGCGGTAACCATCCCTTGAACTATCAATGATGGAAATTGTTGCATTCATACGAAATGAGAAATTGAGGAGAGCTCAAAAGAACAAGAAAAATAAAGGTAGACTGATAATTTATATACTTTTTGTATAAAATAATATATTTGTAAGAATGCTAAGTCATTGATCTTGCAACAATTAACGAAGAATATATAACACCAGCAGTTGATAAAAATGGTGTTGTTTATGAAGTCCTTCCATTAGCAATAGTCGATGATGATCTGGTTCTAGTTGTTAAATACTTCGCAGATGAAGTCAATGAAGTTGTAGTCGAGATGAAGGAAGGTGAAAAATAACAAGAGGAGGAGAAGATTGAAGAAAAAAAGAGGAGAAGATGGAAGAGAAGAAACAAGAAGAGGAGAAGATGATTGAAGAAAAAGAAGAAAAAAAGAGAAGAAAGAAGAACAAAACACAAACAACATTAGACGATCAAATAAAGAATATAAACAAATAACATGATAACGTTAAGAAAAACGAAGAAAAAGAATATAAGGAGTGTAAGAAAACTACAAGAAAAAAAGATAGAGAAAACGGTCAAGAGTCAAGAAAAAGAAGAGGAGGACCAGATACAAGAAATCAAGAAAAATAAGAATAGGAACGGTAGAAGAAGAATTGAGGTTAGGTGATGGATATTGTTTATGGATCTCATGGTGAACTCAATGGTGATGATAATATTCCTCATAGACTGCTTTAGAAAGTTCATATTTCTTTGCAATATTAGTTCAATGTATCAAAGACCTTGGATTACCATGTTGGCCAAGTTTACTGTTAGTTGTTTTTTGAAAATCTAAGCATATCCGTGTATTTGTATGATTAAGTCTATTTGTCACTCTTTGTTGTGTGTTATCCTAAGTAGGACGAGGAATGAAATCGAACAATCCAAGGACTTTTTTGCATACTTTCGATAGAGAAAAAGCCTTCATCTAATCCAAATCTGAGAAATAATAAATAACCTATCAAAACTATAAGTATATAAGTTTATGATAAATCAAGTGACATATTGATAGGAAGTACATAAAAATGCCCACGGAAATTCATACAGAGCATCATATGCATTCTCTCGACTCATTGTAACACCCGTGGTATCGCTTTTTCAATTATTTGGTTCTTCAAATACTTCATTTTTAAATCGACAACACTCTGTCCCCTATAACGGATATAACTCTTGAGAACAATCTAAAACATCAACCATCTTAATGTGGTTTGAATCCACAATCTTAGATCGATCGTGGACAAGCAACATAGAGTGAATGAACCAAACTAAAGAGCACTTCAACTTCTGCTCCTTCTTCAATCTGGTACCCTTCGTCATACTGATCAACTTGGTACCACCGATATTTAATTTCTTTGTCAATTTCTAGTAAGATATTCAGCCCCGTAATCCATTCGAACTCTTTTAAATCAAAACGAGCAAGCTTATCATTCACACAAAATCACATGTCATGCTATTTTTTTTTATTTTTACACGAAACAACAGTATATAATGGACCATTTGGTCCAGTACCTGTAAATTCTGTATATTTCTTATACCGCTGAAACTTGTAATTAAGTCTTAAAAAATTCCTAAACTAATTTTTTTTATAGATCATATAAATGTTATTCTTGCTCTCACAGAAATTTTTGTTGAGAATGATCCTAACTCCTCCATCCATGTAGTTAGATTATATGACTTATCAAAGATATCTCTTGCACAGATTGGTAAGGACAGGGGATCATCATCCTCATCTCCAATATCTTGTCTATCCCTTATACTCCCCTCATTCCACTATCAGTTTTTTCTTGAATACATTCAACATCATCATAGCATTGGCACTAGCGTCCACATAGCTGTCAATTTCAGCCATTGTATTTGAATCTGAGTTAGACTTAAGTTATTCAACTATAACTTTTTTTCATTTTTGAAGATCTAGAATGTCAAATCCCGACCACACCCTAGAAGTTAGGGGAAATGTCGTATTGCAATTGGCGTAGTTGACCTCTCGCAGGTCTTGCAAGACTTAACCTTCGTTCCTCGCAAAAACATAGTGAAAAGTCGTACACATTAAAAATTTTTCACAAAATATATCATAGTGCTTTGAGAAAAAATTTCTTTCATAGTAAACTAGGAAATAGTACGTCTCAATCCACATCATCTTAAGACACAGCATACTTGTGACAACGACCCATACTTTGCAAAATATAGAAATACTTTGCTATTACAATACTTCAAATTAAACTAAAGACATCTAGTTCCTGGAGTCAATTGAGGACATCCTTCACGTCCTCTGAACGATTCCTATCGGTCCAAGTCTTTCACTTCCCAAATCTCCGTTTATAACCACACCTATAGATATAGAGTAAAAAGCATGGAGTTTGTTACAACCACAGGTCTAAATTATTTCAATTATGAATAAAAATCATGAAAACGGACATTTATTGAAAATATGCATCTTTTCGTTGAAAAGTCATATTATGATCATAAGAACAACATTTAGCCACTTAGAAACATATAAGATAACGTTTAACCAAATATCATAATTTTACTTTCACCTTAGACATCTCTTAGTATGTAATCATCTCACTTAAAGTTATCCTAAGACTCACTTAAACAACACAAAGAGAGACCGACCATACAATCCCTTACACACACTCAAGAGATCCTTTAGACTACCTAGGACATAATCATTCTCACCAAGTGTATCAACACATAGATACTAGGATATTTCCTCTTCAAAGGCTATAAAAAAGACTTACTTAAGTAGATCAAGAAGATAACGTCCATGATTGACCTGTTCACGATTATCTAAATAATCCTTAAGACTTCCTAAGTTCAGATCATGTCCATATAATCAACATCTTCCCTAACTAATGTCATTCTTAAGACTCATCTAGGTAAGATACAAAGTGACCATTCCTATGCCCTCTTCACACCTTAACCACTTTAAATAAGTACTTATTCCATTTACATACTTCATAACATAAGTCATTAGTTCATTAGTTCATTAATACTCATACATCACATAAAGAACATTCAAATAATGGTCTTATACAAGACTTAGGGACTCTAACTAACACCTTCAAAGTCTAGATAGCGTCCCATACCACTACCTAAACTTCAGAGAACTTCTCTAATGCTAGTAAGTATCACACATGATGAGAGTAGCCATAACCGACTAGACTATGATAAGCTAGACCTGGAAATCCTGAGTTCTAACCACCTCCGATGAGTGGTTGTTTTGCTAATGCTTTCCAATGGTAGAACTTAGACACATCCCATGTAGGCACATGGGTTAAGGAATATGAAGTCATCTTTGTAATCTAGTCTCATACCTAACTAAACTACTTTCCCTTTACCATATTCCGCTCGTGCTAGCCCTCGTTCTTCATAGAGTTGATGTTCACACATAAGGTTTTACATAGAAGGGTTCCAAAGCAAGTTCATAAACCTAATACATTACCCTACCAAAGAGGCCCTTTAAGGCTACCATTCCAAGGAGACAAGAATATCATGATGACTTTCCTAACGATGCTATGATGGTCCCGTTCAAATGAGCCAATTAACCTTAAGCTCCATCATTCCGTTACTTTGAAAAAGGAATACCATTAACGGCATAACGACTCAATCACCATTCATAACGTTACCACTAGGTTCAAGGTTTCACTTAAAACATCCTCTTAACTTCATCTAAGGTCACATGTCATTCATACATTCACGACTAAGAGTTTTAACATCCTAAGTCAAGACATCACATATCCATATACATATATACATCAAGTAAGGGACACAAGTCAACCAAGATAAGACACCACATACTTCACCTTAATTCATAATAAAAGCCATTCTAGAAATACATAGTATAACCATATAATCTTCAAGTCATCTTATACACTATCATAACATCATCAATGTGACCAACATAGACTCAAGTAGTCAAGTAGGAATAACCAAGACATAACCCTAAGACTATACTCACAAGACTCAACCCTAACATCAATAGAACACATATATTTTTGCATTGCTTTACATGTATAAAGATATCATCATACTTCACATAATTGAATACACAAATATCACATAACTTCAAATTGTGGAGACAAGTCCATGATCATCATATTACATAAAGTAACGCCGACAAAGCCACATCAATTCACATAACACCGCCACCATAAGTGGACCATACCAATCACAACATAATTGAAATATAAACACATCAAATAACAAGGATAGGATCTTTACCAACCACACATACTCAACACCTCAATTTAGATGATTCCAAAATCAACCATTCAAACGCCATAAGGAGGGCCCGTACCAATGCCATGACAATTATTCATTTCCACTATGAATAATCAATGAAATTAGGTCAATTGAAAAAGTTTCATTCATCAATCCTAATATACTAGATATATTACCCACAATTCCTTAATCATGAAATCCTAGAAATCTACACTAGAATTCATAACATTAGGTTACCATCAAGTAACCCATAACACCTTCCAAAAGCTAGGGTTCTCATACCAAGTTCATTGTTCATAGGTAATTTGAGGTTAAAATCACCAAAACATTATCAATTAAATCATTATTTTCAAATGATTAGAAATCAATTAAATGTGCCAGAACCCATGGTAGAATCATGAAATTAGAGACAATTCAACTTTAAAAACATTGAAAACCTCTTAGAACTTGTGTCGCCTGATAAAGAGTTTAAAGGATCAATATTTCATACCTTGGTGAAGGCTCCGTTCTTCACTTTGATTAAGAATCTACACTCAAAACGTCACACCAAGCTCTTCCTTGATTTTGGACTTCAATGGACTCTTTGGGAGAACTTTAAGGGATTTTGGGGTTTTGGTTTTGAAAAATGAAATCTTCTAAGTGTTAAACCCTTAAATTTACGTTTAAAATACCCAAAAGACCCCTAATAAACCGCCAATACTCTTATTTTGAAGTGGGGTGATATTATAACATCACCCCTCACTTAACCGTGAGGCTGTCACGCAGGAAAATAAGCCATCGACAGTTAGGCGTTCGACGGACCGTCCTGTCCTCCCGACGTTTGGTTCAGAGGCTTGAAATGGCTATCATCTCACCCAAGTCTAATTATCCATCAAGGTCATAGATTGAAATAATTCAGAAGTCGTATGAACGAGCAGTTGAGCCTCCGTCTGTTGGGGCTGATTGTGGACAACTCCCATTGACTGACGGACTTGGGTCCATTTACGACATCCTGTCTCGGCGATGGGTTCCAAGACTTTGATTGTAATTATAGTCGCCAGGTTAATTAACCAACTAATTCCCATCACCTACTTTGCGTCAACCAGTCCACGGGTCGTCGATTTCCATTCGTAGGTGGACTGCCTTGGGCAATTCTGGCCACCAACATGGGTCCTTCCTCAAAGACTCTTTGTTGGTCCTTGGAGATTTTTGCCCAGACGTTTCCAGACCAAACATGATCGTAACAATTTTAACACCTCTCACATGAATTTCATCCAAAACGAACAAGTAAAACTCGACGAAACATGCCTACACACACAAGGTAAATTCAAGGCAATAAATTCGAACGTCATGGACGTTTTTGGACGTTTGACCTTCAAACTCCACGAAACTTTACAAACTTCCTATATATGCTATAATAACTCATTTAAGTAACTTAAAACCTCATTAATCACAAAGAAACATATAAAACCACATATGAGGCACATAGGTGACTTAGTCGTCGAACGGCTGGTCCGTTGAAGTTTGTCCGTTACCCAATTTGACTTCGCCGATGCACCTAAACTCTTAAACCCTGAACGCCTCATACCATATACAACCTAATTTGGGATCTTATAACATTGAGATAACATTTTAGTTCCTTTATTTACCCCACAGTCCATTTTTCGGGGTCTTATATCCTCCCCCGTGGACAACATTCTTCCTCGAATGAAACACTTGTCACTCTCTCGCACAACTTCCAAAAAGAATTTAAACTAACAACTAATAGCCCGTCCATCAAACACATAATCAAATATGAAAACATCAATTTCACATATTCACGAGATTTCAACACCACAAGAAATTCTGAAAACAATTCTTAACTCATCATGCTTCAAAAATCCATCATGCTCTTTCATAATTAGTAAAAAGCTCATTTTATATCAATATCATGCCTATATGCGATCAAGTTTTACCACATTACCAAATTTTTAGAGCCAAAAATTAATTAGTCCAATTTCGCAAAATGCTACGTTTAGGCAATTCATATATGACAATGCTTAGTACGGCCATGTTAACATCAATAAAACAACATAGTCATGGCTTCATCAAATACACAATGCAAGAAGTTAATGAAATTCAATTTCAACAAAAATCCTAAACACGATGCACATACAAAATACTTCTATATCATTCTATCCCATCTTCTAACCATACTCCACCACTTAGAAGGAACTCATGTATCTAAAAAGAAAAAGCAAGGACTTACCCTCATCATCATCACCACTCTCATCCGGCTTTGTTCCTCTAGTTTGGAGTGCATAGGAACGCCTCATTGATGGAGCATCATCCTTTGGAACACTAGGAGCAACTTGCTTATTCTCTTTTCCTCTACAAAAAATCATAGGACAATATCTCACCTTACGTCTTTCCTTACCACAACCATAGCAACTGCTGGTACCCAATAGACATTCACCATAATGTTTCTTGCTACAAGTGACACATGTAGGTTTGCCATTTTGGGAACCACCTCATTTCTCCAATTTCACCTTAACCCTCTTAGGTTCTTCTTGAGTTTGAGCCCTCTTCTTCAACCTAGTTCGCTCTTGGTCAGTAGAACCACCCCTTTTCAAACCTCTAGCCATCCTCCTAAGTTTATACTCTTCAATTGATTGTGCATATAACATGAGTCTAGCTAGGGTCATATAATCATGCAACATAGCGGTACGACATTCTTCCCTCACTAAGTCGGCTACACCCATCACAAAATGACTCATTTCATCCAAAACAAACACGTAAAACTCAACGAAACATGCCTACACACACAAGGTCATTTCAAGGCAATACATTCTAATGTCATGGACGTTTTTTGACGTTTGACCTCCAAACTCCAAAAAACATGACACACTGCCTATATATGCTATATTAACTCATTTAAGGATCTTAAAACCTCATGAATCACACATAAACACATAAAATCACATATGAGACACATAGGTGACTTAGTCGTCGAACTTCTTGGTCGTATCTTGACATTTGACTTCCAATGCATCTAAAATCTTAGACACTACCTCAATACTATATAATAGACCTATTTAGGACCTTATAACATTGAGACCACATATTAGGCTTCTAGTTATCATACGTCATTTTCGAGGTCTTACATTAGAAACAACTTTCTGTCATCTTTATATTTTTCTTGTCTTAGAAGTCTTAGAAACATATATTTTAACAATTCTGCCTCTAGTTTTAGGAGCCATATTATAATATATACAAAAAAGTTTCATATAAAAATCAACCACTAGTCTATGAATACAAACGGATTGAAGTACCAGTTTCAACTGAAAACTCTACAATGTCATCGACATAAACCCCATTAACTACAACTTTTTTCTTTTTTGAAGATGTCGAAGCAACTTGTTCATCCCTTCTTTTCTTGTTTTTAGAAGTATTAAACAAATTGTTACACTTCCGCCTTTAATTTTTAGAAGTCATCTTGTGTATTACAAAAAGAAAGATTTCATATCAAGGAGTCGGCGCGAACCACTAGTGCTATTTATACATGAGATGTGGAATGGCACAGAGGAAAAAGTACAAGTTCCGACGGAAGGGGAAAAACTCTCCAATTTCATTGACATAAACCCCAGTAAAGTTCGAACCAAAATATAGTAAAACTTTTAACTCCGTGGGCCAAAATAGTTAAACAATTAAAATTGATAAACTTACAAAATACAAAATTTCTATTCATTATCCAATGCAAAACGTAAGTAATTATTCCGAATAACAAGCATGAACTAAAACAACTGAGATTTTTCGAACTTTGACCAAACATCTAAACTTCGCTAAACTATCACGATAACAAAATCAAATAAGCAAACACAATTAAACTTACATCAAACTCAAAAGATAAAAAGATCTTGGGAATAAGATTGAAAAAGCTTCGACTGAACTTGAGAAGAAGATTAATAATGAAAAATAGACAAACTCAACTTTAGTTATCAGGAACTCTTTTTTCTTTATGTTTTTTCAATAATGGAATACAAAGGATGAGATGGAGACTTGTGTTGGAGTATCAAGTTTATGAGGTTGATATTTTCAATAAAGAAGGTTGAGGGTTAATGGAAGACGAAGAGTTTGGTCGGGATGACGTTTTCTAAATCTTCCCTCAGAACATGTTAATAACCTATTTTGATATTACCTCAATTTTTTTATATTTATCTTGGGATTTGCAATTTATTCATTTGTGTGGATCAATTTATTTAATTTTGAAGTTTTGGGATGAAAATAATATTTTATACACATGTTTTTTATCCCCAAATTTTTTTAAGTGTTAAAAAGGCCCATGACACCACAACATTTTCCCACTTTTTCACTTTTTCTAACCATAACTCAACAAATTTATTCAAAAATAACTTAAGTAGATATTGTACAAATTATATTTTGGGAGTGTCCCCATTCCAATTAATGTCATGTCACTTCAATTTATAAACAGTTGAATTTGGAAGCCCACAAACCAACTATTATACGACTGTTTGATGTCTAGACTGCTTTAGCTCAAGGGAAAGACCCCTGGTTATGCATTTGACTAAGACGGAAAATTTTTATCTTTTCAATTTATTGTAAATTCTTGATCGTAAGGTGGATTTTAAGGTTCACACAATTTAAGGAAGACTATTCTTTTGGTAACAGGCATAACATTTGTAGATATGAAAGAAGCATGTTGTAGTTTCAACTAAATGATGAATAGAATTGGGGCAAACTGTGTTTAGCCATATTGTGTATCATATAGCCATGACCCTTCGCGTGGCTAAAAACCATATTTTTTTAGTGAGTCTTGTTCTTTCGAATCCCAATTATGTATCCTTTTTAAAAAGTGCAGAGGAGGTATATCCATAACCTTTTTTCATTTAGCAAGGCAATAGAAACCTTATCTTTTCTATTCGTATAATTGACATACAAGAATATTACCTATACCACTATCTCCACTACCCCAAGAGAAAACAATAATTGAATTGTGGATCAGATGTAAACATTCCCTTTATTTTATGTTTTCTTGTTTCATCTAAGTTTATGAATAAAAATAACATATAAGTTTGCTCAATATAAGCCTATGGTGTAGTCCTTACCAAGCTTATGGGCTAGTGAATGAACTTTAGAGTCTTTAGCCCTTTATATAAAACGGCTTTTTGTATTTAAGTAATTGTTCTCCTCCGTCCACAATTAATTTTCATGTTTCCCTTTTTTAGAGTCAAACTATAAGAACTTTGACCAAAATTTTACGACATATATTTTCATCACATTGGTATGCAAAAAATTACAACTTATAGTACTTTTCATATAATTTTGGATACCTAATTTTTTTTAAAAATTATCAAATTGACGTAATCTAATTTAACTTTAAAAATTAGTCAAATTGACTTTTAAGAAGTGCAACATAACAAAAAAAAGTCGACAGAGGGAGTACCAGTAAGTAATTAATAGTTAGTCAATGATATATCTTTAGGTAACATAGATACTTTAATTTGGTCATCTTAGATAGAAAAAGGATTTTAAAAGGAGGAAGATTGAATTTAAAAAGAGCAAGAAAATTTCTACCATATAACTTTGACATAACCTATTATCCCAACCCATTATAACAAGAACGTTCAGTATCTTATTATAAATGTTACATGTTAAGCAAACTAACATGCTTTCATATGAATTTAAAAGACTACGACAAAAATTTTATATTTGGCTATCACATTTATATAATCAATTTTATAATCCTTCACTGTTTGGCTTGCTATGATGATTATAAGAAATTCTTTTTAAATCTTGATCTTGGCATACATAAAAAATTGATTTGTTGAATGATCGTTCCACGAGCCAAAAAAAAATTGGGAGCTTTTGCTTGAAGGTGAAGATTCATAAATATCAAAAAAGAATATAAATCTAAAGACCACTTTATACGTTTCCAAATGTATTTACTTAATTACCACCACATAAAAGAATCAGCTACCTTCACACTGCCTTTTTTCCTTTTAATTTTATTCTTAAAATAAAACACATAATTATCGTAAAGGAATCACCACAAGTTAGGTGAAGGGCGACGTTTGTTATGAAAAGTATTTTTATAGAAATATTTTCTGAAGTGTAAATATTTTTTAATTTTTTTTCTTTATGTTCCGATATTGATACTCCTCAACTGATAAAGCATCTTATAGCAAGCAAGAATTAAGAAAGAAATCGCACTCTAATGATGGTGATTTACGAATTTAGCCTAATAAATACAATCATAATAAAAAAAACAAAAAGATTTATATATAACATGGGCAAATAGTTATGTAACCGGGATGGTGGAATAGTACACATTTTTTTACCGTAATTTCCTCTGAGTTCAACATTTAAAGTATTTTGAATACCAAAGACACCCTTAGATACAATATCTTTTCAGCCTTATCATGATTGTGAAACTTGTGCCTATATAAAGGGTGTATGGACATGTAATTATCTAAACAAACACAACCTACTTCTCGTTCTCTTTACTAAGCTTAGACATTACCATAAACATTCTCTACTTACACACAAGATATGGAACATAGGAAAGAACAGTTGCTAGCCAAGATAGGGAAAGAAGGGTTTGATCTTATTGATGAATTTTGGGGCAAAAGAAAGGAAAGACCTTCACCTCCACAAAGGCCAAATAATCCAGCTCCTTATAAATACTATCCCCAACAATCTCATGTTGTTAAGTTGCATCCAAGTGAAGCAAAAGTTTATAATATTAACAGTTATGAAGCTGTCCAGATGTATCAAGGTGTTGAATATTTCTCATCTAAGAGAAAATCATCAACTGCTGCTGTGGCTTTTTAATTACCCACTAGATAGCGTTTATCTAGCTTGTAGTTAACTAGTGAACATAATTAGCATATTTGGCTATGTATTTGTACAATATATGCACTAAGTGATGTTGTAAATGTACTATATAGCCTCCCAAATGATCGGAGATGAACATTTAAGTGAAGATGTTTATATCACCTCTACTTATAACAAAAAATGCTATGCTATGTGCCATCCTCTCCGTGGGATTTCGTTATAAAAGTAATTTTCTAATTTCCCAATTCAATTCTGTTTTTCTTTTTATTTGCTGGTATATATCTTATTGGGGTTGTTATTCTTTAAAAAGAATTAATATTATCAAGCCAGTAAACATAACGTGTACTCCTCCTCCACCACCACCCTCATTTTATGTGAGTTAATTTGACTCAATACAGAGTTTAAGAAAGAAAGGAAGACTTTTAAAACTTGTGTGACTGTAAATCATTTCATTGAGGGTAAAATTCAAGCATTTGATAATTAACAGCTCTAATTTCTTGCTCCATATATGATATGTGATCATGTGTCATTCTTTTTTGTTGGGGATGACTAAAATGAAAAGTAAGTCATATAAATTGGAATAGAGAGTTGTAGAATGTAGGTGTCCATGAACAGTCAACAGCTATCTCCTCTTGACAACATAAATACATTTGGGAAAGTAAATGCCCACAATTTAAAAAAGACCAGACAACAATTTTACGGTGAAAAACATCCTACTCAAGGGAGGAGAAAACCACAACTATACTCACATGATTTCAACCCAGCTCCATTTAACTATAAAAGAAGCAAGGATTCAAATTACAAGCTCGTGTAACCTACGGAATTGAAACTCCTTTAAACGAACCCCTGCCCCTTTCTTGATTCTGTCGCAACTCGTTGGACTACTAGTAAACTGGGACTAAGCAAAACTCAGTGTTTGGTTCTATGGGTGTGTTGGTAGTTTGTTAGATAGAGTGAGGGTGGAGGGTGTGGTGGGTGGTGTGTTGGTGGGTAGGTGTTGGTGTTAATTAATGTTATTGTTGTTTTTTGTTGGACCCTACGTATTCGGGGGGGGAAAAAGATGGGGACTTGAACCAATCTTCAGTTTTCTGGGGACAGTAAGATGACTTTGCATAAATGGGGCCCTCACAGACTACAAACAGGTCAAAAATAAAAACAATTTAAAGGGTACTAAATGGCGTCCTGAGAAAGCGTAGGCCCTGTGATATACGTCTGTGTAAAGAGTTAATGGGAGGTAGTGGGCCTGTACCTAGAAAGCAAGCACAACGGCGAACAAAGCTCAAAATGATGTGGGCAACATGAAGGGAGTATCGAGTGTAGTTACTAGCAGGGAAGCGAAGCTGAACAGGTGGGAGATAGTATGTTGCATGCATGGCTTAAATCTTGTCACCCTTAGTATGATGATCAACTAATAATATAACAATACTTAATAATGGGCAAATGTGAAATACCGGGAGTTTGAATGTCCTAAATTTATTTTTGGTCATGTTTGGGGGATTCAATCAGGGGTTGTAGTAATATTGAACTGTTGAATGGCTTGGAAAGTGACTTATGGAACTAAGGAGGACCAAAAAGTGCGCTCAAGAGAAATGGTGCTTCGGGGAAATTGACAAAGAAAGACGGAGATACTCTTGAGTGAGGAGAGACAAGAGTTCCGCATCGCCATCAGGATGTGGAAATACAAATCCAGTTTCAATTGGACATGGGGGCCTTGTGTGAAGAGTCAAAAGATAAAAGACCCGCTATTTGCTTGGGAAAGCTCGGTGGTGGAAGTGGCTGGAATTGCTATGGAAAGCCTGATTGAGCTAGTGGGAGTGAGTAGTGATTTACTACGTAAGACTAATGAAGTGGTGCTAATGTATCCCAGATTAGTGCGAAGTTTTTATGCCAATGTCTTGGTGAGAATGCTTCAATGGAGAACGGTGGTTAGCAACAATGCTGAGTTGTTCAGTCCACGTTCGATCCATCTAGATTGTAGGTAAAATGACCGTGCCCGAGATGTCTGATAAATCAGGAGGTTCGGAAGATTGATACAAAAGGGGTCGTGGCGTATAGGCGGAGTACCAGGGCTTGTTGAGGTAAGTCGTATGGAGGTGGGTGGTTGGTGTTACTTCCAACGTTGAAGTAGCTAATTGAGTTCACGATGATGTTTTTCGAATCAGGGAATTAGGTAGGTTCATGTGAATGTCGGTCAATGGTGAGCTCTGCTCGTGGGCTCGCTGGAGGGGGTCCAGGCCCATAGGGACGAAGACTGGTGGGGTGACACTAGATAGTGTATTTGAGTTGTGCGTTTATTTGGATTGCATGGGGATTTTATATTGGGGGACGAAGGGGAGTTGTGTTAGACCAGATTTCTGGAGGTTGGTGACTTAGAGACGAAAAAGTAGTATATTCGCCATACTAGTTTACCAGTTACTAGGGAGTTGTTATTTATGAGCCTGGGGGTTTGTAAAAGTCGAACACCCATTCGGACTGAGTTATAAGAAGATGGAGTAAAGAGAGAAAAATTGATCTTCGCCTTGAAGTAAATGGGTGTTAAATGCTGAGGCATTTAAGAGGAGAAAAGGGGTTGATGTGAATGATAGGGGCCAGTGCCTGTAGGTTTATTCCGAAATGTGCATTGACACGAACTAGGCGGTTGTTGCATGCAATTAAGTGAGTGGGCTTAAGAGAGAAAAATCAGGTCAAACATATGTGGTAGGGGGAGGGGGGGGCCACTTCAATATGGTACCCGCCACCAGAAAAAGGACTAACAGTCATGCTTTCGCGACCGAAAAGTATCTCGAGAACGGAGGGATTGAAGTGGTGAGATGTTAATGTCAAGCATGGTGGTGTTTCGTTCCCCTACTATTGCTAGAGATTCTAGCTGTAGGGTAGGTAGTGGCGTTGATTGGGGTGCACTAGATCGAATGTACTAGCACATGCTATCAAAGCGCGATATATTAATGTGAGTAGTAAAGGCTTTGTGAAATCCTGAGGTCCTCACAGGAACCGCGTACGCGTGGTTATTTAGAGGTGTCGAAAAAAGTGAGGCAAGACTCTGCAGAGGAGTCGCCGGGTCGCGTGATGTCTCGGTGATGGCGGTTGGTGTGTGATGATGAGAGCTTATAATCTAACGAAGGGGTTCCGAGTCTAGGATGGTGGGGCTCCCCTTGGGTGTGTGTTTTGATTGAATTTTTCATGGTGTGGATGTATTGGGATTTGTATCACTGTTCATGCATGAATTGATTAGTTTTTTTGAGATTTGGTTTGTTGCCCAATTGTTTTGGTGGGGTGTGTGTGGGTAGTTAATTATACTGGTTGGGTTTTGTGGTATGGGGTGTGTGGTGCCCTGCACGGGAGCGGGTGTGTTTTAGTGAATGTATTAGGTATTGTTGGGTGTGTTAACATGTTTTGTGGATGTTCCTTGTATCATAACGTTGGTTAAGCTGTTATTATTTGGTTATGTAAGGAAACTAGTGTGAGATGTGGAAGGGGAGTGAGTAAGGCGCCTATGAGTATGGGAGTGGGAGGATACTTTCTTACAGGGTGATAATGGGTGTCAGATTTTTGTGAGTGTGTTGATTGTGGAGTTCTTAGGTGTGAGCGAGGGAACTAGTGTAGCCCAGCCCTAGATGAAAAAGTGAAAAACAGGGTGCAACAGCAATCGGTGCTTCTTTTGTGGGAGGAAAAGAAAAAAAAAAAGGAAGGGGATTTGTTGCATGATGCGATGTTGGATAACTAGTGGTGGAGTAGTATTTAGATATTAAGTGCATGGGAATGAAGGGTAGATGCTCAGTGCATCCCCTAAATATGCTAAAATTTTTAAACAAGTTGTGGAAGTGATGAGGTTTTGTTCCGGAGCACTCATAAAAACTCGATTAATGTGAGCCATATTGTGATGTCGTGTAAATGTAGAACAAAGTGGTATGAAAAACAGGATATATTATATATGTATATTTGAGACATTTATAAAGGGTGATGTTGTATGTTTTGTGATTTGGTGTAATCATCGTAAATCATTTGTGCACAAAGAGCGCAGTGTGTTGTTGGTAAGGTGTTTGGGATCAAGTAGGATAATAAAGCCAAAAAAGAGGGGGGGGGAAGAAGGAGGAGAGGTGTGTGGTGTGGGTGGAAGGTGTGGTTACATACAGGTTGGGTGCTGGTTCGGTGGGATGATATCGTCCTGGAAAGTTGAAGGATGTTGGGTCGTTGAGTGACATGGGTTTGGGAGAATAAATCGCTGAATAGAAATTCTTTGATAATGTAATATAGGCCTTGAACGAGACGCGCTGTAGTGGGGCGCAAAATTCCAGGTGTCCGAAACTTGCGCTGATTTTAAAATAATCCTTAGGGATTGGCCCCGTTGGAATCCTTCCTTTTTTATGATGGCAGGAAGTGCCACATGATAAGTCCGGTGTGAATGCGTTTTTGAAAACGTAACCTTCTTTGTTTAAACATATGAAGGATATGAATGAGGTTCTGAGGGCTCAAGAATCATAATAAAATGGGGGGGGGGGGATATGAAGGGGGTTGCTATAGGTGGACGGATATAGATCGTATGCTATACGCGAGCGGAGTGGGGGTGGAATTTACATGAAACACAAAGATTACTGGAGGAAATTGGCACAGGGGCGAGCAGCGAGATGAAAATTTAGAAAAAGGAAGAAAATAACTTTGTGACATGAAACGATGTGAGAGGGTTTGGTAAAAAGTCCTTAAGCTAGAGGTGTGTGAAAGGTCGATTGAGAGGAAGAGGGAAGGGGAGGGAAAGGGGGGGGAGGGAAAAAGAAGGGATGGGTGGGTTTGGCGCTGCGTAGGGGACAGTGTACAATCAAACCAAGTCACAAGATGGACGTGTATGGATGGTAAAATTATTGTGAAGATTGGTGAAAAGATGGTTGAAAGTGGTTGTTGTTGGATTGGGTGGTGTTCAAGGGTCGGAGTGGCAGTGCCCTTATAGCCCAAATGATATCGCATAAGAACCTTGGCCTAAACCTACTTAAAAAGCCTACGCAAAAGTCGATTGTGGACACATGGGTGCCAGAGCGCGCATCGTAGAGTGTGAGGTCAATATTCATGTGAGAAGGGGTGAAGGGGGGGTGCAAAGTAGCCTATGGTGTAAGTATTTTTGTTGGTGTCAGTGAAATGTATTGGTTACTGTGAGTATTGTGCATCTGTTGTGGTCATTGTTTTGTGGTAAGTACTGGAAAATAAACTACGGTGGTCGGGTGGAGGTGTAGTTAGTGAATTTGTCTTCAAAATTGATAAGTGAGGGCATTGTAAGTTAGGTCTGTGTAGTCGTAGTGGTGACTTTTGATGAATATACAAAAGTAGTCTGAGGTGGCGGGGCTAGTGTGAGAAACGTACAGTACTTGGAGCACAAAACGCGAAGTTCTTGGAGTTTGAATTGTTATCGAGAAACGTGAAAGGTGAGTTGGTAGAGCTAGATGTGTTCGCCAAAAGACGCGTGAGGGATGTTAGTTGGGAGAAAGTTAGGCATTGTACCCTAGGTTGGGTGGTATAGTAATCAAAACGGCAAGAAGTCTGGGTACTTTGGTGGTAAGTGACCATAGTTGTTTGAGTCGATGTGTGGGGTTGTGCTCGTCGGGAGTAGAGAGCCAATCTTGATGTTGTTTTGTGTTTTTTGCGGGTTGACAAGAAAGTTGTTACTAAGTGGTGTGTTGAATGAGTGATGAATTTCACACTCTGTGAGGAGACAACTTTTTTCATAGGGTTAGTTTTGGTTAGGCTTGGGTGTAAAAATCGAGTATGTGTGGTCATGGGGGGTCTGTGCTCATAGCTGCTAGAAAAATGAAAAGGACACAAAATGGGTTTTGAGAGTAGCTTTTTATGAAGAAATCAGTTGTTGGGAGATATAATGAGGAAAAGAAGTTAGAGAAAAGTCACAATTAAAGTAACATATATACAATTGAAACTGTGTCCTTCCCGACGAATCATCGGGGGGGGGGGTGCCCTAAAAAAAGGTCCAGCAAAACGCAAGTAAAGCGAACGGCCCTAAGTGGGGCCGCAGAGTGTCGGGATGTGACATGGAACGGGAGGTCCTTGAGCTTTGGTTTTGTGGAGCGTTAAGGCAAATCAGGTGTAAGCGGCCCAATGCCGGGGACCGCGTGTGTTAGAGGGCAGCGTTGGAGTGAGATTGGTGAGGATTGTCACGCTTAGTCTGAATGGGTTTCCGGCGAAGAACCATTGTTGTAATCACTCAATGGTCCAATGAACATTGTTTCAGTTCAATTTATATGCACGACATTCATATGAGAAATAGACGAAAAAAATATTTAGTGGAATAACTTGGAGCAGAAAATATTTTTTGAAAACGAAATACGGAATTAATAGAAGTTGTTTTATTAGGCCAGGACATTGGGTAGCCATCTACCCTACGTTATTGCAGTGTGTGCAAAATTTGAAGGATTGCGATTCTTTTTTGATAATAGCGCTTTAATGTATGTATCTTCATGGGTGTTTCCTTAGGTGTCGTTTAACAAAAAGTTACATAGAGATGTGGGGGTGTGAGGGATTTTTATGAATTGGATGGGGACTTGTTGTGCTAGAACGTATGGAGACAACAATCATTTTGAGTGGTTTACGGTTCAATTGTGCATACTAGTTTTTGGGGTTTAATTTGTAGTTCCTTTTGGTCCATTGCTAGCTCGCGAGTCAAAAAAGCAAGTTGTGGTGAATCGAGCTGGGTTTAAGTTGTTGTGAGTAATGGGTGTTCGAACGGTGGATTGCAATGCGTCAAGTCCTAGAATTCTGATAACAGGTCGCCGGCTGAATGCTCAAGGAAGAGGTAGAGGTGGGTGGGGGTTTTGTTAGTAATAATATATGATGGACGAATAACGTCATTTGGTCTTGGGAGATCTTGAAATTGGAAGATTCTAAATCAGATGGAGTGTTTTCTGTGAAATCGTTTTTAAAATTATTTGGTGGAAAAAGCTTATCGTGGAAAGGAGCAAGATCTGAGATTTAGGGGTAGTGGTTTGGGGTAATTGTTTTAGTTTGTGGTGTGACAGTTGTAGACCGAAAGGGGAGATATCACGCGGGTAAACACGCGTTTAGATTGGAGAAACTATAATGTCGGACTTGTAGAGATGGCAGATGGCGCCTACACACCGCTTTGTGCTATAGACATGTAGTGATATGGAATATTGGATTGCATTGCGAATGAGTCGAATTGATTGTTTTGATTGAATCGGTTAAGGGATTTTTTAGCAAATGTCCCGAGGGAGTAATGGACAGGTAGTCGCCGTTGTCGCCTTGGTAACATAATGTCTTGGTACGGTCAGCAACCCAGGTGGGGGTAGAAGTTGTGAGGGGGGGTGTTATAAGGTAGGGGGTTGAGTCGGTGTAATGTAATAGATTGTAGGTTACCTTTATTTGTGTAAAAAAGAGTTCATGAAAAACAAGATAATGGGGTGTTAGTTAAAGCCTTTATCTTTGTGCGAAGTTGACGTGTGTACTCGTGTGTCCATTCACAGGGGATTGGCCAAGCGGCGTTGCCCTTGGATTTTGTGTTTAAAATAGGTATTAGGAACACGGGGGGGGGGGACCTCTCACTCTTTTGAATAAGTTTTGAAACTCATATAGCAAGGAGGGATTCGGTTATCAATGTTTGCTTGTAGTGGATCGCTGGATTATACTAGTTTTCCGTGCACGCGAGGTACGGAGGGTGCGCGGGGGGAATGTTTCCCTTAATAATATTTTAACTACATACAGATTTAAGTTTTGAAAATAAAAAAATAGCAAAATTTGTAACTAATATTATTTTTTTGAAAGATTAAAATAAATAAATTGTTCATCCTATTATTAATCTATATAAAAAATGATATATATATATATTAATATATATATATATATATAATATATATACATCCCTATATATATATATCGGCTAGAAAAGTAATAGTAAAATATACTGACTAGTTTAAGTGAAGATCCTATATCTTGTAAAGCTTATCATGTTTTTATCTAAATGAAAGAAAATTTTCCTTTATAAAAAAAGTTTGAATACTCTACATTATATATGATAGCATGTACTCCTAATTCTATTGTAAATAAATTAGTAGTTCAAATAGGAAGATATATAAACGAAACATGCAAAATACAAAAATATTACAGTATATTTTTCAATACAAATCATATGATGCAGAAGGCTACTACAAGATATCATTTGATAACTCCTCCAATACACAAATAACATATATTTTATCTATAGTCTCACGCATTATAATTACATAGTACATTATAAGAATAAATCAATTGATGAAAATTCTAGAATCAGTAATTCCAAAGAATCAGACATTCCTCCTTTTTCAGAACTCATGAATTTTTGCTAGCACTCCTTACCCACGGACTTGTAATCTTCATATATCATTCAATGAATTGTGGATTGTTTGCATGTAATTGATATACAATTATTTAATTCCAACGGTTAATCAACTCTACAATGTTTCTCCATTTTTCCCATTTTTTTAGTTCCTGCAAAATCCTGGCAAAAGAAAAAATTTAACGGAAAAGAAAGACACTTATGAGATTTTTCAACTAAGAAACAAAGTTGAGGAAATGGAAATCATTTGTACTTTATTAGTGTTATTTTTATGTCTTTTCAAATTCCTTTGAAATAATACTAATTAACGTACAATTTAAATCTTAAGACTATTTCAAATTCTACTGATGTTTATTAACAAAGATTGTTACTAATGAAAGTGTTAAGAATTGCTGAGTCAATTACTAAGAATGAGAAGACAAATTATAGGTATTGTAATAGTTTGGTAAGGTAATACATGATTGTTTAATTTTAAAGCAATTAATCATGTATGACTCTGGACTTACAACAACCACTTTTCCCACATCCCAATCCCTTTCAATTTATGGTAACTGCAAAATTAATTAATTAAATTTTAATTTAACTTATACTTAAGGTATGCTAAAATAAGATTTTATCTAATATTATTAATAATAATAATTCAAAAAAATGTGAGAGGTTTTCATACATATTAATATTTATTATAGGTTGCATAAAAATTCCGATTATGAATACACTATATTATTTGATAAAAACTTTCATTGAGAAAGTCTAATATTTACTAATTAAAGTATTTTAATTTATCGTAGGGTAAAATGGTAATCAATTTACGGCTAAAAGCCTTTTCACTATTATTAATAATAATAGAATTAATCAAGAAAAATTCAAAAGTTATTATTAGTTTAATTACACTATTATAACATTTATTTATAGAAGGGTAAAAATCGTAATTCACTTTTGACTTGGATTCTTCCCAATTATATATAATGATTATTATTTTCATTTAGAGAGCAGATTTGAGGATGATGGTGATATGATTGTTGGTTTAAATATATCCATATCCCTGTGTTCATTTTCTACCTCTCGTTGACTGTGTGATATGAGGTGATGGTAATATCTTGTTGATTTGTTGTACCACTTTTTTCATCATCATTCTCCTTTAATTAACACGGCATCAATATGAGGATGGGGAATGGTGTTTGTTGGTGGTGCATCAACTTGGTGGCAACATCATCCTTCCCAGGTCTTACAATGTTGGACTGATTTTTGAAGGTTTGGGTAATGTTTCACAGTAAGTTGTTTGATCCTTCTTCTACAATGTCTAATCCTCCCTCATCGATTGCCTAAAAATTGAACAATGAATCATTAATTCTTGATAGCTGCAATATATCTCCCACTTAAGAGGACACTCATTACTCTAGAGGATTCTCTTTATGAAAGATTTTTTTGTCGAAAAAGGAAGGACATATAAAAAATGGTTAATATTTACGGTCAAACAACAGATCCCTAGATAACTATATTGGATTTGGGTCTCTCGAATACCCGAACAAAATTAAGAGTGCTTCATCATCTGGATATGTCCAGCACGGTTCCGCTACTAACACAGAAAATTACCTGACATTTCATAGGAATTAACATCGATGAGCTATGCCATATATCTAACAAAACAAAGACTATGAACCATATTCTTATAGAATGCTACGTGGCTAAAAAATGTAAAAGACCTATATGTCCTACAACACATAAATCAATTTAAAAATAACCAAGGAAAAGACTGGCTAAGACTCCTAAGGAACCTTAAGGTACATACAAAGCAAAAGTTCCTGAAGTGGCAAGATTTACTTCAATTTTTTGTGTGGATCATATTGCTAAAAAGAAATGAAAATTGTCATCAAAACACCAAAACTAACATATGCATTAAAAATCACTTAATCAAGCCATTGAGTTTTGCACACTCACAGGAGGCACAACCATTAAGGAAAAAATTATAAAAGACTTTTATCATATGTATAACCCCTATAAAAGGTTATAAACTAAACAATGATGACATCTCAAAAGGGAACCCTAGCAGAGTGTATCGGTTGAGTGCAGTAGAGACTCAAGTGAAAAGATAAATCGTAGGCTATGTGGCATTTCCTATGCAAATAATATCAAAGCAAAATAACAGCTCCACACAAACCCCATATAACTTTAGCAAAAGGACTAATTACTACTAGAAGTCAATATGAATGAAAGAACCTCATCACTCATTGAGGACGATCAAAATCTTATAAAAACATGTTTACTCTCACACATTGCAAGATCGCTCTGTTGCCTTGGGAGCCCCGCCAATTCCACCACACTTATAGGAGCAAACTTGGGTGGCAATCTCTAACAAGTGAGGGATCAAAGACTAAGGAAGATAATTACTTTTTGTGCTTGGAAGTTCCACAAGT
The DNA here is from genome assembly GCA_027704765.1 of Solanum habrochaites. Classification (NCBI taxonomy): domain Eukaryota; kingdom Viridiplantae; phylum Streptophyta; class Magnoliopsida; order Solanales; family Solanaceae; genus Solanum; species Solanum habrochaites. Next base: position 73,445,458 of record JAKWJA010002489.1, on the reverse strand, counting down.
ATTTGTTTAGAAAAAGGAGTAACCTTTTTTTTGTTAGGACGCAAAGGTAATCTACCATTTCTACTAATTGTAATAGTTATGATCCCATTGTACCCCCCCCCCCCCAATAACACTATTAGCAGGCGTACAATTCTGTCTCTTTCATGTACTGATACATATTAATCATTAACATAAGTATCTTTTATAAAATAAAATAAAAACATAGAATTGTACCCAAAAGAGGACAACTTCATATATCTTTTTTTTCTTGAACTAGGAGTTGAAAGATTGATTGTTCATCTAAATAATGGAGGCTATATAAAGAACTGAAGGCCAAAGACTCATCTTCAAACTTATAGATTTCACATCTCTTGTATGATAACTTTGTTAAAGTGAAAACTTAACAATCAAACTTGTAAGTTATTGATGTCGTTTACTTATTAATGATGCTATTGTCCTCTTGTATGGTAAGTTTGTTAAAGTGACAACTTTACAATCAAACTTGAAAGTTATTGTCGTTGTTTTCTTATTAAAGATAATATTTTCCTTTTGTTATTATAAATATTCTCTAATTTATACATATTAGTTAATTTATATTTAGAAAATCTAAACATTGTTCGAAATTTTCTTCCCCTTTTGAATGTTTCTTTTTTTTTAAAAAAGAAAATTAATACTAAAAAACTAAAAATATTTTTTATAAAACATTCTTTCTATATTTTATATTGCTAATTGTATCGATTTAATTATCGTTCTATCGCTTTTTCTAATTTATCTTTATGTTAGAACAATCCCTCTACCATAATATGTAACTAATTGATAATCTAATAATTATTAACTCTTTTTTGTTTCAATTATTTTTTTGTTTATTACAAGACTGATAAGGTCACATCATGTACTAGCCCTAACAAGGTCAGAATGTTAGATCATACACAAATAATAAATCACATACATGAGTAGAAACATGTATAGGTACTATCAAGGAATCAGACAACATATATATTCAGGTACATATAGCAAAATAGGCAGATGCATAAGAATAAGTAGATCCTAGATCAACTAAAATAACAGTATGTAAACAAAAAGTTGAAATAATACATGTAATATTTGCATTTAAAGCCTCAACATCTTTTCTACCTAGAAAAGTATAGTAATAGACACATCAACTTCTGGGCCGCGTGCTTCTACCTTCATGCCCTGTCTATGCTCTATCCCGTTCTATTTTCTTTTTAATTTTTTTATCCCAATCAAATTTGTGAAGCTAATAGCCTGCCCAACCGATCGTACATCCAGCCACCTAGAAAAACCATTATTTGTTATTAGATCAATATTTCACAAGGAACATCAATAACTAGATTAATGTGAATATCATAACAAAATGAATAATGTTTGAGTGACCACCATAAATCGAATTATATATCCAAATTAGTCATTCGAGCATCTAGTGTATTTGAATACAAAAAAAAGTAAAGGTAAACCATATGTAAAATTCTTTTACATTAAGTGACATTAGCCTTAGATGAGAAGTTCACTATTAAACTTAAGAGATAAACAAGTAAGAATCATCTAGCATTCCACAAAAATAATTTATACAGCCACGATCCAGATATGGATGTCATGAAACTACCTATTCCAATCAGGACGAGTAATCCTCAACCCAACCAAATAAAGAGATGCGAATGACACAGAAATAAGATAAAAGTGGAAAAAACTATCCATTTAATTATAATCACAAATGTAGTGGTCTAGTGTAACAAGCACTAATTCATAATGTGCGAATGAAATGAAATTGTAATTCTCATTGGCGTTGTTTGGCCTAAGTGAAACAAAGCAAGAGAAGAAGAGACTGGACTCCTGACCAACAAATTGTAGAATCAAGTGAATACCAATCAACATATCTCAGCATTAACAAATAAACAAAGCAAACCGCTAAAATGAATACTCCTTTTCAAATCCTTTCACCCAACCAAACCTTCTCGAACTACAACCTGCATAGAAATTAGCCAACCTAACAGTTTCACAAAACATAGTTCACAAGGCTTGATCAAATACTTCAATAGTCATCAACTATGTCAATCATAAGTAACGAATAGATCAAATAGTTATGAAATATTGCACAAGGTATGACTATTTTTACTTATGTATCAATATCATAATGGTTCATGCCTTGTTTCAATATTTTGGATCGATTTTTTCAAGATCCAAAAGTTTGTTCAATCACATTGCGCACAGATAAATGCCTATAATTAAACAATTCTTTTACATTTAAAGTCTCTCTTTCACTTCTTTTGTAATCTTGCAAATGATAGCGTAGTCCTTTATATAGAGATAAAAATCCTTTTGTATTTCGAAAACTAGCATCAAGAACATAATATTTATCTACAACACTTCTAAAAGAATAATACAGCATATGTGACTGTAAATGAGACAACTTCTATAAATAAATATATTTATGCTAAGGTTTAATCTTCTAAAGTTATCAATGTGCGGAAATAATTGGTGACATGGTTCAACAACTGCATTCTCAATTAGTTTACTGGTCCATGTCCAATACCTTCCCCAACCAGCAGCACACAGGTAAATCAGATATCAAAATCACAAGACACATAAGACATTTTGTGATGTTCTTCCTTGGCGATTACGATATTGTTTTGTGCCACAAAACCACTTTAAGGAACCTCCCCCTTCAATATAGTTTCCACAATCACAACCCATCCTAGCAAATAAAACATAAAAAACCAAGATTAGTTTAAATCTACCTAAAATCAATTAGAAGGCATTATCAGAATTCCCTCGTAATGTTTGTAAGAATACATAAAATAAGTGCTATCCACGAAAATGCCACCCTAAAATAAATACTATATCTTTAAACAAAAGTCGATAGTGAGAATAATTAATACTATAACTTGCAATAAAATGTAAATGTGCACTTGTAGGCCATAAAAATATTTATTAATTGTTTGAAATTTCCTTAACCAAGGTCAAAATCCAGTATTATGTCAAATTTTGGAAATGTACACTCACATAGTTTTTTATTGTATAAAATAGGGTGCCAAATCGTTGTAATTGCCCTCGACAACTATATTAACAAATGCTGGTTATATATTTCAAGTGGAATATTGAGAAGTTTCAGTGCCGAGTGGTGACTCTCATGCGTGCAATGGTGGTTAGAAAATACTCAAAGGCTCATCATTGTGACTCGTGTGGTCCGATGCTCAATTGTCAACAACTTATTTTTTGTGTTAAGATCAAAGTAATGAGATGACAACTATTCAGGAATTAAAAACCGCATAGATTCGTACATACCATGGATGTCCCAAAGTAGTTCCTGACCCTACCATATCAGCCTAGATGTATTGTTGTGTTCGACCATAAAACCCTATGTTCTCGTATGATTTGTTTAATACACCATTGCTTTCAACTAAGGAAATAACAATCCTATTAGCTATGATACTCACTATCACTGCTTATTGCCTCATATCTTTCACTACTCTTACACGTAACCCATATATAGAAACAAACACTACAATTCGTGGAGACCATATTAAACTTAGAAGTAAATACACTAAGATAAAATTGACATGACCCTCAATTTTAACGAGTTTAAAAGAAAATCAACTAGTTAAATTTATAAGAATCATGAAATTTTAAAAGATTTACCATTTTTATTAACTGACTTATACGAATATTGGCTTCCCACAGATTTGAGTCCAAACTTTTTATTGAATTTTAATCAAACAAAAAAAATTATAAGTAGTCCATTTAACTAATATTAACATTATTGATTCAATTTTTCCCCATCCCTCAACTCCATTGAATTGATCCTTCTTTATCAAGTTAACGAATATTGCGAGTACTATTGGGTTAAGGGAGTGCGGCATCCACTAATGAAAATTTTCTTTTATTAGTATTATGCATAATCATGAGATTTTGCAATTAAATCATCAGAACTTGCTCAGAGTAGATATCAATCTCGTTATGTGTTGACGATTGTGCTTATTCCTGTCTCGTTTCTTTTTTTTTTCTTTTGCTCCCTTCTTTATTTCGCTCTTCCATTCAAGTGTTCCTTCGAATCATTGATATTCCCTTCACTTGTTTGTAGGTCTAATTTTTTTTACGCGGGAGAATCTGGGGTGATCCACAGATACAAATCACACGTGATCCTTTTCCACTAACCACTCCTAAACAAAGCCAAAAAAAAGATACCAGAATGACCTCCAAAATAGGTCAATATAAGAGACCTCATGAGGTCGCTATTTAAATGAATATCGTTTTTTTAAAAAAAATGTAGGGAGACCTCCGTGAGGTCAATTTATGAAATTTTTTTTTTTACCTGACTTATTAAAAATTTAAATTTTTACTTAATCTAATTCTCATAAAATAGAGACCTCATAGTCTCGTAATTTTTTAACTATTCAATTAAATTAATTATTATTTTCATTTACAAGAGAGACCTCATAGGTCTATGCCTATGTTAAATTAAAAATAATAATTTAATTTAATTGATAGTTAAAAAGTTAGAGACCTCATGAGGTGTCTAGGTCCTCTTAAACAAATAACAACCCTAGCCAAAATTTAAAATAACTCTCTTTCCTTCCCCCTCTCTCTTCGTCGCCGCCCTCTCTCTTTCTCGTCGACCTCATCAGAATCCCTCTCTGCTTTCTTCTCGTCGACCCTCGTCTCGTATCGTCCTCCTTCTCTCCGACCCTCTCCTCTCTCTGTATCGACCCTCTCTCTGTATCGTCCCTCTCTCTCTCTCATCGACAGCTCTCCGCCTTCTATCTCTCCGCCTCCAGCATCGTACTTCAGCAGGTGGAGGTCGCGCGGCTCCATCCATCTCCGCCATTTGCATTCGCCCTCAGCAAGCAGCGTTCCCCTTTGTACTCCAGGTAAATTTATTTATTTTTTTGTTATTGCACTAAAAATGTGTTAGATCAATTGAGATGAGGTGTTTGCGGTTCATTTGTTGTATTATGATATATTTATATCTCATTTGATTTATCACCTTTGCACATATACTTATGTTGTTTATGATTGATATCATCTGGATTTTTAACTCTTAACATCTCTTTTTTCATCAAACAAAACAATATTGGGAACTTTTGTGAATTGAAAATTGTTTTTTTTTTTTCAATATTACTCCAGGATTTCTTGTTATAAGAAATAGTTCAATATTTGATCCAGTGCTCTTTCATTAAAGAAATGGTTCATATGTTTCTTTTGCAATTCCTCTTTCCAATTGTCTATTTATTGTTCATTCAACCTATTGCGTTAAACAGAAAATATTAGTTAATAAATAGGCAACAATACAATCACAACAACAAGGAGGTGCAGTGAACTTAAAATCATAACTATCATTGAATATGCTTGAAAACTGAAAAGACAAATAAAAACTAAAACTACAATGGCGATAGCATTTGGTTATAAAATTTGAGCCATGTGCAAATGAGAAAGACAAATAATTCTTTATATCTAAATGGATACTATCACTTAAATGAGGATACCAAATTAATAATTGGTTTAATTACAACAGACTAATGAAAACACATTAAATTAAATATATATTAGCATTGTTAAAGAATGCAAACTTGTCACATTATCAACTGCACAGTTGACTATATTAATATGTATTTATTTGGGCTATTTGTGTTCCTGTAATCCAAGTTATTATTGCTGGGAATCTCACAAAAGATGTTAAGTTATTTGGTTAATTTTAAACTAAACTCAATAAACTTAGAAATGTGTTAAGTTATTTGGTAAGTTAAACTTGTTACAATAGTATAAGAAATTAAGTTAGAAAATAACTAGTTTAGAATTAGAAAGTTCTTAAGTTGGTTACTAATTTACATTGGTTTACTATAGTGTTGGAATAAGTCAAACTAAACTAATTAGACTTTTTTTTTTTTTAAAATTTTGTTCAGTTGGTTTATAAGTTAAAGTTGTGACTATAGTGTTGGAATAACTAAAACTACGAATTAGATTTAGAAATTTGTTAATTTAGTTAATAAGTTAAACTTGTTACTATAGTATTAGACTTTAGTTAAAACTAGACTAATTTAGACTAGAAATTTTGTTAAGTTGGTTAATAAAGTAATTTGTAACTATTGTGTTATTATTAAGGGTACACTAACTAATTAAACTTGGAAATTTTGTTAAGTTATTTGGTACAGTTAACTTGTTAAATTTGTTGTTCATTAAATTCTTACCTTATGTAGTGCTTGACAAATTTAATTTATGATTCTTATGTAGATGGATCGTGTTGATGGATAAATATTACTAATTTGGTCGAATGGGCTAAGACCTAATTTGTAGAAGGTGTCATTGGTTTTGCTGCATTACTTGCTTCAGAGTGGATTCCCCCCTGTTCTGGTGCTGTCCCACTTTCCCTCCTCGCCCATCCTCAAGCTCAACCTACTCACTAATGCAATGTATGGTCAACAAGAAAGAGGCCCATATACAGGAAGTTGATGACGAAAGTGATGATTCTGTGGCAAACACACTACCACATTAGTGAATTTTAGACTTGGTGAAGTTAACTTATGGATCCATTTTGTTAACTTTTAATAATTTTGTGATGGGAATTATTTGTTTTGTAAGACATATAACGTGAATGTATATATAACTTTATGGATATCACGGTTTTTTGTTTAATATATAATTATGTTGAAGTGAGTTTCAATTGAGTTGATAAGAGAATTTTAGTAAATGTATTTGCTTCAATGAGTTTTGAGCTCTTTAGTTGATTGGTACTGAATTAAAATGATAGGTGATTGATCAGCCGCAGAATAATAAGTTTTCTGCCATTTTGTTTTCCAGAAAAAAGAGAATCTCATGAGGTCTCTTTTTGCATTATTTTCCAGAATTGTTCATAAAAGAACCTCACGAGGTCTCTTTTTGCATTAATTTTTCCAGATATTCATATAGAGACCTCATGAGGTCTCGATTAACTTTTCTATTTTATAAATGCAGAAAGAGACCTCAATGAGGTCTCTCTTTTTGTTATTAATTTTTTTCAGCGATTTCATAAAAGACCTCTCATCAGGTCTCTATTAATATTTAATTTTTATAATGCAGACAAAGAGACCTCATGAGGTCTCTTTTTCTGCATTATTTTCCGTTAAATTTCATTATGGAGAACCTCACGAGGTCCTCTAAAAATAAATCAGAAAATAGACCTTATGATGTCTCGCCTTTAAATAAATATAAATTAAATTAAATAATACTAGCGACCTAATGAGGTCTCTTATTAAAATATAAAATTAAATAATATCCATAACAATTGTGACTCATGATTCCGATATACAAAAATAAAATTAAATTAAATATACAATCGTGACCTTCAAAAAGGTCTCTTTTTTATTTTATAAAATACGATAAATTTGTTTGGTGACCTCGTGAGGTCTCCGTTTGGCTACCTCATGAGTGTCTGTAAAAAAGTGACCTGCATTTTTACTGACCTAACCCCCCGTTGAGGTCTCTTTTTCGTGTCCTTTTTTCCCGACAGAGACCTCGTGTGTTTCTCCTTTCTAGGTCTCTTTTTGACCTTTTTTTAGTAGTGACCATTGTCGTGGTTGATATTCACACTCATATGTTGATATACGTTTTCAGTATTAACAGGATTATCGTCACAAAAAATGGCATCCTCCACTTCAGTAGGTTTACTTATTGTTGGGTGTGAAAACATACATTGTACTGTAGACAACATGGTTACCTACGACAATTGATTTTCCAAAAATCTCATCAAATAATTCATAGTGATTAAGTCCTTTAAGTTTGACTTTGGAAATATTAACACCTTTATTTCTTTTTTCCTTTAAAAGATATAAAGTAAAATGTCACATTTTATAAAAAGTCACATAGTGAAAAGGAAAATACACAATACTAATTAGACAAGATTACTGCAACTCCACAGATTGTCTCCAAATATCAAAAGGACAAGTAACTGTGTTTGTTTCCGGATCCCAACCAAAATAAGTCCTTGAAATCCTTTATATATTTCTTTAATCCTATACATTTTGTCTTAATGCTGTTTTCATCATAATAGTCTTAATACTTGCCAGTTTTAGGTCGATGATTACCCTCCAATGTGGACCGTTGATTCTAGAACCATTAAAAAAATATTTTGTTTCATCGTCATTTAAGAACTTGATGAGCGATTATATGTTCTCCTCTGACCATTTTTCAACATTTTAATCATAGGGTTTACTCATTCTTTTACATTTCTACAGTATAATAATAATATGATTAAAAGAATTGGATTTGTTATGCTCACTTTGATTTACATCACATGAACACCAAAATACTATTTAAATTTTAACTTATGCTTACCATGTTAACTGATGGAGGCGCAATCACTGAATTTTAATCTGAAATTCCAAAATCATCTTGACAAGTTATGGGAATTGTATTCTAATCTCAAAAAATATATAACAAAAGTAACTAATAATAAATAAGAACATAGGAAATTCATATATATCTTTATTCCTAAATTTAGTTAATCAATTAGAAAAAACAAACTACAAATCTAGTCATAGAAATTAAAAATTAAAAGAACAGAGGATATTTCACTCGCCATAAGATGATAGAACACTTATTGGTCAATTTCATTTGCTTTGTTGTTCAAACGGATATAATACATAAAAGTACCTACTCACATAATTTTCTCATAAGTTTTTTGGCTCTTCGAAATTTTATGGTTGAGCATAAGTAATTATGCATTTAATCTATCCTACCTAACTTTCACTTCATCAATTTATTGGAGTAAATGAAGAGAACACCCTTAATTGGATCTTCAAAATTTTATGATTGAGCATAAGTACTTACGCGTTTTAGCCTATCCAGCATTTCACCGGTTCTTCACTGCATCAATTTGATCTTCTTTGTTGTTCAAATAGATATAACTATAATCTATAATAAATACAAAACCGTAGAAGTAATAAATTATATGTTGGAGTTAACAAAGAGAACAAATTTATTACTCAACAATCGATTGATGTGAGTTAAAGTGAAAACATGTTGGTAACAATAATAAATGTTATGTCGGTGATTTTCTCCCAATATAAAGATTTATGGGGTTAAGACATTGGAGGTGAGCTATCTCACATTTCAGTTGTGGATTTGAAGATTGTATTCTATATTTGTATTATTTTTCAATCTCTTTTCATTTCCTTGATCTTAATTGCTAGAAATGTGGGTGTGAAAATTTGTATGCAATTGGGACTTTTGTGCTAAAAATAGACAAAGCTATTTGGGTGTTTAATTAACTGTTCTATTGTTTGTAGTTCCTCGTCTCCATGCTTGATTTCATGAAATAAGTTCAATCTAGTTTTTGTGTTTGAATTTATGGGTTGAGAGTGCACGCGCAATCATAGCTTCGGTTGATGCTCAAAAGAGATTCATTAGAGTGGAGAATTAGATAGATAATCCCATTTGGGCTTGGAATCATGAATTTGAGATTTAAAGATTAGAGTTTAGGATTTCATTGTTGGTACAAGCCTTTTTCAAATAAAAGTCTAAGTGAAGGTAGTGGGTTATTTTTTATTTGTCTGATTGAGATAGAAAAGAAATATCACAATACAAAATGTTTACATTGAAAGATAATTTGCGTAATTGAAGATGACTTAGACTATTAAAAGTGATTGATCTTGAATTGAATTGTAATGATTCGTTGAGTATTGATTGAATCTCAATTTTTTTCCAATTTTCGTACATACCTTGCTTGATATTGTCTTTACCCCCACTAGAAGTTTACTTATATTTTATTTCTGTACCATGTTTGTATAGGTTCAAACAAGTATCTAGTTAGCCTTAATCTGTTCAATTGACGTTACATTGTTCATTGCGGGATTTAACCCCACTCTTAGTTGAGTGTTTTTATTGACGACAACCTCTCATTCTTTTGATTAGTTTTGAGGAGTGATACAGGCTTTATTAATTAAGAGAGGAAGATATATAATGATGGCAATATTAGTTGTTGGTTTGTATCCAATGATGGCAATATTAGTTGTTGGTTTGTATCAAATGATGGCAATATTAGTTGTTTGTTTGTTAAGAGAGCGATTTACAAAATTTGATTTTTTTTTAAAGCAATAATTTTCAAAATAATTTTTTTAATGATTTTTTAATAAATCGTTGCCTAAGCAGCGATTTCTTTAACATTTATTTTAATTTTTTTATTAATTAAAAAAAAAGATAATTAAGAGCAATCGCTGCAAGTGCAGCTATTTTCTCCAATTGTTTTTTATCTTTTATTTAAAATTTTGATTTACATCTTCATTTTAAAACAAATCATTACCATATTTTTATTTTAGGCACTCAGTAGTACACAAACTTTAAATTTCCAATTTTCAACACAATACCATTAAAATTTTATTTTAAAAGGTTTAAAATAATTTTTTTTTTGTAAAATTGATTAAAAATAAAAGAATAATTTGGAGACCAATCGCTCGCTGCACTTGCTCTTAATTCTCTTTTGCGTTTAAATTTCAAATAAAAAGATTTTTAAAAAAAATATAAGAAATTTGCTGCTTATGCCGCGATTTTTAAACATATTAAAATGTTTTTCTTTTAATTATTTTTTAAAAAAACACAATTGCAGATTTTTGCTTTTTTCTTCAAAAACAAAAAAAAAAAACAAAACAAGCGAAATTGTTGCTCTTCTAGATATTTTGCCCTTGTGGTTAAAATAAAAATTCATATACCATTTTAAAATTTTTGTTAACATTTTATATTCTTTAGGCTCCGGACTCTATCTGTTGATATGTACATCTTTGTCATCAGCATTACCTTTAGTAAAACGGGCATCATATGAGGATGGTGATGTTCATGATGGTAGTGGTGGTTCCATCAACATCGGTAGCAACAATGATTCTTGTTGATTTACTAAAACATTTGTATCACTATTGTTACCTCTAACCAATTTTGAATGGAATCAAGGTTGTAGAGATGGTGATTGTGAATTACTCTTTTGCTTTCTAAGATTCTTACATGTTGGAGTGATTTTAAAGGTCTTGGTAATGGTACACTCAGGATGTTTGAACCTTCTATAACGTCTACCTCCATTTCGTTGATTGGATATGATTGAACATGAATTTTGAATTCTTGATAGCTGAAAACAGTTTTCCCACATAAAGGACACTTAATTGGTTCTAAATATGTCGACATTATGAGGAAAAAATAGAAAAGGAAGCAATATAAAAATATTAATATTTAAAAACAATACATCCCTAGATAACTATAATTCAATTTGGTCTTTCAATGCCCGAATAAAATTAAATACTTCATCTAGCTATGCCAACACGGTTGGCTGCCTATTAGAAAATACCTATAATCTATAAGAACTAAAGTTGATCATCTATGGTTGATCAGCTATGCTATATATGTAACAAAATAAAGAATATAGACCATATTTTCATAGAATGCTACGTGGTAAAAAATGACCTATATGTCCTACTACACATCAATCAATTTAATAATAATCAAGGAAAAGATTGTTGGGTTCTAGCAAAGTGTGAATGGAAAATGAGAAGAAGAAAAATGGAAAAGAAGGGAAAGCAATTTTGGAGGGAAAAATGAAAAGTCATTTTCAAAGTTCAAATGGAAAGTCATTTCTCCCATACTAGTAGAAGAAAAGAAATTGTTGTCCTTATATTAGGAAACACTTCCTTTACTTTTTAAATGGATAAAAAGAAGGTGTACCCTCGCGCCATCGCTCGCTCGGATTTGGATTCGGATTTGAATTATGAAAATGATATCAATCTCATTAATTAAATTCTTTTTTTTTTTTTGATTTTCTTTCTCTTAAAAATTAATTCAGGATGTTAGTTAATTAGTTAATTAACAAAAATAATTTAATGTAACGGAATTTACTTAAATTCGCGTGTGATGGTAATGTTTCGAAAAGTCGTTACTCTTCCCAAAAGACACAACGGTCTGGAAAAAAGCGGGTCTGAACATATTTTTTGAATACAATTTTCCTTGAATAAAAAATGTCTATAATAGATAGGTTTTTTCCTTTTTTAATAAATTAACAACACTATGAAAAATTTACACTTCTCTCTCTCCTGATTCTCTCTGCATACATTTTCTCTCATAAACAAAAATTATCGATTGGCTGAGTTTGTGTGTAGCTTGTTACTGTTCTTACATTCGCTGAAGTTATTGAAGTTTGAGGTACCGCTACTTCTTTAACAATTTAATCAATTTTATCTTGGGAGAAATTAATCTGCAGTCTCGGGTAAAGTGAGGGATTAATTTTCTTAAGAATACATAGTAGTTTCTGTGAACTCGAATTAAAAGTTTTTTCTGTCTATTTCATCTTGTTTCTTTTTCTGTATTTTTTACTAACCTTAGTACAGATGATAACAAAGATTAGCTACGACTCTTAAGTAACCTGAAGGTACGTACAAAGCAAAAGTTCCTGAACTGGCAAGATTTACTTCTATTTTTCCTATGGAGCATATGGCTAAAAACAAAAGAAAATTGCCATTGACCACTAGAAGTCAATATAGACTGCACGAACGCAATTACTCTTTTGAGAACTATCACACACCAATTCTTATAACAAACTATGTTACTACTACGTGATTTGGCAAGGAACTAATCGGCTGGTCCCCTGGGAGTTTGCCAATTCAATACACTCCACTAACACCGTGTTTAGGGAAAGAAACACCGGTGACAAGATGCTCTACTATCAAGGGAAAAAATCAAGACTAATCAAGATAATTCTTTTTGTGCTTTGATACTCCATCGATGTTTTTTTCAAAAAAGTTGGACGTAGACAAAAGAATAACTTTTTTTGTTAGGCCACAAAGGTCATCTCTCATTTCTACTAATTGATAGATGACAAAGGTCATCTATCAATTTTACTAATTGTAATAGTTATGATCTTATCAATTCTACTAATTGTAATAGTTATGATCTTATTGTATCCCCCATAACATTACTAGCAGGCTTACAACTCTTCCACGTACTAATACATATTAATCATTAACATAAGTATGTTTTATAAGAAAATATAAAATTTTACCCAAAAGAGGACAACTTCACCTATCTTATTTTTCTTAAACTAGGAGATAAGATTGAATTGTTCATCTAAACAATGGAGGCTACATAATGAATTTAAGGCCAAAGACTCACGTTCAAACTTGTAGATTTCACTTGTATGATAGATATGTTTGTTAAAGTGACACCTTCACAACCAACCTTAAAATTTGTTATGTTTTCTTATTAAAGATACTATTGTCATCTAGTATGATAAATTTGTTAAAGTGACAGCTTGACAATCAAACTTGAAAGCTATTCATGTTGTTTCTTATTAAAGATATTATTGTCCTTTAGTCATTATAGATATTTTCCGATTTTATACATATTACTTAATTTATATTTGTAAAATCTAAACATTGTGAGAAAATTTTCTTCCTCTTTTGGACTTGCATTTTTCAAAAGAAAATTACTACTAAAAAACAGAAATCATCTTTTAATAAGAAGTTCTTATATTAATTGCTATTGCACTATTTTATTTTTTTGGTATAATAAAAATAATATATAATGATTTAATAGAAATTGATATTTCAGTAGCAATTAGTTCAACCCTTTTTTTCTTTCTCTTTCTACTTAGATGTATTTTCCAATCTATATAAATTTTGAATTAGATTATCACAATAGTTTTATAGTAAGTACTTATGAGCATTCATTTACTATTCTTTCATTAACATATATTTGCAAACTACAGTAATATTTCAGGCCTTATAATTCTTAAAAATTTACCTACAATAGTAAACAAAATCGTGATATACTAAAATGAATTACTATACTAGTATCCCGAATATGTGCTAAGTTAGCCCAACACTCCTTCTCTACCATCCTCCTTTATCTAAAACTGATATCACCGTCTTAGATAAATGTTTAAATGTAGTCTTCCACACAAAATGAGGAACTTCTAACATAAAAGAAGTGATAGTCTTCACATAACAATCCAAAACTGTATGGTAAGAACATAACCAATTGATACCCAAAATCACATCAAAATCCGCCGTATCAAGAATGATAAGGTCCACCCATGTATCTACCCACAACAAGGTCACAATGCTAGATCATACACTACTTATAAATCACATACATGAGCAGAAATATGTATAGGTACTATAAAGGAATCAGGTACTAGAAAAATAGGCAGTTCAACAATGTGCGAAATGAAAGAAAATTACAAGTCTCAGTGTTTTTGTTTCTCAAATATAACAAAGCATAAAGTAAGGAACAATAGGTTCCGCTAGAAACGCAAGTGCTCACTCAAAACTTCCTTTGACAATACTTCAAAATAGGAAGAAGGGAATAGAATCACATAGCCGGACTCTGAACCAATAAACTGTAGAATTAAGGAATGAATACCAATCAACATGGTTCTTAACAAGTAACCAAATAACAAGGTAAAATAGGATTGAAATGAATACTCCTTACCTATCAACAAAACCTTTTTAGGCTAAATCCTGCATAGAAATTAACCCAACCTAAAAGTTTCATTGTACATAGTTGTTAAGGGTTAATGAAATAGTTCAATAGTCACAATTCAAAAACCACCACATATCAATTATGTCAATCATAAGTAACAAATAGATCAATCGCAAGTATCAATTGCATCGAAATGTTAATAATCAACATACTTTTGCTGGAACAATTTCCTTCGATACAATATCGCCAATTGGAACTATTTCCCTTAGGATTTATATCATAACTCTTGCCGGAGCCATTTACCTTTGGCTTTATATTACATCACTTGACGAAGTCGTTTTCCTTCGACACAAAATTGCATATATCATCATTGTAACATCTCTTAACTCGAAATGACTAAGAATAAGCTAAGAAACAAAAAAATAATCATTTTTTAAAAGAAAGGAATAAATCTGGAAAATTTCCCAAGTTAAGGAAGTGAGTTTTGGTCATTTTCAAATTGTCATAACTATATAAGGATGAGTTATAGGTAGTTCTTGATATGGTTAGAATGTCCTTGGAGTGATCTTTCCAATGCCTTTGAGTTTGTGCATTTTCGATATCATATGAGGTAGATATGCCTATCGGAAGTTGGGTTGTTGGATTGAGGAAGGTCCCAATCCGGATTTAAGGAAGGGCAAACTAGTCTTTTCACCATTTAATTTCCTATTTCATTTTAGGTCTTTATTTACGGTAAACACCAGTTTTATTAGATTAGAAGGTTTAACTTTACGTTTAGGATTGGAGAAGAGAGAAGGGAAGAAGGAAAGGGAAAAAAGTCAAGAATTCGCTAACAACACCAAGGATGTACGAGTGGAATTCATCGGTAGTGATCCCTATCAAGGTATGTGAGATATTTCGCGTTGGGTAAATTCATTCACACACCAAACTTATTTCAATTAAGTGGTTTTAGAATTTCTATATGTTAATAAGTGAGTTCTTGATGAATCTATTCGAATTTCTATTGGTTGAGTTGTTTGAATGTCCATTGATGTTGATTCGTAAATTCCAAGTTGTTTTTCAAGTTAGATCTATTGGGTAGTTTGGAAAAAGAAATATGGAGGTTTAGACGATTTAAGATGAGAAAACTAGTAGAGAAACTCGTCAGACACACCTGGGAAGGGCCAGGAACGTCGCACACCCATAGCGCCAAGAAGGCTGGGGCGGCGCGTCAGCACTGCTCCCAAAATGAGTCCTAGTTGTTTGGGGTTGGCGCAACTCCCCCCCTCCAAATGCATCCGAATCGGCTTTTTTTTTTACCCAGTTTTCGTAGTTTAGCCCTATTACGTACTTCTAAGGTATATGAACACCCTCCAGTGATTCTAATTTCTTCAAATGATTTCTAAACACCTATGATTCCCCCAAAACAGGAATCATAACCTTGAATTCATAATTTTAATCAAGAAAAACTAAGATCAAGGTAAAAGAAGTTAAAAGTCAACTATAAAGTTAAGAAGCAAGTCCAAAGCAAAGTTATTCAAGGTTTTCAATAGTCTTTCATAAATATTTTAAGATTTGATTTATGACTCAAGTTTCAAGTTGAGTAAAGAGTAAAGAGTTGAAGTCTTCCTTCAAAGAAATATAAGGGAGTATTCCCTAAGAATTGATTTAAAGCTCAAGTTTCAGGCTTAGTAAAGAGTAAAGAGTTGAGTTCATTTCTTAAAAGCTATAAGGGAACTAAGTATTCACTAAGAGTTTCTCAATGTTTTCAAATTTAATATAGGAGGAAAATAAGATTTCCGAAGAGTTATGAGCAAGAAAACGGAACATAGATTCCAAGAGAGCTTTTTAAAGCTAAGGTTTTGAGCAATTATCTCAACCCAAAGAAGGAAATTGATTTTTTAAAACATGATCTAAGTACATTTTTGGAGTGTATTGAGCGCCGATGGGGATGATTCAATTAACTCAGATCTCCGATGAAATAATGTAGCCATCCGGGATATTAACAGAATCTTACTTTTGTAGGAGATCACATAAGTTACGCTCGTGGATCCACTAAGTAAGTAGTTCTAGCTACCCGGCAAAGTATAGGGAAAGTTCTGGCAGCCATGGGCACGACGTTGTATCATCACTTACGCCATACTTGCATTTTGTCGGTTAGAGAATCTCCTAAAGAAATTATATTACATTTATCATCACACGTTTATTTTGTCTGTTGCATTTTCTTTAAAACGAACATGTTTACATATTTACAAGCTTTTAATTTTGCTATTCTTGTTCTTATATTAGTCCAATATTGATAAGTTGGCATAGCCAATGGTAATTGTTCCTGTACTTACCTCTTTTCAAGATTAGATGTTTTTGAATTCCAATATCAGCGATACTCGCCATTCAATATACTGATGTCAGTTGGCCTGCATCATATGATGATGCAGACACATGTAACCAAGGTCAACATCATCCAATGCCTCGTTGATCCAGCTAAGCAGTTAGAGTAAGTGGTGAGCCTCCTTGCATTCTTGAGGACACATATTTATTATTTTTCAGTTTTTCCTTTATAAAATGTTGTGGGGTCTTTCCCCAGACTACTCTATAATTATAAGTCTAATAAAACAGTTAGACCGTCAACATTGTAATTTTGGCCTCTTCTTTGTAGGTGAATATTTTGCTATGAGACATTATTTTCATTTTGGCCAAGTTATTTAATTTAAGTTACTTTATAATAACGTTTTCTTCTATTGAGTTAAGTTTTCCAGTGAGTTAAGTAAGCTAGGCCAAGGGTCCGCTCAATTTCAGTAACGGTCATTGGGTGTCAGCCACGTCCAAGGTGTAGGCTCGGGGCATAAAGGCGTGTCTGTTGAGTCCTAGTTATCGGTGTGAAGCGCGCCACATTTATAATTAGGAGGCTACAACATTTTGATATTTCTAACTTCTTTCATATTCCTTTCGTACATTAGAGTTTATCTCTAAAAGTTTCTCGCCAATTCGTGCTTGCGTGTGTTTCAGATCATCATGCCCCTATGAAGAGAAGCAAGAGGTTGTCCATGTACGAGGATTGTCGATGAGCTAGATGAATCTAATGCCCCAAACATACAACCTCAAGGAGAAGTCACATATATGGAATTCTTTGAGGCTATCCGGATGTTTTAGACAAGTTGTGATTAATCAGGTTAGACATCATAGAGGATATCATCATGAAGAGGCTGACACTTAGAGGATTCGTGAATTCTTCAGAACGAATACTCCCAGTTTCACCAGTTCGAGCACTTTAGAGGATCCAATTTTTTTTTGCAGAGCTGAAGAACGTTTTCCATGTGATACATGTTGTTGATGCTGAAAGGGTTTAGATCGCTGCATATCAACCTTATAATGTGGCTAGGACTTGGTTCAACCAGTGGAAAGAGCGAAGAGATGACGATGCACCACATCCGAGTTAGGCCTCTTCTGAAGAAGCTTTCTTTACGTGTTTGTTTCCCCAAGAATTGAAAGAGGTTAAGTTACAGGAGTTCCTTACACTGAAACAGGACTCTCTGAGTATGCATGAGTATGGTTGAAGTTGACCCAGCTGTCCCACTTTGATCTTTAAATGGTTTGGGACCTGAGAAGCAGAATAAACTTAATTGTCGCTATCTTGGGTAGTGCCTCAAGCAAAGAGGGCAGAGCTACGATGCTGATAGGGGACATGGACATATCCAGGTTGATGGTTTATGTGCAACAGGTCGAAGAGGAAAAGTTGAGGGACAGAGAATAGTATAGAAGTAAAAAAGATAATATTAGGAATGAGTTTGGGCAGCAGAAGAGTGGTTCGAAACGACCACAGTTTCAGAAACAAAAGAGGTCTGCACCATCATTTGCTAGTGCTCTTACACCACAAACCAAAAGATGAGTCATCATTGCCACATAATTCGTCCAGACTGTAGAGCTAGACTGAACACATCCAAAATGTGTGGCACTGAAGGTAATTTTGACTCTGCGGTGCTAAGTGGGTAAACCCACATAGTAAATTTCGTAAATGAGCCAATACGGGTTGCTTTAATTGTGGTCAAGAGGGTAACTAAATGACGGAATGACCTAAGAACATGCAGAGTAGTGGAAATCTGGGAAACAGAGCCCAATCTTCATCACATGCTCCACCAGATAGGGTTTCACCTGTAGGAGCAACTTTTGGTATTGGCGGAGGGGCAAACCATCTCTATTTAATCATTAGCCGCTAAGATCAAGAGAAATCACTAGATGTTGTTAGTTGTCTGGTATGACGCAATTCTTTTTTATTTAAAAGTGTTTTTTTTTTTTTTTTTTTTTTGTCTTTTTTTTTTTTTATTACTTTTGATGTTTATGGTTTGCTAGACCATAAGCAAGTTTATCTTTTGTAACTCGTTAATTTGAAAATAAGTTTGAGATTCTTCCAGAAAAACATTGAGAACCCTTTTTGTGTTTCGACATGTAGCGACCTTAAAATGAACTAGGATGGATTAGATATTCACTTGTGTTTTAAGAGCTTTAAACTTGTTAATTTTAACAATTAAATGAGTTTATAGGTCAGGTTGGTTGAGTTTGAGGTTGAACATCAAGGAACGACCAAGACGTTCGGAGACTAGTCGTCTATGTGCTAGTGTGTTCTTATGTGTTTCGATTGAAGTTATGTGTGTTGTTTTAGGTATAGTCAATGGTGATTACCCTACAACCTATATGGACATGTTTCAGAGTTTAACGTCTGGGTACAACTCCCCCAAGGACCCTTTCACCTAGCCAAGAAGTTGTCTGGGCAACATAGTTAACGACCCCAATTGACGGTCAGTCAGTGCATTGATGGCTCGTCAATATGGGGAGTTGATCAGTACTGAAGGTTATGAATGTATGGGAGCTGCAGTCCAATTGGCGGACCCTATTGACGGCCAGTCAATCAATTGATAGCCAATCAATTGAGGGTGTCAATGGTAACCTGCAGTTCTGCAAATTTTCTCGGCCAAGGTAGGGGTGAATTAGTAAATTCCCCCCAAGTATTTTAAAGGTTACGGTCATTTGTTTTGTGTGTATTTAGATATATTAAGTATTTTAAATTTATTAAACCCTCTTATATAATTTAGGAGTGAAACTAAAATCCTTACGTCCCAAAGTTCTCTCTAAAAACCCCCCATGGAAGCATGAAGTGAAGATGGAGCTAGGGTTGTGGATTCCAATGGATTTCTTCTTCAATTCTCTTAGGATTTACTATAATAAGGTATGTGAGTTCTCTATCTAAGACTTTTTGTCACCTAAGAACCTATTTCAAAGTTTTCAAAGTTAATGAAAAAGTCAAACTTTCACTCTAACTCAAGGGTTTTTGCATGAAACGATTTCGAATCATTAGATGTGATACTATTAATTTTGTATTGATGTTTTCCAATGAAAATATCCATGAACCCTTGATCTTCTCAAATCCCTAAATATTGCTTATGATCTAATGTTGGTGGAATTGTGATTATAATGAGTTGTATGGTTGATTTCTATTGTCATTTATGCTATTATATTTTCAATTAATGGAGATGTTAAAAAATTGTGATCTTCGCTATTGGAAGAGGGTATGTTGACCTAATTTCCTTAATAATGTAGAATTGAAGTAGAATTCCTCTTGTGTGGTATGGTCCACTTATGGTGACAATGTTTACTTCTTGTTCTTATCGACATAATTATGTAAATTGTAGTAGTATCATGTTATGGTTTATGTGAAGGTGTAATGTGAAGTTGGTTGTATGAAGTAATTTGACTATGTGTAATGTTGTTATGGCTTTGAAGGCATTGGATTTAAGTGAGGTAGTGTTATGTTGCGTATGTATAGAGATGTATTATGATGTTAAGCATGTGATTCTTGAAGATAGCATGACTATTATATTATTATTAATTAAGAGAGAAGGATAAAATAGTGATGGTGATAATAGTTGTTGGTTTGTATCCATATCTTAGTCTTCATTCCAACCTCTATTTGAGCTAGTGTGATATGAGGGCAATATCTGTTGATTTTGTATGTACACCTTTGTCAGTATCATAACCTTTAATAATAGGGGCATCATATGAGGATAGTGATGGTGATGAATGGTGTTGTGTCATCACACTCGTAAGCAACATGATTCCTTTTCTTTACTAATACACATTTGGTATCACTCATGTTACCTACACCCCATCAGGAAGAAATATCGGTGGGTAGAAATGGAGATTATGAATTATCTCTTTTTCTTCAAGAGGTTCTTACATGTTGGGCTGATTTTGAAGGTCTTGGTAATGGTACCCTTAGTTTGTTTGAACCTTCTACAACGTCGATCTCCATTTCCGTCGATTAACTAAGATTGAACATGAATCATCAATTCTAGATAGCTGCAAATAGTTCTTCCACATAAACGACAATGGATTTGTTCTAGATGAGTCGACATTATGAAAAAAATAGAAGAGGAAGCAATATAAAAATGTTAATATTCAAGGTCAAACAACACATCCCTAGATAATCTAATTGGATTTGGTCTCTCAAATATCCAAATAAAATTAAGTACTTCATCTAGTTATGTACCCACATTTCATAGGAATGAACGTCGATCATATATGCCATGTATATAACAAAACAGAGACTACAGACCATATTTTTGTAGAATGCTACGTGATAAAAAATGTTGAAAGACCTATAAGTCCTCCAACACATAAATCAATTTTTTAAAAAACAAGTAAAAGATTGGCTAAGACATTTAAGTAACCTGCAGGTACGTGCAAGGCAAAAGTTTCTGAACAGACAAGAACTACTTCCATTTTTTGTATGGAGCATATGGCTAAAAAAGAAAACGAAAATCATCATCTAAACACAAAAACTAACATATGCATTAAAAAAATTACTTAATCAAGTCATTGTGTTCCACACCCTCATGAGAGGCGAAACCATAAGGGAAAAATTATAAAAAAAATTTATCATATAAATGCCCCCTATAAAATCCTATAAAACAAAACACCAAGACGCTCAAGGAGAACCTGGAAGGAGTGGTACTAGGGGGGTGGGTATTCTTAGAGACTCAGTGGCAAATGAATCGTAGATAGATGCTCAATTTCAGATGACCAAACATATGCAAAGCAAACTAACAACCTCACTCTCATGTAGGGACTCAATATTTCTTTAGTAAAAGGATTATTACCCTTACAAGTCAATATATAATGCAAGCAACTCATCCCTCCTATTGAGAACGATCATAAATCTTATACAAACTGTTTACTTGATTGGAAAAATCTATTGAGCTGTCTGGGGAGCCCTCCAATTCACCACACGTTTAGGGAAATAAATCGGGTGGCAGATGCTCTAGAAATGGAGGGATAAAAGACTAATCAAGATAAAAAAGATTTGTTCTTAAAACTTCCACCGGTGTTTGTTTAGTAAAAGTTGGACGTAGACACTGGAGGACCATATTTTGTTAAGCCAAAAAGGTTATCTACCACTTCTACTAATTGTAATAGTTATGATCCTATTGTATCCCACCATAATATTACTAGCAGGCGTACAACTCTGTCTCTTCCATGTAATGACACATTAATAATTAATATAAGTATCTTTTTCTAAAAAAACATAATATTTAATAAAAAAGAGGACAACTTAACCTATCTTATTTTTCTTGAACGAAGAGATTGTATATCTAAATAATGGAGGCTATATAAAGAACTTAAAGGTCGAAGGCTCACCTACAAAATTGTAGATTTACATCTCTTGTGTGATCAGTTTGTTAAAGTGACAGCCAAACTTGAAAGTTATTGATGTTGTTTTCTTATTAAATAAACTATTTGTCCTTTGGTATGATAATTTTGCTAAAGTTACAACTTGACAATCAAACGTGAAAGTTATTGTTGTTGTTTTCTTACTAAAGATACTATAGTCCGTTTGTTATTATAGATATTTTCCGATTATACAAATTAGTTAATTTGCATTTATAAAATCTAAACATTGTGAAAAAGATATCTTTCTCTTTTGAATTTTTCATTTTTTCAAATGAAAAATAATACTAAAAACTAAAATTACTTTTTGATAAAATTTTCTTACATTTATTGATATTGCACTGTTTACTCTAGTTTCTATCCGTTTTCTACTTATTAGTTATGTAAAAACAATCTGTCTAAGCGATTAATTATTAACTAAGTAATTGAACTTGACTTTTCAGTTATGAAATATATCTTTGTGTAATAATAAGCTTTTTTAAATATTTTTTAGTTAATTATCATATCATTATAAAAATAATATATCATGAAAAGAAAAAATGAAATGGAATTCAAATTGGTCGAGAAAAAGAGTTGCGCTAGTCAAAATTTAGGAAAGATAGAGAGCTTTGTAGGCTCTCCTGATATAATTGAGAGTTCGCTTTGAAAGGTCATGATTGCTGTCCCCCAACATTCAGGAGTTTCCATATACGGGTCGAAGCCTGCCTCCGTAAAGTCGGACTTTTGGCAATTACCAATATCTGACCCATATGTTTCTGTCGATTCCCGAGGTTGTCAGAATCTCGAGTTCGATCAGGACCATGAGCCCAATTTATTCGTTTATGTTAGAGAATCTCTGTTAATATAATAGAAAAGGATATTTTTGTAGAAATTAGTTGTACAATTTTTTTCTCTTTCTTTCTACATAGACATACTTTTAAATCTAAATAAATTTTGAATTAGTTATCACGAAAGTTTCATAGTAAGTACTTATGGATATTCATTTAATGTTCTTTCATGAACATATATTTGCAAACTAAAGCAACATATCATGCCTTTCAATTCTTTTACATGTACCTACATAAATAAACAAAGTCGTTGTGACACTGCGAGCCTACACCCTGTGCGTACCGACACTCAATGACCATTGCTGGCCTTGAGCGGTACCTTGGCCTGACTTACTTAACTCCTGAAAGACTTAACTCAATAAAAGAAGACAATCTCATAATACAACTCAAAGAAAATAACTTGGCCAAAATGACACTTAAGTCACATAAAAAAATAGCAAAAATACAGAGATAATAGATTCAATACTAAGTGTCTAATTATCTATGAAGCCTTTATAATACTAAGAGGGATGTTGGGACAGACCCTACAACATCCTATAAAATAAATACTGAAAAACAAATAAAAGTGTCCTCCAGGATACAACGAGGCTCACCACTGACTTCGAGTGCTCAACTCGATTAACGAGGCGCTGGATGATGGTGATCCTGGTTACCTACGGCTTAATCATGATACGATGTCGGTCAACTGACATTAGTACATTGAAAGTACGAGTATGCGAGTTGAGATGCTTACAACAACTTAAGCTTGTAAAAGAGTAAGAAGGAACACTTACCTTGTCTTTGCTCAATTCATGAATAACTTGATGTAATAAAATGCAACAATACATATCCAATACATAAAGATTGTAAAACAATGTAAACACTTAGTTCGTTAAAGAAATTGCAATAATATACTCAACTTCCTTATATGTAAAGTAAATATAGTTTTCGTGAAGATTCGCTCCCCAAAACCACCACTA
Source organism: Solanum habrochaites (assembly GCA_027704765.1). Taxonomy (NCBI): domain Eukaryota; kingdom Viridiplantae; phylum Streptophyta; class Magnoliopsida; order Solanales; family Solanaceae; genus Solanum; species Solanum habrochaites. The sequence goes on along the minus strand of JAKWJA010002489.1, from coordinate 73,421,550 downwards.
TGACGCTAAGGTGGTGACTTACTCTTGAAAACAACAGTTTCCGAGGACGGCCCTATAATACCTTGTCGTTGCACAGAACTATTTACTTAGTGGATCCATAGCTTAATTACGGACCATCCTCAAAGTTACCCGTTAATACCCTAATGCTCCATGGCTTTCATGATACTTTGGCTAAACTGAACTCTCATCCCGCACATCAGTTCCCAATACTACTCCAAAATATACTTTCGCTAATTCTTAAAAAAGCTTCCTTTCTTTAGGTGAAATAATGTTTAATTAAAAAACTTAGCTTTTTAGAAACTCTATTGGAAATCAATGTTCCATTTTTCGGCGCAAAATCGTTTGAAATCTTAGTTTCCTCTTTTAAATTGAACCACCTCTATAGACTCTTTAGGAATACTTAGTTCGCCTTACAGCAACTTTATAGAATGAAACTCGAATCTTTACTCTTGAACTTAGCTTGACATTTGAGTAATAAATCAACTTCTTTGAAGGAAGGACTTCAAAACTTCTTTTACTTTTTTCTTACTTGAAACATCAGTGCACATAAAATAAATGTTAACCTTTTATTACATACCGCTTAAACTTGTTTGTTTTAACTATGCTTCTTTAACTTTTAGACGTTAACGCTCAGTAACTTTGTTTGTACTTAATCTACTTTACTTGAATTTAATTATGGATTCAAAGATCATGATCTCATATTTATTAATGATTTCATCGTGTCTAGATGTATACATCACTTAGGAATTAGTATGAAAGAATGGAGAATGAATGGGGTGAACTGGTGTCCTTTTCACTCTTAGAGGAATGGGGCACCATGCCCCAAATTTTAGTGGCCAAGTTGGGGCGCTCTTGATGGTGTGACGCCCCAAGGACCTATGGACAAAGATGTTCTTGTGTGGCTATGGGAGGAGCGACGCCCCAAGGCCTTACGGACGGAAATTCTCGGATTTTCTCCCCTCTTTTTTTTTTCCACTCAAGTCCCCTCTAAACTTTAAATGATTTCTTATCCCCAAACTTAGATCTTACTACCCTAAGTAACCCTCTAAAGTCAAGAGCGTGTTCTAAAGCTTAACATGACGGTTTCACGTTACGGTCATATAAGACAGTAAATACAATTCGTTAGGAAGTTGAAAATAAAAGCATCCCAAGAACTCCATGAATCCGAAAATAGTTCAATGAGGTGCTAGTATGCCTTAGCCTATTTGAATAAGTTTGAAGAGTCAAAAAATGATAAAAATTGGTGGTAATTTGTATAACACGTATTAGAGTTAGGTTATAGTTGAAACGTCCGAGTACAAATCCCCAAAGACCAACCAAGGGCCCTTGAGGAGGGCCTTGCAATTTGGCAAAAACTACCTAAAGGCGGTATCCAACGACGATTGCAGGCGACGGCTCACGGTCCAATTGACGGGGAGTCGATGGCCACCTTCGATGGTCCCTAAGCCAAATTTTAGAGGGGCCTGTTTTGGAAAGTCTCTGTCAGAAATGATGGACCAATTGGATGGTTGGTCCCATGGTCGTCGTTTGAAAAGGGGGTTGTTAGTCAGGGCTTCATCTGTTAGCACACTTTTTTGCTGCACGTTTTTGAGTTAGCTAAATTAATTAATTAGGTGGTTAGTTAATTATTTACGTGTTAATGAAGGTCTAATTAAGTTATTTAATGACCTATAAAAAGACCTTAGCCTAATTAAACTAACCTAAGCCCTCATAATTCCTAAAACCCAATTACTCTTCCTTCTCTCTTCTTTCTTGATCCCAAATAGAAGAACACCATAAAAGACAAGTTCAAGGGGGTTCTAGGGATGCTAAAGGTCAAGTTTGTCCATCAAATTTCATCAATTAACAAGGTATGGCATTCCTTTAACCTTTGGGATCTCTTTCCCCATAGGGTTCCTTTAAATTGATTTCAAAAAGATGAAATTCAAATGGGTTTTCTTCCAATACGAAATTGATCTTGTGAATTTTTTTGTTCATGATTTATTTTGTTTATTATGAGTAGATTAACATTTATTATAACTCAATTATGTTACTTCTTGATGTATTGGTCTAAGTTGTAGAAGATGACATATTTCCCTTAACCCTAGGTGGTGATCTTGAATTGAATTATCTAGTATTGATGTAATTGGCTTGGTTAATGTGTGAATTACTCTCCTATGTTCTTATTATGACAATTTATGAATAGATTGATATGTATTGTAATTCCATTATGCAGGTTATTGAGTAATTGACCTAGGTTGTGAATTATATCATGAATTTAACCTAAGTTTGTAACCTTAGGCTATGAACTAGTGATGGATTGTTGTACAGTGGTTCAATTGACTTGATTATTATATTGTTTAATATTGTGTGATTGTATTACAACCATTGTTGGGTTTAATTGAGGATGGTTGATGGTAAGACCTTGATGATGGTTTTGTGAAGAAGATTGATGTAAGTTTTATGACCTCAACTCTTTACTTCAATTATGGTTACTGGCGATTAAGTGATGATGTTGTATTAAAGTATACCTTATGTTAAGATTTAAAGGGTTGGTATGATTTTGATGTTGTCTAAGATGTAAATGTTATAAGTATGGTGATAACTTATCAATGTACCTTATCATGATATGATTGTGCAAATGTGCTAACCTCACATGTATGAATTGTAATGAAAGAAAAATACTCATGCAACTATTATTGATCTATGATGAATATGATTATATAAGGGATAATACCCTATGACCTACATTAAGTTATGATGACTAATAAAGGTATTAAAAACATTTCAAAAAGGGACTCTAGCTTATTACCAAGTGAACTAGAGTGAGGAGTATCCCTTCCCACATAGGGAAGGTAGGATCAATAATGTACTCATGAGATTTGAGACTATAATGCATGTAGCATAAAGAGGATCCCAACTACATCTTCTATTTCTTGAACTATGTTGCTCCCATAAGAAATACTAGCTATTGGATCTATGTAGTTGCTATGTTCATGTTTTGATACTACCTTGGCAAGTAGTCCACATTCTTTCGGTGTAGGGTTCCATGGAACCGGATTCCACACTAGCTCATGTGGTCTTTGTTGGTTATGGAAAGATATTCCCAAAATGTAAAATGATGTAATGAATGAAGACTGCCTAGGATGACCTAAGGGGTTTAGCCTAGTCTTGGTAGGGGTATGGGACTGTACATATACATTGCACTAGTTAGCTTTGAATGGAGTCTTAAAAGGATGTTCTTATGTATATATATGCTTATAAATGAAAATGATATGTATATGATGATGTTACATGTTGATGGCACCATATGATGTTGAATTCACTTATGAGTATATGTTTGGTCTCTATTGCTAAAATATGATGTTATGTACTCTTAATGATATGATATGTGAAGTTTGACATTGATTATGGTTCTTGTTAGGTTTACTTGATTGAAGAAAATATTATGGGGATTTTATTAGTCATTGTAATAGTGGACTTAATGAGGGTTCATGAGTTATTGTTTTGCTTTGGTTATTTGTAATGAATTCTTATTCATGCTTGTTGAGGTTATAACTTGATACTAGAGTTGTATTGATTATGTGTTCGAGTATGTTGGTATGTATGATTTACTTGACTAGACTTGATATGGTTGCTCTTGTGATGAGCATGGTCTTGACTTAATGAACATGTATTAATGACTTGTATTGGTTCTTGAAGGTGCAAGGCTTTTTCAAAAAATGTAATACATGCTTTAATGAAATTTCCCTTTTTGCAGTGATTTCTATGATGTGTGTGCATATGGTCACATACTTAGTACATGTGATTTGCTAACCCCATGTTTTTCCTTTTTCAAACTTTTAGGTTTTCGGTGTTGAAGGGATTTAGAGACAACTTTGAATGAAGACTTAGAATTTTCGCGTCATCTCAAGTTGGGTAGTCTCACTTTCTGAGGCATGCCACTATCAAGCTATTGATGTTTTCTAATTTAAGACTTCTATGTTCTTTTCGCTTTTCATTTGAGTATTAAAGTTGTATCGCCATATGTGTTTTTTTTTAGATGGTTCTGGATATCATCCATTTTAAGACTATGTTATACTCCATAAATACACACACACCACACCCACACACACACCACATATATCTGTATATATATATATATGTGTGTGTGTGTGTCTAAGATGATATGTATATATATATATCATACTTGGTGTGTATAGATACCTCTCTATCTGTCTACTATATCATATATTAGGTATAATGTGTGTGTGTGAAAATAAAAGTAAAGACTTGTCATCTTCTTAATTAAGGTCTACTGTCCTAAAACTTCCGACTTAAAAAATGAAAACTAGATTACTGGTATGCGAGAGGTCTATGTACCCTCATCCATTAACAGCTAGAAGAAAAGTTTAAAATTTTCCGCATTATTAACCTATGAATGTAAATGATGTAAGCTAAGAGCTCTTCTTCGTCCTCTCAAGGACACCACGCCGGTATGTCTAGGGGGTGCGCCCCGGATTGACACCTAAATACCCAATATATTGACTCAAACAAACAACCCAAAAAACGGCGAATCAATAAACCCTAGTCCATGCCACAACTCCAACCACTAAGAATTCACAACAATGTTCTTCAAAGAACTTCAACTTTTTTCATTCAGCTACTCACAATACTTAAGATAAAGAATTTGGCGTGTGGTAACTACGCCTATCAAAATATTCGTCGCATATGTTATCTTGACAGATCACCCTCAAGAATTACACTTGGAAATCCTGACGTTCTTGGGGAACTCTTGACTTTTTTCACTTTCCTTCTTTTTTTCTCTCTCTTATCCAAGCCCTAAGAGTGATTTGATTTTCTAAAACTGAACAAAACTTAGTTTTTACCCCAATAAACCTCTAAAATGAAATAGGAAATTAATTGGTGAATAGACTAGTTTGCCCTTCCTTAAATATGGATTAGGACTTTCCTTACTTCAACATCCAACTTTCAATAGGCATATCTTCCCGATATGATATAAAAAATGCACAAACTCGGCAACGTTGAGGATCTCTCCAAGGGATTTCTAACCATATCAAGAACTAACCCTCTTTTATCCTGAGGCAGAAGTTATGACCATTTGAAAATGACCAAAACTCACTCTCTTAACATTAGGAAATTTTGTAGATTTTTCCTTTTCTTTACAAAATTGAATATTTTTAGTTTCTTAGCTATTTCAAATTGTGATATGTTACTATATATCACCCTTGGGAACGTTCATCCTTGAGTGGATTTCTTTCACTAAACTAAGGATAGTAACATCAAGTTCGACACTCGACAAACAAAAGCAAGTTACCACATACTTACTCATAGTTTATAAAGTACTAAGAAGAGACGTAGTACCTTGATCTGCATTCTCTCTGAATTCAAAGAGATGTGGGTATCTCTTTTTCATATCATCTTCAGCTTCCCAAGTAGCTTCTTCAACAAATTGGTTCCTCTAAAGGACCTTGATTGATGAAATCTCATTTTTTCTCAACTTGCAAACATGGCGGTGTAAAATCTGAATAAAAATCTCCACATAGGATAAGCTATCCTTAATTCCAACGTTTTTAGTTGGTAGAATCAATGAAGGATCGCCCATGCAATTTTTCAACATAGAGATATGAAACACTGGATGAAATGTTGCTAACTCTTGTGGCATTTCTAACTCATAAGCTACACTGCCAATCCTTTTGGTTGTGCAATAAGGTCCAATATACCAGTGACTAAGTTTGTCCTTCTTATCAAACCTCATAACACCCTTCACGGGTGAGACCTTCAAGTATACCCAACCATCTACTTTGAACTCCTATGTCCTTCTCCTAACAACTGTGTAGTTTGACGACTCTATGCCATTTTCAATCTCTCGTGAATTACCTTCACATTTTCCATATCTTGGTGAACTAGATCCGGTCCTATCAACCCTGCTTCACCAACCTCAAACCACCCAATAGGAGATCTTCATCTTCTCTTCCCATAAAGAGCTTCGTATGGAACCATTTCAATGCTCGAATGGTAACTGTTGTTGTAAGAACTCAATGAGAGGTAGGTAACCATACCAATTCCCCTTGAAATCAATCACGCAAGCCCTCAACATATATTCTAAGGTCTAGATAGTACTCTCCACTTTTTCATCCGTCTAAGGATGAAAAGCAGTGCTAAAATTAACCTTTGAACCTAAACCTTTCTGAAAAGATTTCCAAAATTGTGCAGTAAATTGTGCACCTCTATCTGAAATGATCAAAACTAGGACTCCATGATATCTCACTACCTCCTGAATGTATAACTTTGCATAATCCTCTGCCGAATGAGTGGTCTTTACCAGCAAAAATTGGGTTGATTTTATCATTTTATCTATAATTACCCAAATTGAATCATATTCCTAGATAGACCTTGGTAAGCATGTGATGAAGTCCACATTAATCATCTCCCTCTTCCCTTCTTAAAGTTCCATGTTTTGAGCCAACCCTCCAGGTCATTGGTGTTCTACTTTCACTTACTGGTAATTCATGCACTTATCAACAAACTCAACAATGACCTTCTTTATACCTTCCCACCAATATGCTTCTCTTAAATCACGGTACATCTTTGTGGAACCCGAATAAATGGAATGTCTGGAGATATGATCTTCCTCCATGATTTTCTTTTAGAGAGAATTCATCCTAGGTACACACAATCTACCATGATACTTTAGCACACCATCTCTCCCTTGTTCAAAAGCTAATACTCTTTGCTTATGAACTTTCGCCTTCAAATAATGTAAAATGGGTTCTTGGTCTTGTTTTTCTTTTACCTCTCACACTAGTGATGATTCAACCCTATTTGTCACCACTATCCCTCTTTCTGTGGAATCCATAGTATGCCTCCTAGGCGTGCAAGTATGTGCACATATTTGGCTAACTCCATCTTTTCTTCCTCAACATGGGCGGTACTCCCATGGATAACCTGCTTAAAGCATTAGAAACCACATTATCTTACCTGTGTGGTAAAGAATACTCATGTCATAATCCTCGAGTAATTATAACGACCTTCATTGTCAGAGATTGATCTCTTTTTGGATAAATAGATGTTATAATATCTTGTGATCAGTGAATGTATCGACATGAGCACCATACAAGTAGTGCCCCATATCTTCAAAGCAAAAACTATCGTAGCCAATTCTAAGTCATGGGTTAGAATATTTCTTCTCACTAACTTTAGTGCGTGGAGGTTGCTATAAAGCTTATAATATTATCTTTTGAATTAAAATGAAATCCTTAAACCCATCTTCTAGAGCATTTACAATACACCAACGAGAGGAATCTTGAGTACCCTCTAGTAAGGTCAAGACTTGGGCGGTGGTCAACGTCTTTTTCAATTCCTGAATGCTTTTCTCGCCAGCTTCAAATAATTGAAATTTAATTGTCTTCTGAGTCAACTTGGTCAAAGGAGATGAAATAGATTAAATGCCTCAATAAACATTCTATATTAGTTAGACAAACCCAAGAAACTCATTATATCCATTGGCGACGTGGGTCAGGGCCCCCCCCACCAAACTCAACCAAAACCTTCGTATATTATTGGGTATCGAACTCTATTCCACACCAGAAAGGTTATGTGGCCCCAATATGCAAAAACTTAAGTCAACTCACCAAACTTCGCGAAATTAGCGGTATAATCTTTGATCTTTCAAAATATGAAGAAACTATTCTAAGGGACTAGCATGATCTTTTCATTCCTTTGAATAGATTAGTATTCATCAATGAAGGACAATAAGAAACATATTAAGTACAAGGTTGAAGGACTCTGTTCATAAGAATCGCTTTTATTGAAGTTGAAGTTGAATTGGGTCAGACCAAAAACCAAAAAGACATAAACAGAAGGAAACTAATACGACCATGATCTGGTCTAAATGTTGTGTTCGGAATGTAACATTTCTAACTTTCAACTGATGGTAGCCAGACTGAGGTCTGATTTTAAAAAATAGGTTAAGTAAACCCGAGTATTGGTCGGAAAACATCATCTATCTTGGCAAGATAATAGGTATTCTTGATGGGTAACATTATTCAATTAAATGGTATTTATACATCATCTCGGGAAACCATTCGTATTTCTTGCAAACCAAGGGACCTGTAGAGCCGAGGTGATGACACCATTGGTCGAAGGCAACCCTAACTAGCGGTTTTTCAGTGTTATTTCAACTTTTTTTAACTATTGCTGGTGCAACTTTTTATCTAGCATGAATATATATAAGACGAAGTATCTGAATGATGGTCTATTCGAAGTTTCCCTTTCACTTGCAGGAGGGGAAGGGACCCCGGGTAGCCCCGGAAAGACTTCTAGAAATCCTTACTATAGAAATGATTTGAAGGGAAGGTTAGCTCAGCAATTAAGTCATTAACTGTGTTAAGTGAAGATACATCCTTTTGAAACTAAACTTTCCACCTACGGTTTATGGAAATTGAAAACAATCCTTAGGCACTGCTGAAATACTACTCAACTCTATAACTGGATCATTAGGAATTTGAAACTTGACAACTGGAATTCTACAATCTATTGATGCATAATACGCATGAAGCCAGTCTATACCTATAACCACAACAAAATATATCATGTCTAACTCTACTACGTCAGCCACGGTGTTATTGTGATTGATGAATACAAAACAATCACAATGAACTATGTTCATTAGAATAGTCTCCCCCAGAGGTGTAGAAACACAGAAGGGTTCACAAAGTTTCTCAAGAAGAATTTGAAACTTATTTGCAACATAAGGAGTTACAAAAGACAAACTCTCTTCTGGATCTAGCAAAGCATAAAAATCAAAAGTAAATACCTTAATCGTATGAGTGACAACATCTGGAGAGTTATGTTTTTCTTGGAGGCTAGTAATATCATATAGGCGGTTTGCCCCTCCGTCAGTACCAGAAGTGGCTCCTTAGGTGCAGCCCTATCTGGTGGAGTAACTGATTAAGATTGGGTCTGTTGCTTGGATTTCCACTACACTGCATGTTCTTAGGGTCGTCCCTCATGAATGGACCCTTTTGACCATAATTAAAGCAACTTGTGTGGCCATCACGAAATTTTCCTAGGTGGGTTCTACCACACATAGCACATGCAGGATCCCAACTACCTCCTTGTGACACACTTCCTTGAGACTGTTCTAGTCTATCTCCAAAATCAGCGAATTCTGGCCATGATGCTCACTTTTGTTTCTGGGTGCAGACGCACAAACAAATGATGGTGTAGGCCTCTTTTGTTTCCATAATTGTGGCTGATTCATACCATCTTTCTAATGCCTAGGATCATTCCAGTCTTATTTTTCTTGCTTCTATTCTCTTCTCCGTACCTAAGCTTCTTCTCTTCCTTATGTTGCACATAAAACATCCACCTGGATATGATTATGTCATTTATCAGGCATCCACAACCCTTCATCAAAGCGGTTCATTTTCAGTTGTAAGGAAACCGCATACCCTAGGGAATCGTTCAATTCCCGGGGAAAAGACGAAGAAAGAAATAGAAACGGCCCCAAAAAAAAAGAAAGTCTCTTCAAAATAGAACCAACTCAGATGTGGTAAATCCTCATCTCTATTCTCCTTCCAACGAATCAAACCCAAATCACTAGTCACAATTTCTTTTCAGTTGAATGCAGTTAGCCCAAACTCTTTCTCAAACATCCCTGACATGCCAGCCCACCCATTCCACAAAATTTCCTTCAGTAATCAACATAATTCTCTGTATCCTCAGTAGTGATCGAACCCATGAAACTAGGAGGATTTATCCTCAAGAATTCACGAATCCTCAATGTGTCAGTATATTTTGGTCGAGCTCGTCTCTATTTTCCTACCTGATTAGTCATAACTTGGCTCAACATCTGGATAACCTCATGGAATCCAGTATTTGTGACTTGTCCTTAAGGTTGCACGTTTGGTGCATTAGGTACCTTTGGCTCCTCGACATTCCTCCTACCTGGACGAACCCTGATTGCTCTTCGTGGAGGCATGGTAATATGAAAACACCTACAATAAAAAATTAGAGGGAAACTTTTAGATATAAACTCCAATGCACGAAAAGTAATATAAAATAAATAAGGAATTCATTCATGTTGCAGCCTCCTAATTGTAGATTTGGCACACTTCACATTGATAACTAGGACACTTTAACTCTATGCTCTGATACCATGTTTTTTAAGCCTTGAGTCTACACCCTGAGAGTGGTCGACTGAATGACCATCGCTAGCCCAGAGCAAACCCTTGTCCTGTGTTACTTAACTTACCAAAAGACTTAACTCAATAAAATAAGCCAAGCTCATAATATAACTTAAATAAAAAACTTTGCCAAAATGGCACTTAAGTCTCATAACAAAATATTAGATATACAAAGATAAAAGACTTCATACCAGCTGTCTGTCTGCCGGTGAAACCTCTATAATATTAAGAGGGCTGTTGGGACAGACCCCACAACATCCTTTAAAAAAAACTGAAAAGCTAATAAACGTGTCCTCTAGGATGCAAGAAGGCTCTCCACTTACTTCGAGTGCTTAGCTAGGATCCATGAGGCACTGGATGATTATGATCCTAGTTACCTACGTATGCATCATTATATGATGTAGGTCAACTGACATCAATACATTGAATGTACGTTGATGTGAGTTACAATGCTAACAACAACTTCTGCTTGAGAGTGGAGAAAGAAAGAACTTCTACCTTGGCTCTGCTCAGTTCATGAATAACTTGACTTAATATATAAACATATGCAATATACAAAAGATTGTAAAACAATATAAGAACATAGTTCGTTAAAGAAAATGCAATAACAAACTCCACTTTACTTGTATATGAAGTAGTATAGTTTCTATGGGAGATTTCTTAATCGACCACCACTATGAGCCTAAGTGGTGATAAATCGTCTTGCCCACACTTCAAGAACTTTCCTATACTTTGTTGTCACATAGAACTACATAACTTAGTGATCCACTAGTTTAACTTACGTAGACATCTAAAAAGTATGACTTGTTAATACCCATGATGGCCACATGGTTTTCATGGAGAATTGAGTTGATATGAAATCTCATCCCACATTGGTGGTAAATATTACTCCCAAAATATACTTAAGTTCATCCTTTTAAAAACAAATTCCTTCTTTGGGTTTAGATATTTGCTCAACAATTAGCTTTAGAAAGCTCTCTTTAAATCAATGTTCCATTTTCTTGCTCAAAACTCTTTTGGAAATCTTAGTTCCTCTTAACTTAAATGTGAAAACATCTATAGACACTTAAGGAATACTTAATTCTCATATACCTTTTGAGAAATGAATTCAACTCTTTACTCTTTACTTAGCTTGAAACTTGAGTCATAAATCAACTCCTAGGGAATACTTAGTTTCCTTATATTTCTTTGAAGGAAGGACTTCAACTCTTTAATCTTTGCTTAACTTGAAACCTGATTCTAAAAATAAAGATAAAAAGTTTATTAAAGAATCATGAAACTTAAAGAAACTTTGTTTTGACTTACTTCTTAACTTTTGGACTTAGCTCTTAACTTCTTTGACTTTAATTTTAACTTTACTTGAATTGGATTATGGATTCAAGGTATGGATCTCTGTTTATGATGATTTTCATGATTTCTAGATGTACCGTTATAAGTTTTTTGAATTAACAAAGAAACCTGATTACATCACTTAAAAATGTACGAAAGAGTGTGGGAATATGGGTGTGAGATTGCGTCCCTTGTCAGCTTGAGAGGCTGGGCGATAAGCCCCAAACTTCAGAGGCCAATTCGGGGCGCTCTAGATGGAGAGGGACCCTAAGGCCCTACGAACATAGATTTTCCTGTCGGGCTATGGGAAGCACGGCCTCCCAAGGTCCTATCGACATGAGTTCTCAACTTTTGTCCTCCTTTTTTCATCTATAAACCCTCTAAACTTCAATAATTATTTCCCCAAAAATTAATATCTTTATTACCCTCAATACCCAATATATTTGACTAAAAAGCAACCCGAGAACACGAATCAAATCAACACTACTCATGCAACAATTCAACCAACAAGAATTAAGCAATGTTCTTCAAGAACTTCACTTTTTATCATTCAACCTACTCAAATCTGCTGAATTTAAACAAGTTGGTGGGTGGGTGAAATAACCCAACACGAAAGGATCTCATATACCTTGATAGGAATCACCCCCGAGAATTTTACTCGCAATCTGGATGTTTCTTGGCGATTTCTGATTTTCTTTATTCTCCCTTTCCTTCTTCTTTCCCCTTTCCCCTCTTCGCCAAGCCTCAGATTGATTTTTAATTTCCAAAACTGAGCCAAACCTAGTTTTGACTTCCAATAACCCTAAAATGAAAATTGAGAAATGATTGGTGAAAAGACTAGTTTGAAAACCTTCTTAAATTTGAATTGGGGCTTTCCTTACTTTTACAATCCAATTTCCGATAGGCATATCTCCATCGTACGATATCAAAAATGCGCAAACTTGGCGGCGTTGGAAAAATCTCTCCAAGGTTTTTCCAATCATATCAAGAACTACCCCTAAATCATCTTGATCTATTTTGTCCATCTAAAATAACTAAAACTCAATTTCTTGACATTAGGAAATTTTCTAGTTATTCATAGCTATTTCAAATTGTAAGAAGTTGCAATCCTGATATACTAAAAGGAATTATGTTACTGTGTTGTACTAGTATCCCACCATAACACTACTAGCAGGCGTACAACACTATCACTCCCATGTCTTGATACATATTAATCATTAATATAAGTGTCTTTTGTAAATAAAAAACATAAAATTTTACCCAAAAAAAAACAACTTCACCTATCTTATTTTTATTGAACGAAGAGATAAGACTGAATTCTTCAAATTAATTATGGAGGTCATATAAAGAATTTAGGTTGAATGCTCACCTTCAAACTTATAGATTTCACATCTCTTGTATGATAAGTTTGTTAAATTGACAGCTTGACATAACAATCCAAAACTGCATGATAATAACATAACCAATTCATACCCAAAATGACATCAAAATTCACTACATCAACAATGATAAGGTCCACTCATGTATCGTACCCCAACTAGGTCACAACTCTAGATAATACACTACTAATAAATAATATTCATAATCAGAAACATGTATAGGTACTAAAAAGGAATCACATATTATAGGTACATAGCGAAATAGGAAAATACATAAGAATAAGTATCTCCTAGATCAAATAGAATAAAAGTATACCAATAAAAAAGTTAAAATAATACATATGATAGTTGGATTAAAGCCTATGCCTCTTTTTTTTTACCTAGAAAGCATAATAATAGCCACATCAACTTCTGGGTTGTGTGCCTCTACCTTCACGGGTTTTATATGCTCCATACCTATCTATTAATTTTTAACATTTTTTATCTCGACATAAATTTGTGTAACTAATAACCTGCCCAGACTATCGTACATCTGTCCACCAAGAAAAAACATTATTTGTTAGTAAATAAATATTTTCACAATGCATAACATCAATAACTTGCTAAATGTAAATATCATAACCAATAAATAAAGTTTGAGTAAACACAATAAATTGAATTATATATTAACAATTAGATATAGAGCGTCTATTTTTTTATATATATCATACATACTACATACATACATACATCATATATACATACATACTACATACCCCCCCCCCAACCCCATAACATACCATACATACATACATCGATACATACTACATCCATATATATATAATACTATATATATATATATATATATATATATTATTATATATATATATATATTATATATATATATAATATATATATATAGTATATATCTATATATATATATCTATATATATATTAATATATATATAATATATATTATAATTATTATATAAAGTAAGGTAATCAATTTAAATTGAAATTTGTCATTAAACTGGCGTTAGACTTACCTAGAAGTTGACAAATAAATTTAAGAGGTAAACTAACTTAAGAATAAATCTAGAATTGGTAAAAGAATTTACACTGACATGAACCAACAATGATATTGATGATGCTTGTCTATTCCATTAAGAAAAGTTGCCCTCAACCCACTGAAATGTATGAGATGCAGAAATGAAACAAGAACAAGATAAAAGCGGAAAACCTATTCATTTTATTATAAACCTATTTTTCAAGTGTATAAGTCACTAGTCCATAATGTGTGAAATGAAAGAAAATTACAAGTATCAGTATCACTTTTGCTCAAGTAGACAAAACATAAAGTATGGATTAAGAGGGCCCGCTAGAAAGACAAGCAACTACTTTTCAAAGTCCTTTGATAAGACTAAAAATTGGGATAAAAAGAAGAGCAATTACAAGACACTGAACTTAGAACATATAAAAGTGTATAAGCAAAGAGTGAGTACTTGTCACGACTCGAGTCTACACCGTTGACGTGGTCGACACTCGAGAACCATTGTTGGTTCCAAGCAAACCGTCATACTTTTTTACTACAAGTGGACTAATTCAATCATACAAAGTTTAAAACAAAATAAAATAAATAACTCAATACAAAGATTTAACTCAAAAGATAAATTCTGAATAAAAATTGAATATTCAACTAGCCATAAAATCAAGACCTTAAATCATTTAACCAAATAAATGAACAATCTTCTAAACTCTATTATCTATCTATGAAGCATCTAACTGACAAACATAGAAGTCGGGACAAGATCCACATAATTAGAACAACTGATAAAACTGAAAGTACAAGTGCAACCCTTCGAAAGCGAGGAAGCTCATCATAGCTAGGTCATACTCTGTGTGGTATATAGAGCTCCTGTTGATACGGGTGGAAATCGAGTGGTGATGGTGCGGGGAAATTAGAAGGTGGGGAGGGGGGAGATTGCGATGAGTCAAAATGAGGGTTGCAATACAGGTAAGGAGTTTGGTGAGGTCTGTTCTGTTCCGTCAAGCGAGCCACCTCTCGCCATAACACAATGAACACTAAGCCCCTTCCCTTTTTGCCTCCTATCCCCTCTACCCGGGCAAAAGCTCAATACATGGAATGTGCGAGCATGTAAGGAGAATTATAAAGCATAAACATGGGCTTTAAATTGATAAAAAGGAAGTATACTTACCTCTTCTCAACTCAACTCAACTCAAGATTAAGATACTCAACTCATGATACTCAAGGATTAAAAAACAATAAAAGACTTCTATATATGGAAAGTTATTAAAACAGTAGAAGCAACTCAACTTATATATAATAAAATATGAATAAATATCTGGGAGTTTCTCTAACCGAAAACATCACTATGAGCTATGCGATTATACAATGTGTAGCCCACGTTGCCAGAACTTTCATATACTTTGCCACGATAGATGATATCTCAACTAAGTGGATCCACTAGTCTAAGCTAGAAACCATTAAGGAGTCATTTATAAAGTATGACCCTTTCCACCCACGTCGACTAGGTGGTTTATGGAGACTTAAGTTATTTGAACTCGTCTCTATATCGGTGCTCAATACTAGTACTAAAATATACACAACTCATACGTTTAAAAACTAAATCTTTCTGTGGTTTGATATTATTACATATTACACCGACAAACTATTTTCCTACTATAAAAAATGTACCAAACTGCCAAAACCTCTTTGGAAATCCTCAATTTCCTCGTTCTTTTAAAGTGAACCTTTATCTTCTTTGCGGACTACTTTAGTTTTCCATGTATCATTTTAAAGAAAATGAACTCAATTTTTTCTTTCTCAAAAAAATAAAATCATATTATAATATGATCATTGGTGCTCATGCACTAATGGCACACTCGATTTTCATACGAATCATGTTTTAGAAAGCTCTTCTGAAAACTCATATTTACTTCTCATAACTCAATTGAGCTCTTCAAAATTTATAACTCAAACTATAGGGTTCATGCGTGATTAAATACATGAACAACTCAACTCAATAATGTTAATGATACCTCTCATCTCAAGACTGCTCGACTCATAGGGTTCATGTGGAATTATGGTCATGAAGTACTTAACTCAAGGTCCTTCATGGGTAACATGTATTAGCCCCATGATTAGGAATAAAATCTTAAAATGTTTAGGAACTTAATACTCAAGACCTAGAACTTGAAGATACTACTCTCTCAAAGATGATCAATTGATGAAGTTCATTTAGAATTTATGGGCATGAATGACTCAACTCAAGGGTCTAAATAATAGTATGGAACTCAGGTATACTACTCTTCTCATTCCCATGCTTACTTCATAAAAACTTAGCTTAAATCGACAGCTGATCTCAAAGGATTCATAATTGAACTCAAAATTTTTCCTGAACTCTACTTTTTTTTTTCTTCTTAAATTTGAATAATGAATTCAAGAGTTATCGTTCATGGTATGAAGGGTATCATGATGATAAAGTAAATTCATGAATACATTATCATCATTCTCATACTCACTTGTTTGAGTCTTGAAACAAGTTACTAGAAGTTGTAGAAAACTCAACAAAAGGACTCAAAGGGACATTCTTAGAATGTCCGAAAGAATTCTCAAAACTTATGTTTTAACTCTACAGAGAATTTAAATTATGAATTCAAGTTTATTATTATTTTATGAATTATTTTTAGGTCTTTTTAAGTAACTTATAGTAGTTAGAATTGAAAAGAAATGAAGGTACCCTTTGAAAGAACTCAAACGGAGCAACCGATTGCAACCTAGACGAGGAAGGTGACCTTGGCGCACTGAGTGGTGCGAGGTGCCAGCCCCTAAACCTCTGAAAATAATTTATTTTTGGGCACATGATGTGGTGCGACGTTACATGACCTAACCTCAAAAACCAAACAAATTTCTTTGCTCGTTTTCTCACTCTAACTCGCGTAGAATCAAACAGTTTCTTTCCCTATCACTTAGATTCGATTACTTAATATAATTACACTCTAATCTACTCTATAAATACTTCAAAATACTCACTTCCACCACAGGAAATCATCAATACCCCAACATTACAAGAATAAAAAGAACTTCAACAACTCTAATCTCTAAACTTTAAGAATGAAATTTCGCTAAAAATAGGATGAATAGGGTATGGGTAAAAAAATCCAAAATTTTGGAAGCTTGCATACCTCTTAGGGAAATCCATGGTAAAAATCTGCAACAAATGCAAGAACCTTGGCGAATGCCTTGATTCTCTCCTCTATTTGCTTTTTTCTCTTGGTGAACTCTCAACTAAAACTCTAGGTGTATATAAGGATTATACAGTTGAACCTAATAGGATGAGAACCTTAAAAACTTAGTAGTAATTTTTAAATCCTATTTCGTAGGAAAAAGACCAAATTACCCTTTACTATATTCTGGTTACTTTTCTTAATGGGATAGCCTGACTTCAAAAGGGCATATCTCACTCATCCAACCTCGAAACTTAGCAAACTCGGTGGAGTTTGAAATATAAGTCAAACAAATTTTCTTTGTTTATAGATCTCATGGCACCCCAACTACTCCTCCTGTACGGCGATTTAGGTTTCTAAGTTGACCCAAACTTGAGAGCTTAGGAATGACTTCAATGAATCTTCTCTAGTTCTTCTAGAAACTCAAGGTGCTACAAATAGTATCCTTAATACTTAGGAAATTTTAAATTCCTTGGTAAAAACCTACTCACCAAGAAGAATGGTTTGAGTCTTAGTTAAAAAAAGGGATAATGCCCAAAATACCCTCTCAATCTTTGCCCGAAATCTCAGAGACACACTTATGACTAATAAGGTCCATTACCAACCCCCCCCTACCTAATTACCCCCCCCCAGAAACGGAGGTGAGGAAGAAGGAAGGGGGCACCCCCGGGGAGGGTACAGAGCACGAGCGGGGGGGCCAACGAGGGGGGGGGGACGGGGGGGGTGAAACTAGTGCCACGTAGGCGAAAAAGGGAGAAAAGTAAGTTAACAGAAGGGCAGGGGGTATAGAACTGAGTAGAGTTAAATGTGCTCTGGAGTTCGGGGCAAGGTGAGGGGGTACTTGTGCATTTTACCTGAAAAAAAACTTAGGGTGGTATAGTATCTCTTCCTTGGGATCATTCGTCCTCGAATAAAGGCTGGATTGGATATGGAACGTAATTACTCTTATCATTTCTATCATCCCAACTAGAATTTGCCCACATTACTTCTCGGAATTACTAAGGGGTCTAATTTATCTATTTCTCATCATAAAACCTCAATCTCTTCTTCCTCCTCATTTATAACCATTGACATAATTATCATACAAGCGTTATCCTGATAGGATCATTATCCTTATCTTTCTAATATTGCTCTGTTATTGAAAGAACCTAAGAAAAGATATCTCCCATACTCTTTTGAACTCATTACTATCTTATTTTAAACACTTGACTTGACATCCAATCTTATCATCTCCCCCTTAGGTCTAAAGTTGACACTTGAAGGCTATGTACCTATTCAAACATATCTAACTGATATACATCCTCTTTTACTTTAACACTCGGGAGAAGTTTATCTCATGTATACCAAACTCTTTATAAGTGGTTACTAAGACCTCTTTATAAGGTGTTTCTCTTAACCTCTTCTAATTATATACCATATCAATAAACCTCTTCATGTTCTTATTACTCTTGTGACCTAGTCACACTTCACTGCTCTTATCTAAAGGTTAGAGTCTCTTACTGGTACCACTCATATTTATTTCACCTTATCATCTCAATTCCTCACCTACTCTATGTCAAGTCTCCAATATAAATCTCAAGTATAACATCATCACACATATGTTGTCATTAATTTGATAATGATACTCATCTCAAAGACAAGCTTAGTATTTATGAGTTAACTCAATATCAATATATTTCTAGCATACTATACAAACTCACCACTACTATGCACAAATTTTAGAAAAACTCGTCCACTAGGACCTTATGACAAGTAGCTAATCCTTATCTCTTAGTATTCAAACGTACAATTTACAATCATATTTCCCTTCACACATATTTCCCTTCACAAATTGAGTACTATTCACTCATTTACTATATATCAATTCCTAATTAGATCTATATCACTTTGAAATGGGCTCTCCCTTAAAATCATAAGGCTAGCTTAAATCTATCACCTAATGAATACTATTACTTTTCTATTCAACACTTACACCTTGTCATTACCTACATAATGACACTTCATCACCAACTCTTTTCTAGCTAAAACAAACTTTTCCTCCTATGATGGAATCTAAACAACTCATCACTTATTGATTTACCCATAAGGAAAACTTCTCATTACTAACTTACTAGTTGCATGACTATAGTAACATATCTTGTCAAAACATCAAATTCGTTACTTAGATTACTAAACCTATACATACTTTCCCCTAACTCTAGGATCTTTCACTATTACTTCCTGCAACTCATTCTACCTTTTCAAGTAAAAACACTTCCTCATAACAATCTCATCTGAAATAAGGCTTAGGAAAAATAGTAGAACTCATTGTTATCTAAAATTAATGATTCATAGGTAGGCATTACTCTGAAACTGAAAATTTAGTAACTCATGGGCTTCTCTCAAGCCCCTTTGGGTCTCATGAATTCCTCAAGACTCTTTCGAAGAATAACTCATCCATAAATATCTTTGACTTTACTAATCAACCACCTTTAGTATGAGGGTATTCAATATTTGATTGGATATAAGAACACACGAGTTAGAATAAGTCTATATGACATAGCTCTATTACATGATTAAGAGTATGAAAGAAGGGAAACTTTTCCTAAATGTTTGTAGTCACTCATTTATTAAAGTGGGGCCCTCACAATCATAAGTAAGATCCTATTTACACGGCTTCCCTAGGAAACATGAACTTTGTGCTTTGATACCAAGTTGTCAAAACCGAGTTTACATCCTAGACATAGCCGTGCACTCGAGAACCATTGTCGGTCCCTTAGTGAACCTCTTCCTTCATGACTACTAGCGAAAGAGTAACTCAAGCATTCAATGATTAAAGAAATAAAATTAATAACTCAATACAAAACTTTAACTCAAAAGATATATTCACAATAAAAATACAATATTGAACTTGCCATAAAATTGGAAACTTAAGCCTTTAAAATATTTAACAAAAAATGGAAAGGCTTCTTTAACTCTACTATCTATCTAACAATCCTCTAACTTACAAAGTGGAAGTCGGCACAAGACCTACGACATCCTAAAAATTGATATAACTGAAAGTAAAAATGGAACCCTATGAAATTAAGGAGACTCTTCAAAGCTAACTCGAACTCCATTTGGTATCAATATAGCCCCTATTGATGACCCTCAATACCTGTATCTACATAATGAAATGATGCAATCTAAATGTCCCAGTACGTGGAATGTACGAGCATGTAAGGGGAATTCTAAAGCATAAAAGTAGTCTTGAACTTGATAAAATGGAAATATACTTACCTCTTTGGAACTCACTCAACTCAACTCAACATAAGAATAAGATACTTAACTCGAGGGTACTGAACTCATGAACCTCAAGAGAAAGCAACACCCTAAAAGATAATATATATCTATATTATAATATATATATATATACTATATAGCGATATATAAAAAATTTAAAAAATAGTAAAAGAAACTAGTTTATTAAGAACAAAAAAACCAAACTCAATTTATATAAAATAAAAAATAATATAAGTATGTGGCAGTTTTTCTAACCGGCAACCGTCATTATGAGCTATGTAATGATATAGTGTCTCGCACTCAGTTCAAGGATTTTCCTATACATTGACACAATATCAAACCTCTCAACTAAATGGATTCACTAGTCTATTCCAAATAGCATTAAGGAATCATCTAAAAAGGATGACCCTTTCTACCAACGTCGGCTACATGGTTTATGGAGACTTGAGTTATTTGAACTCGTCTCCCATATCGGCGCTCAATACTACTCCCAATATATTTTCAGGTCATATGTTAAAAAACCTAACTTTTTTTGTGGTTGAGATTATTATGCAAAATCTTTCTCTAAAAAATAAGTTACTCAAATTCTCAAAACTTTTTCAAAAATTTTAGTTTCCTCCTCTTTTAAATGTCAAAATATTTACTCTTGGAATACATAGTTCTCATATATCATTTTAAAGAAAATGAACTCAACTCTGATCTTTCTCAAAAATATATCAAAATCATATTATAATATGATCATTGATCACTCAAGAGGTCATACTACATACACATTGATGGTATATCTAGATGACACAGTGCTCGTACATTGATGGCAGACATAATTTTCATACTAATCATATTTTAGAAAACTCTTTTCCTAAAACTTATATTTACTTTCTCAAAAGTCTGTTTAAGAACACAAGTGTTGGCTTCAAAAAGCTTTTCAAAATTTATATCTCAAATCATAGTGTTCATGCGTATTACAGACATGAACGATTCAACTAAAGAATGTTAATGATACCTCTTATCTTAAGATTGATCGAGTGATAAGGTTAATGCAGAATTATGGACATGAACTACTCAACTCAAGGACCTTCATGGGTAATATGTAGTAGCCCCATGATTAGGAGAAGAATCCCAAAATTGTTAGGAACTAAATACTCAATACTTAGAACATGAAGTTACTAGTCCTTTCAAAGTACTCAACTTATGGAGTTCATGAAACATTTATGGGCAGGAACGACTCGACTCAAGGGTCTAATAATAGTATGGAAATTAGGTATATGACTTTTCTTATTCTCATACTTACTTCCTCAAAACTTAGCTCAAATCGACACTTGATCTCAAACCATTCACAGTTGAACTCAAAGACTTTATTGAACTCAACTCTTAACTCTTATTTGAATTTAAATTATGAATTAACAAGTTATGGTTCATAATATGAAGGATATCATGATAATAAAGTAGACTCATAGATAAATTCTCCTCATTATCATACTAACTTACTAGAAGTTGAAGACTCCACAAAAGGAGTCCCTTTAAGAATTTTCAAAATTAACTCTTAACTCTACCTTAAATTTGAATTATAAATTCAAGGTTATGATCATGTAATAAATGATTTCTAGGTGTTTAGAAGTAGCTTAGAGTAGTTACGATTAAAAAAGGAGTGAAGGTTCCCTTTGAAAGAACTCAAACGGATAAACTGATTGCTAACTGGGGGGCAGGCGACCCTAGAGCACTGAGTGGCGCAAGGAACAATCCTCTGAACTTGAGAAGATAATGTTGGGCGCACCGACTGGAGCGACCAAGCCCTATCCTAGAAAACCCGACGAATTGTTTTGCTTGTTTTCTCACCTTAACTCGCCTAGAATCAAGTAGTTTCTTACCCAATGACTTCAATCTGGTTACTTATCATAAGTATACTCCAATATACTCAATAAAATCCTCAAAATTCTCACTTACATATCACGAAGTCATCAATCCTAACACAACAAGCTTTAGGATGAACTTCAAGAACAGTTTTAAAGAAATCTAATCTTTCAACTTCAGGCATGAAATTTCGCTGAAATTAATTTTATTATTGTGTGGGTAATAAAATCCAACACTATGGAACCTAACATACATATTAGGTCTTAAAGTCATGGTAAAAATCCACTACAAAACACAAGAACCTCAACTAGTGCCTTGATCCTCTCCTCTTTTCTCTTCTTGAACTCTCAACTAAAACCATAGGTATATACTAGGATTATAAAATTGAAACTAATAGGATTACACTCTTAAAACCTTAGTAAAAATAAATTAAATCTGTTTTGTTAATGAAAAGACCAAAATACCCCTAACTTTTTTTTCGGTAACTTTTCTTAACTGGACTGTCTGGATTCAAAAGGGCATATCTCACTCATTTGACCTCAAAACTTAGCAAACTTGGTGGGCGTTGGAGGATAATTCAAATACATTTCATTTACAGTCTTGTGGAACACCTAACTCATTCTCTACATAGATTTAGGTTGTTTGAAGTTGACCCAATACATAGAAAAGCTTAGGAATGACATTAATGAGTTCTCTCAAGTTCTTTTTGGAACTCGGGATGCTACATCTAGTTACTTTAATCTTAGGAAAATTTTAAAATTCTTGGTAAAATCCTACACCACGAAGAATGGTTCGAGTCATAGTTCAATATTTTTCTAGGTGTTACATAC
Source organism: Solanum habrochaites (assembly GCA_027704765.1). Classification (NCBI taxonomy): domain Eukaryota; kingdom Viridiplantae; phylum Streptophyta; class Magnoliopsida; order Solanales; family Solanaceae; genus Solanum; species Solanum habrochaites. The sequence continues at coordinate 73,398,504 of JAKWJA010002489.1, read as the reverse complement.
CAATCAAGATGGTACTAAAAAAGTATCCAAATAAACAAGGCAAAATAATGTAGGAATAATACTCTTTTCATCCCAACCAAAACTTCTCAAATAATAACCTGTATAGAAATTAGCCTAACCTAATAGTTTTACACTACACAATTCACAAGACTTAATCACATAGTTCAATAGTCACATTTCAAAAACCAAAACATATCAAGTATGCCAATCAAACAGAACAAATAGATCAATCACAAGTATCAATTTCATTGAAATGTCAATAATCCAGTCTTGCCGAAACAATTTTCATTCTACATAATATCACTAGCTGGACCTTTTTCCCTTAGGAATTATATAATAGATCTTCCTAGAATCATTTTTCTTCGGATTTATATTACATCACTATCCAGACTCATTTCTTTTCGTTACAATGTATGTCTCTCATCACGATGTACAACAATAAGTGCATATAAGTAATTTCACACCATAAGGTAGAAAAAAAATTCAAGGAATTCAAGTCCACATAAATGTCATCAAATCATTTCATCAATCAACCAAATAGGGTCAACAACAAGGCAATCCACAAAAACCCAACTCAAAAAATGAAGTTTGCATCCAAAAATATTTACTGAATATGTTACCAAATATATTTCGAACTCACCGGTAGAACTCATCCCAAAAAAAGAACTAAAATCAGTTCACAGTCAACCTTTTAGTTTAAAACTCAACTTCTTGAAAAAAACATGTCATTTGCCAATCAAAATCTCATGTTTTGTCTATAAATCTATAAAATGATCAAAGAAAAATGAAATTTTAGGGTCATAAAAGCTTACCCAAATGATTTAGCACACGAATATCTTCAAATCCGCCTCTAAGGGTTCAAAAGTCCAAAAAAATGAAAAATGGAAGTGAAACTCAAAAATTTCCTATCAAAAACACTCCAAGATGTCGCAGGAAAAAATTCAGCCTTCACTTTTCCCAAGGTCGCGATCGAGAATAGGCCCTATGCAATGGTAAATTTTTGGACTTCCACCTCCCTCTCTTTCACGATCAGGTTCTCGCAACTCTAAGGTTCACGAAAGTGAACAGCCTATTGCAATTATGAGTGGTAGCAAATATCAAACCTCAACAAAATCAGCCAACAGAAAAATCATCAAAAAGATTCTCGGGATTTCTTCAAAATACAATACTCATAAACCATATATGAAAATAGACTAAAATTGATGTCTCGAACTCAATAGAATCATTGAAACAATGTTCTCACCGTGAACCGACATATAAGAAATTGATAAGAAACTAGCATAATGCTTAAAATGCCAAAAAAAGCTTTGGGACTTCCGAGAATTCAACTAAGATCTCACTAAGTTCTTCATCCGCGGATCTAACAAAACTTTTGGAATTCCAATCCGATAATCCAAACCTTAAATATTTACAAATTTAACAGAAACACTAAATTTCACAAATTTCCAACTTAGAATCTCAAATCCTCAAAATGACTTCGAGTTTGAAATCAAAACCTCTCATAGACCGATTTCCAAATTGTCACTCAAAACATTAAGACACCAAAAAACAGTGTAAGCGACTTTAGACTTCCAAAAATCAAAACTTACCAAATTCTAAACGTTTTACTAAATGTTTAAAAAGAAACGTTCAAACCTCAATTATAAATGACTCATAGTCGAAATAACGAGGGAAAATGGTAATTTAATGAAAATTTCCAAAAATGAAAGACCGGGTCACTACATTATTATAACATCCGCACTTTCAAAATTTCTAAATTAACCTACACCTTCATGGCAGAAGTGATTAATAAATTATTAATTATTTGGTATGTAATATTTTATGTTTTCAAGGTATATATCTCATGTTTTAAAGTTAAGCATGTTGTGAAATAAAAGTTGGCAAAAGTTATCGTAAGTTTTTTCAAAAAATTTCTTTGGAATTCGGGTAATGTGTCTCGGTGATTTTATCCAAATATATAAAGATTTGTGGAGACCATAAACTACCAAAATAAAGTTCTGTGAGTCTAATTTTAAACAAATCAAACTATTTGTTAATACAATTTTTTAATAGAGAGATATTTGCATTTTTATGAGATGAACCAAGCAGGTGCATTTGGTGGGCCAAGGTTGATGGGAACTTTAATTAATCAACCAACTTAAAATTATTTAATTTTCAAGTTTGAATAGCCTAACATACAGATAAATTCTATCCAAATCCATAAAATACTCTTTAGGTCTTGGTGGTTTCATCTCGCATGCTTTAGGAAAGTTGGTCTACGTTGCGATAGTTTTCTTTGTGGATCATGTGGCATACCTCTGTGCTAGGTTTAGCATCAGGGGTTTTACTTTTTTAAGATGTTTTGAAATTTAATTTTAGCTTTAAGTTAAAGGTAAGACCCTCCTTTCATTGTTTCTAGCCTTCGTAAACTGCAAATAGTGGGTTGCTACGATATATATATATATCTTTTGTCAGATTATCATAGTACTTTCTATTGTTATGTGTTGATTATGGTGTTGCGCTATTGTACTATCCATTAGGAGATAATAGGCCATTGGAATTAATCAAAAAGGGTATGTTAAGGCTATTTCATCCGTTCGACATATTTCCTTAAAGCATAGGAGCTATATAATGGGGTTGTTATCATTGTTGAACGTGTATACATAATTGTTATTGCTTTGATGATTGTGTACTTGTAGTTCTTCCTTGTAGGGACGGCGTATATTGTAATAATGACCCATGTAGGCTGACTAAAGAATATAACTCGTATAGATATTTATTATCCTAAATTTCTAAATTTCTCACCTTTATCCTATTGAATTGTTTGTTAATGCCCTTAGGGCTATTGTAGTTAGATTCGGAGTCATGAAATGCCAATGAGGGTTATGTTGTTGCTTAAGAAGGTCATGTTATTTCCAAAGAGGGATATTTGTTGCCTACGGGGCTATGTTGATGTTATGTGCTACCTATGGGGATATATTTATGCCTAAGAGGGATGCGAACTACCTATGGAGCTATGTTGTTTCCTAAGAGGGATATGCATGGCCTATGAGGCTATATTGTTGCCTTAGATGAGATACTTGGCCTTTTCTCTAAGCGACAAGGTGGCTTACTTAATAAGGGTATATGAGTTGAATTGGGCAAACCTTTTGGAATAGGGACCTAGGTAGGTTTTGTTGTTTGTTGTTTTGTACCTACCCTCCTACCGACTTATTTGTCTTGGGTAGGTTAGTTTGAGTATTTTTGTGAGTTTAAGATTTATTTGCCCCCCCCCCCCTGGCCACCCCCCCCCCCCCCCCCCCCCCCCCCCCCCCCCGCCCCTATTGTTAAAAAAATTTGCCCCCCCCCCACCTGCCCCATTTGCCCCCCCGCTTGCCCCCCCCCCCCGCCCCCCCCGCACCGCTCCTTGCACCCCCCCCTTTTTTTACTCCCCCCCGCCCGCCCCCCCCCTTTGCCGCCCCCCCCCCCCCCCTTGTTCCCCCCCCCCCCCCCCCCCCCCCCCCCCCCCCGCCCCCCAAGGTTTGTTATTTTTCCTTACCTAATTACCTTTAGCATATTTTCGTACCTGTTTATTCAGTCTGTTGTCTTTCATACTTGGTACATTACTTCATACTGACACTCCTTGCGTGGGGATACTACATTCATTTCTATAGGTCCTGACATATGACTCGATAGATCTCCCGATAGAAGATTAGAGTTCCAGTAGGTTGAGTAGCCTCTTTCTTACAAAGATGCTAGAGTTAAGAGGTTTGTTGCCTTTTGTTGTATACAATTTTTTGGGGCGTGACAAACTTGGTATCAGAACAATGTCATATCCTAGGGAGTTTGCAAGCCTTGTCTAATAGAGTATTTATTCTAAATGTTTTGTGCACCACAATTTATAAGATGAAATCTACATGGCATGTTAGATTGGTCATTTTTCATTTGCTAACCTCGTGCTATAGAGTTGGGTCTTAAGGAATTACTTTTCGAGCATATATTTGATTTTTGTATCTAAAAAGAGATGGCTGACACCAGATTAACCACATTTAGCCATAGGTTAGATACAATTATAGGTAAGGTTACCAAGAAGGTACCACTAGAGCCAACACATTGTGAGACTCACTATAAGAAATCTTCTCACCCCTATAGTTTCTCCACCAACTTAAGAGCCATCACAGTATACATGAGCCATGACACAACAAGAAGTACCATTGCCAACTCCTCCTATTTCATATGATCATGACTTCAAGAGTGTAGTATGTATGTTACCATAGTTAGTAGCTCAACAACATCAGTGAGTTGTACCACGAGTTGTCACACATTATGAAGCTTAGAAGTTTGAAAGTTTGACTTTCTAGCCTTGAGTTCTTCATAGTTTACATGTACAGATGGTAGAGAGGATCTTCGACATTTTGTTAATCAGCTTCTCAGAATCTTCAGGGTCATTAATGCCTCAACAATTGAATCAATTTAATTATCAACCTTTTGGTTGCATAATTTTGTAGTATTTACGATAGTTAGGATATTTGGGGGAAGATTCATCTTCATCCTCTTGGCATAACTTTTTTGAATTTTTCATACATAACTATCTATCTTGAGAGTTTCAGGATTCCTGAGTAGATTAGTTCCTAAAGTTTTGATAGGGCGGTATCAGTATCAAAGAGTATGAGTTGATATTTCATGCATTGTCTAGGTATTTCCCAACAATTGTTGATCTGATGCATTATATGGTTCGATGATTTGTAGAAGGTCTGCTTCAAACTATATTGATGCTAGAACAACCACAATACTAAATGATAATATGGATATTAAATTCATCATGCCTTTTCATAAGGCATAGAAGGATGTTGACATCAACAGTATATGAGAGAGACGGTTTATAGAGTGTTTCAAAATGGGGCTAGGGCCACTTGTTCACATGAGACTTTAAGGGTGGTCCTAGACCTCGATATCATAGTAATTCACCCAGACCTCTACTACAACAGATCTGTGGTAATAGAATTTATCTTTACAAACAGAAAGTTTGAGGTGAATGTGCATAAAGCATCAGAACCTCAGCACAAAACATTCATTCAATGCATAGCCAAAGCTAGGTCTCCCGTCGAAGCTTTATATCTACTACGGTATGATGTATTTCATGAGATATAGGCGGGGTTCCATATGTTTTTATTATTATAGTAGAAGGGGAAAGTGTGCAAGAACTACCCGACCATAGGTTAAGGTGGTATGGATCAATCGAATAGGTTAGTTGTAGGTTCTTTCTTCTCAACACATTCTACAGGAACATTCTACATGGGCATAGACCTTAGGCTTCTGTAGTAAGAGGCAGAACATCTTATTCTGGTAGTGGACAAATCATGCAATATGTTAACTATCTAACTGCAAGACTCCGAGTCAATCAATTGAATTTGTGGTGACATTATCTGGCTTGTTGTTGTTATTGTGTTTATGATTTGATAGATCCAGGATTTTTGTTCTATGTTACTCCAATATTATGGGGAAATTGTGAGGATAATCATTACCTCGACTCTTTATTGTGTCTCCAGTTTTTGGTGAGTCCATTATTGCAAAGCGAGTCTATATATGTTGTACAATATACATAATTAATTGTAAGATCTTTGTAGACCTGGTAGAGTTAGAAATGGTGAATTTCAACGTTATTATGGGTATAGATTGGCTTTCATATCGTTGTGGTAATGTTCAATATTAGACAAATAATGTTAGATTTCATTTTCTAAGAGAGACAGTGTGAAAACTGAAAGTCAATATAGCAGCGCCAAAAGGTAGGTTTATTTAATATCTTAAGGAAATGAGGATGCTTACTAAAAGTTTTCTTTATCATCTTATTTGAGTTTGGATGTGGATGTAGAACAACCAATTCTCTAGTCTATTTCAGTTTTTAATGAGTTTCCGGATGTATTTCCAATTGAGCTTCCTAGTATTTAGCTAGAAAAAAAAATTGATTGTGCTATCAATATTTCCAGGTACACAACTCTATCTATCCCTCCTTATATAATGGATCTTATTGACCTAAAGAAGTTGAAGGATCAAATGAAAGGTTTTATCAGGCCTAGTGCTTTATCATGGGTGCACTAGTATTATTTGTGAGAAAGAAAGATGGTTTTCTAAGGATGTGTATCGATTATCGATAGCTGAACAAGGAGACTATGAAGAATAAATATCTCCTTCCAAAGATCGATGAATTTTTTTATCACCTACAAGGTGCTAAGTATTTTTCAAACACTAGCTTGAGATCAAGGTGTCGTCAGGTATTCGAAAGACATATTTTAGAACCCAATATGGATATTTTGAGATTTTATTAATGTATTTTGGATTGATCATCGCCCCAACGGTGTTTATGGACTTGATGAATAGTATATTTATTCCCTATTGGACCTGTTTATGATTGGATTTATTGATGATAATTTTATGTGCTCACGATTAAAACTTGAGCATGCAGATCATTTGCAAACAATCCTTAAGGTTCTTCGACATCAGGAATTATGCAAAGTCCTCTAAGTGTGAGTTTTGGTTGATCCATGTGGCCTTATTAGGAAAAATTGTATCATATACCTGCATTACAGTTGATACACAAAAGATTGAGGCCTTGTAAACTTGTCCTAGACCCACAACTTTGATAGAGGTTCATAGTTTCCTATGATTAGCTGGGTACTGTAGAAGGTATTCTAAAAGGTTTTTCTTAACTTTCAGCACCACTATGAAATCTCATTGAGGAAGAATTTATGTTTTAGTGGACTGAGGCTTGCGAGCATTGTTTCTAGGTACTGAAGGACAACTAGCATCAACACTAGTCTAGCAATGTAAAAGGTTAAGAGGGATATGAAATTTACTTTGGATCTTCTATTGTTGGGTTAGTATGTGTTCTGATTCAACATCGTAAAGGTCCTCATATATGCTTCAAGGTTGCTGAGGAAGCATGAGAAGAAACGTCCAACCAAGGATTTAGAGTTGGCTGCAGTTGTGCATGCAATAAAGATCCAGAGACATTAAATATAAAGTTCATATTTATATCTTAACACATCATATGATCCATCAAATTATCATTAAATAGAAGGAATAGAATTTGCAATAGTGTCGATCACAAGTCACCCCAAGCTAACCTTGCTGGAATAATCATAAGCATACTAAAGATAAACTTAGAAAGAAAATATTGCGGAAGCTAATCATACATTAAATATTAAAATTATAGGGAATACCCATATACTATGTAAATATATAACAGATCTGAGAGCTCAATACAAATAAATAACAAACTAAAAATAGTAAGTTGAATCGAACTATGTCTTAAAAAAGCCTCTAAACTAACTAAAAGTGTTGGTACATGCCCCAGCTAAATCTAGCAAAACTAAAATTAAAATACTAAAAGTTATAAAAATATCATGCCACTAGTCCTTAAAGAATAAGGACTCACCAGTGATGCATCTGAATGGAAGATCCCAAACAAACCTATGCGTGATCTCACTGCTGAGAACCTGAACCTACATAACGAGAAGATGTAGCGCGCATCACTACTTGAAAGGTACTAAGCATGAGGGATAGAGTAAATCTTAAAAATATATAACTGAAAAAAAAAAGAAATAATGCAATAATATAATAAGAATACGATAGATATATTGAATACTAAACTATCGGAATGTAATGACAAAATTTATAACATACCGATACTGAATATTGATTGTATTGTGAAATGGTCAATGCAATAAAGTTAGACTAAAATTTGGGAGCTACTAATGACCAACATAAAACTACATGAGCGAAATGTGAAGTCTGATGTATACGTCCCATCGAGAGGACCCATTATACTAGGCCAAAGGTATAGAGGCATGCTGGCGTGATCGTTAAACTGATGGAACTCACAACCTACGTGGATAGTATTTCTGGACTATATGGGTGACTGAACCTAGTCCAACTCAGTATTATGCTACTTCCAATTAAGTGGTTTAACACATTATGACTGAGTTTCTCCAATACTGCATAGCTCAAAATAGAACATGCAAAATGTGAATGCAACAATCTGATAATGATGCATTAATAACTGAGGCATGTAATACCAAATAACTGAAATATCTGACCTAGCATGTGTAATTCAATAACTAATGAAATACAAAGCTAGGGTTCTGAAATTCATGAAATAAACTAAGTACAATAATGATAATCTAATTCGGAATATATATGTCTGTATGTATAAGTAATTCATGATAATTTGTTGAAACTCTCGAAATCATAAGTTTGGTCATAATAGGGAAATCAAGAAACTTATTAAATTCTAGGGACCTAATTGATGAAGGAATCCACTAGTTAAATATCATATCCATGGTGACGAATTCCAACAAAAAATATTTCAATTTTTTGGGGCTGGAATTGATGGAAAGTTGTTGCATTCTTGAACTAGTGCTCTTGACTCCTTTTGTCCTCTCGAGCGCTAATTTCTCTAAGTTTGATTAACGATATGACTTAGGCAAGTTATAGTTATATTTGTAAGTTAAAACTAACCAAAAACTAGAAATTAGGGTAAAAACAACGAGGTTTAGAGGTCCAACCCAATATGAAAAGAACAAAATACCCCTAACTTAAAGTTACAGACGGGGTGACCACGACTACTTCATGGACCGTGAAAGGAACTACGGATTGTGAAGTCGTTCGTGGTCTGGACTTGGTCTAGTGAAGGCCAAGTCCACCAACCCTTACCAAGGCCCGTATGGAGAACCACGGACCGTGAATGCCCCTATGGTCCTCACTTAAGCTGAGATCAGGAGGCTTAGCCATGGGAGTCTAATGGTTCGACTTCACGGACTCCCCCAAGAATTGTGTGAGGGACCACGGACCGTGAATGTTCCCGTGGTCTTTACTTAGTCAAAGAGGTCACAGGACTGTATAGGGGGCCCTACTTCCTTGACTCTACAAGCATCAGCACGGCCTGTCATCAAGATCATGGATCGTGAAGGTTCCCTTGGTATGATGTATGTCCTGGTGACTTCCAACTCATGACCATGGGTAGGTCAACTGAGCGTGGACCTATCACTATCCATCAACCCTACTTTGGTTTAATGCTTCAGGTAGTTTTTTGCAAAAGAAAAAAAAATCTAGGTCTAATTTTTTAGGTGTTAAATTATTTCCCCCTTGGGATCATTCGTCCTAGAATGAAGACTAAACTAGCTGAAATGGAGGGAAAGAGATGCAAACCTACCACTAAACACTGAAGACTGAATTTTTATATAAACTGAGTACCATGAACATGCAAATACGCTAAAAATACAACTACATACTGAAGGAACATGATCTGAAGACTTATTTTATGCATAATTGACTAAAAATTGAAGAGGAATTATTCCCTTGAGGTGGAACGGAATCAAAACGAAAGTGGTGAGGATACATGGTTTTCATGGTTGCTTCTACTTCCCAAGTAGCTTCCTCTATAGTCTAACTTCTCCACAAAGCCATGACTGAAGCGACTTCTTTCTTCCTAATATCTTAACTTGACGATCAAGAACCTCAACTAGTACATCCTAATATGAGGAGAGTATCTTTCACGATCACACTCTCTAATGGCACTATAGATGGAGGATTACCCACACATTTCTTCAAAAGCGAGAGGTGAAAGACCAAATGCACTGCTGCTAGTTCTGCTGGTAACTCTAACTTATACGCCACTTCACCAAACCTTTTTAAGATCTTGTAAGGGTCTGCATATCTAGGACTGAGCTTCCCTTTCTTGCTAAATGTCATTACCCCTTTTATAGGAGACACTTTCAAGAAAACTCAATCATCAATTTGGAACTCTAACTCTCTTCTCCTTACATCTGCACAAGACTTTTGGCGATACTGTTCTATCTTAATTCTCTCTCTAATGAGTTACACTTTCTCTATAGCATCATTGACTGATTCTCGTCCTATAAATATTGCTTCTCCTACTTCAAATCAACCAAATGTAGATCTACATCTACACCCATACAATGCCTCATAAGGGCCCATCTGAATGATGGGGAAATGATAATTATTATTGTAGGCAAACTCTATAAGAGGAAGGTGATCATCCCAACTAGACTTAAAATCGATCATATAATCTCTCAATATGTCCTGTAAGTTCTGAATGGTACAATCTGCGTGACCATCCATATGTGGATCAAATGTGGTGCTAAGAACCTGAGTACCAAGACCATTAAAAAATAAATTCCAGAAATGAGAGATAAACTCAGGACCTATTTGAAATGATATACAAAAGAACCCCATGTAAACTGACTATCTCATTAATTTAAAGCTTGACGTAGTCCTCTGCTAAATCTATAGACTTGACTGCAAACAAGAGAAAAGACTTAGTAACTCTATCAACTATCACCCAAATGGAGTCATGTTGTCTGCGAGTACGAGGTAAACCTTTGATGAAGTCCATGTTGATAACTTCCCACTTTCAAATAGGAATGTCGATATCTTAAGTACTACATCCTAGTTTTTGATGTTCTACCTTTACTTGCTGACAATTGGAACACTTAGCCAAAAAACTTGTTGAATCCCTCTTCATGCCATTCCACCAATAACTTCCGCAGATCGTCATGCATCTTAGTGGCGCTTGGATGAGTAGGATACCTGGAATTATGGGCTTCAGCAGGAATATGTTATCTCAACTCGCCCACATTATCAACACATAGTCAATCCTAATAAAGAAGCAACCTTATCCCCCGTGGGAGAATACCTCAACCCTCTACAGCACCCTTGAGTACGAGAAATATCGTATCATTGTCTAGATTTTTCTTAAGCTTTACTACCAAAAAAGATTCTGATCCATTCTGAACTGTCAAACCATCATTTAATATGCTCATGAGACAAACCCTTAAACGAGCAATCCTAAGAACATCCTTCACTAGATCTTTTCTTTCTTCCTCAATATGTGCTACACTATCCAAAGATAATTTTCTACAAGAACCATCTACTACATTTTCCTTACCAGGATTGAAATGCATACTCATGTCATAATCCTTGAGGAACTCAAGCCATCTTCTCTGGAGAAGATTCAATTCTTTCTAGGTGAACACATATTTAAGTTTCTTATGGTCACTGAACACATCTATGTGACCACCATACAAGTTATGTCTCCAAATCTTGAGTGCAAACACCGCTGCTGAAAGCTCGAGGTCATGAGTCGTATAGTTCTTTTCGTGTACTTTAAGTTGTCTGGAAACATAAGTTATAACCTTAACTCACTCCATAAACACACAACCTAGGTTGACTTTAGATGAATCACATAACCGTCTGAATTATTTGGTAGATTAAAACTAGAAGTTGTAATAAACCTAGTTTTCGGTTCTGCAAAGCTCTTCTCACAATCATCTGACCACTGAAACTTGACCTTTTTTCTGAGTCAACTTAGTCAGCGGAGAGTCCATGGATAAAAATCCTTCCATGAACATTCTGTTATAACCCGATAGACCCAAGAAACATGTGTTATTTGTATGAGAGGTACGTTTAGGCAATTGTTTCACTGCTTCTATTTTCTGTGAATCCACTCGGATCCCTTCGCTAGAAACAATATGCCGAAGTAAAGAAATGGATTGCAACCAAAACTCACATTTGCTAAACCTAGAGAATAAATGGCGGTCTTTAAGATTTTTTAGAACAACCCTCAAATGATTGCATGTTCTTCCTCAATCCTAGACTAAATGAGGATATAATTAATAAAAATAATAACAAACAAGTCTAAGTATTTCTTGAAAACATTGTTCATCAAATCTATGAAAGTTGCAGGACCATTAGTTAGTACAAATGACATAACTAAAAATTCATAATGTTCCTACCAAGTTCTGAAGGTTGTTTTTGAAATGTCACTATCTCTAACTCTAAGCTGATGATAACCGAAATCTGAGGTCTATCTTTGAGAATTGACCAGCACCATAAAGTTAGACAAACAAGTCATCAATCCTGGGGATAGGTTACTTATTCTTGATTGTGACCTTATTAAATACCTATAGTAAATGCACATTATTAGAGAACCATTTTTCTTCAAGTCAAACAACATTGGTGCACCCCGTGGAGAAATATCGGGTATGATAAAACCCTTATCTAGAAGGTCTTTCAACTTCTCTTCAGTTTCTGAAGATCAGCTGGATCTATTATGTACAAATGAATAGAAATACGTTGGGTGTTTGGAAGATCAATTACAAAGTTGATTTCCCTTTTTGGAAGAACTCTGGGAATCATTTGGAGAAAAACTTTTGGGAACTCACTAACTACTGAAACCGACTCAAGAGTAGGAGTTTTGAGCTAGAGTTCTAACCCGAACTAGATGATAGAGTAACCTTTTGAGATTATTTTTCTACTCTTATGGTAAGAAAAGAATCGACCCATAGGTGCTAAGATACTACCCTTCCGTTCTAAGATTAGTTCATCTGGAAATTGAAAATGACCAATTCTAGTTCTATACTTGACTGAGGCATAAAAGGAATGCATCCAATCCATGGCTAGAATGACATCAAAGTCTACCATTTCTAACTCTACAAGATCTATTGAGGTGACTTTTTGGGAGACTGTAATAGTTCAATTTATGTATACCCGTTGTGCTATAACTGGTTAACCAACTAGAGTGGAGACTGAGAAATGTTCATAAATAGTTTCTGGAATAACATCAAACTTGATTTCTATATTAGGTGTTACAAAGGAGAGAGTTTCCCCTGGATCTAACAATGCATAAACATCAAGGTCAAAGATTTGTAATGTACCACTAACTAATCAGAAGAATCCTCCTGATCCTCGCAATCCTAGAGAGCATAGAACCTATTTTGGTGCGGACCACCACCTGTACCAAATGTGTTACCCTGCAAAGTCGGGCAACTTGTTGGTGCTGCAGAAGTTGTGGACTAAGCTTTACATTGTTACCTCCTTGACCCTGTTTAGATGGACAATCCCTCAAGCTGTGACCATACTAGCCACATCCAAAGCATCCTTCCTTTCTTTAAATGCACTCGCTCAGATGGTTCTTACATCACTAGGGCAATTGAGGTAGATTTTGGTACTTGAAAAACTTCTTTTAGACTTAGAGATTGATGCCCTACTTTTCTGATCATACCTGTTCTTGGAGGAAACACTAGCTGATGAAGGGGCTGAGCTGAAAACTTCTATTGACTCTGTGAGCTATTTCCACCACCCAATTTTTGTTGATAATACTCATAGTTTCCCAACCTACCTTTTTTTGTTCTCCTACTTGTTTCTAAATTTATCCACCCTCACCTGCTGAGTCGTCAGTCATAAGACTATAGATATTCATGTTTTAAAGCAACATAGCAATTCTATAGTCTGTTCTCACCAACTCTGACACTTGATACAAAAACTTATTCATTTGAGCCCTGGAGAGTTGGATAATTTTGAGCCCCTATTCTTGGACTATCATACTACATTGACTCATTTTCATTAACTCCTGAGCTTTTGTCTCCCTTAACTCTCTTGGGAAGAACTTCCACATTAAGGTTTCACTGATGAAATCCCAAGTGATATGAGTGGAATTTGTACCCATGTTCACTTTCCAATGAGTGTACAACATATGAGCCATATCTTTAAGTTGGAAAGGCGCTAACTCAACCCGATAATTCCTAATTACCTGCATTATTTCAAAGATCGTCTTGATCTCATCAATGAAGTTTTGGGGATCCTCACCAATCTAGGATCCTAAGAACTCTGGTGGATTGATCCTAACAAAATCTCGCACTCTAGTTATAGCAGACCCAACATTAGCATTTGCCTCAACTGGAACCCGCTAAATATTCTGGTTTGCCAAACTTTGAGAAAATATTTGAATGGTGTTTTAAAACTCTGTATTCAAGATTTCTTGGTCTAGGACAGGAGCAGCTGCATTTTCATTCTTGATGTTAGGTTTCATGCCTCGATTCAAACCCTGGGCGAGACTGGCACTCGAAGACCATTGTTGGTCACGAGCAGACTCTTGACTTAACTCAGCGGAAGACAATAATCAATAAGCTTAACTGAATTGAAAAAATGTAATAACTGAAACATTCCAACTTGGCCAAATCTGGCAATCCAAGTCTTAATAGTAAGAGATAATACTAGAAAGACTCAAAGAACTAACATTTGACTCTCTATCTATGAAGCCTTTGAAACTTAGATGGATGTTGGGACATACCCCAAACATCCTAATAAATAAAATACTAAGAGCAATAAAAGGATCCCTTCTGAATGCAAGGAGGCTCACCAACTAACTCTGAAGTGCTCAACTGGATCAATGGTATGCTGAATGTCGATCCTCGTTACATGCTTCTGCATCATAATACGAAGCAGGCTAACTAGCATCAATAAATTGAATGTATATTTAAAAATACAAATAAATAGTGTATACGAAAATATAAAAACTTTTATGGGAGTTTCTCTAACCGATAATAATCACATAAGAGTTATAGTGATGATATACTTATCTACATCACGCTGCCAGGGGCATCCTATACTCGGCCAAAGGTATAAGATCTGACCTTCCTAATGGATCCACTAGTCTACTGGAAAAGGGTTCATCTAAAGAGTATGACCCTTTTCTAGAAATGGTGGCTACATTATTTTATGGAGATGTGAGTTATCTAAACTCATGCTCGTCCCTAATTCGGTGCTCAATAATACTTCCAAAATTTAGTGTCACTTATGTTTTTAAAACATACTTCTTCTGTGATTAGATATTAGTGCTCAAACTTAGCTCAAAAGCTCTCTTGGAAATCTCAATTCCCTGCTTGCTTCATCTAGAAAGCTATTACTCTTTTCTTAAAACTAGCCCGAAGGCTCTTTGGAAATCTCAGTTTCGTCCTTATTTAAATGTGAAAACATTTCCTTTAAACCTCTTAGGAATACATAGTCCCCATATACTTTTTAGAATAAAAAATTTCAACTTTTCTTTTTTCTAAACTCAACTCTTAAGTCATAAAACAAAGTTAAAACATTTGTAAAAGACTTCTTGAAAACTTGAAATGAACTTATCTTACTTATCTTTACTCTTACTCAAATTGATATTTATGTCTTAAAAAAAAGTTGAAAACATTGGCAAAAAGATTTCTTGAAAGGATTCTAAGAACTTTCTATACTTGCTTCTTAACATTTAGACTTGACTCTTAACTTCTTTGACTTTAAACTTAATTTTCCTTAAACTGAATTATTGATTCAAGGATCATGATCTCATGTTTATGAATGATTTCATGATGTTTAGATGTATCTTAGAGTGTTAGAATAAACTAGGAAACATAGGTACATCACATAGGAACTAGTGCAAAAAGATGGGGGAAGAATGGGGAGAACTAGCATCCCTGGCGCGTTGAGAGGCGTGGGGCTCCAGCCCTCAAATTACTGAGAGTTGGGTGGGGCGCTCTGGCTGGCGCGTCACCAAGTTCCTACGTACACACTCTATTATGTGGGGCTTTGAGAGGCGCAACGCCCCAACTCCCTTACCCAGGTGTTCCCGATTTCTCCTTCATTTTTCATCTGTAAATCCTCTAGACTCTCATGGTTATTTCCCCAAGAACTTAGGATCATTAGTACTATTTATATACAATAGATTCAACCCAAAATAACACCCCGAAGCATGAGCCAAACCATTAAGAAACCTCAACAACACAACCATCAAGAACTCAACGAAGTTTCAGCAATGTTCTTCAAGAACTCACTTTCTCAACATTCAAACAACTTAAATCCGCTTAATTGGAACAAGATTAGTGTGGGGGTGAAATAACCCAACACTATGTAATCTGACATAACTTTTTAGGTATCACCCCGATGAATTCCACGCGCAAAGCTTGAGCGTTCTTGGCGATTCTTGATTTCTCTCCTCTTTTCTATTCTTTTCTCTCTTATCCAAGCCGTACCGTGATTCTCTTTTCCTAAACTGAAATTTTACCCCAATTAATTCCAAAAAATGAAATTATTAAATTAGGTAAGGAAAAGACAATTTTGCCCTTCCTAAATTCGGGTTGAACTTTTCTTAATCTAATAGCCCAACTTCCGAAATGCATATCTCACTCATATAATATCTAAATTGCGCAAACTCAACGGCGTTGGAAAGATTATTCTAAGTGTTTTCAAACAATTTCTGAAAATACTAAATCCTCTT
The DNA here is from genome assembly GCA_027704765.1 of Solanum habrochaites. NCBI lineage: Eukaryota > Viridiplantae > Streptophyta > Magnoliopsida > Solanales > Solanaceae > Solanum > Solanum habrochaites. The sequence goes on along the minus strand of JAKWJA010002489.1, from coordinate 73,382,438 downwards.
GATCTAGGAATTATGATTGTTTAAAAATGACCAAAACTCACTTTCTTAACTTAAGCAAATTTTCCCATTCTTTCAAAAAATAAGTATTTTCAAATTTTAAACTCATTTCTAGTCGTTTTTAGTTGTAATTACATTATATCTATGAGGAGGCATGATCTGAAACATATAACGATGAGAACAGAATTAGATCAGACCTTACGCACGATTAAAGTAACAAGAAAATGAATTTTTTCCTAAAACACATTATAGCCTCCCTTTCATTAGATGTTGTGCACTTCATACCCATCAAATTGACTCTGCTTAGTGTGAATTTTAAGACACCGTAGGACTCTTAAACCTAACCCTACGATATCTAGTTTGTCACGACGCAAACTACCCCTGAGATGCGGACGCGAGGCTTAGGATCACAAGTCACCTAAAGCTAACTCTGTTGGCATAATCATGAGCATACTAAAGATAAACTGAGCAACAAAACTATGCAGAAACTAATCATAAAGTAAATATGAATATGATGGGATATACCCATGCACTGTATCAATACATAACAAATTTGAGAGTTCAATAGAAAAAAATATACAACTCAAAATAGTAAGTTGAATGTAACTATTTCTTGAATAATTAAAATGACTAGAAGTGTTGGAACATGCCCCGGCTAAATCTAGCAAAACTGAAACTAAAAGTCTAGAAGCGATAACAATGTCATGTCACTAGTCCTCGAAGAATGATGACTCACTACCGATGCTGCTGAATTGAAGATTGGGAACCGATCTATGCGTGATCTGAATGTTGAGGACCTGAACCTAAATCACGAGATCATGTAGTGCAGAGTATGTGTCAGTAGTTGAAAGGTAATGAGCATGAGGGATAGAGTAAAGGTGAAATAACATATAATTAAACAAATAAATAATGAAATAATATAATCTAAACATGATATACATATTATATACTGAACTATTTGGAATACAATGACCAAATTATAACATGTTGAGAATGAATACTGACTGTACTGAAAAATGATCAATCCAATAGAATTTGACTGAACTGTGAGAGCTACTGATAACTGACATAAAACCACATAAGCTAAATGTGGGTTCCGATGTTTACGCCTCATCGAGAGGACCCAATATACCCGACCAACGGTATAGAAGCATGCTGGTGTGTTCACTAAATTGAGGCCCACAGAGGGGACTTACAACCTATGTATCTAGTAGTCTGAGACTAGATGGTGGATTGACCCTAGTCTAACTCGGTATTATGCTACTCCCAATGAATTAAGTGGTTAAGACATTATTATTGAGTTTCTTTAATGCTGGATAGCCCAAAACTGAACATGCAAATTGTGAATACAACAAATAATCTGATAATGGTGCATTAATAACTAATGCACGTATAACTGAATAACTGAAATATCTGACTTTGCATGTGTTATGCAACATCCAAAGAAATACAAAGCCAGGGTTCTAAAATTTATGCAATAAACAGAGTACTAACATGATAATCTAATTTAGAACATAAACATAAGTAATTAATGATAAACTATTAAATTTCTCAAAACCCTAGGTTTTTTCATAATAGGGGAATCAAGAAACTGACTAAATTTTAGGGTTTAGGGAGCCTAAGGATGAAAGGAAGTCCATTAGTCGAGAACTGGCATACCTGGTGCGAAGTTCCGACGGGAGAAATCCTTTCGGGTGTTGGGATGGAAATGATGGAATTTTTGTTGCGGTTATTGAAACAAGGATTCTTGACTCTTTTTCCCCTCCCAAGCTTTAATTTCTCTAAGTTTGATTAACGCTTTGAATTAGGTAAGTTCTAGTTATGTTTCAAATATAAAACTACCCAGAACCACGAAATTTAGGGTAAAAATTATGAGGTTTAGAGTACAATCGAAATAGGAAAAGACCAAAATATTCCTAACTTAAAGCTACAGAAGGGCTGACAGCATCCATCTTCATGGACCGTGAAGTCGGTTGTGGTATGTACTTGGTCCAGTGGTTATGAAGGCACATTCCACGAGCTATTACCACCACCCGTGTGGAGGACCACAAACCGTGAAAGTCCACTTGGTCCTCACTTGGGCTGAGGTCTGGAGGCTCAAGTTTGGGAGTCTACAGGTTAGACTTCACGGACGCCCCCACGACCAGTGTGAGAAACCATGGACCATGAAGGTTCTCATGGTCTTCACTTGGGTTGGGGGTCTGAGGGACCGAATAGGGGGGCCTACTACCTCGACTCTATGGGTATCACCACCGCCCATCATCAAGATCACATACGGTGAAGGTGGTCTGATGTCTTGACTAGGCCTAGTAACTTCCAAGTCATGACCACAGGCAGGTTAACAAACCATGAAAACTATCACTGTACATGAACCCTTTTGTGGTTTATTGCCTCAGGTAGTTTTTGTTGCAAAAAAAATATATTTAACGTTTTGGTTTTTGAGGTGTTACAATGTCGTAGATATTTAATGTCATCTAGAGAAGGAACATATGGTGGTTGATTCTCTAAGTTAATGGAATTTTATTCTATTTTGATGTAGAAAGGTGTGAATTAGCTAAAAAAAACTTCATCTCAGTTAGTAAACTTAGGAGTCGGATTATTAAAGGCAAATGTAAAATTATAGAGCACAATCGTATCACTCTTAATCCTTGAAATGAAGGCAAGAAAGCACGAGGATTTCGAACATAGAGAAACTTATAGGCAAGGCTCATGATAAGGACCTTATTATTTGATGTACAAAGAGATGGAATCCTCATATATGGAGGTAGAGATGGATTTCTCATATATATAGGTGGATTGTGTGTTTCAAGATGACGTAGGCCTTCAACAACAAATTATTGTAAAGGCACATCATTTTTGTTATTCTATTCACCTCGGTTTGATGAAGATGTACTAAGATATTAAATATATCTATTTGTTACCCGGGTAAAGAAGGACATTGTTGAGTTTGTGGCACACTGTCCTAATTTCCAACAAGTGAAAGTTAAGCACCACAAGTCTGTTGTGTTGGTCCAGGATATAGTCATTCCTTTGTGGAAGTGGGAGGCAATTAATATGTATTTAATTACTCCCTCTGCTCAATTTATGTGACTTACATTCCTTTTAGTCAGTCCCAAAAAGAATGACACATTTCTTTGTTAAGTAACAATTTGACTAAAAATTTCTAGTTTACCCATAATGAAATTATTTACAGTCACACAAATTTTTATCATTCATTTTAGACAACAAGTTTTAAAAGTCTCCCTTTCTTTCTTAAACTCCTTGTCAATGTCAAACTGCTTAACATAGATGGGGATGGGGGAGTACCAGATTACCTCGATCGTAGCACGAGTTTAACTCTATTTGGGTAATTGTTGATATTCTAAAGAAAATCAGTCCACTTCTTGATGGTCGAGACTACTTTCAAAGCTGAAGACTATGCAAGACCTTGTATTAGAAAGATTGTTAGGTTGCGCATGATGTCCCAATATCTATTATCTCTCTGTGAGGCACACGGTTTACCGCTAACTTTTGAAAGTCTCTCCAGAACGTACTAGGAATCCAAGTTAATCTTAGTATTGTTTTCCACCCTCAGACAGATGGTTAGGCTGAGAGCATGATTCAAACGTGTGGGCATATGCTACACTTAATAGAGGCTATGAGGACCTGAAATCTAATTTTGACCTCCAATTACATTGCCACAAATATTTATGAAGAAAGTGGAGGAGGGGAAGTTTCTTAAGTTCATCTTAAGTTGAAACAAGTATCAGTGAACATTCCACTATTTGAAGCCCGTGAAAAGATGTTGAGTCATGCCAAGTTCATGAAGACTTGGATATCAAGAAGAGATACTTTCAATTTTGATCTGATTGATAATCTTCTGAAACTCTATTGTTATGAAGTCATTAGTTCGAAAGAAAGAAGACTGTAATGCATTTTACTATTCCATGCGTCATTGGATCATTCAAATGCTAAGACGTTGTGTCACTTGGGTGCTTGTTATATTCTAGGTGTTTTGATGTCCTCACAAATGTGGAGACCTTGTCCTTGTCAGAGAGATCTCGTCCAAATATAAATAGGGTACAGTCGTAAAAGCTGTCATGTTAGGTGTTAGGTGAAAAGTGCAGCGTCCTACACCAATAAGACAAGTGGATGAGATTGTACATTTCAGTATCTCATAAATGCAGGGACCTGGTCCCTCACAGAGTTCTCTCCATCTGATATTAATGGTGTACAACTGTAAAGCTGTCCTGTCAGTGGTAGGTGAGGTTCCAGCTTACTAAACCAATCAGTATGGAGGAGGTTGTTTGTCAAATGGTTAATAACTTCTTATGGTCAATACTTTCAACAGGACAAACAACATATTAAGTTCATTCATTCAACAAGAGAGAGAGAGAGTAGCAAGTCTTTGTCAAGAACTCAAGCATCAATGAACGTAGAAAGAAGGACCTCGGTCCCGAAAAGCTAGAGTGCCACGAGGAAAAGGCAACGAAAAAAAACTGTCAATAAGATGCCAACTCTTAAGGGGTAGGTGCCATGACCTGTACCAGTGGTTGCACGGTATTTTTAATGTCTTTTTCCTTAATTTGTGTGTGTCAAAACGGCCTTTTGTATGATTTTTATGGTAAGTTTTACTATATTCACCATGAATCTGTCCAAAGATGAACCAGCAGAAGTTTTTGAGAGAGAAACTATAGAGAAGAGACCACCTACGGACGCCTTCTATGACGGTCCGTCGAGCCTGTGACGATCCGTACCCGGTGACATCGAGTGAGCGAGAGTAGTACCCCAATACCAAATTCCAAGAAGTTCTAAGTATTATGGAACTGAGGACCATCGACGGACCGTGTGGTTGAAACGCGTCCCGTCATACCTGTTGTGTTGAGGGTTAATGAACAAAGCAAACAGAAGAGTTTGTTGAAGTATGGGACCGACCGGAGGCCATGACGGCCCGTCGTGACCACAGATGGTCGTCACGCGGTCAGTCACGCACGCTCAGACAGCGCTTTGATAGCATTTTCACGAATTAGAACCCTTATTTATTAGGTTACGTTTGTGATTTATAAATAGTGTCAAAAAAAACACCATGTAGGGTTAGACTTTTGTCAGTCTAGACTTTGGTACGCTCAGTTTGAGGTATCAAATTTTTGGGCGCCACTGTCGGGACCCCCTGTAACTTTCTCAGATTAACTATACTTATTACAAAGTTTAATTAACGTAGTTCTCAATTGTCAACTTTTTATTTGTTTTTATTCTTGCACGAATTAACTCCTGGTATGCCAAATACACGCGAGGGAAGAGAATCACATTGTCTTCCCCTAACGACCACGATAAGATGTACCCTGTCATGCCAATATGAATTAAAAACATGGTTTAGCGATGACTGATCCCAAAACCAGCAAATCCAGCGTCTAGTTGATTTCATGGTCGCATTAGTTACCCACAATGATCCTGCTGAAAATCCAAAACAAGTAGAAAAAATCCTCTTGCTCCACGCCCTCAATACTTGACAGACGATTATGATAATATTGAGACTCTGATGGGCCAGTTGTCTTGCCCACCCCTCTACCACAAGGGCAACACCCTTTGTGGTAACTGAGTAGTTTAATGCCAAATGTCACTACTAGAGCGTGTGCTTTTTCAGGGCTACCATTCCAGGACCCACCATGCGAATACTAGCTAAGGTAAGGGTGTGTTGTAAAAGTTATGTAGGGGGCCTGATTGGACTTTGGATGAACAGGGACTATGATTAGTTCCTCTCTCACTGAAGGAGAGGCATGCTACTGCGTTCACTGAGCTCACTTATAAAACTCAATTTTCATTGCGAACCCAACTAAGGGATGTTTTCTAGCCCGTTAATACCCGGCCTCTCTAAGAAAACTAAACAACACAGACAGAGTGAACAAACTTTGTGGACACTACTTGGGAGTCAGGCTTCAGCAGTCTGGGAGAGATTCACTTCACTTTTGTTAAAAGTGTCCCCCAATCCACCGCCATAGTGATGAGTCACTGAAGGACGACTACTTCTATCAGGGACAGGATGAATAATAATGACAGCAGTATTGGAATATAGCGCGGTGATGGTTCTCTATGGGGAGTTGGCTCCTGCTCATGCCGAGAGTCGTGTTGAACAGTTAGAGAAAATCTCTAGAATATAAAGTTCTGAGAGTACTAGACAAGTCAGATACTGAAGAAATACATCACTGCACGTGAAATACCACACACCAAACCCAGCCACAGAGGAGATTCGTGAAGACTGCTCGATGAGAATGAGCTTGGGTTGGCATAAAACATGTACCTTGGGGTGCGAAAAAATAAATTGCATTTTTTAACTACTTGTCTAAACCCACCACCACCACAAAATGATGTGAATGTTAGTATGAGGAGGATTCCTATGCTGCTAAATATTCGTAGAAGGCGGGGTTCCGACCGCACGCCCAGGCCCCAATGCTCAAAACAGGACGAATTGGCGCCAAGGTACCAAGGGGAAACAATGTCGGATCGATCCGGTAACATAAAAACCGCGTAAGCGATAATCCCCTAATGTCCGAGATGGACAAGTACAACGCGATCACAACATTCAACAGCGGGTTACACCTATCGGTCAACAGAACCATCCGACTTAGACACATGGGCCCTATGTTCACCTCCCTTCAACCATCGTGTTGAAGCTGTCCTAGGGATGCGTAGGACGGTAGTATGGCCGAGTTGAGGATCCCTGCTTACACAAAATGACTGAGGAGGCCGGTTCGATGCTAGTGACAGAGCAACTACAAGAGTTAAGGAGTGCACGTTGATTTAGGGGGTATCGGCCACGAAACAGCCAGAAAGTCGATACACCCATGCCAATATCGATTAAGCACGCTTGTTATTTTGTCTCAACAAAGTGTCCCTACTATTTGCACGACGTGAAACAAAAAGGCCAACCCGCGACAACTCCCCCTCTACTCTAGCAAACCACCTATCCTAAAATCAAAAAAAATGGACCCCTTGTCATGGTGATATTGCACCGTGGTAGGTAACACGGTATTATTAAACTTTTTCCTAAGTTTAGTCGTGTCCAAAACGCCTTTTTGCGATAATTTTTTAGAAAGTTTACTCCTTATTTGCCCAGAAACATCTGTTCCAAGATGAATCGGGGTTTCTTGAGCACAAAGAAATGCCAGAAGAGACACCTACAGAGCTCACTCGGCGCTGACAGCCGTCCATGCTCCGTGACGGTTTCGTACACCCGGTGGCAGTGCCTAGTGCCAGCTACTGAAGGAAGATGGGGAAGTCCTGACCAAGTCTCCGGTGTCCATGAAAAGGCTCAGTCACATCCTGACGGTCCGCCTGCCCCAGCGTTCGTCATGAAGATAAGAGTGAGACGCCCACCCCGTACCATATTCCCAGATGTTCAGGTGTTTGGAGCAGAGACCCGCGACGAGGACCGTTGTGTTCGTAACGAATTTTCCGTAATTCCTGACATCGAGGGTTAATGAAGATGAGAAGCCAGAAGAAATTTGCCAAAGTATGGGACGACGGGAGTCCATGTACGGCCAGTCGTGAACACGACGTCCCGTCCGAGGTCAGCCTTCGACCCAGACCGCGTTTGACGGAGTTCTAGCAAATAGATCCCTGTTTAATTAGTTTTTATTTTGTAGAAATAGTTCGAAAAAAAAACTCATTTTTTAGGTTAGACTCTGAATATTAGGATAAAAAAACTCTTGATTATTAGCGAACTTTGGATTTTACTCTTCTCATCGAAGTAAGTGGCATTAAATCTTATATCAATATCTGAAATATTGTACTTATGAATATGGGTAACTAAACTCCATAAACTAGGGTTGTGGGAACCATAGCTTATAATGAGGTAAAAACCTAAGTAAATAACAATTTAGAATGTGTCTTGCATGTATGATAATCTTTCGTTTAGAAGTCTTTTAAACGGTATGGCCAACATTAGAACTCGCCTTAGTGGTCCTTGCTGGACCAAGGTGGTAGATAATAGGAAAAGAAATATCAACATAGATTTAGTGATACTATCTAATAGGCTAGTATTGATGGTACGAGGCAATAAACTGAGTCAAAATCGAATACGATGTTTTAATATGAGGTAAAGATAAGGTAGTCTAGCAACAAACGTAGCCGGATCAAGGTGCGGCAAGTGAATTTTCTAGATGCCGAACCAACGATTTAGAAAAGAAATAAACTTATCACTTTGCATTGCAAGTACTAGGAAAGATTGTTTATAGTTAGACTTATCAAGTGATGAACCTGGGGGAACATGTAAAAACCCTAGTTACCTTCATTAATTGCTTAAAACTCCAACATTTGATTCAATTTTGCTAGTTATTGTCATTTATTTCGAAATAGAAAACCCCCCTTTATCATTTTTTCTTAAAGGAAGTAGAATTGACTGAAAAATAGTAGTAATAGATTGAAGTTAAGTCCAAAAATTTTTCCTCGTGGAAACTATCCCAACCCACTAGTGGGTTTATTTACTTGACACGACCACTTACTTCTTATTTGAGAAGTAAGTTGAGCATTTCATATGGCCATCACTACTCGCGGTCGGTAAGCAACCATGACCCACCTATGCGCGCTAATAAGATAAGGTAGGGTTAGTATAGACAACCCCCATAGCCGGACCAAGGTGCGGAGTGAAAATTTTCTAGATGTTGAGACCAGGATTGAGAGAACATACTTATAAACTTTACATGGCAAGATGATAGGAAAAGATGGGTTATAGTTCAAAAAATTATCAAGTTAAGGAACTGTGGAGGAAAAACACTTAAGCCCTAGTTACTTTTATTAATTTAGTAATAGTATAATAAAGTTAAGTCTGAACTATTTTCCTCGTGGGAACGATCCCAACCTCATTAGTTCGGTTCTTTACTTGATACGGCCGCTTTACTTCTTATTTGAGAAGTAAGTTTGAGCATATCAGTGCATAGCTTTTCAAGACAGCAGGCTCTCAGCCAATAGCCTCGTCCCAAGGGTTAGTGTCCATTTCAATATAGTCTCTTCTCCAACAACCCAATCACAAGTTTTGGCAAACAAAGTTTTGGATTTCAGAAAATCCAGAAGCTCAAAAAGCAAAGGACATCTTCAAGAAGAATCACCCTAAGAGCAACAGGGACCTGATAGAGCTGCAAGCTATTTAGTTGTCTTAGGATTATTTTTTTCAGGCTACATTGCTAAATCTGTTCCTAAAATCTATAAGGAATTCAGATTCTTGTTTGGGGATGAAAAGTCTAAGTAGTTGCAGTTCAAACAATTAAGTGGGGAAGACCTGTGTTTTGCTCGAGCGCACCACAAACGCGGACGGGAGCGACCCCCCGCCGGCTAACACGATCCAATCCGCAAGGCGTAAATTGGGAGTGAGAGGATGATGGCACAATTTGGGTTTTGGCTTCGTTGAATCATAACTGTTAGGTCATAGGGTAAGGTGTATAGGAACTTGTGAGAGAGCGGCGTGTAGAAGGGGATGAGCTCGCGGCTGGCCTGCTGAAAGACAGGTGTCGGCGGTGTATTTGAGTGTTGTATGGGAGGATTGAAAAGTGAGGAGATTTTTATAGCGACATCGCGATAGGTAGTAGTCTAAATACGGTGTCTACGAGCTTTTGACTAATGTGCCAGATTAGTGAGAAAACCATGCGGTTGAAAAATCGCACCTGTGTAACAGGTCGTTTTTTCTCTTTGAGCAAGAAGGTTTCCACGTAAACTGCATGTGTTGTGTTCTTCATATTGTTTAATCTTCTGCACTATTCTTGTTGTGTCAAGGTACCTGGTCCGTTGACTGATAATGAACGCCTACATTCCAACAGTTCTTGCATCAATATGATGACACCTAAGATTATATGACTATCAATGGTTGACCACTACACAACAATAAAATCAACTTTTAGCGTCATTAAATATTGACATTAATAAAGAGTGATAAAGTTTTTACCAGCATTAGTTAAGTGTAATTAGAATCATTATCGCTAAAGGCTTTAGGGACATATACAAAGAGTGTCAATTATTGCTAAAAATATATATTTCGTTACAATTGAGAATTAATTGTCGCTAATGATATTTTTGTTGTAGTAAAAGATGTGTGAATGTTATGTGTGATGTATGGGTAAGAGTGAAGAGTTTCATCTTTTCAACTGATTTTTATAATTATTGGTTTTGGCAACATGCAGTAAACTTGTTGATATTGAAAGTAGCAAGTTGAAGTTTCGACTACTGAATGATGAATAGAACTGTGGCAAAGTATTTTTCGCCACAATGTGTGTACCATATAGCCACGACTTCATGTGCTGTAGATAAAATCTGTGTTTTTTAGTGAATCTTGTTCTTCGAATCTCAATAATATATATTCTGGATAAAAAATATAGAGATGGTATATCAATAAATCTTTTTTCATTTAATAAGACACGCAAACCTCATCATTTTTCTATAGTATAACTGATATATTAGAATATTAGCATTAGCACTATCCCCACCCAACCAGGAGAAAACAATAAAATTGAATTGAGGATCAGATATAGACGAAATGGAAAAATATATATTCTCTTTGATCTTCTTGTTTCTTGTTTCATCTAAGTTTATAAGATACAACATATATATTATATGGTTGCTACAATCATAGCCTATGGTGTAGGTAGGACCCTTACCAAGATTTGGCTAGTGAACTTTAGCACTTTATACATACGGCTTTTGGTATTTTAAAATTGTATTAGTAAGTGATTTAGTAGTTAGTACACTGAGAAATCTATAGGTTTGCATAGATACTTAATTTGCTCATCTTAGATTAAAAAAAAAAAAAAGAGGATGATGAAATTTAGAAGGAACAATAAATTCCCACCTCTTTGATTTAAAAAATAAAATCTATTTAATTGGAAAGACTAACCCACGAATTCTCATTTATATACCATCTCGAAAATGCTGGCGTGTCATTTTCTTACTATAAATTGCTTAACATATGCATAGGCGAACTAGCACGTACTTTTCATATACATGAACAAAAAATTTGTGATACTTTTTTAAAATTAAATATTTAATATTGATCGTAAATTTAAATATCAAATTTTAAATTTTTTGAAATAAATTACATATTTGGAACTTATGTAAAAAGAAAAATATATTAATTTAAATTTTGAAATCACGAAAATACAACGTAAATGGAGACAAAAGGAAGTAAATATTTGATGTTTGCTCATTTACTTCAATACTACATAAAGTATAGTAGAATAGCATATTATGTGGAATAAGATATTCAAATAATACACTTTAAAAAATCGACAACCGGTAATCACAATGTAAGCTAAAAAATTTAAAGAATACATACACAAAATTTCAAACACAATAAAAAATAATGAATTTAGCGTCAATTATTTAACTATAATACTATAATTATGTATATTATATTTAGTGAGAATAATACATATAAATACTTATAACAAGCACTTATAAATATTATCATTTTAAAATATTGGTTTTCTTTTGTGATAGCATTGATTTTATATCCATCACAAGTTTGCTTGATGATCATGTTTTTTTAATCTTGGGGTTGAGACATGGAATAATTAATTGTTCAATGATGGATCTAAGAGTCAAAAATTAATTTCATGAACATTCTACCAATCTCAAGGCTTATCCCATCATTGTTTCAAGTCAAAACCTTCGCCTCAAAGTAGCACCCTAGATTCTAAGGCTTAAGAATTAAGATATAAGTTAGGGGAGTAATTCTCTTATAATTGGTGGAAAATCAAGTAAAGTTACCCTAAATCGCTCATTCTTTTCTAAAGAGCGTAGTTACAAAAAGTTAGAGGTTTTGGGATTTCTTTTTACAAAAACTCGATTAACCCCGATATAGTGACATCACCATAGTTTCCCTTATTATATAGAGCGAACTAATTTACCGTGCTATAGCGGCTTACACCTGACAAAAACTCAAAATTCTCTCCAAAAATCTTCATTTCATAACACACCTTCAAACTTTGACATTCTATACTAAATCACTAACCCCTTCATGTCAAGTCCGATATTAAAAGTTCAATATACCTGATTTGACTTTCGAAAGACCCTATGAATTCCTTAATATCTTAACTCTTAGCTACTAGAAAGCATGATTTGGGCTTAGGCATACCATCCAATCTATCCCTGAATTTCCCAAGAACTCCAATCATCTAAGGTTGAGCTAGCCAATAATTTTCAAGTCACTACCCAAAAAAACGTTTTCTGCTTTAAATCTTTTGTAACACCTCAAAAATTTCTACATTAAGTCCAAAATCATTCTCATTTGAGTGTTATCTTATATATTGGGTGATTCTTATATTGTTCTTAGGTGTTAAGGTCAATTCTTTAGTGATGAATAGATTTGTATATGAATTAGCGAAAGTGCTCGACAAATATAAAAAAAATTAAAGTAAGTCAAAAATGACTTTGAATAAATAAGAAAATGTTTGAAAAGGTCAAAATGACTTAAAATAAGTTTAAAATGACTTAAAATAAGTTAAAAATGTGTTGGAAAAGGCGAGCACAAAATAGATATGTGCACGACAAAGGCGATAGCAGAAGAAACCAAGTCAACTTTCCCTTCTATTTGAACCAAGAGAATACAAAATAATGCAAGAATAAAATAGTTTGGGCAGCAAACTAACCACCCACGCAAGAAAAATAAATCAACACAAGAGAGCCAAATTTATCGTAAAAACCCTCTTCGCTATGAAGAGTAAAAACCACAAGACCAAAGCTACACAATAATCAACAAGAGTTTCAAAAGTGTCCTCCAAAATGGTCACCAATAAAGTGTCAAACAATGAGCAACACAACTACAAGATAGCACCAAAAACTAGAGAAACAAAAGGAGCTAAAGTATCCTAATCGTAGCTACTGTTCACGAGCTAAAATATGGAGCTAATGGACTCCAAATCACCCTCTCTCAGTTTTCAATCAGAGATAAGTGATAGGAAAACGTTGATGTCAAAAAATCAGCCAAGTCGACAAGAGAAAAAAAGTGACAATCGCCGATTGAAATTGGCTGTGCTATGGCTATGCCAAAATCGCATTTTTCTCACTTTTCTATTATTGGTGCTCTCGAAACTGTTGGAGCAACAAAACTAAGACCAAAATGAGAGTTTACATATGACAACCCTAATATTGGAATAGGAGCAAAAGTGAGCTTGTCAAATTTGGGCTAATTTTATCCACAAAGAAAATGATGAAAGACTCAAAACATTGGACTTTAATTCATCCACATAAAAAGAAAAAAAAGGCCCAAAACCCAACAAAATGATCATAAATAGGTCTTCCCCTACTTTTTATATCTCGACATAAAAGTAATTTTACTTTTAACATTTATTTTTAACTTAAAAACTATTACTTCTCTTTTAGTCAAATTGAAATGAGTTTAATCACACTATGACAAATCAAATAACTATTTCGAAGAAAAGAAATATTATGACTATTATTATGTTGTCATTTCAAACAATTCTTCCTTTCTATTTCTCTTTACTTGTCACAATATGTTTATAGATTAACAATTTTTTTAGAGATATTGTTTTAATTAATGTAACAATAATTGTAATTTATAATATTTTCATACAAATATTTAAGTTTAATTTTAAATATTGAATTATTTTAATAAAATTTAACTTTAAAATTTAATCAAATTAACTTTCGAAAAATTTAAAAAGAAAATTACTTTAAAAGAGAAAAAGTAGTTATTCATCCCCAAATATAAATGAGGTTGCACAACTCAGTTTTTACTTCATTGAGTTGTTCTTACCATTATCCAAAAAAGTATAGAATATTATTAGATGAGTTTGGTATTTTGTTTCACTTTAGATTTAGAATTTATTCCATTAAACCAAGATTACGTCATGGTGGTAGACGTCACTATGGTTGTTAGGGACTATGTATGGTAATTTGGACATAAAAAAATAATCTGTCTTTTGATATGGGTTTACAACTTGCTCAATTTCACTAGTTAATTCAACTTATTCGAAGATTGAAATAATTTGAATTAAATATACAATTTGAAATAATCTATAAAAGAACTCTTTTAAAATACTTTTATCCTTTAGTGTTTAATATTACAGCTAAAATCATCATCAGGAACTTATTTTTTAAGTAAATAATAAAACACATAGATAAGAAAAAAGAAAATCAAAACTTTGAAAAATTGGAGAAGTTGGTTTTAAACATACGTTAGAATAACCCATTTTGACAAACCCCCCAAACATATCTCAAAGCAAGTAACATTTGATTGATTCATATTTTATTTATCTATTTATTTACTAATTTATTTTATTTTGATTCGATTAAATTGAATCTTACTGTATCATTTGATATCTTTGGTCAAACTTTTTGAAAGGATAAAAGTATTTATTCTAAAATAAGTTTTTCGGTGTTAGAATTATTTTAGATATTAGTACATAATATTTGTATTCAGATAATAATAAATTGAAAGCAAAAATAAAGAATGTTTTAGGCCATAGATATTCAAAAAGAAAAAACAAAGTTGATAACATTGTAACTTCTTCATGGAATTTGGTCAATTTTAAAATTTTATCTTCTTGTTCTTTGAGATCTATCATTTTCTTGTACGTTGGGTGTTAGTTGTGACCTTCCTTGCAAATCAAGGACCTCAGTTTGCTGATTAGTTTTCTTCATTTATTTGCTTTACACAGTACTTTCTTTAAAAAAAAGTTGATTTTAGGTACTAATATATCGAAATACTACTCCTAAGGTTTACATCAAATGGAATGTTGGTTCTCATTCATAAGTTTTAGACATTGCAGAAACATCTAATTTTAATTTTGAAAATGAAGTTCATATTCAAATTATACCCCGTCCCACCTAATCCTCTGCTCATAAATTTTTTTGTTTTTCTATATTTTTTCGTATATCTTGGATATATATTTTTTAAAAATATTTTTTCTACTTTCATATTGAATATAATAAAAATAAAAGTTTTATTTTTTTAAGAAAAGTCATGCGGAAAATAAAATAAATTTTCCAAAAACATATGTAGATAGATATCACAAAACGAGAATTTTTTTAAAAAAATAAAGGGTTAATTGGGATGGTCTTTTTAAAAGGTTATATCTAAATTATTATTTGAAAAGGGAGGGGAATGAAGTAAAAACTTTTGTTTAAAAAAAAAATTGTAACGAATTTTTAAGAAAAACTAAAATATCGTGGGGCTTTGTTGTGTGTGTGTGTGTGGGGGGGGGGGGGGTTACCATGAGAGGAACATGTGGAGTGATGTAAAGAGAATATTTTACATTTTGTTTTGTAATATTTTATGATAGTAAAACTTTAATTTTTAGCTTTTATTAATACTAATAATTTATTTAATTATTTCAAGGTGAATTTTGTATTTATATGAAATGTGATTGGGAGGTACGCTTTTTTTCAAATAAGAATAAAACTTTATAGTATGGCATCATGAACAGAGGTAATTTAAAAGAGGACACGAAGAAAAAAATGTAGATTTCTAAACTTATAGTGATCTTTTAGGTTGGAAGTTATGAAATTAAAAACAAAAGATAGTTTATATGCATATTTTACCCTTATTAGCCTTAATCACTTATATTCTCCAAATCATTTTTAAAGACATAATATTAAATATCAATTAGTAGAGGTAGTACGGTAAAATAGTCATATCAATTAGTCACTCTTTTTTTAATTAATTGAATTGTTGAGACTTTTTTTCATTTTTCAAATTAAATTAATTCTTCATTTTCATGACTATTTTTAGAATGTTTTTTCAATTTTACCCTTCATTAATTAGTATTGAAATTAGTTATTAATTAATATTTAGTTATCTTAATCAAAAGTTTGAAATAATTAAACGATAAAAATGAATAATTATGCCTAATATATATTTAAATTTTCTTTTCTTAAAAGGTGTGAAACACCTAACAATTCACTTAATATGAAATGGAGGGAGCATTATTCTCTTAAGGCATAATACATATATTGGACCCTAAACTTGACTTCAAATTTCAACTTTGACATTCAACTTTCATAATGCACAAACAGACACTTTAACTATCCAACTTTTAAATAAATAAACACATGAGCCATATATGGAAAAATACACGTAGTGTTTTACGTAAAAATATATGATATATATATAATTAGGGGAAAATCACTAAGTTTCCAAAAGTCAATTAATCTTATGATTTAAGAGAAACCGGCCTTCCAAATTGACAGAGTCGCCACTTGATTTTTAGTAAAATCAAGAAAAGGTTAATTTTTTTTTTCAAAAGATTTAAAACAGATAAAAATCAGTTGAAAAAGGGTTCGAAGTTCAAATGTACATTCCGAGAAGGTGTTAGGCCCTCGGAATGCCCGCTAACCCGCGGTTGACCGGCAATTTGACTAAATGACTTTTTAGAATAATTTTCAAATATTTATGTAAACAAAATGAATTTAACTCTTTTACCCTTTGTATTACAACTTCTTTTTTACTTAATTATTTAAAAGGGAAATGAACTAAAAGGATAAATTTTAAATAGAAATAGATTAAAAAAATGGCGAGGTTATAAACATTTATATGTATATATATATTAGCTAAAATTTTAATATCTAAAAATGACTATCTTTCGGGATTAACTAAATTAGAACCAAAAGTCAAATAATATGACAGTGACTATAACAATAAACAAAGAGTAAAGATAGAAGTTTCAAATTTGGGCATTTAGCCAAAATTACCAAGTCTTGAACCTGTCCTAAATCTAAAGAAATCATCCTAAAATATGGGTTTAGGCCCAATTTCAATACATAGCTGCTGGAAATTCTTAAGGATTTGGGCCTATTCCCCTCATCATTTTTTTTCACTTTTGAGCCCAGACCCTTTTCCACAAAATTCTGCAAGGGACCCAGATGGGCTTTGGCCCCATTTGTCTTTACAATTTGGTATACACTTAATGTATACTGCTGTACAAGACGCGTATCCAACATGTTTTGAACTTTCTAGAACCTGTTGTAATAATTTAACAATTTATCATATAAATTTATAAAATAATTCAGATTTTATATGAATCATAAATATATAATCCAATAAATATTGTGATGATATGATGGAGTTTAAAATTTAAGTCGAATAAATATGGATTTAATTAACTCTAAAATGAATTGATAGGGCTTAATTGATGGACCCAATTTGTTAAAACCCAATCTCATTCTCATTCTAGAGCCACATCGTGGCGCCACATGTCAGATGATGTGGCCATGGCCAAGTCAATAAGAAACCCATTAAATCAGGAAGTGTCAAAATGACAAGCCCACTCCATAAAGCAGAAATGTCGGTCACTTAAATCTTATTCGCTGAACGAAACTTATTCCAATCGCAACCCTTATCTAAAACTTAAATAGGGGTCCTCTATTCAGGGAAAGACACAGAAAATTCTAAACAGAAGCTGCTAAGAAACTCTGAGGTACAAACTCCATTTAATTCTCTACAAAGACTACAAAGTTTAAGAATTAAGCATTCAAGTTCAAGAACGATCAGTCATGACCAGAATTCAAGAACCAAGCTCGAAGAACCTTGAGTTCAAATAAATTCAAGATTCAAGATAAAGTCAAGTTAAGTTCATCAGAGATTCCAAGAACAAGCTTTTTTAAAAAGCCCTTTAATTTTATTTTAAAAGGCGAATTCAGAGGATAATTATAGAGATGGTAACGCTGCACTTGAAATAAATAAAATCGATGTTTGCCCTATAATTTTCCGTTCTTGATTATTGTTTTCTCGAGAAAATTTACTGGCTACCCAATTCTGGCTACGCCCAGGGGACAATCTCTTATCTCTTCATCTCAATCTTCAAAGTCAAAGAATATGCAAGATGATTCCATGAACATCAACTCTCGATCAACCTCCTTATGGTCCAATAGCTCAAGTTCCCTACTGAAGTTTGAAGACATCTCCTTGGAATCACCCTTGGAAGTTAGTTTTAGAGTTGTTACGAGAAGTAAGGCCTGCTACACTAGGGCAACAAACGCTTATGTGTAGTATGCATAAACCACTGTTTTTGGCACTTCGACTCCAAAAGGAGCAAATTCCTCCACAAATCTTTAGAAGAGGAAGTTAGTGTTGCGAAAATAGTCAAGAAGACATGGCT
Organism: Solanum habrochaites; assembly: GCA_027704765.1. Classification (NCBI taxonomy): domain Eukaryota; kingdom Viridiplantae; phylum Streptophyta; class Magnoliopsida; order Solanales; family Solanaceae; genus Solanum; species Solanum habrochaites. Next base: position 73,364,361 of record JAKWJA010002489.1, on the reverse strand, counting down.
CTAGCTTGAGCAACTGGTTCCAAGAACTCTACCACAAGGGAGAACTGTGATTCAAATTGTAATCATCTCCACGATATCGCGTAATGTGAGTCCATGAAAATTAACTTACGCCGACAATCCATTTTACTCTCCGGCTCTCCGGATGACATGCAAGACGATTGGTGACTGCTGCTTCTCTCCTGAGTGAATCAACTCGCAAAATCTGACGAAGTTGGTTGAAGGATTGACAAAGAATGTAAAACACCAAGAATCTCAATTTGGACAAGTTGGATAGAAAAATAATAGAAGGACTTTTAGATGGAGATGCAAGCATGCCTGGAAAGGGCATTGAAGTTCAAGAAATCGAGACCTGCTAAGAAAAGCCACGTTTGTTAAAGAGATGCCAGTTCCTCTGAAGCGAATGATCCACTCGATCGCTTGACGGAGTTTATGAAGGAACATCAAAGAAAGTATGAAGTCTCACCAAGGTCTTTTCATAGGTACGCTAAGCCATACACTGCTAGGATTAATAAACTTTAAAATGCCTGCTGGTTATCAAACCTCCCAAATTTCAACAATTGAGGGAAGCAAATCTGAAAAAACATGTAGTGCACTTCGTGGAGACATGTTTAATAATGCTGGAACATATGGGAGACTATCTTATGTCAACAAGTTTTTCCCTCTCGCAAAGGCAAATGCCTTTGATTGTAACACGGATCTCGAACCTTAACTCTTTGTAGTAGGAGCAACTTATGAACATGAGTTTCTCAATCGCTGTATGAGCACAAGGAGCACGGTGAGCATGGTAGAACTCACGATACCTCGCCAAAGGGAAAGGAAGGACGAACAGGTCATAGATTTCATTAAATTCGTGGAGGAAAGCGGAGCCAAATGCAAGGACAGGCTTAGTGAGCTTCTGCAATCGAATGTGTAGTCAAGGAATGCATGGGGAGCTCTTTTACATCTTGCAAGGATAAACCAACATCTTTCGAGGATATATCTACTCGCGCTCATGATTATGGAGTTGAAGATGTCATCGGCAGGAAAAGATATGACTTTGTTCATGATCCTCGCCAAAGGAAGGGACATGCAATAACAAAAGATGGAGCAAGTTTTTGCCACAAGAAATGACAAAAAGAATCCATGAGTGTTAATGTCACTCCGCAAAGTTCACCACGAATGAGGAGTAAAACAAAATCTGAGAAATGAATTCCAAGACGTTCAATAAAAAGTCGACGCTAAGGGAGATGCAAGGAAAACAGTATCCCCTTTGGATTCTGAGTTTCTGAATGAAAATTTGATGAAATGCTCGAGATGAAAGCTCTTGACTTGCCAGAGCTGAAGCAACCGATCAAGCTAGAATTGAGACCCACCCCAAATTATTGCAAGTATCATAGACTTGTGCTTCATCCTCTTGAAAAATGGTTTGTCTTTAAGGATAGAGTGATGAAGATTGGCTAACGAAAATACAAGTATCCTTGATGATGAGAAGGCTAGTTCTAACCAACCTACTATGACATTTCGGTCACTGGATTCCTGGTACAAATATAATCTTGAAAAAAACATGTAGAAGAGCAAGTAGATCAGGACGTTTACATAGAAGATGGTGATGAGTGTTGGATTCTTGTATAAACTGGCGAAGACGCAACAATGTGTCAACGCTTACTGAAAAGAATTGTCCTGACAATCGAGTTAGAGGAAAAGTGGTGGTGACGAAATCAAAGAATAATAAAAAATCAATCAAGGCGCCCCAAAAGCAGGCAAAGGTTTGAGTTGAAGTGCGTCAATACCAAAAAAACCCGAAGTTTTTTTTTGACGCTAGAGAATTCTCGCCAAGCTCGTCAACACAAAGTCTACCAATGGCAATGTCGAGGCATCAGGTTGCAAGGTGGTAAAGAACAAACAATGAAGGTGCCCTCCTACTGTAAAAGAAGGAACAACGAGTGAATCCTCACCAAAGTGTACTCCTGGGGAAGAAGAAAAAGAAACAAGGGAATTCAGATGATGTGCTCTTTCATCTTCTGAAAAATCTAATTGACTTTCTTCCCAACAAGCAATGTCTTGATAATAAATCACATTTACAATACAGATCGCTATTTGTCGTGTGTTTGAAACACTACACAATCGCCTTTCTTTGTATAGGGTGGGTCATGTGCTAGAGAAGAATAGGATAATAGAATCTTAATAGATGAAGGATTCTAGAGTCAACTATTTTGCTATCCACAGATAAAGGAACTTGGCATCACGACTGGGCAACTTAGGTGAAAGTCGTCTATTGATATAAGGATTTAATCAAGGTGGCAGAGCAGAGGGTCCACAGGCTCTATTAAATAGAGATCTCACATGGGAGATTTGCGCATCAAGCGCATGGATCATGTTGATTGACCCAAATACATCAATTTACAATATATTATTTGGGTACCCAAGACTCATACCAATAATTACTTGGTAGGTCTTGGAGTAATGAGAATAGAATTGTCTCATTTCTACTATTCAATGTTTGAAATATCTTGAAGGCGGAATTGAAAAAAAGATCGTTGCAGATGAAATCCTTTCATCGATGTGCAGACACCTTTGCGGATGTGAAATTCTATATTGAGAAGTTATGTTGTTCAAAGGGGTCAATCCAATGACGTCCAAATCAATCAGATTGAGTAATTCATAATGCCAAAAGAATCGATTGCAGCTATCTAAAAGGTGAAAATTGACACTAAAAGACTATGTCCCATTCTTAAGGAAGGCAAGATCCTGTCTTCTTTAAGAACGAAGCAGACTTTTAGGCTTTGCTATGTTCCCAAAAGCGAAAGGAAAAAACAAATCAACCATCTAACCTAAAGGAAAAAATCACTAAGAGGGATAGCTTCGTATCAGACGGATTGATCGCAATAAACTTGTCTTCAACGTTGCCAGAGAAGTCAGTCGCTCAAGATCAAGTGACTTGATAGTGACTTCCATAAAAAGGCGCCCACAAGAGGAAGGTTTATGATCCCAATGCCTACAAAGTGATTTGTGAAGCAGGATAAACCCTAGCGAAGCCATCAGCGGCCTTGGGAAACTCCCATCCGAAGATTACAAAAGGAAAGCCATGAAGTCCTAGGTATATTCCCAACCTCCGCCATAAGCATTTCTATAAGAAGGGACCAGTAAACTCATAAACTTTGAGATGACGTCACCTGCTCCAATAAAAATCCTTCAGGTCTTTGATCGACTTGGTGTGAAACGACAACTAAGAATTTCTGTGTTTGAGAGGTTAGGTCTATGAAGAAGAATAACAAGAACCTGAGAAGTTATTAAAAGTTACAACGAATGCTTCACATTTGATTAGAAAGGATTTTCAGAAGTTTTGATTCCTTCTTAGGATGAGGCGACGAGTGGAAACTTGTGGTTCCGTAAAGAGGAACTCAAAGGCAAAGGTTCATTACTGTGTACACCAAAGAGCGCGAGAAGATGAGAAGTGTGGGTTCCTCCAAATCATGTATATTAAAAAAGGAGTACGATTCTTTACTCAAAAGAAGAGTGAGGGAAGGGGGTAGAAGAATAAGGAAGGGGGTAGGGTTAGAAGTAGAAGGGGTAGAAGATAGTGTCTCCATAGTGGTCATATATGGCAATGACAATGATTTCCATGGAAGAGAAGGAAGATGGGTCAAGATGCCTCCACCAGCAACTTGAATGATATATAAGGAGTAAAAAGATCACAATAGATCCTTTGAAGGAAGTTACCTTGGCATTGATGAAGATCCGAAGCCAACTTACTGGATTGCATTTCTCTAGAAAATTGATGAAGAAGTCGCTTACATGAAATATACTCAAAGAATATAGAGAGTGTTTTTCTCTTGGCGTTACAAAAAGAAATGCCTGGATGGAATCCTAGAGTAAGCGTCCATCAATTGACAGTCATCAAAAATTGTGTTCTCGGTCTAGTTAAACAGCTCAAAGACGTTTTTAGACCAGTCTTGTTCCGTTGATAGAATGAAGTTAACAAACTCATTGGCAGGCTTATTCGTTGGGTCAAATATCCTACATGGATTTCAAGTATGTTCCTTCTTTGAGGAAGACGAATGGTCACAAATTCGAGTTTGCGTTGATTTTAGAGATCTCAATAATTGCATGCCCCAATATGAGTTTCCTCTCCCATTCCAGAATTGATGATTGATGCCACAGCTGAGGGTTATGAGCCAATGTCGTCATGGCTGATTGCTTCTAGATATAATCAAACGCATGTCACCAAACGATAAGAACTCACTGTATTTCGCACGCCAAAAGGTATTTATTGCTACAAAAGTGATTGCCATTTGGTTTAAAGCATGAGGGCGGCCAAATATCAAAGGGATATGCAAAATTCTTTGCGACCGCCTCAAAAAATGTTGAAGTTATGTGATGATGTTGGTAGTAAAGTCAGGAAGAGGGGTGATGTGTGTGGGTGATCATTGAAAGACGTTTGAGTTACTCCGAAATATCAACTAAGGATGAAGCATGAAATTTTGCCTTCGGAGTTATTCTGGAAAGTTCCTTCGCTTTAGTTGTGAGACATCGGGAATTGAAATTGATCAAGCCAAAGTAGTGCAATATTCAAAGATGCCTGAACCTTCGATTATCATGAGTTAAGATAGTCTCTCAAGGAAAGTTAGCCTACTTGAAGAAGGGTTCATCTCAAATTAGCGGGGAGAGATTGTCAACCATTCAGTCATCTCATGAAGAAAGGTGCTCCTTTTAATGGGACCAACATGTAGCGAAGCTTTTTAAAAGTAATCATATGGTATCTAGCGAAACACTCGGGTTTTGGAAAGCCCCTATACCTGGAAAAACCATTTGATCTCTACATGCAGCACAAGGAAAGGTCGATAGGAGCCCAGTTAGCTCAAGAGAATAGTGAAGCAACAAAAAAATGCTCTTTATGATTTAGGAGAACGATGACGCCAAATGAGCTAAATTATCGCCAATGAAAAGTTATGCTTGGCACTGGTTTCTCAATTCAAAAGAGAAAGCATTATTTTCAAGCTCATGTTGTTCGCCTTATTTAATAGACCAAATCCCATCAAGTTTGTTATGTCAAAACCTGTCCTTAGTGGACCGATACTAGCAAGATGGTACCTCAATTCCAACAATTGAGATTGTGACATCCCTAAAAAATCCGTATGAAGGGACAAGCACTAGCGGATCTTGCAGACCATCCTATACCAAATGATTGGGAGTAACTTATGAGTGTCCAGATTTGAAGTGCGATGTTAATTGAAGTTAACCTCGTGGAAAATGTACTTGTGGGCTGGCCCGACGCGGCGGAGCTGGTCTAGTGTGGTGTGTATCACTTCACAAGAAGAGATTCATACCATTCTCTACTCAAAACAATGTTGTTCCAATAATGGCTGAAATCAAGAACTGATAATGGACTTGATGAATGGTCGTTGACATGAAATATTACATTACAGGTCTTTGGTGACTCTCAATTGTGATTTAATCAACTCTTAGGAAGTTATGAGGTAAAAAAGCCTGAATTGCGACCTTATCATGCTATGCTCAAAGGTTGATAAGATGGCTTGGGGATGTAACCCTTCAACATGTGCGTCGAACAGGGAATAAGAAGCTGATGCAATGGCTACTCTAGCTTCAACGTAACCCTTTCCTGATCATCAAACTGCAAGTAATTGTCTGTCAAAAATGGATAGTACCACCGTCAAATGTGGAAGAATATATTGAAAATAAACTTTGATCATATCGCGCCATTGTTGAAGTGCGAAGGAAGCCTTGGAGACAACCCATCATTGGGGGGGGGGGGGACCACCGTATGTTATGGGATACTTCCAGAAAATCCAAGAAGAAAAAAACAGACATATGTCATCGTGCGCTCGTTTCCGTTAATACAAAGATACATTATATAGAGATCATTTGAGTGTATGATATTACGGATGTTCGGGGGAGGGAAGAAGTGATTCAAAGCTCTTCAATAAGCACACTCAGGGGTATGTGGATCACTCAATCTGGACCAAACTTTATTTTCACATAAAAGGAATGGGCTTACGGCCAACCATTGGTGAAAGATTTGCTTTATTATGCTAGAAAATCTGATGCTGTCAATTTCCATGGCCGGAATTTCATTTCATCTGCCCACCCGAAGTATTTGCACCCAACCATCTCATCTTGGCCATTTGACGCTTGGTGATGGATATTGAGGACCATTACCAAAAGTATTCTGGTGGACACTTTGTACATCTTGGTTTGCCCAACTGATTACTTTTCAAATGGGCTAAAGCTAATATCGCTCTAAAAAGAGGTGAAAAGAAAAGAGAATGTTGCAAATTTTTTATCCGAGTAAATATTATCTAGTCGCTTTGCCATTCCTCGATATATAATAACAGACAATGGCCAAACCATTTGATAAACAAGTTAATGAACAAGAGTTGTATCTTTTTGACTTTAAGCAGCGTAAATTTCTATGTACCATGCTGCCGCTATGGTCTTGCTTGAAGCATTCAATAAAAACTTATGCAACAGCTCAAGAAAGTTGCCCAAATCAAATTGAGATTGGCATGAAATGAATGGAAAGACGCTTTATGCCATAGGTCAACATATCACACACCAAACTCAAGCAACACCATATTCACTTGCCCTTTGGAGTTGAAAGCAGTCCTGCCACTCGAGCGTCAAAATACCCTCCTAAGACTTGCTATTCAAAGAAGGGCTCACTGAGGAAGAAATGCTCGATTACATCTTGCTAAGTTAGATCGCACTTGATGAAAAGAGGTTTAGAAGCCAACAAAACCTTGGACTGTTATCAACTCGTCTATCTCGTGCTTTTAATAAGAAGGTGCGCTTGATTGCTTTCAAGTGGAATCAGTTATCGCCAGTAGACAGACCAATCATTTATTTCGCACAAGTCTGGGGGAAAATTTACCTCAAAGTGGGGATGGACAATATGCGTACAAAAGCATATTCAAATGGTGATTACAAGCTTCGTTGATGTTGATGGCTTAAGGATCTGGTCCTATTAATGCAAAATTTCTAAAGAGATTACTATCCTTGAAGGAAGATGATGCTCCTTAAGGTACGAAGCCTAAACTGCATGTCACTCCTGGCCTGCCAAGAGTATAAACTGGAAAAAATGTGTATGGCCCAACCAAAAAAAAAAAGAGAAAGAATAATCACTCAAAATCCCCAGAACTACGTTGTGACTTGATCCTCTTTTTGAAGTCTTGGCTCTTTAGAACATATCTAAGTACAATTGGACATGAGTCAAAAAAATTTCCCACTTGATCTATTGCAGAAAGTTCCAAAGCGACGATATATTTTCTTTTTTATTTTGGTCTCATCAAACATAAGACTGAACGAAGTATTGATGGGTCTATGGAAGGGCAAACAATTACAAAATCTTGAATCTCTTCTATAGTACGGTGGAAGGAAATGTATTTAAATAGATCAAGTAGAAATTGGGAGTCTTTATATTCTTAGGGTTATATTTGAAAGGATCCAACTTTCCCTCCTAAATATACAGGTTGACAGGATTCAAATACTCTAAGTATGAAGGTAAGACTCAAGTGTATATAAGTAGAAGTCTCCAAATCTCCAAATGAGTAATCTAATGGAAATTTTCATGCCCTAAAGGTGCGCGAGATTGTCCCTTTGCACCTAAGCTAGACTTTGTTGCGGATTATCCCTCAATAGATCATTGAATTTCTATGTTTCAAGTGGACAAACTTGTCCCTTTGCAACCTTCAAGTTGAACTTTTTCACTGGTGAGATTTAAAAGGATCTTTTAAATTTTTCATGCCCTTAAAGTGGACAAACTTGTGCCCTTTGCACTTTAAGTTGACTTTGTCACTAGTGGCTATTAAAAGGATCTTTAAATTTTTCATGCCTAAGTGACGATATTGTCCTTGCACCTTAATCTAGCTTTGTTGCGAGCTTATCCTCCAACGAATATCTTTAAATTTCTATGCCTTAAGGGGGACAAACTGGTCCTTTGCACCTTAAGCTGGAGTTCCGAAGGATTTATCTTTTCAAAAGGATCTTAAATTTCCTGCCTTAACGGTGCGACAATATTGTCCCTTTGACCTTAAACTGGTCTTTCACGGGTTTATCCTGTATCAAGTGGTTAAGCATTACAGGACCTTTACACCTTGAGGTTTATATTCAAGGCGGGTGCGTTAACGGTATCCTATTAAATCTTCAGTTTTTTAAACATTCGGAACCCTGTAACACCTTCAGATTATTTTCAGAGGGGGAGCGTTACACGATATCCTCATCTAAAAGCTTCAAGTTGGTTAAATATTCAGCACCTTGTAAACACCTTGAGATTAGTTCAAGGGAGGGAGCGGTTACACGGATCCAATTAAGCTCAAGTGGTCAAGCATCCTTCAACGATCTTTAAATTTCTTATGCCTTAAGGTGGCCAAATTGTCCCTTTGCCACTTAAGTAGAGTTACGACGGATGTATATTTTAAAGTTATCTTTAAATTTCCATGCCTAAGGGGGATAATATTGTCCCTTTGCACCTTAAACTGGCGTTTCCGGGTTTTATCCCTTTTTGTTCAAGTTGGTTTAAAAGCATTCAGACCTGGTAACCCTTGAGTTTATCTTCAAGACGGGGAGCGCGTTACACGGTATATTATTAAAGCTGCAAGTTGGTAAACATTCGGAACCTTCTTAACACCTTGAAGAGTATTTTCAAGGGGGGGCGGGGAGCGTGGAGCGTTACACGGTAATCCTATTAAGCTCATTGCAAGTTGGTCAAAGCATTCAGGACCTTGGAACACCGTGAGTTTATTTTCAAGGGGAGAGGGTTACACGGTGTTCTAGTTGTAAAGTTCATGGTTTCAAACATCAGGACTTGTAACACCTTAAGGTTTCTTCAAGGCGGGAGCGTACATGGTTATCCTTATTATTAAAGCTTCAGTTGGTCAAGCATGCGGGACCTTGGAACACCTTAAGTTTATTTACAAGGGCGGGAGTGTTACACAGGTATTCTAGTAAAGCTTCATGGTTCAAACATTCAGGACCTTGTAACACATTAGGTTATATTCAAGGCGGGGAGCGTTAACTGGTATCCTATTTAAAGCTTCAAGTTGGTCAAGCATTCGGGACCTTGTACAACTTGCATTGTTTTCCATAGTGGGGAGCGTTAACGGTTTTTTAGAAAGCTTCATGGTTAAGCATTCGGGGGATCTTGTGTAAACTTGAGGTTATCTTCAAGGGGGGAGCGATACACGACCCCCCCCCCCACCCCCCCCCCCCCCCCCCCCCCCACCCCCCCCCCCCCCCCCCCCCCCCCCCCCCCCCCCCACCACCCCCCCCCACCACCCCCCCCCCCCCCCCCCCCCCCCCCCCCCCCCCCCCCTCGGTATTTTATTAAATGCTTCATGGTTTAGCATTCGGGACCTTGTAACATCCTTGAGTTTATCTTTCAAGGGGGACGTTACACGTATTCTAGTAGTAAAAGGCTTTCAAGTTGGTTAATCATTCGAGACCTTGTAAAATCTTGGGTTATTTCATAGGCGGGAGCATTACCACAAACGCGGTTTTGCTTGTATTCTAGTAAAAATAAGTTGGTTAAGCTTAGGGCATGGAACACCTAGGGATTTATTTATTTATTTTTTTAAGGCCATCACGTAAGAACATTTGGAGGAATTGATCTATTTATAGATGTCATGTGGTGGGATAGAATCCTATCCTAGTTCAATTACAATTTTTTGGCTGGCAATAAAAACATTTAATTAGAATTGAAATTGAGTAGGATTACAATTCCTAGTCCAATTACAATTTCTTTTTTGGTTTGGGCAATAAAATATAATAGGAATAAGAAAAATTGGTAGAATTACAATTCATAGTTCAATTACAATTCTTTTTGGCTTGGCAATAAAACATAATAGGAATATGAAATTGATAGGATTACAATTCCTAGTTCTAATTACAATTTCTTCTTGCTTGGGCAATAAAACATTATATGAATATGAAAATTGAGTACGATTACAATTGTTAATTCATTATAATTCATTTTTAACTAAGGGAATTGCGTAAAACAGTATTTAATGCTCAAGCCTGAGGTTCTCTAAAAGATAAAATATTCTCGACAAGACTTGAAGCAGGGCGGCATTTGTAATCCTTTAAAATTTATTAAATATAAATTTATAAATGATTCGGATTATATCGAATTCATAAATTAATTAATCCAATGAGAAAAGGACATAAAGACATCATCAAAGTTGTCCTGTATTTTTATTAAAGACACCTAACATTTAAAAATGTCCTATCACCCCACCAGAAATTAATTTCTTCGGTAAGGACCATTTGTACCCATTTCCTAGTCTGAGTTGTTACCACGCCACTTGAGGAGCGTCATTGCAGTATTTTTACTGCCGTGGAAAACAGTTAAGTGCCATGTGTCATTATTTTCTTTATTATTAATTATTTTACAATTATGTATCTTCCCCAAATTTAACCCAAAATAATCATTGTTACCCTAATTTCTCAATTCACTAGTTTTTTATAGCAAAATCATGTGATACTCTTTGTTGGACCACTTCATCATCCTCTCTAAGAAAATCAGACACCACTAGTGGCGAGGAGAAAAGTTTGATCAATGAAGGTGTTGTATTGTTCAATAATTCAAAGTAGTAAAAACACATTCAAAGCTATGGATGCCTCCTGTCTAGCATCACAACTGGCCATAATGGCATGAGAAAAAGATTTGTCTGCCACAAGTGGCCAATGAGAACATGATGAACAAGAAAAGGTTAATGGAGGAACTGTTGTCAATTAGATCGCATTAAACTTTTCTTGCCAAGTGCAAGAAAGTGTTACGCAGGGTTTTGTTCTGAGTTAGCATCACTGTGTGAGTTATTTAGGTCTGAGTTTGCTACCAAAAGGGTTGACCCAACTAATAAGCAATCCACATTCAAAATTTGTTGTGTCACTAACTCCATAGCTGAATAAAAAAAAAATTAAAGGAATTTCTTGAGGTGCAAGCCAAACAGAGAAGAAAAAATGAGAAGAGACTTCTCTTTAAAGAATAGGGTCGGGTCGGGTCGCGGTCGGGTTAAATTTAATAGGGAGTTGAGCAACACGCGCCATCTAAATAGACGAGAAAAGGGTCAAAATGACCCATTTACAAAGAAATTTAATTAGTTATGTGGGTAATAGGACACTTTTAAAAGTAAGGTGTCTTTATGCAAATACGGAACCAACTTGATGGTGTTGTATGTCTTTTTCCATCCAAAATATATTGTGATTGAATATTGAGTAAAATATTTAAGTCCAATAAATATGGATTTAAGTATGTCTAAATTAATTGGATTTGGGCTACATTGGATGAACCCAAATTTGTTTTAAACCCAATCTCATCTCATTTCTAGACCCATCTTGGAGCCACGTGTGCAGATGATGTGGATGACGATGTCAAATAAAGAAAACCAATAGAATAATGACATGCGTGTCAAGATGAAAAGCTCAACTCCATAAAGCCCAAATGCCATGTCACTTTAAATCTGATGCTGAACGGATTCCTATTCCAATTGTAAACTCCTCTTCACTCTAAAACATAAATAGGGAGGTCCTCATAATCAGAAAAGACACAGAAAAATTCTAAAAACAAGAAGCTAGAGAAAAACTCTGTTGTAGAATTAGGGACATGCGGCAAAGATGACAAGCTCACTCCAAAAAAGCCAAAGCCATGCACTTTAATCTGATTGGCTTGAACGGAATCAATTCAATTTCAACTCCTCCTACTCTAAAACTATATAAATAGGGTGATCATAATTTCAGAAAAAACACAGAAAATTCTAAACAAAGAAGCTTAGAGAAGCTCTGTGGGACAACGCCATTTAATTCTATACAAAGCCTACAAAGTTTAAGAATTCAGGCATTCAAGTTCAAGAACGATCAAGATCAAGATCACCAATTCAAGAACAAGATCGAAAGCCCGTGAGTTCAAATAAAAAGTCAAGATCAAGATAAAGTTCAAGTCCAAGTTCATCATAGATTCAGAACAGCTTTTAAAATCCTTGAATTTATATTTGAAAAAGGTGAATGAATTATAGAATTATAGAGATTATAACGATCGCACTTGAATATAAAATTGATTGTGCTATAATTTTCGTTCGTGATATTGTTTTTCCGACGAGAATTTGATCGTTACACCTGTACTGATCTAATTTATGTGTTGGAGTTCCCTATCTGTGCTTCAAATATTGCTAACCATGTATAGTGTATTTATCCTATATATCGTGTATAAAGAGGAGTATATCGATGCAACAGCTGGTGTATCAACTGCTATATCGTGTAGGGGGCTTTGTTGAATTCTGTGAAAAAATATATTTTCCAGCAGCATATCTTCACTGATCTAAACCTGCATTTCAAATTTTCCCCCCTACGCATGTTTAGACCTGTATATCGGTGTATAAAACGAGTATAACAGCCTGTTTGTAGGCTTCAGGAGACCTGCAGTCAAATTTTCTGCATTGTATTTTGCTGTTTACGACCTGTATATGAATATACTCCATATATATTAGCTGTATACAGATGTATATAGCAGGTATACAGCTCATCATTGAGATTTTTGAGGCTTGCATTGGCTTTGTTTTCGCCCCCCCCCCCCCCCCCCCCCGAACATCAAAGGCTGACTCGATACGACTCAAGGCCATGAGATAGTGGAGTCCTTCTGACTCGTTCAAGGGTGTTTATGCAAGAAAAAATAAATCGATAAAGATTAAAACGATTAATTAATGAACTTGATAAAATAACCAAGCAGGAGTTTGCTTGTTTCACTTTTGGACGCTATCTCAGAAAGGATAAATCACGTTGAGCTACGATCTTCTTGCAGCTGCTTTTTGACGTATCTGGTCTTTGTATCTTGTCGTATCATGAAGGGGAGAATGACATTTATTTAAAGATAGGGGACGTGCGTAGAACGGTTGCCTACGTATATAACAAGGAGAATTCAGGCCCAACCTAGTTCAAATACAAGATAAAACATTTTCATTTATTCGTTCCTTACGATTACAAGGAAATTAAAAGGCAACAGTAGAGCTCTTAAAAGATAAAATAATGATGACACATTAGTCACTTCCTTTCTTGTTTCAACATTGGTCTCCTCCTTTCAGACGACCTAGAAATGGAGGCTTGTAGACAATTTCCTCGTCGTCGTCTTCCTTAGTCACTTCAGGGTGAGCGTTGTCGGGACCACTATTGGCTCCTTGCTCATAGGCGGGGTATTTTTTGCCCATTTTCCAAAGTTTATCAATCATGTTGCTATGGAAGACTTTGTTCTTCTTCCTCAGTGCAGCCATCCTTTCTCTCATGGAGGCGAATTTCTTAAATTTCCTTGTCAGCACTCCTTGTCCACAGGGACACACGTTTAGTTAACAGGAGCGTCGGTCTCGAATCGATCCTGAGCCTCTCTCGCTTCTCTTTCTTGCACTTTCAACCGAAGTTAGTCCAACTCTCTCTGAAGCTCTTTTCTCCATCTCAAACATCTTTCTTATTTTACTCACTGTGATGAAATAGATATCTCATCCAAAGTCACGGTTGCAACGTTTGCAATATAAATTGCCCGGCGTGGCCTGTGACGACGTTGAGCCTTCTCCTTGTGGATTCTTGAATTTCCCGAGTAATCCGTCTCGATCTTTCTCCTAGTTTCTTCTTCAGTGAGTTCCTATTGGATGTTTCCTACGCTTGTCCATAGCAGTCAATTTTGCCTTTCCGTCGACGGTTTAATGTATATTTAGGAAGTAGAACAGTGTTTTAGGATTTGTGTTAAGAGGTGTATTTTGAGTGAGAACTTGTGTCCTCAAAAACTTGGCTCGGACATTTTTGTAACAGGTGACTTCTGTTGTATATTCTTTGGAAAATTTGGACAGGGGTATGATTACCGTATCCTCATTCAAAGCCCAACGCAAACATTAAGGAGTTAAACACCAGATCGCATCCTTATCATGCTGTGACCCTTTTTTGCCAAGGGGGGCCTACAAGTCATATGTTGAAGGAGTGTATATGCTTTTTAAACGCCGATTTATCATCCAAAAAAATTTCATAATAGCATACCCTAATGTCTGGGGGGACATAAACATAAACAGGGAGATAGTTGGAATATAAATCTACAAAACAAGTACAATTAAAGCAGTCCCACGTAGGGGAGGTAAATAAAACTCAATGTTCTTTCTCTGATAATTCACCAGAGCTGGTCCTCTTGGAAGACGTTGACTGCCGCTGGATGTGAACTTTCCCACATAGCATATCTGTTCGCCACCAGAGATTGATCTCTCCCCATTGACTCCTTCTTGATGTTTGGAAAACTCTAAGACTGAATCTGTTGCTCCACGCGACACTAGTCTAACTCTTGCCATGCACTGTCATTTTTTTTGTGTTCTTCGTAGTTCTTGTTTTAATCGAGCTATTACTTTGGCGTATTCTGAGTGACGACGTTGATGTTATAATTTATTCCTATCAAACTTCTCTTGAAGGCGGTGAATGCGGACTTGATGTTTGGCTCCAACATCGACAATAAAGTGAGGAACGTTTGGACCAGGCTCAATAGTTCCAGCGAGACTCTTTTTCAACTATTCTTTGTACTCACTTGAACATTCTGGGAAAAATGTGTTTGGTACAGGTTCACCCAACACTCTTCGAGATCTACACATCTTACACATGTCTTCATCAAATGAAACTCATCCATTCTCGTGGTCAGTTCCATATTTCCTCATATCTGCTATCTGGGGCAGCTCTTGTTTCCCTCCTAGTTGTCTCAAAACTCGACCGGGAGCATATGGTCTAGTCCCTCTTATCCCAGCAAATACAAAATAAGGGACCTTTTCTGTTCGAACAACCATATTCTTACTTACCACCAAACTATCTATTGACCATTGTACGTCTTCTTCTCTCAGCCCTCAGAGCCTCGGATACCAAAAACTCTCTCCCCCTATCTTATTGCAACGATTGTGATATAACCACCAATCATGACCATGTAGCTCGTCTGACCGCCTTAGGGGATCTGGTTCTTTTGGGTTATGAGTCTTGGTTAAATATCGCATCATCCACCACTATAGTATCAGATTACACCCTTGAAAAAAGCATTCTCCGCTCTAACACTTGTCTAAAGCCCTGTAGATGTCAGCCAAAATCATTCCATAGGAAGATGGCATGAGTAACTAATTAATACACTAGATGAATAGTGTATTTTACGGACCGTTGGGAAAATAATCCTTCCGAGTAAACATTGCACATACGAGGGACGCGTCTTTTTTTCCAATTTTTATTTGAAATGAACTTGTCTTTATATTTCAATAAGCCCTTGCACTCCCCAAAACCAATAATACAATTTTTATTAAGGGTATAGTTGGTCAGGGGCTTGTCCATCCACTCGGCTTTAAAAAATGACATATTTCTCTAAATTTCGGCGAATATACCAGTATTATGGGTATTTAGCGGAGATCTTTATATGGATGGCGTTTCCTTTTGTTGCTGTAGGGTGACACTTCATAGGCTGATAAAACTCTTCTAGGGTTGCGCGGTAACTCCAACTTCACGAACTGAAAGTGACCATGTTACTCGCTATCCCGGATTTCACCATCGTTCCCAATTAAGCCAGGCCAAGCATTCATCTGTAACAAGACGACGGATGGAACCATGGGTGTTTCTGAATGAAATTTTACCATCGATTGTTCATTTGAACCTCCTCCTAACTTTAAGGAAAGGTCGGGGATAGTAACCATTCTTGATTTTCAAAGGCCTGTATGTCGGATTATCCTACAAAAAATAGCAAACAAAAATTAGTCAATCCCCCGACCCTAGAGAGAGATACATGGTTTTATAAAAATTCCATATAGACTCCTTCAATCAACACGAGGCATGATTTATCTTTTTTGGTAATTTGGGCCAAGTAGCACAAGTGTGGGTTCTAAGGGGCCCAAACACGCCTTGGGCGTGTGGGTCATCTTAGTTCAAATGCCTCCTAAATTTGGGATTTGGACCAGCTCTACGCTACTGACTAGGAGGAGGCTTTGGAAGGACCGGCAACCCAAAAAACGGCCATGTGCTAAAAACACGCGGACAACCATTGGACGTTAAGGAACCAATAATTGTCGCTAATTTTTAAAGAGGGTGTGAGTATAAAAAAGTCCGGTTGCGGTTCCGAAAACCATCTTTAATATACGATAATCATATATGATATATATATATCAGAAATATGTCATGATAGCAATGGCCAATTTTTTATTAAAAATTTTATAAATTTCGTCACAAAACATCATTTGAACAACTAAAAATATTTCGTCAACCAGCAAATCTCATGGTTAGAACTTAATTAATCCCCAGCGGAGTCGCCAGTTTCTGTTTACGTAAAAAGTATGATATATAGATAATATATAGATATAGTAGATATATAGATATATATATATTATTTTAGATATATATCAATATGAAAACATGACTGAAGTTTCGAAAAAGTAAGTAATATTTATGATTTAAGAGAATTCGGCCATCAAAATTAATAGAGTCACCACTTATTTTTAGTAAAAATCAAGAGAAACTTTTTAAAAAAAATTCAAAAGATTGTAAACGCAGATAAAAATACAGTTGGAAAAAGGGTTCGAAGATCAATGGACCTTCGAGAAGATGTTAGGCCCCGGATGCCCGCTGAACATGCATTAACAGACGATTTGACAAATGATTTTTAGAATAATTTTCAAATATTTAGTAAACAAACATGAATTAACTCTTTTCAACCCCCGTTGTAGTACCACTTGTTGTAATTAATTATTTAAAAGGGAAATGAACTAAAAGGAGAAATTTTAAAGAGAAATAGATTAAAGTAATGGCGAGGTTATAGACCTTTATATGTATATATATATTAGCTAAAATTTAAATATCTAAAAATGGCTATCTTTCGGGATTAACTTGATTAGAACCAAAAGTCAAATAATATGTTAGTGGCTATAATAATAAACAAAGAGTAAAGATAGAAGTGTCAAATTTGGGCCTTTAGCCCAAATTACCAAGTCTTGAATCTGTCCTAAATCTAAAGAAATCATCCAAAATATAAGTTTAGGCCCAATTTCTATACACAGCTGCTGGAAATGCTTACGGCTTTGGGTCTATTCCCCTCATCATTTTTTTCACTTTTGGGTCCTTGCCCTTTTATACAATATATGAACAGGGACCCATGAGGGCTTTAATCCCAATTTCTCCTTACAATTTGGTTATACACCTATGTATACTGAATGCACAAGACGGTAAGACAAATGTTTTTAACTTTCGCCAGAACCTTACCGTATCTAATTTTATGTGCTGTATTTCGCCTATCCGTGCTTCAAAATATTTGACAGCATTGTATTTTTAACTATATATATTTCTGTATAAGAAAGTATATTGAGGATAAAGATGGTTGTATCGAAACTGTATTCGACTTTCGGGGCGGAAAAAATATTTTCCTGCAGCATATCTTAATTGTTGTCAATCTGCATTTTGAATTTTCCCCCCTACACATGTTTTTACCTGTATAATTGTGTTTTAAACGAGTATAACAGACTGTTTCTAGGCTTCAAGAGACTTGCAGTCAAATTTTCTGCAATGTATTTTGTTGTTTTCGACCTGTATATGAATATACTCCATATGTATTAGCTGTATACAACTCAACTTTGAGATTTTGAAAGCTTGCATTGGCTTTGCTTTCGCCCCCCCCCCCCCGACTCGATACGACTCAAGGATATGCAATAGTGGATTCCTTCTGACTCGTTCAAAGGTGTTTATGCAAGAAAAAATAAAACGATAAAGATTAAAACGGCTAATTAATGAACTTGATAAAATAACCAAGAACTATTTAAACACAATAGGTTTCAATATATTTAAATCAAGCGCGGTGACAATGTTGTAAGATGTCACATGATAGTGATACATAAAAAAGGAGACAAACATACTACCACTTCAATTCGCGAAAATAGAATCACTGTTGGAAGACAAAACTTAGCATATTTCAAAGAGAAAACTATATGAGAATGCATTTTTCATTATATGTTTTCAAACATATCTTAACAAGAGTTTCTTAACACATGGACATGCAAAGGACACATATTTCATCAACTCAAACAATTATGCTATAGTCGAATATTAAATTGTTGAGTGGTAACATTCACCAAATTAGTCAGCAAAGCATAATTTGAAACACAACAGGAGGAAATTAAATCCAATCAAATGGGTCAAATTGTTGCCAATATATTTACATGCCAACACTTGAGAAAAAGACTACTACATAAAGCATATGTTTAACACCATAAACATAAATCTAATAAGAATAAATTCATTCTACAACTTTAAACAAAAAAAGAATAACTATCATATCAATTATTTAAATCCAACATTCTGCAACTTAAGGCAAGAATGAGATATTAAAGCATTATAATATGATAAGGGAACCAAAGAAAACACCAAACTTAAACCAATATTTGTATCCTATTAAGCAGTGAAATCTCATACTAAGAAAAATAATCAACGATTAAAAGTGAAATAACAAACCTTTAATTAGTCAATTTATTAATCCATTTCATACTTGAAGTTTCACTAATCTAGACAAAACTTGAAAATTTAACAAAATCAATACAAACATGGCTACATAATGGCAACGATATAGTAAGGAATATCATAAAGGCACTCCAGACATAATGCAACATTGATGCTAGAGATCGAATTCGATACTTTCGATGTGC
This sequence comes from Solanum habrochaites, assembly GCA_027704765.1. NCBI lineage: Eukaryota > Viridiplantae > Streptophyta > Magnoliopsida > Solanales > Solanaceae > Solanum > Solanum habrochaites. The sequence goes on along the minus strand of JAKWJA010002489.1, from coordinate 73,345,699 downwards.
AAATCACAATGAAATTCATAAGTCACTAAACAACAGAAAATCAAATTAATAGAGAAAATTACAGTAGAAGCAAAACAGAGCTAAACTCAAATCTACGAACTAAACAAAATTGTGTAATATAAATTAAAATATGCTAAATGGAGTTTACCTTTTCGAGAGCACCGATTGGGACAAACAAACTGAAACTATCCTCGCAAAAAGTTCTTAGTGGTATAATGATTGTTTATATAAAGATGAAATTTGTGGGTTAATATTTGGATTCAAAAAGTGAAAATCTGATATAAAATCTCAAACAATATGTTTTTAGAAGAATTCATCCATAATTTAATAATCATGATCGAAATTACTTATCCATTTTCATGTAATGATTTAAATATACAAGAAAATTGCATGTCTAATGCCCTACTACTAAACCATGGTAATTTATGAAAATTGAACAAACTTTGTATTAACTAGAGTACTTGACTTAATATATACTCACCTAAAACTTGGTATAGATAAAATTATTAATTTACAATTAGCTTGTGGTGACCATTGAAACAAAAATTTATTACAAGAATAGAAAGTAAAAAAAAATATGTTAGGTTGTGGAAGACTTTCTAAGAAGTTGGTTTCTCATAAATGATTATGCACTTGTTAGAAACTCAATAAGACTTATGAAAAACACTATTTCTGATCTTTGATATTTATTAAAACTTGATTAATTTCAATATTTTCTACAAGAGAATGGATAGGCACCATGAAATGATTGACAGAAATGCCAAATAATGGTATCCCCTATCTTATATTGCACACAAGGTGGTGTCTCATTTGTAAGCTCTGAAAATTTCTGGATTGTTTAACGACTTATTATAAGGTGTTAGTGTTTTTCAATAAACATGTACAAAAATGTTGATCTAATGGTAATAATCTTTTTAATTTCATACTTTTCTTCTAGAAAATGGAACAAGCATCACAAAGTTGATCATATCGATGCAATAATGATAGTTCCTCTATCTTCTATTGAACCACAAACTGGTGTCTCATTGCAGGCTTTAAAAAAGTCCTTTATTCTTTAATATACTTATTATAAGGTATGTAATTTTTTTTCTCGTAAGACATGTACAGAAATCTTTTCATTTGTTTGGTAATAATATTTAAATATTAGTTATCTTATGGAAGACTGACAAAAAAATCCTCCAGCTAAAAATCTAAGTCGCATAAAAACAACGACAACATTTAACTATATATCGAATCATAAAGTTAAAATAAAATAGGCTATGTGAACCATCATTCTGTATTTGAACTAAACGAATGGCCTAAGTGACAAAGTAATAAAAAAGTAAGGTGCTAATTAAATACATAGGTAATGAACTAGTAGTAGTAGTAGATTAGAGTCATCTAAACATGGTTGGCGTATATTTAATTTTTATGCTATTCTAAGGACATCAAAGTTTGAGGGATAAATAAATGATAAATGGTCACGAACTCTTTGAATAAACATCGTTGTGGTAATTGTCATATCTCAAGTTACATTGTTCTTACAAAATAGAATTATGTAATGTAGTTTTCAAAAAATATTCAATTTTATAAATTAAAATTCTAATTTAGGATGAAAACTTTCATATCAAATAAATCATGATCTTGTTAGCAAAATGTCTGTAATTTAGGATGAAAGTTTCATATCATATCATATTATTAATATATGTATATGTATGTATGTATATTGTCATATAAAATATGTGTACGTGTGCGTGCCTACGTGTGTGTAAATTCCTAGCAAACAAGAATTTTTGATGTTTTTTTTAAAGTCTTCTCATCCATTACTCCACAAAATTTACCATTTTGCAAAATATCTAACTATTTTTTCATACTTTCAACTAGAATATAGATAAGCAGTACCGAGTTGATGGTGATGAAGATGCAACATTAATGGAGATTTCGATATCTTTTATTGAACTTAAAAAAGCAAGCATTGAATTTTCGCAGGTTCGCTTTAAAAAAATTTCTCTAATGATAAGTTTTTTTTCCTTTTAATACATATTCAACAATCTTTTGATGAATAACTAAACAAAAATTTAATGTTAATTTCTTTTTGGAAACAAGAAAATGTTCTTCTATAAAGTGAAAAGATATGATATGTATGACAACAATATTTATATATGTCATGTCTATAATAATAATATAAACAACAAGAAACCTAGTGTAATTTGACGAAATGATGTATGAGAAGAATAAAGTGTACACAAACCTTATCAACAACTTTGAGGTAGATTAGTTATTTTTGATAAACCCTTATCTCCAAAAAGAAATACTCCAAAGAAGTGTGTTTTTGTGTATATATCTATATATAATTTGTGTTTGCGTGCGCGCGCGTGTGTCTATGTAAATTCCTAGCAAGGGATCAATTTTTATTTATTTTTTTAAACGTGCTCTCAATTACTCCACACATTTATTAATTTTCAAAAATATCTAATTATATTTTTCATACATTTGAATAGAATATGGATAAGCAGTACCAAGTTGATGGTGATGAGGGTACAACATTAATGGCTGTTCCGTACGCCTTTTATTGCACTTAGAAAAAGAACACTGATATTTTCAGGTTCGCTTATGCAAAGTTCCTCCAATTATAGGTGTTTGTTTTTTTTTCCTTGAATACATTTTTCTGTAATATTTTGATAATACAAAATCAAATTTCTAATGTTATTTCTTTTACACAAGAAAAAATGTTCTTTCTCCGCGAATGTTTCAAAAAAGATGTGATATGTATCTCAAGAATATTTAACTACTTCATGTGAATAATATTACTAATAATAATAACAATAATAATAATAGACAACAAACCTAGTTTCACCCATAGCAATTGTGAACGATGTTTTCAAACATTTGGGTTTAACTAACAAACTAGATTTCACGAGAATCATTGGTGTCTTGAATCAACGTTCTCAAATGATAAACTGTGATGCATTGATTTTATTTGAGGGGTTTACTGATGGAAAAATCTATGAACCACATATTTCTCTAAATTCCTAAATGTGACCTTATGAGTGGGTTGTTTAATATAAAAATGATGTCTTCGGTTTTTGGGGGGTGATAGATTAATGTGTAGAATACTTTAGATTTTTGATTGTAACATTCTCTAGTGTCTATCACGGTGAAGTGTAGTGAATAGAGAATTGGGATTATAGCCCGAAAGGGGGAAGTTTGACCCTAATTTATGGGAATAGTAAAATGGATATAGGATTGTGATCGTGGATGTGTTGATCCACTTATGGGTGGAGGTGTTTACTTTTCTTTGTACATTGTGATTTATGTCTCATGAAGGGATATGGTGTGTGAGTAAACAATTATCATGAGATTGTATTCAGGATCGTGGATTGGAAGCATTGCGGGGAAATAAAGGACAAATGAGCAAAATATAGAATGTGAATGAAGTTGTGAGTGAAAGTATACTCTATAAATACACTATTGATTGGTAGGCTTATGCATCTATATTGTATAAATGGAATGTAGGTTATCTGTGATCTTGAATTATGTAGGATAGTGAATTCTCTTCTAGACGGATGTAGTTTGATTTATATGTCTAAATGAATGAATTAATGAAATTATAGTATCGAATAGATGCAGATCTGGTGCCCTTAAGTAAATGAATAAATATTCTAGGAATATGTATTGGTTAGGCAGCCTAAGCTTGGTGCCCCTTTAGATGAGTCTAAAACCTCTTTGTGATGATGAACTGTATCGGTAGGCCAATATGTAAGGCAACCTCATGGGAAAGTGTGCAATGAGCTATCCTTAAGAACCCGATCGGTAGACCTATTAGTTGTCAACCTTCCTGGTTAGAGGAGTACGATGAGTTGGAGACCAAATGCTTGGTGCTTTATTTTTTCACAAAGTGAATGAAACTAACCTTGGGGAAATAAGGGTAACCACCGATGGATTATGATTCAGGATGGTGTCTTCTATCAGGGTGAAAGGCTACAGAACAATGTATGTCTTTGGATAGTGCTCTAAACAAACATGTGATGTGTACTAATCTACGCTTTCAAGTAGGAAAAACTCGTAGGGTGTGTTGGGGATAGACAGACGGGCCAGTTGAGCGTGCATGGACCCTTACAGTTAATTCCTATCCCGATCATTGGGGATCGGGCACTCTAGTTACTTGATAGGTACTACAACTGCAGGTAGTAAATGGATGTTTATTACACATGGAAACGAGAATGCTTTACAGGGTAAGAGTGTGAGTTTCATTAGTCTTAATGACTAATGGGAAGTTCCTCTACATGAAGTTAATAATGATATTGGTCGATTTGTTGTCTCTACAATGTGAGTATGTTCTCAATATTGAGAAATGAGTACTAGCAGTTATGTGAAAATAAAGAGTCGTCTAAAATGTAGCCTTGAGGAAAACTTAGGGTGTGAAATAAAGAAGAGACAACTATAGGCTGCCACTTTATGACTAATTGATGAAATGATCTACTTACTGGTATGTGCCCTTGTATTTAATTTTGTATAATTGAAGTATGACTACTTATGTTTAAGGGGTAAAGTAATTACTTAAATGAGATATTGTTTTTGCGTGTTTGTTGTGACTATGCTATGCCTGTTACTGTTCAAGTGTTTCATTGAGCTTCAACAAAATAACATAAGAGCATGACTGTTCAAATGTGGTTCCTGGTCATCATACTTAGGGCCTAATTGGATAATAACCAATCTTCTTTAATGTTTTTAGGTACAATTGTAAGTTGAAAGGGCTAGGTGTATTCTCTATTTAAGACTTGATCTCCGTTCTCCAATACTGGTACATCCTCATGGATTCGAGGAACATAAATTCTTATGTTTTCTTTTTATGTATATTTCTTAGTATTTTATTTCGATTGTAAAGGTTTTGTGTCTCATGAAATTGATTTGGATTTCTAAGATTGCCATGTTAGACTGGTTATGTCTTATTTATAAAAGAGTTTCTGTTGTTCACTTTTAGTGAGAATGTTTTATTTTCTCACTATTTTTATTGCCTATGTGATGAATAATTCCTAGAGGCTTGTTGAAATACCTTCATGGTCAAGTAGTCTTGTACTACTCGCTGGTACTCCCCCCCCTCGGGTCGTTACAAGGTGAGTCCCTGTTCTATTGGCTGTGGTAGTCTTGGCCTTTGGAACTTGTTGATCCCTTTCGCTTGGCACTTTCCTCTTGGATTAAACCTCACTTTGACCCCATATCAGTCATAAATTACTTTTAACATTGGGGAGATCCATGTTAGATTTTTAGTCATACACTTATGCTCTATCATAGTTTAACTATCATTTTTGGCCTTGATGTTATAGATAACGTTCCAATCTGGCATCTTTTGCTTCCAATTGTCTATCTAATGGATGACTTTTCCCCACAAAACCTTTACATAAGGACTAGCTTATTTTAAACCTACCAATAGATTCCATAATCCAACTAGAACCTCTTCATAGGTGAGGCTCAATACCTTCCCAACAACACTCTCTACGCGGTATTATAAATCCATATCACCCACACTGTCCAAAGGTATTATGAAGCGGATCACCCCAAAGTCTCATAAGGGAATATTGGAAGAGTGGGGTACACACTGCTAATCTTGCTGATAGCTATAAACTCATAGCACAATTAAACCAACCCTTTTTCATGATTCATAAGGACCTGCATACTTGGGATTGGCTTCCATTTCTTACAAAATATCATCACCTATCTCATGGGTAACAAATTTAAAACCACATCAGTTGTTTTCCAACTCTAAGTCCCTTCTCTTTATAGGTCATAGTAATTCTGTACTTAAAGTTATTGCTAACCCCATTAACTCCTCCTCGCTCATGATCCCAATCTCACTCATAAGTTTTGCATCTCCCACTTTGAAATGACCAACCAAAGGGTCTTGTATCTACGAGCTTACGCCCATACACTGCCTCAGAATTGCCCATCCTTAAACCTTGAATAAAGGTATTAATCAAATAGGTGGAAACTCTTTAATCTAACTAATACCTCGCATTCCTAGAATGGTTGTTTCTACCGGTTAAAATTTGTGACTGATTTTACGTGAATTAATAACAAGCACTGTCCTTACTGATTTCCAGAAGGAACAGGTAAATGGAGACCTCATATATGTGATGATAAAGAAAAGGCACCCCACCCTGAAACCTTCGTATCTCAACCGTTTGAAGTCTCGTGAATCCTCAGCTGAAGTTCGTCTTGACACGCCAAGACGTGAGTTGACTTATTGCTTTGTCCCTATCACACAAATAAAGTCCATATTTTTGTCGAGTAAGAAATGTGAACCCATAACAAAATCCATGTTTATCACTCCACTTCCAGTTTTTAGTAGGATGTTAATATCTTGAGTCACAACCTATCCTCATTTTTTATTTTATCTTTAAAATTGTTGACATTTTAGGACCTTAACCGGACAAACTATGATTTTCCTTTATTTGTTGCAATAAAAAGACTTTAAAGGGATTACGTACCCTTCATTTAACTTTGATAAATATAATTGTGGAATTCTGGGTTCTCTTTCTGGTTGTGCCTGTGAATGGTGTTGGGATTGGGGTGAAGAGGACGAAGGAGAAAGGGTCTGGGTCGTCGGGGTCAAGGTTGGTGGGGTCGGGTAAGGATGGATTTGGTATTTTTAAAAAGTGTTTGGGCCGCTTGAGTGTTTGGGTTGAGGGGTTGTTGTTGGGTGAGGGGTATTGGGATGCAAATGGGCTTGGGGATTTGGAGAAGGGCAATTTCGGCTCTAAAAAGAAAAAAGGGGAAAACGAGTCAATTTAAGAAAAGCCGATCGTTCTCAAAACGATTTGGTATAATTATTAACTAGCCTTATTTATTTTATAACATAACTATAAAATTTAATCACAAGGATTCAATATAGTCATTTATTTAATAAACTAGTTTAAGAATATTTCTAAACTTAAAGATATATACATTTATACATATATATTATATATATATATATATATATATTAGTATATATATATCTATATATATCTATATATATATATACTTTTTTGACTAATATATCCTATACTAATTATATACATACTTATGTAATATATATATATCTTTATCCTAAAGTTTCTGATAAGTTTTAGGCATAAAATAAAAGCCACATATTATATATATACATTTTTTTTAAAATTTCGCAAGATTTTATAAACTATTAACTTCAAATAATTTGGAAACTCACGATGTCTCGATATACTTTACGATTGGGTCAAAAATTGGGTTGTCAACAAATGTCCCTATTTTTTAAAAATTTTTATTAAAAATTTTACCTGGTTGATGCAAGCAACTCGAGGAAAATGAAATGAACCGAACCAATTTGCCCACTCCACTCCTCTTTTTTTTTCAAAGAATGATTTGACAAAGGTTAGGAATTAATGGCCGAACCCTTGAAACGGGTCTCCTACATCTCTCAGGCTATATGAGATTTCAGGCCACTTTAATTCGATAAGCTTGATTTTAACGCATGATTTTTGAAAGATTCAGAACCCCTCAATATATTCCACTGTAAACGAGTGATGCTCGCTAATATTCCACCTGTAACTAGGTGGAAAGCCTGATAATCTTCCAACTGTAACTGTTTGGATGGCCGATAATATTCCAACTGTAACGAATGGACTGCTCGATAATTATTCCCAACTGTAACGATGTGAAGCTCGCTAATGATTCCAACTGTAACGAGGTGGGATTCTCGATAATATTCCCACTGTAACGAGGTGGATCTCGATAATATTCCAACTGTAACGAGGTGGATGGCTCGATAATATTCCAACTGTAACGAGTGATGCCGATAATATTCCATCTATCAAATAAAACCTGAAATTGAAAAGCATCTATATATGACACACTTGTGGGGTAGATCTCCCAACAAATAATAAAAGTCTTTGATTGGCCCAATCAAAACACATAATCCCTTATGGGGGATCCCCAAATTAAGAACTATGACTCTGAATTTCCAGAAACAAAGTGACGCCTCACTCGCTGGACGCGTACAAACAACTAAAAAACTAAATTGACGTTTATGCATCGTCACAACTAATGATTCTGTTCTGTAAAAGAAGAATTATCGAGGTGCATGACTTAATTCATTCACTATGAAACATATAGACACTCTCGTCTCTATGACAAACTCAGCAGAATTTGAATTTGTGGCTTTCATTTTAATCATTTAATCGAAAACTTGTAACAATTCGATAATGTTGACTGTCAAGGAATATTGTTGTCACCATCAATCGTTCTGATGTATGACTCTTCGGCAAATTCCCTTGCAACAATTCTAAGTTTAGTGTAACTTTGAATCATCTTCAAAATGATGTCGCTTTAAAATGCGACCTATCAATACGAATCCCCCTCCTGCAAAGCTCTACACCAAACATTAGTATCGAGAGAAAAAAAAAAAAAGTAAGATAAAAGTACAATGGAGGATCTATATTGTGTCATTTTGCTTATCCAGATTAGGCTATGAAATGAGTCCAACGGTAACTTTGATCATGAACTCATAACAGCACTCCTCCGGCAACCTGTTTCTTGCAATTTGAAAGAATATTCCTGCAAGATAAAAGAAACTTGTTTATCAACTTGAGGCATCTAACGTATAGAGATAAATTAGATTGAAGATTTTCAGAGGTTTTGTTGATGCTCCACGTGTTTGCAAGTGACGCCTTTTCGTCATTCTTGATAGCTTTATTATAGCCATTTTTTTGTGACTTCAATTCCTGCATATCAAAGAAATTCTTCGTTTGAAGGACTGATCTGATTGGGTCTTGATCTCCATTCCCCTTTCTTGAAGTTGTCTTATACGCTCGCCCGTCCTTTATATGACATATTTGATGGACTTTTCGAGGACCCGCACTCAAAGTTTCCCCGTCGGGTCGTTCAAGACTCAGCATTCTAATAACTTGCGTTGTGTACCGCTTGAGGTTTGCTTATTCTGGAAGTTTTGAGGCCCCTCCTCACAATTTGTCCAATTTACTTGCAATAGTAATAAATGACATTTGTGGAATTTTTGATATCATCTCCAAAATTATGTCCCAGTTGCACTAGATTGTCGAATTTTTGAAATCCACCCCAGGCTACTATCCGTAGAATTCGTCTTCTATTTGACTTTTACAAGAAGTCCACTTCACATGAATTTTTGAGATCCTCTCAAAAATTCTGTCCCAGTTTCCATTATGATAGAAATGAAATCTTACTGGGTAATATGACCTTAGCCCTTTAAGGCGCATACGTACCCGTGAGCAGGAATCAGGTCAAACGAGTTCCACCTCAAGAGTAAAACCAAACTAGGAAGTTTTGATAATGAAAGACCGAGGGGCGACATAGGATGCCGCCTACGTATCTCATTCTTGAGAATCAGGTCGACGTAGTTCCAACAAGAAAATGGGTACGATACATAATTCAAAAGAAGTAACAACTTCCGTATGCACAATATTGGTCCAATGTTTGGGCATTCTTGTCTTTCTCGAATTAATATTTTCAAATGATCTTCAGAATGTCTTGTACTCACTCTGAGCATTCCTGGGGTATGTCGTCCCTTCAGGTGTTTTCCTTCAATATTGATCAAGTTGTTTATTGATCATGTTTTGTATCTTGTGCGTCAGAGTTGAACAATTCTCTGTTTCAATGTCAAATGGCTTCCTGAATGATAAGCACATCTGTGAATCAGCTCTGTACAAATTTTCCAAAGGGTTGGCTGGTCCCTTCCTTCTATAGGATAGAGTTAACCCATTGCCTTCACCTAACATACAGTTTGAGTTTTGAGATTCCCTTAATGGTGTAAATACTTTAGGACCTTCCTGAATTGGGCGAGGAAATTTTTTCCTGATTATGTTTTGGTATTTCCATTGGAGAACTGACCTATATTAGTCCCGTGGATCATCTTACCTACTCCACTTTTTCTTTTGATTATCCTATCACTGATTCTGCATAATTTTCATTAGATCGCAATGCGGTATGTTTGGTGAGCTTTCCGGTCTTGAAACCATTTCCAAAGCTTCTCCCACTTTGACAATCTTCGACAACTTTTTGTCCCATCATACACCAAATTTTCCCCCCTTTCATAGTACTGAGGATCTATTACGAATAAACATGTCATTGTCTACGTTCGACATGGAGGTTGCACTCTTGCGGCCTTTTTTTTCCCAACTGAAAGGGCGTACTCTCGATAATTTCTGTAGCCTGCTGTTGAATCTTCCTCCAGTGTAAGCGATCTGGGGCATCTCTACGTAGTCCATATTTCCGTTGAAAATCCTTTGCGAGTGCATCAACTTTTCCATTGTTTCAACTCTTGTGATTAAGCCACTCCAGAGCTTCTCCACTTAGACACTTCGAAACGAAGAGACTCATCAATAACGCTTCGTTTTTTGCCACTCACCACGAGTTGATCACAAATAAAACCTTTCAAATGTGCTAGAGGATTTCCTGTTCCGTTTAAAGTGACAAACTTTGGCACTTGAACCATTCCGGGGGTCGAGATTTCGGATGGATGCATAACATCCTTATCAGCTCCACCCATCGACGTCGGAAAAAGTGCAACTACTCCGTCATGGCTTTCCTATCTCTTCTTTCATAGCCACTTGACACCTCTTCTTTTGACCTCCACTCTCGCGCCTTTTCCTTATAGTGATCACTCGGAACAGTTGCGTAAGGTTTCTTTGAAGTTGGGATTTGGAAAGTAGTCTTTTGAGGTATGGGTCACAATTGAAGGATTTTCTGGGTTATTTGAGTGGCTTCGGCTCAATTTTGGGGGGGAAAGTTTTAGGAAAGTATTTTGTTTTGAAGATAATCGGAGGTTTGAGGCATTGTTCGTATTTTGGTTTTGGAGGGCGAGGGAGGATTGAAGGTTAGTATTTTGTGGATGTTGTGGTGCTTGACACGATGTGTGGCAATGACGGGGATTTGGGGAGAGTTGGGTCAACATGGTTTGAGATTTTGAGGCGGGTTAGAGGAGAAGGTTTTTGCCCTGTTCGCTCTTGGGGGGAGGAAAGTGAGTGGGGTCTTTCCATCTCTTTGAAGGGTTGAAGGAATGAACTTGGATTAGACGAATCTTGCATTCTGCATTTCACCCTCGTTTCGGCATCTGTTGCACCAACTGGCATAATTAATCTCATTTTTCAGTGGCGGCGGGTTGGCCACGAACGGCATCATTCACATCAATCTCCTCATTGTTATCGCCCCATAATTGTCTTTCTTTTCCCATTTTGATCGGGGAAGGAATCTTTTAGTGTGCTCAGGCCTTGTGAAATAACGGATATCAACTCCACTTAATCAAACACAAATCATTTTTAAATACCTGACAAATGAAAAACTCAAAAGACCAATATGTTAGTGCCTGGAGGTGGTAAATAAAACAAGATATCACTATAGTTGTAAACACATAATAAGAGTTGCTTTTTCGGAGATAAAACTGCTCACCACATGACGAAATGGGTTAATATGCAGGAATTTGTCTACTTACTTTGGGATTAAAAAAAAACCATCGACTTGAGTCGAGACCAAAGTTAACGGTATCTTTCATTACCTGTACTTTGGATTGTTGATTGAGATGTGAACTCTAATTTCTTGTAGAGTTAACGATTTCTCAAATTCCTTTGATTTGGAATGGCGAATCTTTTTTGATGGTATTTTTTGTTCAACGAAAGCCTCCGAAGAGTATTTGGACGCACGCTGGATGTGACTTGATATTTATGCTTATGGGTTTAAAAATATTTGCAGGAGTGAGGCTAGAATTCTCCATATAAAACAACATATTCAAATAAGCAGTTATAAACAAATATTACGCGTCTAAACATTGATCTGTGACCCTTTCTGCCAAGTGGGCCTAAGCGAATTTGAGGATGTATACGTCATTTGAAAGATTTCTCGAACACCGTATACATCCTTCAAATTTAAACACATAAGATTGAACGTCCATTTAGGAGTAGGCCGTGGGCCGTTTGGACTCAGGTGGTTTGCTAATAAATTGACCCTGCCCATCACGCCATGGGTATTCGGTCATCTTAGGCAAATGGCGCTATTTCGGGATTTGTTTAGCTCTATCCCTAGATTTTGACTAAATTGTTTTTCAAATCGAACGGTTACCCGAGTTTGGACAACATCAGGGTTGAGCTATCGAACAATGCCCGGGACTGCATTCCAACTATTTGTTGATACTACTCCCAATAGATTTTCTTAGGTATATCTGAGATAAGCGCGGTTAGCCCTCGAACTTCCGTCTTCCTAATGCAGACTATTTTCGTTGGCGGAAGTTTATGCCATGAATGATGCAATTCTTCGTAAGCTAAAGTATTTAAACTAAGTAAACAGTTATCGCAATTAGTCAAACCTTTAGTCCCCTCAAGTTTTAGAAATCCTCCAAATACTTCCCCAGCGGAGTCGCCATTTCTGTTTTAAATAAAATCGAAAAGTGATAATCAAAAAAGTTTGTTTAATTTTCATGAGATATTGTTGGATTTTTAGGAGTCGCCAATTCATTTTTATGAAAATTAAGAAACTTGTTTTCAAACATTTAAAAACAGAAAAAAAATCATTTGTAAAAAACAAGTTTTTAGGGTTCGGGATGCTTATTAGTGCTTAGGAAGGTGTAAGGAACCTAAGACATCCGCTACGTACGGGTTTTTTCCGGCGATTAACAAATTTGACGGATTTTTTAGACTTTGGCGATTTTTTTTTTTTTAAAAAAAAATTGGATTTCTTAAATGGAACATGCTGCAAGATATTATTAATTTAAGATCTTGTTAATTTAAACTTTTTTAAATCTCAACTCTAAGAAAACTTCAAATTTGAAATTTATTGTTTTTAAGATTCAGTTTTAAATCTTAAGTTCGATAAAGCGAAAGGTGTTCGGCGGGGTTTGGAGTTATTCTAACCCTAGACTAAGGGCAATTTAGTAAAAGCACTTAAACAAATAGTAGAGAGAGAGAGACTCTTGGGTCCAAATTCGGGTTCTGTTCGCCTTGACCGAAATTTGGACCCACCTGCTTTTCGGTTTTTGGCCCATTTTTCTTTCGCGCCTGTCTTAGTCTAAGCATACTAAAAACGATTACACGAAAAAAAAGTAAAAATTACAAGGGCTTACGCCACAAAACAAATACAATAAGAAATGAGCATATAAAGTGGGCCTCCTTCGGCCCAACTTCTTCAAATCTCTGACTTCTTGATTTTGGATCTTTCCAACTCCAGATCTGTACACCGTTCGAAACCTATTCCTCTGACTTAGCCAAAATATTTGGTGAAGGAACTACGGGTCTTTTTCTCTACCGGAATGCGAGGGAGAGAGTCTCCCGAGACTCGAAAGGACCGGTCTAACATAAAAGAGAATGAAATAAATAACAGTTAGTAACAGAGCCTAGTTCACTTATAGATAACACAACCAGTGTTGCAAAAATAAAAAAAATGAAGAAACATGACGGCTAAATGAAGCTAGCAGTTACTTGTGATAACATTATTATACAAGCACATAATTTCTAATTGATCCAATCAAATGCTCACTGATCATAATCCTTCTAATATCTAAAACTTTATTGGCAGCAACTATTTTTAACAAAGAAAAACCAAACATAACTCAAATTAGCAAACACATATGGGAGATACAAGAATTAGGGAGAAGAGAAAAACAAAGGGGATATATAAACAAATGCCGCTTATGTTAATCAACGACGCCATCAAACCCAATAAAATTCACTCATTTCATTCAAATTTTGGAAAAATGTATCGAGATTGATGTGAACAAACCTAAACTCAACTATCGTAAAGCCAGTATGGGAAAGGAGGAAACTTCATTTATATTCAGTAAACACAAGGACATCCTTGCACCATGAAAAACTTCCAATTTAAACAAAACAGAAAACTTAACAGAAAGCAAAGTTCGAAACAAAATATCAAAGCAAGACGACTAATGTCCAAGTAGTGGTTCTCCAAGCGGAACCGAGTCAGGAACAATACAATGAAATCTCTACCATGGAAAACTTATAACAATAGCAAGCAACATAAGATGGGAAATGTAGCAAAACAGAACGATAACTCATGATACATTACAAACTCGAACCAAACCCAACGAATATAACATCTTATATTCACAACGGACAGGCCGTGTTTACCCAACATTAAAATGTTTTAATACATTCGATTCAGCTTAAACGAAGTATCAGCATATGGATTAACAGCAACTCACATAATGATTCAAAATATCACCAGCAAACAATAACAATCACAGCTAAGAATTAGCGCATCGACACACGTAGACGAAGGAGGTTGGAAAGAGATGGACGATACCTTTTCCGGGGCAGCGACTGAGACGGGAACGAGCAACAAACAACGACGACTCCCACCAATCGAACACACGAACACCCAAACGACGAAATGAAAGTGCTGGCTCGACTTTGCTTATCAATACGTCGATCTTCGGTTTAGCATAATTTGGGAAACCTTTCTGGGATAACCTGAAGCTCCTACCTACAAGCTTGAACAGAGACGAAAGAAAACGAAACCCTCCACAAGTCTAAACCAAAATTTCAAAATCTGTAATTTTCCCTTTTGTTCTTCTGGAATGACCGAGAAAGCTAAAAATCTCAACCAAATTTCTCCTCCCAATTTCCCCCCCCCTGAAGTAGAAGAAAGCGACAATATATAGATGGAGTGATTAGGTCAAAAGAATGGGGAAACCCGGAATTGAAATCGGGTTCAAAACCCACCTAAAATTCAAATTTTGAATTCTTTCCCGTAAAAGACCAAACCACATTCTGAAGAATTCTCCCCTATTTCGTCCCATCCCAAAAGGGGAAAGGGAGGAATTGACGCCCCAGATCAGAAATGGAGTGCTTCTCGCGCTACGTGGCTCAATCCCACACAACCAAGGACGGATCGCGTCGTTTTGCGCTGCAGGCGTCCGTTTCTACCTCCCCATCCACTCGCGATGAAGAGCGACGAGAGAAGGGAGACGACACCGCTGGGAGACAGGGAAGAGGGAGAGAGCGTGGGAGAGACGGGGGGTTTTGTTTTTTTTGCTCGCTGGGTTCAATTTCTGTTGCTGGGAATGTGTGGGTATTGGTTGAAGAGGAGAAAGGGAAAATGGTCTGGGTCGGGTCGGCGTGGGGTTCCAGGGTTAGGTCGGGTAGGATGGGTTGGGTATTTTAAATGTTTGGGCCGCTTGAGTGTTGGGTTGAGGAGTTTTGTTGGGTTGATGGGTAATTGGGAGTAAATGGGCTTGGGATTTTGGAGGAAGGCCCCATTTCGGCTCAAAAAGATAAAAGGGAAAACGATCAAATTTAAGAACGGCCCGATCGTTTCTAAAAACGAATTTGGTATAATTTATTAACTAGCCTATTTATTTAGTAACACACTAGTAAAATTATTCACAATGATCAAATATAGTCCCATGATGTAAAATAAACTATTTTAATATAATATTTTCTAAACTTAGATATATACAATGTATACATATGTATATTATATATATATATATAGATATTATATATATATATATATATAATATAGATATATCTATATATATATATATTATATATAATTTTTAAATAATCCTTAATATACTAATTTATGCATAATTATGTAATTATATATATTATCTAAAGATATGTCAGTAGCATACAACCCACACATTATATATATACATTTTTGTTAATTTCGCAAGCTTTATAAAACTACTTACTTAAATAATTTTGGAAACTCAACGCACTCGATAATTATTTTATACGCGCTGTGGTACAAATGGGGTGTCACAGTAATTCATTTGTATTTATTAGTTATTAGCTTATTAATAAACTAAAATCATATTTTAATAATCTAATAAAACCATATTTACTTGTCCTAAACTAGACTCCTAAGCCGAGAAAACTCTTCGCCTCCCCACGCTCATACGCTCTCTCCTCACGTTCTATCCAATCTCTTAACTTTCCGTCTGCCAAAATAACTCCAAAAACATTAGGTAACCCAGTCTTCACCCTTGAATAACTCACATGAAAATATAAGAAAAACAAACGTTAATCAATCACGTAGGCAAACATAAGGTTTTTCGTCGAGTTTGGTGTTGAACTTGTGGTGTTGGAAGTGCGTTTGGAAGAGTTTTTTGGGAATCAAGTCGAGGTTTGAATGTCAAAAAGGTATGGTTTTCTTATATCTTAGTCCCTTTACAAAGAGACCCTTTAAGGTTCAGAAAATTCATTCTGAAAACTAGGATTGTTGCGCGTTGCATGTCCCTGTGACTAGCTCCCATTGAATCATAGGTTGGTTATGTTTGCTGGTAGAAACTGGGATGCAAAGGTTTTTTTTTTTTTTTTTTTTTTTTTTTTTTTTTGTTTTTTTTTCGTGCTTTCGTGCTGAATATGTTTTTATACTGTTAATGTTTGTAATTCTGTGATTATGTTATGTTTAAGAAAAGGTACCTCGTGTGTATGTGTGTGTTGCCAGTGGAAATTAATTCATGTTTAGACTAAATAATCATGATTGTTCTTTATATTCATGTACACATGTTGTGTAAAATGTGATGTTAATATGAGTTTTGAAAAGGTGGCTTATATTGAGGGATACTCTCTTGTCTCAAACGAATCCATAAAACGCACCCTAGACTGTTCTAATGCACTACAAATTCCCCTAAGAACTAAGGTTGTAACTTGAACTGAAATGATGCTACAAGAAAATTAAAAGAAAATTCCATCTTCTAACTATGAATTCGGTCAGCAAAGAGTGTTCGAATGTGAAAAAAAAATAAATTAAAACAAGTGATGTCCATGTATATGAACCAGTGACCTCCACCGATATTAAAACCATGAAAATAAAGAAGTAAAAACAAATGTGTTTTAAGGGGAGTCGAAACATTGTATTGGTCGAAATGTACCTAAAAAGAAAAAAATGGAGAGGGGGATTCGACCCACAACCCCTCTCAATCAGATTTACGAGAGAAGACAATAAAAATAAGGTTGGAGGCGTGTGGGATCTAAAACCCCCCACCTCATAGGAAACATTCTAGGAGGAGAATACAAGAAACTAAAAAAAGGGGGAGGAAGGCGTTTGGGAATCAACTCCACGACCTCTTACGGGCAAATTTCAGGAGGTAATAAAGAAATATAAGTGAGAAGCCGTGATGGGAAACCGACCCACGTCCTCATACAGAGATTTTACTGGAGGAGATTAAAGAAAAAATAAGGGGGAGGCGTGTGGGATTTCCACCCAGGACCTCTTAATAGGTATATTTCAGGAGGAGAATAAAACAGATAAAAGAGAGGCCTGTGGGGGTTTGATCCCCAACTCATACATAGTAACTCGAACATAGACAAGGAGAAATAGAAAAAATAAAAATAAAAAGGGGCCTGGGGTTGTTGGTCCCACAATCCCTCGGCCGAAGTAAGAGGTAACTCAAAGGAGAAATTAAAGATGACATGTTGATTTTGGGCTCGATATGGTTCCTAATGTCATGTGAACTGAAATTAAATAAAAAGAAAATTTAAGTGTTGTCCACGGATTTGAACATGTTCACTTTCCCAAAATCCCTTATTGATACATAAAGTCGTACGTGAATTATTATCAAGAATTGTTTGTCCTCTTTGATCAAAATCGAGATTTTTCCTACATACAGATTCATAAGTCCCTTGTACCACTAATCTTAGGATGATTGAATCACTTAAAAGAACCATGACGACTCCTCATGGCTTTGTAATGTATTGAACCCATAAGTCACATACGTTTTAAATTAAAAATAAGTGGAACCTAAGCTGTATGCACATGAAATGATAAATCCAGAAGGGTACGTAAGAGTGTACAACCCTAAAGGTTAAGTTCATTGGCACATGATGTTTGCATTGAACATGATGAAATGAATAATTAAATGAAACGAAAAATGATATTACAATTAAATGAATGAAATGAACTATGAATGATGACACCCTATAAGGGTTACGTCAACGGTAACACACTAAATGGCCAAGTGCATTTGGGGCATAATGATGAAATGGACATTCATGTCAAAAGGGGTGAGTAATGTTCTGATAGAAATATTCTAATGTTGATGAATGTGGTGACAACTGAATGAGGCCTATATAAAGATGAGTGCAATCTTTAGATGAGCTAATTAAATTGTTACCAAACGTACTCATCTATGAGAATGTAAGTTTAATGACGATACAGTCTCTATTAACACTCTAATAACGTATGGATTAACACACACTCAATGCTAATGATGAGCATTACAATCAATCTATTTATCTATAAATTGTCCTCATCTAAAACGCACCTCCAATTGCGTTCAGTGAATGTAAGAAACTTTTATATGAAGCACCGATAGACTAGCCTTTAGTCGGTGATGCCTTAACTTTCGGAAGGAGGAGGTTCACGTAACTCTCATGAGAGAGACTGGCTGGCATGCCGTGTATGGATCTTCCTTATATCTCATAGTCTTCGCACCTATACTACCAATAATAGGGATCTGGCGGGGTTCATTCCCATGTACTTGCATGTTTGTTGGGTAAACTTTGGCCGGTGATTCTACTCTTTTAGGTGTGAGATTTCATGACACTGATTTTATGATGTTCATCATATTCTATATCGGTTTTAAATTTAAAGTTCCCAATGAATAAATGAGGTCAACCTCAAATGATGGACATAAAAACCGAATGATACCAAAGTGTTTAGGATAAGGATTAATCAAAGGTTAGTTAGATTCAAGTAATGACAGGTCTGTCATTCTGGTCATTGCATAACGAACCTATGAAAGTCTAAACTACATTCTAGTATAGCTGGGTGTTTACATGGCCCATGAATTAAATGAAAATGAGTACATTAATGACCGAAGAAGACTTGTTTTTCAAAAGCAACTCCCTACTTGAGGTCCCTATGTTTAGAGGCCCTCATTTTTGGTAAGTCCTTAATGTTAGTCATGATTTTTAGGTCTAACGGCATACAAATGAAATGTTATGTATTATAAGAATTATAATTGTTTTTACGTGGTTACGGGTTGTGTGCTTTGAGCAAAATGTTAAGTATGATGGTGCATGTTACCCTCATGGAATAACTTTCCTAATACAAATTTTGAAATATTATAAACTTCCTAATCCAAATTTGGGAAGCTCACTCATTTTCCTAATCTCAATTATGCAAGTACACTAACTTGACATGCTATAATAATGTTGCTAGGAAAGAGCTATTATTACTCATGCATGTCCTTGGTGTGTGCTTGCATATACCCATACTTAGTACAAGTGTGTACTAACCCTATACAACTCTAAAATTTTAGGTGTAGGCACAGGTGGACTCTAGAGCTACAGGATCAACGTTGTAGCTATCCGGACGTCGAGTATTCATCCGGACTTGGTCGACCCTCATTCTTTTGAGTATTCTTGACCATTTACATTCTATATTAGTTGTAGGATTGAGCTAGTGGAGTATGTTCCACTAAGGTTTCTTTCCCGTTTTTGTTCAGACATTGTATTGGTGCCATTTTAGCAAGTACATCTTTATCGTTATAATAAATTGTTTCTTTCATTTGATGATCTTAATGTAAGATGGTTGATGGTGAACAATTATACATCTAATATAATGTTTAGTAAGCATGTTAGGAAATAAAAAATTTATAATATTCCGCTAAAATTAACCTAGATGAAGTAAGAATGACGTATGTAGGCTTGTCTACGTCCTCTGAAAGGTCAACGACGCCGGTCTTGTTTGGAATCTAGACTCTGGTCGTGATACCTATTAGGGAAATAAATCCTAAGAGTGAAGAACCCATACCTTACAGACAAATAATCCACGAAATTTAATTAGAAACCTCGAAGCCTTCGTCATCATCCTTAAGATCTTGTTACCCTTCAATGGAGTTTGCAAAATAGAGTGTTTCTTGAGAGAGATAATTAAATTGGTTTTTGTTTAATTTAGACGTTGTTCAAAACTGGTCTACAATTGAATAGTTTCCATATATGTATAACTCTAAAATTACCCAAAAAATCCTTCACCTAAATGGGTCTTTTTATGAACGATAAATACCAAAAATACGATTAACTATTCTGGAAAAGTCGATGGTGACGCCGGAGGACAGTTCTCAATTATTATTCTAACAATTTTGGGTAGACATCTCACAGTCATAGACTGGGACGGCAGAGTGAGGTCGTGTCAGGCCTTGAGTCCGAGGTGACTCCTAAATTGTTGAGGCAGTACCCTGTGTGTGAGGATGTGTGTCGACGCACCTCATTCTCCAATATTGTTTCACAGGGCTTTGCTACAGCCTGCCTACCCAGGGGGGGGTCCTCCCAAGGACCCCTTCGTGTCTTTCGGGTTGTAACCGGACATTTGAAATTTTTAAAATCTTGTACAACACTTACCGATCCATGTCTTTTTACATGCTTTAGGACGTCGTAAAAATTTGAAACTAGTTCCAAATTAGTAGTTGCCAGAGGTAAAGCTTTCTTCTCATTTTTTTGCTCTAACTTTTCTAAATGAGTTTATTACACTAATTTAGATTTGGAAATATCACTTAAAACATTATTAAAATAGGTTAATATTAGTTAACTCATGGAATTCCAAGTGTTTACATCCGTACTCAAAATTGTAATTTTGTGGTATTTACTATTTATTTGATAGTTGAATACAAAACCTCCGTTGATATTTGATACTGGTCTCACCCCATAATCAAAGCCATGTATTCGTATGTTTAGCTATGATTAAGTAGAAAATATTCTTACATTGCTATTGATTCTCAAAACCACTCCCCGTAGAAACGATCCACACCCTTGTTTAGGCTATAGTATTGCTCAAAATTGTTGCCACTTTCAGTGGAAGTAGTGATTTAATAGGGTGAATGTCAAAATGGAGCCTCTTTTGAGGAGTGGTGTTATTTGAGAAATATTAACTAATTTCTCTCACTTGTTATAGTGATAGTAACTTAATTTTTAGTTTAGTTTTGTGTGTTGCTACTTTGAAACAAATAAGGCGGTTAGATGGATTTTCTATTGTTAGAAGTGATGATGTTTCGGGTTAACATCCTAAGCTTCATGAAATTAGAAGGGGAACCATTTCATGAGTCATGGATGAGGATTAGAAAAACTTTGGATAGAATGCCCAACTCATTATATTCTCGTTGAAATCCTTTTGGAATGTTTTTATAGATTTTTGATCTAGAGAATAGAGTATTGGCTGATCTACTTATCCTATGTGGTCTAGTAAAACAACCCTATGTGATAATAACCCAACTGCTTAACCACTTGGCAGTGACCAACCAAGAAGTACAGAGGGACTTCAACTTAGCAGCCTTGTTGACTCAGCTTGATGAGTTTCTAATAAAATGAAGGAGCTTGAAGTCCAGTGAAAACAGAAGGATCAATATATTCCACCCTATATGCGAAGAGAACTTTTGAACAAGAAGGATGGAAAAATTGATGAAATTCATAGTCCTACAAAAATCCAATGCACAGGATAGGGTACTAGAGGTGTTAAAGGCTGAATGTATTGATGTTGAACAAGATAATGCCTCAAATTCTATGCTCATTCAGCTACTACGATCCTAAATGGACCAATTCCAAAAAAACCTCTGCCTAAAACATTATTACTTCAGAAATCTAATGACGTAATCTAAAGACACATGTGATGTCTAATGACTTAAAAAGGATTTAATATATGTCTTAAGACATATATAGTGTAACTAACTAAATATGAAAGTGTTAGTGCTTAAAAATCATGAAAGCACCATGATGTCCAGAAACATGTAAATTGGACTATTGTGGTCTTAGGTCTTGTCTTAAGGTTTTAATGTTTTGTATGAACAATACATCTTGGAAAAATGATTTTTTTATGTAATATAACATGTTTAAGGTCCAAAATTCTAGGTACGCCACGCAAGGACCACCCTAGGGGTCCTTGAGTAGGACACAAAGTTGGACTTAAAAACCTATCAAATGACAGCATGACCTACGAAGGCCATTATGGACTGTCAATGGATCTAGAGGATGTGGATTGGATTCTTGAGGTATACTTGATATCCTCACCAAATCCTCCCCAACACCTCTCTCTTTCAAAATCTACAAAGTGCAGTATGGGGCGTAGCACCATCTACGGGGCGTAGCACCATGTACGGTCCGTAGATGGTGGCCCTAGGTGCTGCCCAATTTTCAGATTTTAGGTTTTTAGTTTATAAGGTAGTAGAGCTTAGTTAATATTTTTGTGGTTAGGGGTGATGGTTGATATTTTATGCTAAGTACTTTATAAAACCCCCCCCCCAAAAAACCCAATAGACCCTAACCTAAGACTTTAATTCATTGAACTAAACAGAAATCAAAACTCAACTTTCCTCTCACCAAAATCTTCTCTATGAGAATACCATTGAAAAATAAGATCAGAGTTCAACTAGGGCTTCAAGAATTTGAATTTTCTCCATCAATTATTTATTAATTGATCAAAAGTTATGGAACATCTTTTCCCTTGGGATATTTTCCCCAAGCGGCACTCCAAAAAATTGGATTTCAAAGTTTCCAAAATTCTAGGATTTCACTCGATCTAGTGGATCTCTTTCTAAACTTTTGACATTGATTATAAATAATTATTTATGTTTATAGGAATAACTATGGATGTGATTACAGGAGTTTTATGTTGAGCTTTTCACATGTCCCGATGAGACCCATGAATTCTCCTTCTTTCTTAACTTTACACCCGAGTATGCTTTGATGATGAATGCAAGGATGAGAATCTAGTATCATTCTATAATGTATGTTGATGTACCTAGGTTGAATAAATATAATAAAGTTAGGGTTGAATCTTGATTTTATTTGAAGAAAGAATCCTTCAAGTTGATGAATGAAGGTTCCATTTTATAATAGATAAAGTTGAGTTGTTGATCCACTTTATGGGGAGGTGTGAGTTGAATTACACGTCTGTATTTAATTGGGAGATCAACTAGTTTGAGGTGTTCTTACTTAATTATCAAACTTTTGTGTTTAGTATTCTTCCTTTTCCTATAAACCAATTAAGGATATGAAAAAGTATGATGTGATATTAACCAAGTTTGCTAGATATGAACAAGTATGCGATGAATGATATGAACTGAATATATTCTCTAATATGAATTTATTTCATGAGATATGGAATACGATGTTATTGATATGATACCTTAGTATTATAGAAATTTTCTTTGCCCCGAGTGAGTGGATATTATATGAGATGGGTTCTTAAACTAGTGTCGAGTTCGCAGACGGTTTTTTGGTCTATAAGATTGAAACCCGCACGTTAGAAGAATAAGGTTCCTAGAAGAAATATCTATATCCCTTAAATATGTGCCCACATAGGTCTTAGCAAAGTGGATCCACAATATAACTAGGTATGTTAATTAACCTTAGGCAAGTGAAACACCTCTCTTTGGTGTGGGGGTAGAACACCGAATTCTTTGTAGCTCACATGGTGAATGTCGATTATATATGATCTCACTATTTTTTTACGAATATGAACTAAGATTTATATATGACTTATGAATATCAATACTAACTTTAACTAGGGCTTTTTGAGCGGTACAACTTTGTGTAGGTAAGGGTATGAGACTTTACCTATGCATTGCACAAGTGGGTTCTTTAAGTATTTCTTGTGTGAGCCTCCTAAGTATGATGACTTATGTATGATGGCTTAAATTTTATTTCTAAGTGAGTTTCACCTATTATGATTTCAATTATGATTTTGATTTCTTTTCTTAGTATATATAGGGTTATGGGACTTCATATATACATTGCACAAGTGTACTTGAAAGGGGGGTCATGGGTGATGTCTTTATGGTATGAGGTTCAATGAAACTCATTGTGTAAATATGAAACAATGTATAGTATCAAGTTACGAGATCATGAAATTTCTTTTCGGTTGATGAAATGAATTGATTATGCCTTACTTGAATGTGCATTATGGCTTTTAATTTGATAATTGAAAATATTGTTTTGAACAAAACATTCCATTTATACGTTTTTCAATGTTAATTCATGGTTTCATATTGAATACATGTGTACTGTTATACTTAACCATATTTCTTCTTATTTTTTTGTAACAAGTGTCAGTTCAGGCTAGAGGTTCTTATTGTGAAAAATGAAGGCTTGGATGGACATTCTCTAAGTCTTTATATGTCCTCAAGTTCCTGGACAAACATGATAGCACCAAGATCTTCCTATTTTTTAATAGACTACTTATGTATACTTCCTGTTATGATACATTCGATTATAAAGGGTTATGGTCTTATTTGAGCTCTTATATTATACTTGATAATTTAGAGACAATGTCTTGAAATTCTATTTTCATTTAGTAAAGAGTTTGACATTGATTGTCATATATTTTTAATTTCAACATTATCAATATCTTATGCGGATGGATATGCTAGGGCTGTATAAGATCCCTTTCCGCGTGGGATTACGTTGTGTTCAACTGGGGGGTTGCCTAGTGTCGTGACCACACTGGTACAAGAGGGACACTTTTGGGATAATATTAGGATTGATGTCTTATTAACAACGTATAGTAGATTCTTGTTATGTGTGTGAAGCTGTCGCCACCACTTATGAATAGAGGAATATGGATACCTTGAATGCCTTTTTTTAATTTTTGATGAAGTCCTAAGAGTCTGAATCTGTCAAGTCCCTATCTTCCTATGCCCTTTCTTATGAGTAAGGAAAATTAATACAATAAGGACAGTTGCAAGGGGAGAGTAACGAGGAGATTTATAATGACAGAGGTCCTTCCCAGAAAAATCAAGTCCATCAAAATATCCCCCCAAGTTGATGAAGTTTCGGTCAATCCTCCAATTATGACGGATGGAGATATAAAGGAGGATTTTCTAACCTTAAAATGAAAGTAAGTAAGGCTACTCAATCTCAAGTCGTGACACAAAAACTCAAGTATAGATGCACAGGTATCGGAAAATTGAAGCTTGTATGAATATAAAATCCAAGAAGTAACATTGCCATCAAGATATAGAACTTCAGGCCGATGAATGCCCAATGTTTTTTGGGTTATAAGGGATATAAGGATCCCAAGACTTTATAGATGTGATCAATAAGATTGATATGTATGGTGTAACTCTAATGAGAAGGACTAAACTAGCACTCTTATCAAATCAAGAGTTACATTGCCTTAATCATGCTACACTTCAATTAGAGACAAAGGATATAAACCGTGGGGTCCCGTAAGCTAGGAGGTTTTTGGAATGATTCACTTGGTGGTTCGGCCTTAGAGAAAAAGGGACGGAAAAGTGGAACAATATCAACCTTCGTCAATGAAGTATGAGTGATCAAGGAATACTCTTGAACTTCATAGTATTTCCATGTATGTCGTCTTTGGTGTCTAAATCCTAAAGGTTGATGTGAAAAGAAATCTCTTGTGAAGGGTGTGTGGGAATTCAATAAAGAAGAATATCGTGGGCACAATGTTCTTGATAATATGAACATCAATCAATGGTTGCCATGCTCATTAATTGAGGAAGACTAGGCTGCTT
This sequence comes from Solanum habrochaites, assembly GCA_027704765.1. Lineage (NCBI taxonomy): Eukaryota > Viridiplantae > Streptophyta > Magnoliopsida > Solanales > Solanaceae > Solanum > Solanum habrochaites. The sequence goes on along the minus strand of JAKWJA010002489.1, from coordinate 73,320,249 downwards.
AGAAAGACAACATTAGTGATGCCTCGACGGAAAGGTCCAGTATGGAGGTTCCTCAAAGGGAAAACGTGAAGTTCAATTAAGAAGACAAGGGTTCTAGAAGAGGGATTCTAACGAAGTTAATCCCAGATCCAAGGTCCAAACAAAGGTACGGGGTCTAACCCCTACCTACACAACGAGGCAAAAAAGTTTTAGTTTTCGTTGAAAAAAACTAGTGAGAAAAGCGTGGTGGGTAAGAATGCATTTTTAAATCAAGTTCCGCGTGTGCACAGGTGTGCGTTTTAGTTGTGGGAAAGGTCGTTGTTTCTTATAAAGATAGGTTAGGTTTTTCCCATGTTCACGAGCTATAGGGAATGGAGAAAACTCATGCACAAGTAAGTCGTCTAAGATAATGCTCTAAGAAGACTCTATTCTATCTATCCAATCCCGACGGTGATCCAAGAGAGCTATTGATGGCTGTTTACCGGTGAAGCTAAATAAGTACTTTCAATTGATATTTATGCATTGTTATACCCCAATGACACTTTATCTTTTATGACTCCTTTAGTAGTAATGAAATTTGATGTACTCCCGATGTCATAAATTAATCTTTTTCGGTGTCTACCCCAGTTGGTAACTCGATTATAGCAAGGAGAGTCTGTAAGAGTTTTCATATATTAATGTCTCATAGAGTCACTTTAGTTAATTCGTTAGAATTAGTCATGCTTGAATTTGATGTAATTTTGGACATGGATTACTTGCATGAATGTTCTCCTTCGATTAGTTTTTTTAACATAGCTAAGTTAGATTTTAATTCCCAAATCTGTCTGTTTTAGAGTGGAAAGGGAGATACAGTATGCCTAGAGGCCAAATTTTATCATATTAAAATCTATATAAAGATAATTGAAAGGAGGTGCAGGTAAACAAATTGTTACGTTATTAGATGTTGAATTCAGTTCACAGAAATCGTGAGTTGGTACCCATAGTGAGGATGTTTCACGAACGTGTTTCCTAAGACTTTCTTGGGGGATTCCTCCTGATCAAGAAATACAGGTAGGAAGGAGAGAGGAGAAGGGGAGAAATAAAAAAGATGCATTAAAGAAGGAAGTAGAGTAGTAAAAACCGAGTGATAATTGATGTTTTATGCTCAAGAATTTCATGCAAAAGCGGTTTTAATTCAACAAAAACAAATAATCTCAAACCGGGTCATATTATGACAATTGGAAAAAGGCACTATAAACAACAATTATCCTTGGTTTAGAGAATTGTTGAAGTTGTTCGGTCAAGGGAGCAATGTGATGCGGAGCGAAAAAGTGAGAGTAAACCGCAGAGAAAGGAGGTGGGTCAGGCCTCCGGGAGTGTGGTAACATAAAATATAGCGGAGAGAGAGAGAGGTGGTGATGCAATAAGAAAGATGATCGACTTAGGTATTGGGCCCATACGCGTATATTATGATGTACTTATTGGTCTATCTTATCCCCCCCGATGGCATTTAGGGCCTACTATGAAATAGCGTTTATAGAAATATCCTTACGGTGTGGTCATTAGGTGATGATATATCTTGGCTAGATTTCTTGGAGTGAGGATTGCTACATGATCCGTGTGATGATTGTATTGCAAAATATTAAAGGATCACCAAATGTTCGCAAAGGTTATTAAGTGTGCGTTTTGTTGAAATCGAGGGGCGTTCCTTGGTTTAAATATTTGAGCAAGGGTACAGTGGTTGATCAAGAATGAAAGGACTTGGTAATATTTGTATGACCTCTATCACCCAACCCTTATATAAGAACTTTTTTGGTTATAGGGGGCTATAGAGTAGATTTGTTGTTGCTGAAGTATTCTCCATTATTTTTTGGGTTTTTTTTTTGGGTCTGTTCATTACCGTGACCCAAAAGAAATCTATGTTTGAGTTGGTGGAATATTGTGAGAGAGGCTTTCAAGAATTGAAGAGAAGTCATACCTAGGCTCTAGTGTTGACTTTACAAGAGAAAAATGAAGGGTTTGTAAGATTATGTTTAGATGATTCCAGCAGAGGTTTGGTTTTGTGTTCTCATTGAAACGTGTAAGATAATTAGTTATGCTTCAAGGAAACTCAATGTCCATAAAAAGTATTATCTGGAGCATAATCTTAAAAAAAGTTAGTAATAGTATTTTCCTTGAAAATATGCGAGGACATTATCATAATGGTGTCCACATGTTTGAGATGTCATTTACCGATCACCAAAAGTTTCATGTGTTTTAGTCAAAGAGATTTAATTCGCCGACAAAAAGGTGTTCGAGATTTTGAAACAAAAATGATATTTTTTTTGAGCATACTTTATCTGCCTGGTAAACCAAATGTAGTTAAAGCTGCCTTAAGTAGAATTTCCACGGGTAGTGTAGCCCATGTAGAAGAGGAGAAAAAGAAATTAGTCTATGATGTGTATACGTTGGCCAGGTTGGAGTGCAACTTGTAGTTCATCCAAAGGGTGGTTTCATTGTCCAACATAAATCTGATACCTTCTCAGTAGTTGAAGTGAATTATAAGAAACACCTTTATCCCATCTTGATGGAGTTGAAAGAATCAATGATATATAAAATTTGACGAGGAATTCACTAGGGGGAGATGGCATCTGCTAGATCTTAAAGAGCGTATTAAGCCGTAGGTGTGTGTTCCACGTAGGGATTACTTTAAGATCACATCGAATTTTTTGTTATTAAGGACAGCAAGTAATAGTTTGCGCACGAGTGGAATATATGTCGCAGGGAGCCAACCAAGACTGTAAATGTGATACTATGGGAGGTCATGGTATGAATGGATCGAAAAAGAGATAGCTATCTGTAGATTTGTTGCCTAATATAACAAAGATGTGACAATAAGTCAAATCACAACTTTCAACAAAGTTGGAAGTTTATCTAAAATTATAGTATTCACCCAACATTGAAGTGGCTGATGTTAATATGGACATTGATGTTGGATTGTCTTGGCACTGAAGGCAAAAAATTTGCCTTTGGGTTCATCGGTGATGGAAACTAAACAAGTCAACCCAATTTATCCCGTCACGGCGTTCATATTTCGTGGAAGGAATATGAAAAATTAAAATGCAAAAGAGAGAGGTAACGGACGCATGGGGTTCCGTTGTACAATAATTTTTGAGTAGGGGGTTAGTCAATTAACATTCATCACGTTGGATAGGCTTAGGATGAAACACACAGAAAATGGAGCAAGTTGATGAGCATAAAGTGATAACGTAGAGACAACGCATAAGTGTCATCCCAAATTCATAATGGCAAGCAGAATAGTACCATCCAAACAATAGGACGAGTTGTTGAAGGAACGGTATAATGTGCTTGTAAAGGTAATGCGGGATGGATCTTCTACCATTGATAAAGTCTGCCTACAATTATAGCTACCACTGAAGAGTTCCATGGATAAAAGAAAACGAGAGTAAGGAAGAACCAGACGCAATTTATGGGAGGCGCTGCAGTAGGTCTCAGGTGGGATAAGTAGTTGTGGGAAGGATTGGGTGGAGTTTTCAACAGTAATGGTTCAAAAGGATAGAAGGATTTATAAGGGGCCGACAACGAAAAGTACAACTTATAGAGATAGGTGTAGAAAACAGGCCCAAAGTCATCAAAGTCCATTGGCGCGATCATATAGAAAAAGCGGGCATCCTCTCAAACGCGGAGAGGATGTCGGTGAGAGCTGTGTCTACTTCTGAAGCACACATCCGAGGTGATATACAAAACGTCAAGGGACTAAGGTACCTCGGGTTGAAGATGGAGCGGGTTAGACAAAAAGGGGAACGCTAAGTACGAGTCCAGCACTGGTGACTGACATGGGCCCAGAGATATCTTGAAAGCATGTTGGAGATCAAAGGCGGGTGTAAACTATGTGAGCGTGATAGATTTCCCTCATGAGTTTGGCCCTGGTCATCAATGATTCCATGTTTAAATAATCAAGAAATGCATAGGTGATGTGGTATTCGAAGGATTGGAGTTGATGAGAATTGCTTGTGACGAAGGCTGTGTTGGTATCAGACCCACAAGTTAAAAAGATTAGCAAGAAAGAGTATCTTTTTAAGTTGCTAAGAGAAAACCATCTAATTGAGAGTGCTAATGGGGAAGCCGAAGTGGATATGGACGTTCACGTTTTTCTCATTTTTTCCCTTCTATATTTATATATTAAAACTTGAGGTAAAGAAGTTTGTATTGGTGTGCGGTACTTAGGATTTATGTCGATGGAATTAGTTTTTGTCGGATTTTGTTATGTGGTATGAATATTGGGAGAAAGGCATGGTATTGCCTAACTTGAGTTCTTATGGAATTATAAAGTGCTAAATTGTGTTAAAAATGTAGTCGGACATTTTTAAAATCCAGTTTGTGATATTGAACTTGAATTAGTGGTGAATGAGTTCCTCAAAGAAAACAGTATAGAGGTATGCATGCATATCGAGTTAGGTAGAGGTAATTCTTCTATACTCACATTTCTTGGATGTCTTGATTTGGCGTTAAAGTTTCTCGTTTGAATAAGTTCTAGTGAAGAAGTTGGGTTACTTAAAACATCACATCAAAAACTAATCCTTCCCACTCACAAAATCTTCTCTCTAGAACACCTTTGAAAAAGAGACCAAATTAAACTAGGATTCCAGATAGACTTTGTCCGCGATTCTCAAGGAATTGGATAAATGTATTGACTCTTAATCATGGGATCTTTTCACCAAGAGGCTCTCTGAAAAAATTTGATTTCAAAGTTTTCCGAATTCTAGGTTTTCACTCAAGTCGGGCGGTCCTTCTAAAAGTTGTTTCTCACTATATAAATAGATTATTTTGAGTAGCTATGAAGTCTTATGGAGACTTCAGATAATCTTTTCTTTTTTAACAAAGCTTACAAGACCCATGAATTTCCTCGTTTTTGATCTTTAAATCGAAGTATGCTTTGATTGATGAATGAAGGATGAGGATCTAGTAAGTGGCAAGTGTTCAATACTGTATTATGACATTTCTCGGGAATTGTGAATGATATCATGAGGTTGATATGATTTGACGAAAGCCTTAAGGTTATGAGTGACGGCTTTCCAATTTGATTATAGTTTAAATGTGACAATGTTTGCAACTTATAGTGGAGGTGTTATTGACCTATTCGTCTTATATTGAATTATTATAAATTTATGGTGGAGGGGCTTAATTGATTTTAATTGTGGTGTTCTGTCGTATTTCTTACTTACAGCTCCAACTATAATATGAAGAAGGATGCCTATGACATGATCAAGGATGATATGTATTGAACAAACTAGTTATATTTATCCATATAAAGATGAATATTTATGCGATGATATTGGAATTCTAGTCTGATATGCTTACGAATGTCTTATCTGCATTTATGTGAGTATTGATAGGTTGAATAAAATCCAGTTTGTCGAACAGAGGGATTATTGATTGAATGGACATTTTCAAATGTACTTTGATTGTCCATTAATTAAAGGATTTTCACATCTTCGAAATTTTACTTATAATATACGAGAGTACGGCTCAAAACATTCTTTATGAACTAATGCGTAAGTAAAGGAGTAATGATACTTCAAAAGGAATTGTTCTTAGCATCGAGTGGATATGATTATGAGATGGGTTCCTTCTCTGTAGTAGTTGGTTTCAAAATACAATGTCTGATGAGATGGAAGCCCGCACGTTAGAAGTATAAGGTTCTAGAAGTAATATTCATATCCCATAACTATGTACTCATATATGTCTTAGGTTGTTGATCCACAATATAGCTTGGTATGTTCGTTTGAATTTAGGCAAGTGGAACATCACTTTTTGGTCTGTCGGTAAAACACCGGATTCAATTTAGATCATATGGTCTATGTTGGTTATGGATAATATCCCTATGTTTTACCAATATAAACTAAGATACGAATATGACCTATGAATATAAATATAAACTCTATCTAGGGATTCTTGAGGGGTACTGCTTAGTGTTGGAAAGGGGTATGGGACTTCATACGTACATTGCACAATTGAAGTTAAATGGGGGGGGGGGGGATTTCATGGGTGATGTCTTTTTGGTAAAGGTTGATTGAACTCAATTATGTAAGATATGAACTATGGTTATATATGATGTAACTTACTGACATGAAAATGGATGTTTATCCGTAGGTATGGGAGGTAAGTTAGGCCTTACTTGAGTGTGAATCATGGATTTTAACTTGAAATAGAACGTTTTGAACTAAAAGTCCTTTTTGTGTATGTTTCAATAGTTTTATTTGCATTGTTATCATAATTACTATAAGTTTAATTTACTAACAGATAATTTTCTTATATTTCTACCAAGTGTAGGTGCGGGTTAGTAGGTTCTTAATGTGAAAAACGGAAGGTTGGTACTGCATACTCTAATACTTGGGTATGTCCTTAAGTTTCGAGGACAAGATTATTCCACCATGTTCTACATATTTTTGTAATAGAATAATTATGTATTTCCTATTATGATACATTCGATTGTGAAGGGATATGGTCCCTTTTTGAGACTCTTCCATTTTAGTTAAATTGTTTATGAGACAACGTCTTGACATTCTATTTTCCTTATATGAAAGACTTTGACATTGATTGTTAAAAAGTTTTTAAAATGCTGCATATTCAAGATCTTAGGTAAGAAGCTTCTATATGAAAGACTTTGAAATTGATTTGTTAAAAAGTTTTTAAATCTGCAAATCAATGCCTTATGTAAGGAGGATATTCGAAAAGCTTGGTACAAGAAAAAAACACCTGTTGGGTAGAGTAAGCGTGTACAACGTTGGGGGTGCTCTCGGGTCATGAAAAGATCGAAAAGAGGGGTTTCCTTATGGAAAGAGGAAAAACTGCACACTTAGAGTTGAATTAGAGACTTGTGTCATGCCACGATGCGAAATAAAGGTGCTGTTGGGGAGGCATTCCAAGACCATTTACTATCTTATTATTTTTTTGGCAAAGTAATTGTGTTGAAAATTAAAATTCAAGTGTGGCAATTTTTTGAAAATTGAAAGTTGGAGAGAAACAATTCCAGTCAGTTGATCACTGAAGAGGTTAGCATACCGATATCAGACATCATTTGATTCAGGACACTTTTACGTTTGCTTTTTAAGAACTCTGTGGTACTAGAGACTAGTGGTACCCCACTACACCATTTAGGTCTACGAGAAAACACTAAAATCTGGACAACGCTTATAAAGTGTTGCCTAAAAATACTTTTGGGGACGTTTTTAAAGTGTAGACAAAGATTTGACTTTAGTTACACTAAGATTAGCAACACTTCAAAGTGTACTCTGAATGGGTAACCTACACTGTATAAGTGTTGTGATAGTTGGCAAACAACTATTTACATAATGGTCCAAACTTTTAAGGGTTATTTTAAATTGTAATACAACACATGAAAAAGTGGCCTTAGTGTTTTCCCCAAAAATTTATATCCCTCTAACATTTTAACATTAAAATTTGAATCCCTCCATTTTTGTATTTGGCAAAAAAAAAATAAAAGCATTAAAGAAATATTAAAAGGAATAAAACATTAAAGACAATAAAAAGGGCAAACATTCCTGAAAATTTAAGCGAAGTGAAGTTTCAGCGAGAGAAACACATTTTCGTCCAGAATGAAGAACCCATTTGCAGAATGAAAAAGAGGATCGAAGAACAGAGAAATGAATTTTCATTCCCAAATTCTGTCAAAGGTCAGTTGAAGAACACCATTTCAGACGAAGAATTCAAAGAGCAATGGAGATTCCTCTAAAGCGACTGAAGAAGACGATCCTCCTCTCAGATCTTCGGTGTTCAAGATTGGAGAGATGAGAAGAAGATGTTCTTCAAAGATTCTTGGGTAAATGTTGTTCATCGATTTCATTTTGATAGTTGAAAAGAAATGCTTCACAAATCAAATTTCTCATATCTTAAGATTAGGGTTGTTGGAATAGAGATTTATCAGGTAAGATATTTATCTTCAAAAGTTAAACTTATAGCTTCCAAGTTTTATATTCTTTTGTGTCAGTCAAAAATCTTTAAACGTTACGGTTGTTTATGGACTTGTGGTTATTTGATACAAATTTATTGATTTCGGGAGGTTTTGTTTCCCATAATAGATTTCGTCAGTGTAGTTAAGTACTCTAAGAATTTGAAAAAGTTTTAAGTATGTTTAATGTCATGGTTTTTTAGTCTTTTGTATCTTCCAGAGTTCATGATTGTGCATGCCTTAGCTTGGTTTGTTCATTGGTTCACAACATTAATTCTGTCTTGTAGATAGTTGCTGGTACAAATTTTTCTTTTTCGACTACATGTCATGAAGTGTCTAGAAGTCATGTGTTGTTGTCTAGTGAATTTTCAAGTATGATCAGAACATTAGTCAATATTGCTTAGTTGTTTGGTATCGATGTAGTATGACTTTGTAAACTGCTTTGGTAGTTTGAGTTGACTAATAGGAAAATAAATCATATGGCTTAGAGATTGAGATATCAGATATATTTTCAAGTCTAGAAACGGGTGGAGCCGGGAGCATAAACTTGTGAGAGGTCTTTTATGCGAACTGTTACTGCGAATAACAAAATAGAATAGTAGAAGATTTGTTTTGTGGTATGGACAACTTGTTGAGTTGTTGATATCTGTGAAAGTGAGCTTGCTCATCTATGTTTTAGAAGAATTAGGAGAAGTAGTGCAAACAAAATGGACGAGAAGTTTTGTATGATGCTAAAGTCTGACCTATGTGAGTTTTAGATGCAACAGATGAGAAAATAGCTTAATTTCCAATTCATTACATGTCAAGTTCTTCCATATAGAATAGTAGTAACTAGAATTTTAAAGACAGTCTATGGTAAAGTGATTTTTTCCTCAATGCCTTTATGTTTATCCCTTCCCTATCCGACTTCATGTTCTTCATGCTCAACCAAAGTGGTCTTTTCTTTTGAGATTCAGGGGAAGAGGGACCTATGGTGGTATCCACCAACACTTTTCTCCGGACTTAAGTGGATCGATGCCTTTTCCTGTTAGTCTATGTCAAACTGTGGTTATTACAGTTAGTAGTGAACCGGGGCAAGGCTACTGAAGATCTTGTAAAATACATTATTCTTTGTAATTTTTGAGAATATAACATGTGTAATTGTGTACGCCTTTCAGTTCGAAACTTGTGAACATATATATAAGAATAGAGTATATTCATATTCGTGAGAAACTAATAAAAAAATTGTGTTAACCATATAAGAAATCAACATTAGAAAACCATGTTGTTCTCTTCTTTACATTCCGAATTCATAGAGACCTTTTCAATTTTTAACTATGTTTACGGACTCTCCAAATATGTATAACACCCATGCACACATCTTAAAAGTGAACTAGGATCGGACTCTCCAAATTTGAGTTTCACTAGGCTAGGCTTACCTAGTCCGAGAAAGTGAAATAAACATTATATTTAAAAGACTGGCATATTCTGACTATCTCTGATGTTATGGTCCACTTCATATGAATTGTCAACCTACCATAAGCTTTAACTTCTGCTCCTTCACAGTTTTTAACTCTTCCAGCCAAGGACATATTTGAAAATGAGAAGTTTGGGTGTTCTTTACACTTCTGCTCCTAACAGATTTCTTGTTGAATAGTGAATTCAAAAGCTTCTAATTAGATGCTTCATGCTATGTTACTACCTAGTACTTATTGGATATCTTTTTATAGTTTGCAGGTCATCCACGGCTGAGATTAACTTGCGACTTGACCACTTCCATAGATAAGATGAATGTGATTGAAAAAAACTTTATTGAATATGAGTTGACAAGTGTAGCAGGTGGTATGAGATAATCAATCTACATTTTGGGATATTGAGGTCAGTTATTGTCCATGTCTTTTTATTAAACATGAATATATAACTTCTTGAATGTCTTTAATTATAGGACACATAGTAGAAATAAGGATTAAAACTAGCATCTCTCAACTTTTAGGACAGAAGTAAACTTCTCAAGTATGTAAAAGGAATACTGAATTAAAATTAAGTGATAGATACAACAGTTAATATTATCCATTTCCTTTATAAAATTATGTGAAAGTTTCTGCTTTTTACGAATAGATGTTGGATATGATAGCCATTTCCTTTATACAGTCAATGGAATAGTGACAAAATTAGCTATGAGAAAATGCGACGAAGGACTAGGCTAGTAATTGCAGATAGAAAGATACATATATTGGGATCGTTTTTGGACATTAAGATCTGCTAGAGATTCACTTTGTAGTCTATTATGGGGTCTCCGCGGGTAAGGTTTATTACAAGGCAGAGTGTTATGTCGAGTCGAGATGCTTTGATTTTTTTCATTTATTTATAGGAGGTTTAGTACAAAGTTTGATTTGTTTGAACATTATTGGACCTTGAGATTTGGACGAGTTCTGTCTTTTCAAAAAAGATGAATACTTTAAGATTGAGTGATATATGGTACTAGGGCGATGACATATAATTGATGGTTTAATGGTTATATCTTTGGTATCTGTATATTGTAATTTAATAATTATCCGGACTTCTTATGGGTTGTTGACTATATGATTATTTCTATAAGATTATTTAGGTGCAGTTGAACATTGTGTTTGAAACTTGATTTTACTTTTGATAACAGAAAAAAAAACTAAACTTTTGATTGCTTAAACTACTAATCAGAGAAAATTAGAATTCGTTTGCGAAAATTTTTGGTAGTGTCTATAAATTTTCAAATTATTTGTGGATTGTTCTGGTCTAGTTTCTTCCGTACTCTACAGCCAGATATGCTCATAAGAGGTGTGTGTCTTCCCACTTTATATGACTGATATACTCATAAGACAACAAATCTTCATAGGGACATATTTTTTTTGAAGTAAGGAAGGATGTTCATTAATAAGCATCAAGCAGCTGCACAGATTACAAAAAGAATGATTTTTGTGTCACCATCAAACAGTTAACAAAAGTGATGATAAATTCTAGGTAAGCATTCCACACTAAATACGGGAGAGAGATAAACAACAACCAAAGGTAATCAAAACTCCGAATTTAATGGTAATCCAACTGAAACCAAATTTTCTGGTTCAGCAAGAGGATTTTAGAATAATCCAAATGAAAACAATTAATTAGGGTCAAACGTAGTTCTCCCGATAACTTTCCATGGAAATAGGTTAGTTAAGGTCTCTTAGAGTGTTTTTGAAGGGTAGCATACTGTAACTGGAGTAGGATCAGTCCATGCTATCTCTCCAGATAAAATTGACCCTGCATCAACTGTTGATTGCACTAGTATGAATGGTAGTCATTAAGGCTAAAAACTTTCCAACAATATGCTTTTTCAGTTAGTTGGTTATTGCATATATGAATCCTTTATATCAGGATCCTAACTCTGTTGTGTATTGATTTTAGTCTACATTCCTCTTAGCCCCTGTACTAATATAGTGTACACCTAAGATTGTTGGACGTATGTGTGGTGTGACTTTTATGTGATTTAAATGAGTTCTGTAATTTATATTACTGGTTTTGAGAAGTTCTGCAATATATACAGTTACTTTAATGTATAAATTTAGGAAATTTTTGAAGTTCTGGAAATTATAGAAATTCTAAAAAATTGTAGAAACTTCAAATGTTGCAATCTACTATAATAAGCTATCCATCTGGTGAACGTTATATCAAATTACATTGCGCTACTTTTCACTTAAACAATCCTATTATTTGTAGGTTTACTTAATACTTGGGAAAAAAAATTGAAGAGATTTAATCAAGAAAAAAAACACATGATAAAATACATTGAGAAAGAAAAAAGGGTTGAATCCAAAACAAAGATCAAAGTCATTGGCGAATAGGATGTTGATATGCAAACCGATTCAGTGTGAATTGGCCAACAAATTCAAGATTAAGAGAGAACAAGAAGCAAATGAACGCAATGATAAAGCTAAGCAAGAGCAGGCCACCCAATATCACATTTAAAATAAAGAATTTTGCGGATTTCATTCCACAACAGGAAAGAGTAATTGCTTTGGCAAAAATCAGGTCATTCAAGAAGAATCTTCAAAGGGAAGATCTTAGAGCCTCCACGTATGGATTGCTGGGAAAAAGACAAAACTAAACGAGGTTATTTCAATTTAGGAATCCATTCCAAAAAAAAAGATAATGAATAAAACTTTCCTCTGAATAACTCTAGGTTTTTTTTGTTCCGGTGTTTTTTTTTTTGACGTCATTCAAGCAAGATGTTATGCTTACGCACATGCGACTCGAACAACATATGGTAAGGGAGGCACAAACATGATATTCTTGATCTAACCGAATTGCAAACCAGGTAAAGATGAAGCGGTCATACCAACTAGTACTCTTGATCAGTTTATAAAAGATCAAGGGATACACAAAGATGATGAAAAACAGGTGAAAACAACCAAAACAAGTGGTGTCGAATGTATGCATCTCCTACTATGAACATAACAAAGGATTGGAGATTGTGTGAACAAGAAGAATTCAGTCAAAGATAAATGTGATGTAGAAAAGGAAATTTACATGATTGTAGTACAAAAGGTTGTTTTAAACTTGTAAGATTTAGAATTCATTATTAAAAGAAAATATCTTATTTCATGTCTGTTACATCCATCTAGAAATGTCGAAAGCCCAAAAAAAATGTGTGAGCACATACAACATGTAAGGATATTCATGCAAGAAATTGGAGAAAGAAAGGAGGTGACTTTGATAAAGGAAAAGTGTGGGACCAACTAATAAGATAGGTCACAATTAAGAAAATTTATAGGAACAATTTCAAGGGAATCCTAGATTTCATCAGCTTGAGTACACTAGTTGTGCATGTGGTGCCAAAGATACTAAAAGTGCATGTAGGAATACGTCAATGTAAAACAACCACCTTGAGAATTCATATTGTTTTTTTACTTACTGAAACTAAAATATATTTTATTTTGCTAGTCCAAATTTCTCTCCAGTAGAAGAAAATAAGTGGGTGATGGACTGGGGCTCGTGATGCTGGAGGAGACACAAGCAAATATTAAAAAGAATTTTTTTGATTAAAAAACAGTACCCTTGGTATATCTAGCAAAATGTTCAAGATGGAATTCCCATATCAATTCCGCCAGTTGATCGAGATGGAAATACCGAAACTGTTTAGTAAGGTTAACNTTGTGTGTTTATAATTGTATTTGAAATATTTGAAATCATGATAGCAAATTTCAAATCAAAATTTTTTGGAGAATTTGAGGTTTAATCTCCAATTTAAAATTAGGAGATTGAAAATAACTTATCCAAATTCTTATTTTCATCTTAAATGATTTAAAAATTAAAAAAAGGAAATAACATGGGCCTAAATGCCCTACAAAAGAAACTGGTAAATTTGCATGGAAAATTTGAGCAATTGATTAACATAGAACACTTTACTACAATTATTACTTACCTCAAAACTTATGTATATAAATATATTCCAATATAAATTAGTTTGTGTGACCATGAAACTCGAATTGCTTTAAAAGAATGAAAGTAAAATTTCTTTTTATCTGAGATGCTAGAAAGTTTCTAAAGGAAGTTTATATTTCTCAGAAAACATTGCCGTTGTTATGAAATCAAAGACTTATGAAGAACAAATATTTCTTATCTTTGATATTTTAATACACTTTAATTAATTCATATTTTCTACTAGAAATGAATAGGCACCCTAATGGTTGATTGTATAAATGCAATGGGGATATTCCCATATTCTATTGCCCACAGGTGGTGTTCATTGGTAAGATTTGAAAAATATCCTCTATTATGTAACATAATTATTATAAGGTATTTAGTTTTTTTCAATAAAAATATGTACACAAGGTTTTTTATCTATTTGGTAACAACTTTTTATTTGATATTATCTTCTAGAAGTTGGATAAGCATCACAAAGTTGATCGTATTGACATTAATTAATGTTGTTCCTCGATAGTGTGTGCAACACAAATTGGAAAAAAGACAAAATGCTCATATTTTTCGGTTCGCTTTGAATGTTTCTCCAGTTATTAAGTTGTTGTTTTCCTTGTTAAACATATATCGAAAATTTTGTGAATACCGAAACACAATTTAATGTTAATATGTTTTGATAAACAAAAAAAAAATGTCTCTTTTCAAAAGTTTAATGATATGATATGTATCACATTGTTTTAAAATATGTCATGTGCATATTTAATAATTAATAATAAATAAAACAAAAAAACTCGTGTTATTTTTAAAAGTTATCTTCGTAGGTTATTTATGAGAACTATTGAACTCAGGACTGTTTTTATGATCCATATATTTAAATTTTTTATTTTAACATTATGAAAGATAACACAATTGGGTTTCAAAACATATAAAATATTTTTTGTCCTAATAGGATTGTTCAAATAGAAAGATAAATAATAGAATGTTTGCATGTTGACTGACCTTTTCCCTTCTTTTCTTTCTCTTCTTTTCCTCCTCTTCTGCTTTAAGTAAACATTATCATGTAGCATAACTTTTATAATACTAATACGATAGAGGTCTTCAGAAAACCATTTTATTTTTGTATTAGGAGCGATTAAAGTCATCATAGATATATTATATTTCTCCTATGTTTCGGAGAAAGAAACTCATTGATTTTAATGATAACAATAAAATGATTATAATATAAAGAACAAATGGATTGAAATGAATAGGATATGTTATATTACCAATAATGTCTATTAGAAGCAACATGTGTTAGATACAAGTTCACTTCTTTAGCTTCTTAGTTGTCTAAGCACAAATATTAGTCAATTGAAGCACATTTTATATTGAAATAAATATTTACTAATTATGATATTTGTAGTTTGAAAATTATGTGGGTGAAATCCTAAATTATTAATGATGAGTGAGATGGATTATAAGAAAATCAAATGAACATCATAACAGGAGAATCTTTAATGGTGGAATTTTCTATTTGTATCCAACACAAGTTAATGTGAGAATATCACAATTCAAAAGTTTGTGGTTGAGCCCCCTACGTTTTTTAAAACGATACATGCGGTTATTTGTGGGAATATTCATCCACTTGGGGGATCATTTAATGTTGATCATCATAATAGGTTGATTCTTCTAATGGTCCATGTCAGGATATTGTCTATAGCAGTTCGACTGTTGAAAGTCTTTTGGAATAAAAATATGAAGAATAAGTAAGTCTTGCGATACCATATAGTTATTTGCCGTGATAACGTTGAGACTCTCTCATAACATTTTTTAAAAATATTATTACTATTAATTAAATAAAAATAAAAAAAATGGTAGCTCAGGTACAACTTAATATGTCCTTGTCAATAATTAATCAAACATAAATGGTTGTATCAGACCATGTTTATGAACATAGATAGTCCTTTTTAATGTAGGTTGACCAATTATGGCATTGCTAAAGTATTTAATATGTTCTCTTTCTTTACTGTGTTGTTAATTGTTGGTGGTGAAGAACTAGAAGAACGGGTGAGGGGTGGGATTGGATGAATAGAGGTATTTGTTTCTTATAGGTATCACGACCCCGTCCTGCGTTATGGAAAATCAATGGGCAAGAAAATTAGGCCATTAAACATATAACTATTGACTTAAGAAATTTATAGCCTAGTATAGATCGACTTGGACGAATGTGACGCGAGGTGAGGTCTACGACCAATAAGGTACTGAAATAGGGATTAAGGTTAGTTTTACTCATGTGAGTGCATATCTAAGGCTCTAAGAAGTCTTTTACGAATTTACAAAATCAAAATTTGGCGAGTACACTCTCGAAAAACTAATCTGGCTTGAACAAAAGTAGTATTGAACTCCGGTTGAATTGGTATGTTGTAAAATGGGATCTTAGAACTCAAGTGGTGAGGTTGTGTCTCCATCAAAGTATGCTCACCAAAGGCTTATAGGTTTCTTCATCAAATTCTAATTTCGAAAAGAAGTGGAAAAGGATAGCTAAGGATTTAGTGGTTGGTCATCCCAAAACCATGAGAAATTTCTACTTTATTTGGGTGGTACTTGACATGTTGACTAATTTAGACCACTTCTTTCCGGTCAGAGTAGAGTATAATGCTCAGCAGTTGGCTAATATTTCTGTGAAAGAGATAGTGAGACTGTATGAGTTGCCCCTTTCTATCATCTCGAACCATGGCACCTAGTTCACATACAAGTTATGGGGAAAATTCAATATGGAGTTTGGCATTAAACTCACTTTTATAAATGTCTTCCATCCACAAACATACGAGTAATCAGAGAGAACTATTCAAGTATTGAAGTTCATGTTGAGGCATGTTGATTGACTATGGAGGTCACCAAGATAGTTCCTACCTTTGTCGGGAATCTCCGAATATAACAGTTACCTCTCCAGCGTAACATAGCACATTCGGGCACTTAGGTAGGCGTATAGATCACTCATAGGGTGGTTTGAAACAATAAATCTCATACCTTTGGAGGTTTTTTTTTGAAAGATGATCCAAATAAGGTAAGCAGCATCCAAGCTAAGCTTCTAGTATCTCATAGTAGACCAAAAAACATTGATCATCGTTAGGTAACGGACATGTCATGCCCCGAGTCTACACCCTGGGCAAGATTGACAATCGAGAACCATTGTTGCTCCAAGCGAACACTTGGCCTGTGTTATCACTTAGTAGAAAACTTAAACAACTTCAAACAATCACAAAAGATAATCTCATTCAATAAGCATAGAATATGTTAAAAGAAACATTGAACTACCCAAAAAGGAAACTCAAGTGTCAACATAAAAAAACTAAAATAGCACACTAAAAACTGTCTATGAAGCCTATGGATAGTAGGAGGGATGTGAACAAATGACCAACGATCTTCCTAATAACTTAAATAACAAAAATAAAAAAAGCAAAAGATAACTAAACGGATCCTACAAAAATCAAAGAGGTTCACTAGTTGATGTTGAGTGCTTAATTGGATAAAGGAGGTGCTGGATGTTGATCCTGCTTACATGTATCTCAATCATATAATCATTTCTGACAAATGATATCAATACATTGAATGTGCGAGCAAACGAGGAGAAAACTAAACATGGCATAACCTTGAAATGAATTTGGAAATAAAATCTTACCTCAATCTCATGGATACTCAACTCAACGTAGAAATCAACAACAGTAAAGTGCAGTTTAAATAAGACATTTAAACACTAAATAGCAACACAATGTATTTAAAGATATACAATGACAATTTTATTTATATATAAAGTAATATAATTCCGTTGGATTTTCTCTAACCAACAACTATCACTATAAGCATACAGTATCTCGCGCACGCTGCCAGAACTGTCATATACCTTACCAGAGTAGAAAACCTCTCAATTAAGTGGATCTACTAGTCTATGCTAAAAAGCCACTAATGAATCCATTTAAAAGTATGTCCCTTTCGATTTACAATTGCTACGGATATATGGAGGCTTGAGCTTGAGTTGGCTTGAGTGATTATGAACTCGTACCCCACATTGGTGTTGAATACTCCTCCAAAATACTCAGTTCATATGTTTAAAAACAAAAACTTTTTTGTGGTGACGATTAATTACTGAAAAAAATCTAGGTCAAAGACACTCTTGGACATTGGTCTTTCTTCTCTTATTTAAATTTGAAAACATTAATCTTAGAATTAATTACCGGGTCCCATGATACCTTTTGAGTAAAGTTCTAACGTTCTTTTTACTTCTTACTTAATCAAAAATCTCAGTCTTTAAATAATTTTAAAACATTAGCAAAAGACAATATTAAAGGACTCTAAGAACTCTTTAGACGTGGCTCTTGACTTTCTTGAATTGTATTTATGGATTCGAGGATTGCTATTTGTGACAGGAAAGATGATATGATGTTTAGAAGTGTTTTTATATAGTTAAACATGAGAAACGATCAAGAAATCATTGTCTGAAAACAACTCTGTGAGGCACAAATGCATTTAAATATTTGATTGCTAAATTTATTTTTGAAATAGAGGAGTATGCGTCCTCTGCACAATGTGGAGGTGATTTTTATGCACTGGGGAAGCATGTCACGCGCGGACCTGCCGTTGCCAAACCTGCTCGATTTTTCCTTCTCTTTTTTCTAATTAAAATTTTCAAATTCAATTAATCTTATCGTCTTTTCGTCTCAGGTACCCAATATATGTACACACGATTCTAACTTTAAAAAACTCTAAAATCGACACGATTCCATAAATAATTCAACAATCCCATAAAATCTCATGAACTAAAGACAATTTCTACTATATAATTTACTTACATAATACTTTGAACTTACTATAAAAAACAAATTATGTTGAATTAAACATAATTGTCGTGTAATACTCCAAAAGTCCAAGAACTAATCTAGAGACTCACATGAGTGTCTAAGGGTTGTTATACTGAATTAAGGTCAAAAATAATATTTGTAAGTTATTTAGAAAATTTTAGTGTCAAGACGTCAAGAAACGTCCAAGACGTCTGGAGAATTGTGAAAGAGGTGCTAATGTTTCTTAGCCTATTTCATGGGATTTTAGGAGTCGGAAATTGATGAATTGGTATAAAGATGTAAAATTAGTGTTATAGTGTGTTAAGGGTAAAAACATATGGGTACGACCAGCCTAAAGGTCCTTGGAGAGGACCCTTACATTTGAGCCAAACATGCCAACTGAGGCAGTGTAGGCAGCAACACTTAAGCTTGCCAAACGACTGGGTGACGCCTGGGTGACGGGGATTATATGAACCATTCAATCAACACATATAATTTTCCAAAAATGGCCAAAATGTATAGTCTCTGACACAAATGACAGTTGTGAAGGACAGTGGGTGGAAAGGTCGTCGATTAACCTAAGGTAGGTCGACGTCTATTAGATCAGGCTTGGAATTTTTCTTTCAAGACATAAGTGACTTCATTTAATTATTTAATTATTTGGTGCTTAATTAGGGTTTGAGGGATTGTCAATTAATTTATTTAATTAATTATTTAACCTACCCTAAGCCTAAACCCAATTTAACACTTCATAATTTACAAACCCAAATTACTCTACCTCTTATCTCTCCCAAAGAAGACTTCATTGAAGGGAAAGTTCTAAGGGTTCTTGGTCTTCAAGAAGATCACTTTTATCCATCAATCTTCAAACAATATCAAGTTATGGTAACCTTTCACCTTTGGGATTCCTTTCCCCAAAGGGTTCTTTCAAAATTGGTTTTTAAAAAGATTATTTCGTATGGGTTTCTTTCTAATACGAATTTTACATTATGATGTGTTATTGTTAAATTATTCTTTCTTAATGATTTTTAAACGAGTATGTGAATAGATCATTAATTTTGACCCATATTCGCTAACCCTAGGTGACGAATTCATTTGATGAATTGATTAATATTGATTCAATTGACTTGTTATTGTTTCTCCCCCTCATTCTACTCATCCCCACATACACCAATTAACACAACTCCCCCCCTTCTACCACCACTCCGTCCTCCCGATCCACTCTCTAGCCACTCACGACACCCCCAACATTGCCCGTCCCCCATAGCCACACTCCACATCCGTCTTCCTCCTCTCCCAGCCCCCCTACCCCATGATACACTCGCTACTCGCCACTTCCTCCTACACCACCTAATTCCCAAACCATCTTACTCCTCCTCCACCCCCCCATGCCCTTTAACTACTATTGAATGATGTATTTACTATATTTGTGGAGAAATTGGATTAGTAAGGGTAATATCAATGATGATTACTTTGAAGGAGGATTGATAAGACTTGTATCTTGAACTTTACTTCAATGGGTGATGGCTTTTATTGGTGATGAAGTCAATTGAAGACTGCATATGATTAGATTAGGTAAGTGTGGTTATAAGGATCAATTTAAAAGTCATGAGCTACCTGATTGTGAGATTATGATGAAGACGGTTAAGGATATAAGTGTGGTTGAATTGCTATGTGACTTTATTATGACATGATATGATAATGATGTGATCTCAAATCTAAGGGTTGTATTAAAATGATGTTGGCATGAAATTTCATTGCTAATGACTATGTATTAAGGGTTAGTCTTTTGATGACTAAAAATTTATGATAAAATCATAAAGGCTAAAGATATTTCAAAAGGAATCAAGATTAGCACTAAGTTACTTCGTATGAGGACTGTCCATTCCCAAGTAGCAAAGGTAGGTTCACTGTTGTAATCATAAGATTGGCGACGAATAATGCAATGTGCATAAAGAGTGCCCCAAGCATATCCCTAGTTATTGAAACTATGTTTGCCCCCAGAGGAATACTAGCTAGTGGATCCACATTAATGTTATGTCATGTTTTGGTACTACCTTTGTCAAGTAGTCCACATCTTTCAGTGTAGGTTTCATGACAAGGATTTCACAATTAGATCTTGTTGTCTATGCCAGTTAAGGAAAGTGTTCGAAGTCAAATTAAGTAATGAAGTGACCACTTAACTAGGGGAATTATGGGTTTGACTTAGTCTAGGATGGGTATGGGACTATACTAACATTGCAATAGTTCACCTTGAGGGAAGTCCTAGAAGGTTGTTCTTATGTTGTATAAAGTAAATGAATATGCATATGTTGACTTTAAATGCTGAAGAACCTATATTATGTAAGTTTCACTTATGAACATGCTAATGACCTATATTACTAAATATGATGATGACTACTCTTAATTCTAGATTATGTGAAGATAGATATTACTTGTTATCCTTTGTTTGGTTTACTTGGTTGAGTAAGTTTATGGGGATTGTTTTATCATTGAACATGTATATTGATGATGGGTTATGAGTAAAGGTCTTATACGTAGTGTAACGTTAGGAATTGTAGAAGCTTTGTTGTTTGAACATGATGCTGGAATCGTTTAGCTATGTACTCAAGAATGCTACTACACATGTTGACTTGATTATACTTGATGATGTTGGTCTTGTGATATATGATCTTGTCCTAATGAATATGTAATTATTGTTTCTTGAATGTGCAACAAAGAATTTTAAATGACTTATAATTTTCTCTAAAGTAAATATCCTCTCTGATGAGTTCATTCAAATGTTTTATATGCATCTTTTCATACTTAGTACAAGTGGTTACTAACCTATATTTCTATGTTTTATACAATTATGTAGGTTCCATCCGTTGAGATTTTAGAGATCCGTCAAAAAGACTTGGATTCTCATTCTCCAGGTTTGGTAGGTCCTCACTTTCTTAGGACGATGCCACCATCTACTATTTGATGTGGCTTTTATTGTAATGAAGTATGGGCTAAGCCCAATGTTTCACTAGACCTGGATGGTTTAATATGAGACTTAGCCTAGACATCTTATGAGATTATATTTCTATATTCAGTATGTAAAAAAAGTATAAGTCTATGTAGTACTTCGTATGTGATGAGTCAGTAACCTCCTAGGAAGATATAGTGTTACGTGAGAGGTTTATGTAAACCTCACTTGTAGATGAAGAGAATGAAACGTTTTAAATTTTCCATAATTTAACCTATGATATGTCATAACGAATGCTAAGAAGATAGTTGAAATTTTCTCTGAGGATGACGACACCAGTTACATTGAGGGGTTGCTCCCCGAATATGACAAACTTGATATAAGATCATGAGGTTGAATATCTTTAGGATGGATATCTGACTAAACCATATATATGTATATTCTTATTCGTTATTGTGAAGCGCGCCACACATATTGATGAGATGCTTAACAAATTCTCATCTTTTTGTAATCCTATGTCATGCCTCTAGTGTCTATTTTATGTTTTATTTTAACCTAAGCCTTTTATTGTTATTATAGCTATGAATACTCGATGCACAGCTGCAATAAGTGTCGAGGAAGGGGGTTTCAAATGCGTGGTCTCGTGAAAACCAAGATCCTCGACAAGACAATCAAGTCCCTCCACTTGAACAAATTTCTAAAGGTGATCAAGTTCTGGTTGCTCCTCTATCGATGATCGATGGAGAGATAAGGGCAACTTTTCTCAATTTGGCCTTATACATGACTTCACAAGCTAATGTTGTCACTTCTCAAGTCCAAGCCATGACGACTCAAGTGAATGGGGAAGTTGGACCCCATGTGCCTCATCATGCTAACATGTGGAATCTCTTGAGAGACTGTACATGATAAACTCTATGTGCTTTTGGTCCCAAAAGGAGATGAAGGCCCCTTCAAATTTATGGATGAGGTCTAAGATCTATGTGATATGGTACTTGGGTTGCAAAAGCTGAGTTGGTCACCTATCAATCAAAAGATGTGGAAAAAATTAGGTCCCTTAATGGAGGGTTAATAGGGTGCTTAAGAGTGGTCCGTGGAATTGGGAAGATCTTCAAGAGCCTTCTTGATAGTTCATTCGTTAAAGAGTTGAGGGAAGCTAAGGTGGAAGAATCTTAAACCTTCTCAAGAAGGTAGTTGAATGTACTTGACTAATCCTTAAAGTTTACAAAAGTCTATGTATGGTCCATCCTTGTGTTACCCAAGGGATGAGATGATGTCAATTATTACGGGGGTAGTGGCGAGACTTCGTGGAAGAATGTAGTTCATATGATTCATGAAAATATTAATAGTTCCCATGTAATGGTTCATTCATAACAAGTGAGAGAAAGTGACTAAGGATTAGTAGTACAATAGAGAGGATAGAAAGGCCAAGTCTTTGAAAGTTTTCGTCAAAAGAAAAGGTTTTTGATGAATTTACGAGATGCGTAGATTTATGAAGTGGTTCTCAATTAAGTTTTTCCAAATTTCCAAAGCTAGTGATGATGATAGGGCTGTCAACCCTAAGTCTTAAAAAGGGACGAGGTACAATTTCACAAGAAGAAGCCTACTTGTGGGAAGTGGTGGACAAGAAGACATGGGTGATACCTAGTTGGAACGCACCAATTGCTTCGAATGTGGTATGGTAAAATTGGTAACAAGATTTAAGATTTCCCTAATGTGAAGGGGCAAGAGAAGGGAGTGGGCAAGTGAGTGCTTATTATGTTGAGCTATGAGAAACAATACTTTATGATCTCCGTTCAACCTTATCATTTGTTACCCCTTTTGTAGCTAGCAATTTTTGATATTTTGCCCGACATCTTAAAAGAATCTTTTATGGTGACTACCCCGGTAGGTGAGTCAGTGGTTGCAAAAAGAGTATATAGAAATTGTCCTATAATGTTGACCAATAGAGTTCCCCATGTTTAATTGGTAAAACTTGGTATGGTAGATTTCAATGTAATTTTGGGAATGGACAGGTTGCACGTTTGTTTTGCTTCCATTGATTGTATGACAAGATTTTTAAAAGTTTAACTTTCCTAATGAACCCGTTGAGAGTGGAAGGGGAGAAATTCTATTCATAGAGGTCAGATCATTCGTCTAAGGCTGTACGATGATCTATATAAAAGGGGATGTCTAAACAATATTGTAAGAGTAGATTTAGACTATGAAGTTCCTCCTATTGAGTTTAGTCCTCATTTTGAGGGAATTAATTAAAGGTCTTTCCTAATGTATCCGAAATCCCTCTCCAAATGGAAATTGATTTGTATTGACTTGCTACCGAATACAAATTCCATTTTCAATTCTTCTGATTGGATGGTTTCAAAGAATTGAAAAGAATTAAAGGCTCAACTCACGGATTTTACTAGACCAAAGTTCATTCAAAATGAGTATTTTCCCCATGGGATGCCAGGATTTTATTTGTGAAAAAGAAGGATGGGTCCCTTAGTATGTGCATCAATTACTGGCAACTAAACAATGTGAACATTAAGAATAAGTATCCTCTCCCTCGGATTAATGACTTGTTTGATCAACTACAAGGGGAAATCTAATTTTCTAAAATTTAATTAAGGTTAGGATAACACCAACTTAGGGTGAGCGATGAACATACCCCCAAACGACCTTTCGAACAAGATATGGTCACTATCAGATTAGTGTGATGACTTTTTGGTAGACTAATGCCCCGACAACATTTATGGACATTATGAATATGGTGTTCCAATAATTCCTAGATGCTTTTATGATTATGTTCATAGATGAAATATGATCTTCGAAGATGAGGTTGATTATAGGGTCATTGAAGTGGTTCTGAATGTCTAAAAAAAACACACCATTATTTGTCAAATATAGCAAATGTGAGTATCGTTAGGTCGGTGGCATTATTGTCATGCTCATCTCTAGTGAGGCTGTAGAGGTTGATCAAAGAAGACCGAGGTTGTTTTTGAATTTCCTAGACCTTGGCTCCAACTGAGATAGAAGTTTTTAGTTTAGCCGGGTACAACAGGAGTTTTATAGATTATTTTGCATCCATTGCATCTCTTTTGACTACCTTGAACCAAAAGAATGTGAGATTTGAGTGCTCGGAGTATTGTGAAAGAATATTCTAAATCTTGAAAGATAGGCTTACCACCGCTCCAATTTTGAGTTTACCGTAGGGTACTAAGGGTTTTTTGGTATATTGTGATGCATCCTGAGTGGGATTGAGTTGTATCCTTATGCAAAACGAAAAGGTGATAGCCTATGCTTCTAGACAACTAAATATTCATGAGAAGAACTACCCAACTCATGATATTGAGTTAGCGCTCATGATGTTTTTTTTAAAAATATGGAGGCATTACATATATGTTGTTTATATGATGTGCATACCGACCACAAGAGTCTTCAGTATGTGTTCACTCAAAAGGAGTTGAATGTCCGACAAAAAAAAAAGTGGTTGGGATTGTTGAAAGATAACGGTATGAGTGTTTCTTATGTTGACTCTTTTGGGTGTCTGATTGAAAGATTCTCATATTGGTGGTTTTATGGTCCATCATAACTCCAAATCGTCTTTGGCGGTTGAGCTAAAGTCTAAAAAATAACTTGATCCACCATTATAGAGTCAGTCTCGTATGTAGGTCCCTAGGAAATCTTTCAAAGCGTTGGAAAGGTTGCATATGAGTGAGATTTCCTATGATGGAACTAGCTCAGTTCACCTGGAATTTCCATGTCCCTTGCTAAAAAGTGCAATTGGTGACCCCTGAGGTTCCATTCTTCCTATTGAGATCTAGTTTTGATGAGAACCTCTCCTCCTAAGAAGAGCATC
This sequence comes from Solanum habrochaites, assembly GCA_027704765.1. Taxonomy (NCBI): domain Eukaryota; kingdom Viridiplantae; phylum Streptophyta; class Magnoliopsida; order Solanales; family Solanaceae; genus Solanum; species Solanum habrochaites. The sequence continues at coordinate 73,295,305 of JAKWJA010002489.1, read as the reverse complement.
TGGTGGGAAATCCTTGATCGACAAGTGAAGATAAGTGGAGGGGAACAAAGAGGCGGCCTCCGTAAAGGAGATGGAGGAACCCCCTAGTTGAGGGAGAAAACATGGAGGAAAGATAAGCCGAAATGAAGGCTTGCTTTTCTAATATCTTTTCTAACTAAGGTTAGTTGTTCCTATAATGAACACAAATGAGTAGATGAATTTGTCTTGTTTTGCAAAGTATGCATATCATGGTAAAGGTTATGCTAAAATGAGTTTTTTATGGAAATGATCTTTTGTTGATTTACACTATTTGTGTATTGAGAATGATGGTGCCTAACAGAACTTTATATTGAGCATGTGATTATTGTGTTTTGAATGTGATTTTGCAAAATTATATCAGCATGTTGATGGGGGTTTTTTTAATGAGATTTGGCAAACGGACTCTTTTATGTATTGATGCATGATGTTGTTGAGAAGAAAAGTTCGTATGTTGTGAAGTTGAGATTCTCATAAGTGTTAATTGATGTTTGAGTTTTCTACATGTAAAATGCCTTGTGTGATGTTGAGTTGATTTGTAACCCATTTCTTGATTATGTCTGTGTTGGTTGGGCTTTCTAGTATTCAAGTTCTATTCTTTCCCTTCAAAAGATTTTAGTCTCAGTTAGGGTGAATGTAACTGGGTGGGGGGGGAAGCGGGAGAATGTAACCTGAATGTTCCAAGAGCTAAATTGAGCTCACAGAGTTTTCGTAATAGTTTTTAATACTTTTTTAAGTTCAAAAATCATGTTTATAAGTCAGTTAGGAAATTTAAGAGTCAAGAAACGTCCATGACGTCTGGAGAATTGTGAAAGAGGTCTAGTGTGCCTTAGCCTATTTCATGAGGTTTTACGAGTTGGAAATTGATGAAAATTAGTGGAAACGTATTAAAATAGTGTTAGAGAGTGTTTATGGTCGAAACATCCAGGCACGACTCCCCAACGACCACCATTGAGGTCCTTGGAGATAAGCCTTGCTTTTGAGACAAACCTGTCTAATGAGGCAGCGTAGGCAAAAACACATGTGCCTACCAAACGACAGGGCATCACCTAGGTGACGGGGAGGCGATTTCCATGTTTATCAAGACTTAGACATTTTCAAAAAATGGCAAAAACGCATAGTCGCTGACACAAACGATGGTTGTGCAAGATAGTTGGGGGCAAAGTCGTTGACTGACCTACGCAATGTAGGTCGATGTCTCCTAGGTAAGGCCTGCAATTCTTTTGTCAAGACATAAGTGGAGTCATTTAAGGATTCTTGTCATGGGGGTTACTGAGGGTTAAGGAGGTTAAGGAGTTAAAGAAGGACTGTATAACCGGACCCCTCAGACTAAACCCACCAAACTAAACACGTAGAATTGTCCCAAACCCAAATGATGGGAACCTTCTCTACCTTCTCTCTCCCCGAAAGAAACTCCATTAAAGTGAATGTTTAGGGGGTATAGGGGATCAATAAGATCCATTTTATCCATTATTCTTAAAAGAATATCAAGGATAGGAACTGTCACCTTTGGGTTCATTTTCCCAAGGATCTTCCAAATAGGTTTCAAAAGATGACTTTTATATGGGAATCATCTAATCCGAATTTGACTTTATAAATTCTATTTTTTTTTATTTTTTAATTTTATTATGATGACTATATTATTATTATTATTGTTAATTTGCTAGTTTTTGATGATTTAATCTACTATGTAGAATAGATCACGAATTGACCCAAATTCCCGAAACTAGGGGATGAACTCTGTTGCATTGATAGAAAAGCAAAAAAATTGACTTAGTTATTGTTGTATATTTATATTGAATGATTGTTACTACACATATCAGTGGTGAAATGATTGATTGAATGTTAAAAGCAAAAGATGATGCCTTGAAGGAGGAATTGGTAAGAATTTGTTAATCTTTAACCTACTTCCAATTGTGATGTGGTTTTAATTGATGTTGCATACCATTGCCTCAATTACATGTGATTTGATTAGGTAAGTTTTGTATGATGATGAATTGAAAATTTTCTTGATTATGTGATTGAGATATATGCTGTGAAGAGGGCAATGATATAAGGTTGGTTATGAATTGCTATGTGCCTTATTTATGACATGATGATGATGTGTTGATCTTACATACGGGTATTATGAAGGAAATTCTCCTGAAATTCATTGAGTTAAGACCATGGTTATACAACGGGTTTGTCGTCTAATATACCTAAAGTAAGATATGTGAATAATAATGGCTTGAACCCATTTCAAAAAGGGCACCTAGCTTAACACGAGTGAAATAGTTGTTAGGAGTGGCCCTTCCCAGTACGGAACGTAGGGTTCACTACTGTTCTCAGAGAATAGAGACTATAAATGCAATGTGTTTAAAAGGTCCAACGGGCTTATTTCCTGTTCATGAAACTATGTTGCCACCAAGAATAATAGCTAGTGGATCCACCTAGAATGTTATGTTATGTTTTGGTACTACCTTGGCAAGTAGTCCACCTTCTTTCGATGCAGGGTTTCATGACACCAGATTCTACACTTAGATCTTGTGTTCTATGTGTGTTAAGGCAAGTTTTCCCTAAAGTAAAATGAAGTAATGAAGTGAACACTAAATAGGGTGACTTAAGGGGTTTGACTTAGTATAGGTAGTGGTATGGGATTCTACTTATACATTGCACTAGTTGTCCTTGAGGGACGTCCTAGAAGGTTGTTATTCTATTATATAAACTAAATGATAATGCATATTTTGACATTATATGTTGATGATCCTATATCATGTTATTTTAACTTATGAACATGCTAATGATCTATATTGCTAAATATGAAGATGACTACTCTTGATGTTATGTTATGTGAAGATAGACATTGCTTAAGATCCTTTGTTTGGTTTACTTGATTTATTATGGTTATGAGGCTTTGCTTGGTCATTGTACAAGTAGAGTTGATGTTGACTTATGAGTAAAGGTCTTGTAAGAAGTGTAACGTTATGAACTTTTATACATGCTTTGTTGTTATAACATGATGTTGGAGATGTTTTTTCTATTATTCAAGAAGCTACTACAAACAGTTGACTTGATTATACTGATAGTTGGTCTTGTGATAAATGGTCTTGTCTTAATGTAATATGTTATATTGGCTAGGCTGGGTTTTGAATATGCATTCTGGAATTTAAATGACCCATAGACGTGTCTTCTAAAGAAATGTTATTTTTTCATGATTATTCCAAATGTTTATGTGATGTTCTAATACTTAGTACAAGTATTGTAATAACCGATATTAGTTCTATGTTTCTAATATCTAGGTTCTGACCGTTGAGCTTGTTAGAGGTCCATTGTAGAATACTGGATGTCTCAATCTCCAAGTTGGTAGGTCCTCATTTTGTGAGGGACGATGTCTACGATCTACTAATTGGATGTTATTTATATTAAGGAACAATTTCGATCATTCTCTTTCATTGAAGAATATGTTATATAGCTTATATATGGCTTTGTTGTACTGAAGTATGGTTAGGACCATGTTGTACGCGTCAAGATTGTTTAAAACAAAACGTATCCTTAGACTTCCTATGAGATTATATGGTTAGATATGTATGTGAAATAAAAGTAGAAGTCTATGTAGTGCTTCCTACCACGAGGAGTCTATTAAACTTCTAAGTATTATTAAGTGCTAAGCGAGAGCTCTAGTAAACCTCACTTGTAGATGTTGATGAAAAGTTGTAAATTTTCAATTATTTAACCTAGATATGTTATGAGAGTGCTAACAGTTAGTCATTTCTTCAATTGCTATAATAAGTGAAGGGATTCTCCCAGTGCAATTCTTCACATGAAAATATAACAAGTAATAGAAGTACCACTGCTAATTCTTGTTAAGTGCAAACATAAGATACAATGCTAATCTTCTTTGATATTATTTATATTTAATGGTCCAATATATAGGGACTAAGCTTTACCTGTACGAATCTCTGAAAACCCTTCATGGTTTAAAATTCAAGTATACCTAATCATCTACCTCAAATACTAATACTTCCTCCTAAAATCAGTGTAGGAATTCTGAGGACTCTACGCTGTATTCAACATTTTTTGAATAACATTCAGTTTCTTCATAGCTTGATGAACTAAGTTTGGTCCTATCAAACCTACTTCAAACAATCTAATAGAAGATTTTGATCATTTCCGATAAACATCTCCATAAGGATCCATCTCTACTCTTGAATTGTAATGACCCTAAGTATCCCCTAGGCATTACCGGCGTCTTCGTCTAGTGTACCGTGGTTTTATGTTACTTTCAATGCTTTTTCCTTAAGTTTAGTGTGTTTCTAAGTCCTTTTTGTATTAGTTTTAATGTATTTTTATTTTTGGTTACCAAAAATCTGGCCAAAAATGTGTTTGAGTCGACGACCAGACCGATGGACCGTCGAGGCCATGACGGACCGTCGAGGCCCCCCGTTATTTCACACTTAGCTTCTTTTTCAGTTGTGTTCTTCTCTAACTCAATGTTACCATCCACAGACAAGGATGATTTTCCGTTGAGAGCACGACGCTCCATCAATGGCTTCCATTTTTCCACACTTAGAATCTTTTCAAGTAGGGTACTGGAGCTACTTTCTGTTAACAATGACGGATGTGCATTAAACTGTACTATGTGAAAATGAACAGTCGCGAGAGGCCTCCGTAGTCCCAAACATAGTTAAGAATTAAACGATCTTCCTTTAGCAGCATTCGTTCATGTAAGGTTCTCTCTTACGGAAAACCGTGGGATGGTAGTAGGTCGTCACTCTGCAATTATCAGCACAATTCTTCCTGGTTTTCATTCTATACAGATATCTGCCAATCCCCAAAAGAGAAAAATACAGTAAACTAATAAAAAAAGGTCCTTAGAGAGACACTAAACTTAAGAAAAAGCATGAAGTACCTTGAACCACGTAATCAACATACTCAAATAATTTGTTGTTTGTCCTCAAGCAACGCACTATGATCACCACAAAATCTTGTACAAAGTATCATATTTTAGCTTGCAATATCTAGCTAGATCCCGATTATTTCATTATATTTATGTAAGATATACACTAGTAGGCTTGCTCATGCATCAGACCATGGACACAGACCACCAACAACACCAACACATGTCCTCTTTTTGATCGCTCTCTAGGGTACAATACTCTGATTGCAACTAGTCTCCTCTATTCAAAAAACAACATCCTCATTTTTCAAACAATGATTTTAGTTTGAGTGTAAGGAAAGTTTTATCAACAGTTCTCTATGAACAATTCAACCTATTTAAACTTATTGCCATAGGCTTGCCCTTATTTCAGTGCTAAGTAATAATAATAGACTCTTAGGAAGGATAGGGACTTTGTCAGCTGAAACATAGGCTCAGGTCAGGGTAGGGTACATTTGGAGTTTGTTTTGTTTTTAGGACTTGATTGCCATCTTGACATAACGTCTAAGCGTCCTACCTTTCATCATTTTATTCCCGCTATTCTTAACTCATGTATTATTCTTTCACATGATATTCCCCTCGCTCTCCTTATGGGTTGTGTTAAGTGACTCTTTTCTTTCTTTACTTGTATTTCGAAAAATTAAATTTTTCCTTTGATTTTTTAAACTGTTCTTGAGTCACTGTGTTTATTTTTCTCTATCTTTATTTTTTCAACCCCACTTTCTGGAAGCAGCCTCAAAATAGCCAGCCTCAACTCATGGACTTTGCTAATGGTCAAGGGTACACAATACTAGGGTTGGGTATGGCATGCGAAAAGGTTGTTTTCTGCCATTTATACACGTTCACTTATACTTTGGCATAAGCTGAGGTTCACATCTCCTAGGATGGGAAAGGCCAACACATTGTTCCAAGAACCAAGAAAGATTCAGTTGGATTTAAAAAGAAGGTCTATGTAAGTTCAAACATTTTGATTAAAGAAGGGATTAATTTTCAATTCGGTTTTTGTTATCTAGGCTTAAAGATTGGTATCTTAACAAGGGCCTATGATCTATTCAATATCTATAACCACCCTACATTTCGCAGGACTAACTAGGCCAAGGCTAGCCTCAGTACAAAAGATGGACTAGTAAAAATTTTCCTCATAATCCTTGACATCTCATTATTCTAGATTATCAAACACCTAGTCGATTTGATTAGGTCATTTGTGGTGTATCTCTAGGTCATGCTTTGACCATAAAGTCATCAGTTGGTTTGCATTATTCACGAACTTTTCTTTAAATCAGAATATCATTTTTTTAGACATCATGCTTCAGATTCATTCTTACTATGTACAAAAGAGACCACATGCCGGTTTCAACAATAAAAAAACCAGTCTTCTTGCGTGAAAAAAAAAAAACACAACAAGAAAACCCCCAGGAGAGGATCGTGAGTTGGGATACTCAAAATTCACTCTAGCACTCACTTTTCATTTACCCCACCCACAACAAAAAGACAAACAATTGTACCCAATGCATATAAAATAGGGTGATAGGTGAAACAAACATGTGGCGCAAAGCGCCGACGATCAACATGCTGACGGGTCCAGTTACCCGAGAACCCGTTCCATATGTAGTAGGGACACCATCAGTGGTGTCCTCAACAATAACAACACCATCAGTAGTGCTCCTCACAGCCTCAAAAATCAAGAGCTAGACTCCCTAGCCACAACTTATAAAATCCTCAACTGGCGGGCTTCCTCATCAATTAGCGAGGCTCTCCTCGCAGCCTCTAACTCAGTGTGCTCCTTCTTCCATTCCCGAGACTCATCCTCATCTCTAACTCGGTGAATCTTGGCACTATATTTAGGCGAGGTGGTGGAAACATTATAACAGGCAGCCAAAAAATTCGTTGTCCTAAGCGGCCTACAGAAGGGGCCTTAGACTAAAGCCAAACGAGCCTTTATAGTATGTTACCAAGTCTGTTACACTCTGAACAGCAGCCTGGAGAGTCATCAAATCCATTGTACGGGATGGCCGGGAGAGAACCCGCAACTCAAATGAATCCAAAAGCAAGTGGACCTCCATGATCTGCCGCTCAGTATTCTAGGCGATCTTCCTGCTCTATCCGCTCCTCCGCCTCAGCAATGGACCACTACATCTAAGGATGGATGTAATGCAGAAGTGTGGCCATTTGGGCCTATAATATCTGGACCCTAGTAAGTGGGACCAGGGTAGAGAAAGAGTCGAGCAGGAGGAGCTTAGATGGGTGCTAGTACTCGGGATAGACTCAACTAGTGTGGTGTCAGTATGCTACCTTTGCCGCCAAGTTCTCACCGAGTAGCTGCACCTCTATACGGGGCCCTCTGTGGGGAGCCAACTCATTGGCCACATCCCGAATGAGGCTAACATCTACTGTGCCGGATGTAGTATTGATCACGTCAATGTGCCACACGGGCACTGCTCCAGAGATGCACAACTCAAAGAACATGCACGGGAAGGGGTAAGTAGTAGTGGCCTTAAAGGCCTTCTCATGAATCACCACCTGCACTAGTCATGCAAACTCCACCTCGAACCCCGCTATCATGGCCGCCATCAGCGCTGCAGGATCCCATGTGACTATGTTATCTGCAGTACTGGGGGAAATGTAGTTTCATACGAATAACCATAAGACCTTGGCTGCGAAGGTGAGGTTGACCTTTTTGATACTTCGCTTGGGCCCAGCACCCCATCGGCAGCCTCACCATCTACGGAGAGGTTCTGTGCAATCCATCGCTTTGTGGTATCTCTCACATTTAGCTCACGCTGGAACTTGACATCATTAATCAACTTCCAGTGATATTCAAACTCTACGGTGAGAGGGGTTCGGGGGAATAAAAATCCGTGCCATAGAGGGACGTGCAAATGTCCTAAAAGGAAATATAAACCCGCTTGCCGCATACTCAACGATCTCCAACGAGCATTGTTTGGTGGGAGGCAGACTGCTGACATCTGATTATGTAAAGTTGCCAAATAGGAGTGCATAGAACTCACGCACCATATCATCTATATGCGTCCTACAGCTCCCCCCCCCCCCCCCCCCCCCACCCACCCCCCCCCCCCCCCCCCCCCCCTGCTCGAACCGTCAACTCTAGCCGATGTCTGGTGAATAACTTATGAATGGCCGGCATGGTGGGAAGACTCCCTATGAGAAAACGCCACTCAAGTGTCAAGTTCTAGGTCATGAACCCCTTGTCATGTGGAATCATGGAATTAATGTAGACTTGATACTGCCGCTCGACACACCACAGATTAGGCTTATCAGCAACTAGAGCGGGGACGCCACTCAGTGGTGCTTGAGTTGAGTCAGCCCTATCAGCCTCATCAGATGAGGCAGAAGAAAAAGTCTCCTCAGATCTAGAAGCCTCCACAGATCCGGAAGCTTCCTCAAAACCGGATGCCTCACGGGAGCTAGATTCTACCCAAAATGTGCACAGACGACCCGAAGGTGTGCGGTTTTAGATGCGCTCCTATCGGACTGAGATAGGCGCGGCCAGGGGATACGGGCGTGCGATCTCGGGGTGTGGCTCTTGTTGTGCGGGCAGCACTTGTAGGAGTGCGGGTTCCTGGTGGCACATTATCACGGTCATGCTCATTGTCTGATCCTATGACCAGCCGATTCGATGGGGCAAGGACTTCAAACGCCCTCGTGATTAGACCCGGTCATGTTTAGGTGCCATTTGAACCTGCAAACAGAAGTACTTAGTACCAGTGGGAGCCTGCAACACATGCAAAAGAAGAAAACACAGAAGCAGAACATAGAAAAGGAATGCCAGTGCAAAAGTACAGAGTGCATAACGGATCAATCGACGATTCATCGAAGAAATGACGTTCCGTCATGGGGATCCGTCAAGGGACACTTAGAATTATTTTTTATAAAAAATCAGAAACAAAGGATCTGACAGTGTTGACGATTGTGCAGGACGGATCATCGAAGGGACGATGGTCCGTCATAAGGGTCCGTCGACGGACGCTTAGATTACTTTTATAGAAAATCAAAAGCCAAGGTTTTGACACCGTCGCACGGTTGTGCAGGCGGACCATCGAAGGGACTATGGTCCATCAAAGTGGTCCATTGAGGTACACATAGAGTAAACAAGGGAAGCTGGGGTTGATGGACCCCAATGACGGTCCATCGACAGAGTCTCGTGCTGTCCTTCAGGGACAGAGTGTTGCAGCCAATTTTGGTTCCCTTCGTACTTCATTTGAAGTGTCATTATAAGCATATTTTTCCCAAACATGTACCCAACAGCCAATATTCAGTCGGGCATGAATGTCTAGTTTTGACATGCATTTTGACACCGTATCCAACCCAGGTAGGAAAACAACCATGCAAACACACCCAATTGTTAAAAAATACATATCATCCCTTTCTATTGCATTTTTTCTAGGAACAAAGGACTTTTGGGGTGTAAAGGTTTACATGGAAAACGGGTCCAAAAATTCCTTACCCACACAGTGAGGAACATCAAGGTAATCAAGAAATTTAAAGATAGTTTAATATTTGCAAAATCAGAACAACATATCTGACAACGTGTAGTAGAAGAATAAGAGTTATGACCTATAGTGGTTGAAATAGCAACAACCAACCACGAATACACGACCGGTCAAGGAAGAGACTGATGAAGATGGATGATTGGGGAGAGAAGGAAGGAATGGATTTTTTTATGAAAGTGGGGGAAGTTTGGGAATCTGAGGATGGAAAGGAGAGGGAATCCATGGGCGAGAACGAGAAGGAAATGGAGAAAAATGAGGGAAATAGGGGAGGGGAAAGGTGAACTCCCCATGGGGTGGTTATGTGAAGAGGTTGGGAAAATGCAAGCTTTAAAAACTTTTAATATTGTAGCCGGATAGGGAGGGGAGGGTTGGGTTGGTGGGGGAGGATCGACAGATCCACGTTGATGGTTCATCGACCCTCCGTCGACACTTGTCCTAACTTAGAAAAAGTAATGAGCATACCTGGGCACAACGGATCCTACCGACGGTCGTCGAAGGGACGATGGTCAGTCGATAGATCCGGTTCGAATGGGTGCACCTAACAAATTTTGCACATTGAACAGCCATTAAGCAAATATTTTTGTCATTTCTGGACACTTTTTGTACACTGACCCTATACTCTCATGATCTAGCCAACACTTTAAAATGGAAAAATAAAAACATTCAGACGTGACATAAGTTATAAAAAGGCAAAAAATACGACAACTAGCATAGAAAATCATGAAAAACTATAGTTGGCTAGAGGATAACATATTGGTTGCATCCCAATCGTGCTTGAATTTCGTCACCGTATGACGAAGGACTCTTGATTACTCAATTCATCACGATGGTTTGCCTCTATTCACTTCCTTCGCTGTTCAGCATGCATAGAAAGATTTTGTTTTTCGCTGTGTTGCCCTTTCACTGAACACCACACCCTCCTGTTCGTTAAATCAAACCGCACCATGAGGGTAGGTTAATAGTGCGTGTGATCAAATAGGGACCCAACATTGACTTTAGGTTTCTACTCCTAAAATTGAAAAAAAGCCCCAAAATCCCCAACCAAAAAATTGCGCTTCTCAATTCTTTTGGTCCATTTTATTCATCATCTTTTTCTTATAAAGATATGAAACTTCATATGCTTCAGAGGAAAATTCATCAAGATATTCAACACTTTAACCTATGTTCACAGATCATTACAATCAATTTTCAAACTTATCATTTCCGAGAAACATCCTCCCGAAAAGGATCCATCTCGATTCTGAATTGAATGACCATAAGTACCCCGAGGCGTTACCAACGTCTTCGTCCTAGAATAGGTCTAGACAAGCCCTTAAATTTTTCATTGCCATATAGGTCAAATTTGCGAAAAATTAAAACTTTTATGTATGTACCGTGCTAGTGAGGTTTAATGACTCTACAAGGAAGCTTATTAGAATGTTTATTAGAAAACATAACAATACATAAGAATTAGTATAAATATTGGGCTTTTACCATTAAACCCATCAAGAAAGTAAGGCAATTCGGGCAAGCCCTTATTCACATTCATACATTACATGTGGAAGAACATCACCCTCATCAACCCAGAGGTAAAATAAAATTCCTAGCTATACAAGTATGACTAAGGTATTGTGTCTGGTACCATACTGAAACTAGAGAGACTACCTAACTTGGAGCGTCTAGTCCAACCTTCTGCTTAGCCTCAAGTTACCTCAATGGCCCCGAACGTACAACGTTGTGATAAAGAAAGAATAGGGGTTAGTATAAAAAATATGTAATGAGTATGGTTCCTTTGCACCAAAATCATTTAATGTATGATAAAAAGGCACAATTTTGTCAAAACATCATAAGTGAAATAATCAATTGTGACACGATAAGGACATCATAAGTCAACCCCCCCGCATATAAACCAACTAAAGCAACAATTGGGCATGCCAAAGATAAGCCCAATAACCCTACCCCAAGCTAAGATCACATAAACCCAACCCACTTCAACTGAAATCATGTTTTCATGATTTTCATATAAAATGCTTCATACATCAGACTATTCATATTAACTAATTCATAGTCAGAATCTTTAAAGAATCACTACAATAAGTCCCTTTAATTCAAACAGTTCAATTGTAGAGAAGTCCCATTATTTCTCACCTCACACAAATTGTAGTAGAGTTTAAGACAACCCTATAAAATTTCACATGCGATAAAGTTGTTCATGTTCTTTTACATTAGAGAAAAAAGTGCAATAGCCGACATGAGCCCATGCAGGTACCATGGAATCCGTGTTTTACTCTCTCACCAAAAAGAGAGGGTTCACAGTTGCCTAAGGTTTGTAACATTCTTAAATACCTATCTAGATTTATCACTAAGCGTAGAGTCTATGTGGGCATATAGTTAAGGGAAAGGGATTGTTACTACCAAAACATTGACTTTCTAAAATGGAGATTTCCATCTCATGAAAACAATACATATTGAGGAATCAGGAATTAATTAACTTGAGGGAAACCCATGTGGGATTTTTTTTTTTTTTTTTTTTTTGGGCGAACGGACTTCCTAGAGGCATCCATCTCATTTACATGCCCTTTCAGTGATAAGCAATTTTCCCATTAGGAATCATCTATTTATCATAAAAGTTGAACATAGTTCTTCTAGAATTTATGTAACATGTTATAATTAACTCATAGGTCATATAAGTGAAAACAATCCTTCATTTTACATACCACTTCCACAGTGAGGAAACCTTTAAACTTAACACTTTCATCCCAATAATAACTTAGAAACTAACTTTCAATCAAACATATCGTTTATCAGAAAAACACATACTTGATCATGTCTAACTTATGTTTATGATTAAGGATGAGTAATACTTAGCATCAACATCACAACTACATATTAGACATAGAAGCATTACTATCTAAGTAACTCATAGTTGTAATTGAATCCAAGAAGAATCAATCAACATACCTTCTTGGCCTCTTCAACAACCTTCATAATTCCATTACAAAGAATACAGAACCAATTACCTAAATACGTTAAATTGAGAAGCAAGTACATAATTAACAATAATGTAGTTAATCTACATGTTCATCATCTTCACAACTCACCCTAATAATTCAAGATTTTCATAAAATTGGGGAAAGACATGGGTTTAGGGAAAAATCATAGGAAATCATCACTCAACCCCAATGTTATACTTAACACATATTAAACTCATCATACGTTAACCAAAATTATTGATAATTTGTTTTTCCAAGAAGGACCGAATGGGAATGTTGCGGGGATTTATTGTGAAATAGTCTTTTTGTGAAATCGTCTTTTGGAAGGGACTCCTTGGGTAAAGAATCAAAAGCTGTGAACAGAAACAATACCCAGTGATGATAAGCCACGAATTGGGTTGCGAAAACTGAGATTTACCTCTTCTTGGAGCTATAGTTGTTTCAATGGAGGATGGAGGAAGACAAAATGAGAGAATGAGAATTTTTTTGATTTTACTTGCGGAATTGATTTGGGTGTTAAAAGTGACCTTAAAAATGACCCTAAAATTATATATTCCCCCGTTAATTACCCAAAATAACCCTCCTTAATCAGGGTCTTTTTGTGAAGTCAAGTGACTTAAAAACAATGCGTAGAATTTTGAAGTGGCTGAGCGTCGCGAGGGGAAAATTACTTTTGTTTTGGCAAATAAGGGTTGAGGTTGGGACCTCTTGGAGGCCCCGTTAGTCGAGAAAAACGTATCCCTTCCCTTTTGCTGGTTGGGAGACGTGCAAGGACTCCATATCTTTGCTCGGAGGCAGATGCTTTGGCCATACCTGCTCGCCTGTGGGTCCTCTTCAAAAGACCCTCTTACGATCCTGGGGAGTCGGACTAGATGTTTAGACCCTATACACTATATTTACATATTAAAGTCTTTTTGAAAGTTTTATCTTTAACTGGACAATACCCTCCCCCCAAACTTCACCAAAACTTGGGACACCTAATAGTTCAATCATAGGTTTTCCGACGTTAAGTCTTTCCTGGGTTTTGGCTCTAACACTTCTCAAACAAGTTATTTATACTTATTTAAGTGAAAAATCATCATTCATTAAAGATTTGAGGTTCTATTATAGGTCATGAAAATTATGGGGTGTTACAAGAATGTTAAGGTAAATTATGCAACTCTTCACAAAATACCACCTAAGCATGTTCCACATTTGGACTCATGAAGCACATAGTCAACTCATACAAAAAGGCATATAAACATGAGGAACACATAAATCTTGAAAACTCATTTTTCCCATTTAACAAGAATTCAACTACAACATTCATAACATAAACAAGCCATGGAAAACTCATTAGCACTCATGACTAAAAAACATAAAACAAGCTACAAGGAACTCTATTTCTCAAGATTAATAAGAATATAAGGAAAAGACAAGGATTATCTCATTACCTATCCTTTAATTTAATATTCCCCAAATATGAAAAATGAAAAAAACCCATCTAAGACAAACATGATTCAGCATTGAAACCTGATCACTATAAAAGGAATAATAAACGTACTGGACTCATTTTCATTACTCTTTTGTCCTCCTTGGCTTAAGAGCATAGCACATACCACGATTAAATAAAGGATAGAAACCAACCAGCATTAACAAGCTTGATTGGCATCCCGCGCACTAACCATAAGTGTAGGAAAAATCTTGGCACTGTGGTAATTCTTCCTACAAACCAACACCCAATTATTACCGTCTAGCACTTCCAGAGTGTCTTTTGCACACAAGTGGTGCAAGGAGGTTTTGAAAAATGAGAGCCACCCAGTTTTTTGGCTACCATAGGATCACTTGAAGAAATCTTTGGTATGTTCCCTGTTCTGGCTAGGTTGACATTGCTTATCAGATATACCCTACTTCACATCCCTTTTCAAACTCTTATGTTTGGACTCTTGAATAGATCTTGCATAAACAAGAGCCTAGAAATGTTCATGTCATGATGGAACATTTTTTTATGGTATTCTTGCTTAACTAGATCGGATACGTCAGCCACAAACCGCTCATATCATCTTTAGGGTTTGACAACAAAGATGTATTATACATATACAATTGGGTAAATCTCAAGGAGTATTATTGCACACTAAAACTACCTTGCCTAAGGTTGATGAACTCCTCAATCATAAGAATCTCCCCTTCCCTTCCCCCGGCCCACTTCATCCACAAAGGAAAGCTTCCTTAAACTTCTCCCATTCATAGTATCCGCTTCCACTGCCTACTTGTCTTCTATTGATGGACCCACTTTGCAAAATCCATTTTGAAATCCCACCCTATAAATTTCAGCCACTTTATACCCCTCAAATCAAAAAGTTCTTGGGTATCTTCTCCCACTTTAGACCCTAGAAACAACGAGAATTTCATCCTCACAAGTCCTCTCAACTTAGAACCCATAGTTTCCTTTCTCATAAGCATCACCATAGGCCTCATTTTTCTAGCTAGTCCTTCGCTTGAGCCATCATGGTTTCGATCCAAGTTCAACAACAAGTCGACCTAATTTCTCTTCATTATTCATATTATCCGAAAAAACTACTGGAACTTATGTTGTCTTTAATAACAGGTAACCCTTGAGGACCTTAGGGAGGATTCCCTTATCTTCACATTCTCACCTATTCCGTGCTTGCAGGTCTCACTCTTGTTTTATATTATATAAACACAAGAGAGGGATTAGGAAGATAAAACTTAAAGAACTAACTCTAAGGCACGACTTCAATATGAAATAAGTATATTTTTCTATACATATAGCCTTAACTCATTGAAATTGTCACGATTCACATTGATGAACAAGACTCTACTAGATGTTGGTTGTAAAACATCACCCTATACCCTAGAAATCTTGTCCTCTACTAACCATGCTTCAGATCCGAGAGCACTCCCCCAAATCGAAACAAGGGCATACTTGATTCTAAAGTGTTCTCATCAACCTCATAGCATTTCAATTTCATTCGCTACAGAAAAATAGGAATCAAACTTATATTATATCTAAAATTTAAAACTTAATTTAAATAAAATGGATGTCTAAGTCTCACAGTGGAAATCTAAACACAAACTTCAATTTTACTCGGTACAACAAACACTTTACAATAATGACCTACTAAAGTTTATTACAACATGACAAAAGGAACATAAAGCTTTTACTTCAAATCATGAGGCATACCATGTCCTTTAAGGATATAAATCTAACAACTTTAAAGCACCAAGCATCACTTTTTTGGTACCTACACTTGTAAGTGTAACAACTTGAAGAAATAGGTTAGTACAATAAAATGTACTAAATATGATGACCAGTAAAAACATGCTTTAAAAAAGAATAATTTTGGTGAGAACCATGTTTTTAATCCACTTTTTGAAATATCATGAACAATAACGTAAACAATTATATATAAGCATTACCATCATATAAGTCATAAAGTCACAAAAACAAAATATCACATTAAAACTTATACCCTTATCTTGGACCTTCAGCAGAAGCAACCCTTATACTATACCTTGGGCAATGTATGATCGCGTACCCTACTGACGAGTTCTCAAATTTGTCTCATTTAGAGATTTATTTTAATGTAAATAGTGTCCTAAATTGCTCATTTTATCTCAATATTCGATGAAAACTCTCAAGTTTTAGTATTCATATTTTTTAGTACGATAATGGACACATAGGCGCAAAACGGAATAAGAAGGTTGAAAAAGAGTTGAAGTTTAAACTTGAGGATCATCAAGACCATGAATATAGACTTTTTGCATTTGTTCCATCAAGCGAAGGCTAAGGAAGTGATTCAACAGGATGAAAAGGAGAGGTCGGCTTTCACGAATAGCTCTGGCAAAGCAGTTATTCCGCCAAATTTACAACCTGCATAAATGAAAATCCAAAGCAAACCGGTGATAGAACTAGAAAAAGAATAATTTGCCAAATAACTCTGTGTATTCATGACTAAATTCGCTTAACAATATCGCTACTCTATCTGAAGTCTATAAATACTAAACTCTTTATTATTTTGAAATGTCCGAACATATTACCTTTTTTTACTTTAAAACTCTAGTTTTATTTCTCCTCATGTTTGGGGAGGTTGTTTTGGAAGACTGAATAAATAGGCTCCCTTCTTTCTCAATTGGAAAAGTGAGTCTTCTCTTCCTTTTCTCATATAAAGTTTTTAATTGTCTAATAACCATTTAATTTACTTATAGTTTTTATGTGTATTTGATTATTGTTTGATTTTAGCTAAAAATCCCCCATTTCTGGGGTGGATTTAGCAAATATAGGTTATATTAAATCTTTTAGGTCTAGCTGATGCTTGGATTCAATGCGTTTCTAAGGTGATTTCCCCTAATGGTTGTCATTTAAGTTATGGGTTTGGTATTTCGTAAAAATACAAAACGCACCTTGTATTTTTGCCTTGCCTCGAGAGGTGGTCTTCACAATATCACTCACATTTGATATCCTAAGGAGTGAGGTGGAAAGAGGGTCAACTCTAAGAGGGTGCCCCTAACTTCATACCAAGAACCATGTCATCGAAAGAGTGCGTGTGGATATGCCGTATGCTGGATACATTAGATGAGTGGGTGTCCGGAAAGAAGCCATTTTGTATGGGGTAAATTTCCCGAAAGGGAATTTACTTTCACCAAAAGCTTAGCTTAGTTTCCATTGTTTTGCTAATTTACTATAAAAAAAAATATGTACCCACTTGTTAATGTCGACATATATTGCGTTCATACCCCAAGAACTTTCCTTATACTTGATTTTCCCTTCAATTTTTCCTTTCTTTACTACTTTTGACACACTTTGGTGTCACAAATGACATTACGTTGTTTTATTTGATAATTCTTAAGCTATCAGTATTCAAAATAGAATTCTAGTTTTCTATCATTTTCACTACCACTCTATTGAGACACTGCACCAATCCTTGCTTGGGTTACTATACTCACTTCGATTTGTAGTCACTTAAACTGTACGCTAGTGTCTTCGTCATGAATTAAGCAAAAACACAAATGGCATCAGTTTTCCAGGGATGGTGTCAGTCAAAATTTGCTTCTTAGTATTTTTAGTTCTTTTAGTGTAGTGATAAGGTAATGTAATTTTTTGGTTTTGTTTTGTTAAAATGTGTAAATAGTTGAAAAAGTATGAGTTTTAATACTAGTATGGTATTTTAGGTGGCCTTTCATGAAAATATTACACCTCAAACAGTGTACAAGAGCCAACCTCAATGATCCACTCTCATAGGAGGTGTTGGGGCCATTCGGTTTAACCTCCCCAGTAGAGGGAAATAGAGTATTCTGAATAACAATTCCCATGCCTGCAATTCTTGTCATCTAAATGGTCTTTTCCGTGGATTAGCTCACGTGGACCCGCACGAGCACCGATTTGTTGTGACTATTGTTTTCAAAAACATCTCTCCCAACGTATTCTTTAATCATAATATCAAAGGAATTGCAGAGGCTAGCTAAGCTTTTCGACGGCAACAATTACACTCATGGGAAAAATTCTTTACAATTTTCAATGTATGTTTCTTTCGTCCCTCGAAGATGATGACATTACAAGATAGTACCCAAAGCTTCAATCAGTTGAATGGAGAGCCTGTGCATGAAACCTGGCTCCGGTTTAAAAAACTAGTGATACAATGCCCCACACATAGTCTTCGATATAACTTACTCCTTCAATAATTTTATAGGAGTTATTATCAAGCTAAGAGATGGTGCTGAAATTAGTGGTGCTACTCAATAATAACACGCATCTGTTTCTTCTTATTATCTTATTCCTTAGTTCACAGACTTTGTTAACTACTTGGCAAGTGATTTGGTTCCACAGTTTTCGTCTTTTCACCAAAAGAAAAAGTTTATATATGATGTGAAGAAGTTATTTTGGGATTAGCCTTATTTGTTCCATTAGGTGTCATTCATCTCCTGTTGGTGCACATCATAGTTGTTTTGGTATTACTCATAAGATCTAAAAATATGTCTATTATTGGCCTACCATCAACAATAATGCTCATGATTTTGCAAAGTCTTGTGATCATTTCCAAAGGGAGGGAGGAATTTCCAAAAGGCGAGATCTACCTATGAATCCAATATGCGCGATTGAGTTGTTGGATATGTGGGTCCTTGATTTTATTGGTTCATTTGTGAGTTTATATGTGATGAAAAATGTTTCTGTGGTGATCGATTATGTGTCAAAATGGGTAAAATCAATTGCGCTTTAAAACAATGAAGTCAAAAGTGTCACCACATCCCTGAAAAAGAGTATCTTCTCTAGATATGGTACACCTCAGGTGATTATCAACATTGATGTTCCCACTTTTGTATCAAATTATTGAAGGTGTTGCTAGAGAAATATGGACTTTTTCATACTATAGTTATACTTACGACCCCAATCTAGGGCGAGTTTGAAGTGTCAACCTAAGATCAAGAAAATCCCTGGCGAGACTTTGATTCAAATAAAACATATTGGTCAAGGATGCTTGATGATTATATATGGGTCTTGACACACATTCAACATTCCCATGGATGTTTGCCCTACAATTTTTGTATATGAAAATTCATACCATTTATGTCGAGTCTAGCAACACAAGTTATTTGGCTCCAATAGTTGAATTTTATAGGGGGTTGCCATGACCAATAGTGATTGCAGAAGGAGCTTATGAGTTTCGCCAAAAGCAATGAATTCCCCGGCCCGTGTATAGGATAAGATGAAAAGTATCATTATCAAAGAATTAAGAAGCATGAATTTATTGTGGGTGATCTGGTGCTTCTATTCAATTCAAGGTTGTGCTTGTTTCCTAGAAAGCTCAAGTCTAAATGGACCAGGCCATGTAAAGTCACTCAAGTTTTTCCATATGGAGCGGTCGAGCAAGGAGGAAAAAGGTTCAAGGTTAACAGGAAATGGATCAAAGTCCACATGGGGTAGTTTGAAAATGTGCAAGAAAGGATTGGGGCCTATAATCTTAATGAATTCTGAGAAATAAAGGAGCAATTATTGTTGCCACAAGTTAAACAAGTAGGTATTTGACCAATTAAATATTACAATCTTCTAACTATAGATTTTTCTTCTCTATTAGGAGTTTTTCCTTTTGTAATGTCAATTTTATGTAACTCTTTTAGATCGTGTTTATTTTTGTTTAGTTTTTGGCTAGATTAGCATAGGGTATGAGCCTAAAAAGTGCACAAAAAATGCAAAAGGAAACTCCTAATGGATATTACATATGTAGGGATAGCTAAATCTGCAGAAAAAGGCTATGCAGAGGTCTAAGGACCACATTGACGGTCTGTGGGACCATCAACGGACCATGAATGTCAACCGTAGTGCACAGGTAAATTTTTTATAATTATAAGTGTCAGATTTACCTACGAGCCGGACTTACATGTCGTAGGTCAACCAATAGACCGCAGATGTGGTCTCTTGGGTCCAACCTAAGGTTTCAGGAGATCGGTCCCAAACCCCCTTTTAATAAAAACCATTCATTTTACGTTCATCCCCACTACCCTCATTTTTAACTAATTGTTTCTAAACCCTCCAAATTTCTAAATTCCCATATGGATTCCCCATATCATTTTCAAATCAGATAAGTCACTCTCCTCTCCAATATTTATCTTTTTCTGTCCCAAGTCACCCCAGTTTTCCTCTCACAGAGGGTTCTCGGTCTGAGTTTGGTGTCAAAGGAAATTTCTTTTTTCATTGTTCAAATCATACAGTCAGAAAGTGGATCTTAATCCTTTGTTACTTTTCTATTAAATTGCATGTTAGATTATATTATAACCCCTTAGACATCGAATGTGAAGATGTTTTCATTTGACGCAAAAGATCTCTGTAATTGCCGATTTGGATGTTTTAAGGCTTAAGGTTCTATGTTTTGGTATGAATAATTGTTATCTCTGGAAAAACAACCCTAAGGCTGATTACTACATTAATCAATTTGTTGAATTCATGTGTAGTCCTAATATGTTTGTATTTGTTGAATGAAATGGTATACAAGATATTTATATAAAATATGGCACAAAACTGATCCATGAGGCCCCGCTTACTGATTGTATGTCATTCTATGTACCGTAGGTTAGGTTTGTGGGTCAATAAGCATCTATTGTTTGTTAATGTGAACCACCAGAGTTTTGACTATGATTCCTCGTTCCATCGACAAGTCATTTTTCACATCCATGGTTCACATCAGAGACTCAACTTGTGGGACCTCTGACCTATATATCATAGAGGGATAGTTCATCTAGTGTACAAAAAAATTTAGTTTTTCTTTTTTATTCGTTCCTTGTTTAATCTTTTTCATATTGTGTTTTGTGCTTGTTTTGGTACTAATAAAGCTTCAAAGGTACCATGGCTCCATAAAATCTCAAAGAGATGCCGCGAAGGGATAATAAAAAGTTGTGGCACATACCTTATAGATAATATATGACAATACAAATGTGGAGCATACATATGTGGAGTATGTCAAACCTCCTACCACAACATCTCCCAGTGAACTATGCACTACATGGTACCAAAGCTAATGGGAGATTTCCGATGTGGTAACTGCCCCCAATCTTGTAAGGGGCCACACCGATTGGTTAACTAGTTGGCTCAGAGTCTACATCCACATTCAGCTTTGTCTCAAGCTTCAGCTCTAATGGAAACAATGCCTTTTCATCTAAATCTAATAGTGACATTTTAGTTCCCCCCCCCCCAATACAGACTCGATACAAGTTTCTAAGGAGCCCAAACAATTTTGTGTGAATGGTCAATACCAAATCTACAGGGATGCTCATTTGTTGACTGAAAGGAGAAATATGGACAGATTGGTCACAGAGTAGCGCCCGTTTTTAACAAGAATCCTCTACACCACACATACGATCCACGATCTATTCCAGAGGAATAGGTGCGAATCCATGGCCTGTAGCCTAGATTCCTTCATTGAGGTGATAATTAGGGAGTTCTATGCTTCCCACATTGACAAAACTGTCCATACCGCATCCCACTCTCTTCTCACGACTACACTAGAGCATGGATTTTCAAAGGATGTATCCCACTCTCTGTAAGTTCCTCTATTTTCTAGGCCCACCCTGCCTATTAACATGATCGAATTAAAGCCGAGCAAAGGAATCTCTTAAAATGTTTGTTAGCCTTAAATTCCTTCAAACAAGAGATAAAAAATTGTCATCGTAGGGAATCCAATACCAGCCGGTATCAAAATCCACGTGAAGTTTTCCACCAATTTTATTCTACTTGCTGGTGTGAAATCGAGTGTGCCTACTTATGTGAATAATTGACTTACTTGGGAGTGCACATTTATGGTTGCAACTTTCTCTCTTTGTCAGGAGGACAATTTTTCCCTAATGCTTATTGTTTAGATACATGAGATAGCTTTCAAGTTCATCACCACCCTGCCTTTCCTATCTTCTATTCAACCTTTGCAAGAACGCAATAGTATCAGTACGGAACTATGATTGGTTACTACAAAAAACTAAGACTATGGATATAGACCTAGTTTACGATAAGGCTAATGTAGCTGCCTCTCACAGGGAGCCACATGTTAAGGTGACACCGCTAGTGATGATCTTTCTCTAGATGTTGCAAAGATGTAAACTCATAACCCCACTGTTACAACCACCATAGCAGACACTCAAACTCCTCCTTGAGCAGTCGCTAGTCAATACTATAGATGTTCTAGAGACAGTTCTTCCTCTGGATCCACTCTCATCCCTTTTAATGGGTGTAGAATTAGGAGGCAAAGATGGTTAAATTGCTTCAACATGTGATGCCTTGTATTCATCGTTCATTAGCAGAGTCTGAGGCAGTGATGAGTATCTCATGGACAAGAAGGTGTTTGTCGTTCATAAGCTCATGGATGCTTTTGAGAAGCGAGTTCTTCAAAGGCTAACCCTAAATATGGATTTGACTACCTTTAAGAAGGATTTAGAGAGCCTCCGTGTTGAAATAGATGTACTTTTTTATCCCCTAGTGACTGAACCAGAGTCCGCCCCTACAACACCGATTGATGATACTATTTTGAGCGCCCTATTTTGTGATACTATGCCACCACCGACGTCTCGCTCCGATTGTTCTTCTAATTAAGTTGAGCCTGAGAGACAGAAGAAGCAAAAGCACCATCAGATAGAGTAGGCTCGGCAGGTGTCTACAGTGGATGAGGATTTGAGACAATAGTGATCCAGAGAGGTTGAAGTTTGTATTTCGAGGTCTTCAAGCGCTATTATGGGTTCTACTATGACAGATTTGGTGATAACACTATTTTCGGATCTATTGAGGGGAGAGTTTGTTGATAAACAACTACTAAGGGTGGCCTGAGGTAGTAGAGGGAGAGTTACTAATGGAAATGCTATATGTGGATACAGTGGACTCGATAAATCGAAACACCCTATTTTGACTACTCATTGGCCATATACGCACAGTTTTGCTTCACCCTTTACTTTTCTATTTTTGTGAATTGGGTCTTCAGTCACACGCTATTTGTTGGGTGTACGATAAAAACAGAATTTAAGTGATAGGTGCCGTTTGAGTGAGCCAACTCATAATCCTCTACTTTGGGGTAATCTTTCTATGTTTTCCCCACATAAACATACTATTAATTTATATTGAACCAATATATTTGGGGGGGGGGGGGGGGGGGGGAGGGTTATGTGTCTTGAGGGGGTTTGAAATTTAAATAATATTGCATAAAAAATAGGAAAATTGATATTCCTTTCAAACATGTTAAACATGGCTAGAGAGAAGTTTTTGATGAGCTACACATGTTTTATTAAATGTTCATGATAGGTAACTAGTTGACATCATCATGAACTTAAAGCTAAAACCGTAATTGGTAGTATGATAACAGAATAATGTGCCAAGAGTGGGTGAGAAAATTTGCAATTTCACACCAATTTGGGTTGCTAATGTAGGAACTTCCCTGTTGGTTCTTGCTAGATATCTAGTAGAATTTACGAATTATGATAATCCTGTTCAATTAGTCATTAAGCTAAAAGGAATTCACCAAAATGAATATATTCCCTTTGACCCACTCTTATGTTGATTACTTAAATAAGACAATTTCTTTTTAATTTCGCCGACACACCTTAGCTAAATAATTGTCTTTGCCTCAGATCTCTTTTGTACATGTGCACCTTGTCTACGACAAAGCCTAAGGTGAGTATGGCTGATTCCAAAGTTACGTTGATATTATGCACCTCAAATAATGTAAAATCCTCAAGTTGAGGGTTGCTATGAAAGAGGAAACGGAAAAAGAAAAGAGCATGAAAAGAGTTTTGTGTGCAAATAGAAATAGAAAAATAAAGAAGATTTGACTTTATGAAAAGAAAAAAATGATCCTAACAAGTAAAGTCTCAAAAAAATCAGAAAAACAAAGTTGAAATATTTGAGGCACATTCATTATTGAACGAGTCAGGGAAAGAAAGAAAACAAAGGATGCAAGTGGTTGAGAAAAGGAGGAAAAGCCAATTTAATGTTATGAGGCCAAAGTCAATAACTACCCCCAATGTACCATGATGAGTCCCACGATTAACTCATTTAGTGCTTATTATTAATAGATTATAGTGTCCCTTAATGCATTTTTGTATCATATTTTATGGAAATCCTTGATTTTCAGGAATTTTGATAAGGATCAATGTATGGATACTAATGAGAAAAGAGGAACAAGAAACCTAACGAATGAATCAAAGGTCATTTCTTAGGATAACTAAACGATTGGGCCAGTCGTGAATGACCATATTCTCTCCTCATGTTCTAAGTGTTCGAACACCTGAAGAGAAAAGAAAGTAGTCAGAAACAGGAGAATTCGGCAAGTCACGAAGATTCTGAGATGTAAGTTACCTAATCTCGCCAAGTTACAAAACTGTTAAGAGGGGGAAGGATAAGAAAAAAGTCCAATGACTCTGACTAAAGGAAGGTGGTTCACCGAGTGAATCGTCGATCCCAACTAACTACACCTGTGGATTTCATAGAATATTTTTTTGACACTATAATCTTTTAAAAATTTAGCTTGTATCATTTTCAGTCTAATCTTTTGTTAATTATTTTATTGTTTCAGTTTTAACTTTAGAGTAAGAACTAATATTGATATATATATTTCCTTCCTTAGATTTGAAGTTTAAAGTGTGTTGTGAATATTCTCATCTTAGACTATGAAAAAAAAAAGGGAAAAAACATATTAATCTTATAACCAAGTTTATGTAACACAATGTAGTAACTTTTTCTTCTTTTCACTATGTCAAGATCAAACAATTCTTGTGTGTCTTATTGAATTATGGTTAATTATCTGCTGTGCTTGTTTCGATTGATAGTGTAACTGCTAATTTGAAGTGATTTCCATTATGTAGTTTTGCTTAAACGAAAGTCTTAGATTGCAAATGCAATTCTAACTTCCTATGTTTCGCTTACTGGAGAGAGGCCTTTAAAACTAAGATTGCGTTTAATTGAAATGGCATATAGTTGGGGTGACATGGGTACAATTCGCGGAGTGACTCCCTTCCTTTTCCCCCAATCAAAGCTTCTGAGAGAGGGAACTAAGGCTAATGGTGTTTCTTATTGGGTCTGCTTATTTGATGTCCTAAAGAAACCATTGATTATATATAACTACTTGAGAGATCGCGAGTTCTTTACTAAAGTCTAGCTTATTCACTAATTTAAAATTATTTCCTATTAATTGCATTTACATGATTTTTTTACCTTATCCCATAATACTATCACATTCCATGAATCACGTGTCACACCAGAAGAGCACATCCCAAATGCGACCGGCGTCATCGTCTTCTCATTGGACTAAGATAAGCCCTTAGCATTCGTCATGACATATCATTATTTAAAATTTGTGGAATAATAAAAAATATATAATACTATGTGAAGTATACTTTGACTTCATGCATAACAATCATTAATATATTCGTAGAGATATTCTAGAAGTTATCTCATATAACAACCACCTAAAGAGTACGAATTCTCGAGTAATCCAATAAATTCAGGCAATACCCCCCTAAGTCCTGATACACAAGAATCCAAATACTATGGAATTACATTTCTATACTACTAACGTCTAAGCTTTGTAATCCTATAAATAATAAAAATATCATCCCAACATGAGGACCCTAACCACACGAAGAAATATTTCCAAGCTTCTCAATCACTTTCTAATCTTCAATGGACGTACTCAATTTTTAGTAAATATAAAGTAATGGGGTTGTATGCCACATGTACGAAGTATGGGTATATGCACACAACATTTTAAGGACATGGCATGAAAAAGATCATTTATCATCTCTTTGGAAAGCAGTCTAAGTCATACGAATGTCGTCAATGCCCATACCCATATAACATGTAAACCACCGGTTAATGATTCTATTCACACATAAAGCAGTGATCATGATCATAACAATTATTATAGAGTAATATTAACAATTCATCTTCAAACACATAGACACATAACCCTATACAGCTTCCCATGATAACATCCCCAAACCCACGAGTGCAATGTTATGTGAAGGCCCCCAATCCCCACACAACCCATTTGATAGATAGGAGACCATACGTAAAGTGTTTGCTTCATGTAATCATGTAACCTAAGTAGTCACACCTCATACACCAAAATAGACCCATAAATGTTCATTTAACATAACAACTTCATCTAAAGTGACAACAGGTATCATCAGCCATATCTTTGATTTTTATCATATTAAATAAGAATAACTCCTGGTTTCCTTAGGTCACCTGTGCAATGGCTAGGTAAGTCTCATACCCCTACCTCATACTGCAGTAGACTCTCAAGGCCCCTATAAACGGCCATTCACTTTCTAATTATTTTACATGAGGGAATACTACACCTTAAAAATGCAGAATCCCCATGTGAGCTAACTAGAATTCGGTGTCATGAAAATCCCACACCTTAAAGAAAGTATCCTATAACCCGCAAGTAGAACAAACATGACATAGTTCAAGAACTAGGAGATGTATCATAGACCAGTATTCAACATACTTACATGGATGCCGTCTCATTGGATAGTCTCTTTGTGACCTCCTTCAAACTCGGGAAGACACGCCCTCTCATATCTAGTTCTCTCGGTGCTAAGTCTTAAGTCCCTTTTTGATTAACCTTTACGTTTCATTTATATAACTTATCATAGTCATAGATATAACTCTTGCATCAACATGATCATGAGCCTTAAATATTTAGATGATAATTTTCATTTCTTGCTAACATCAGCCGCCGTTCTCGTATGTAATGAGATTTAAACTTAAGAATAAACAACTTGTTGTAAGAGCCTAGAAGAGAATTGATTATATTTTTCATTATCTTATTCCCCCATGGCCCTGCGTGTAACAATTAACAATGTTCAGAGTGCCTGCAACCGATAGACATCGCCATCATACCTAAATCAATAGCATTGTAACAATCATTTATGGCTACATAACCACACAGAGTAATCACGACTTTAGAAGGCTTACCTCTCTCTCCAAAGAACCTTATTGAAGACTTACAATAATCATAACAAAACAGAGTGAAATATCCATAGTAAATACCTACATCAAATCTTTCAAGTACATACAAGATCAATTGTGGGGGGAGGAAAATCCATAAGGATAAGGGAAAGGTTTATTTAAGAGTTCATTTCAACTCTTAGCCCCAATCCCTACGTTATCCATATACACGTAGTAGAAACAAACTGTGAAACATCATTTACATAAGACATAATTCACAGAAAATCTAATACTAAATTCAAATACTCAACCAATTTGTGCTTCATCAACCATACAAGCAATTACTTTTTCATTGAAAATCATAAATCTCGAGTACAAGAAAATCCAGTTTGTATTGTAAAAAAAAACCCTAATATTTAAATTTCATAAAACTTATCTTACGCAAGCCTATTAACAAACCTAAAAATTGGATATGCTAAGTAATGTTAATGTGTCCTATAATCCTACACCGATTGGGGGAACAGGGTTCACACCACGGATTGATGCGCGTAGAACCAGACCTCAGAAACGTTGCTATATCCAAGCTACTAAAATTGGGGAGTTTAGTTGAGCTCTGAAAGGTTGGTCCAACAATGTAGGCTTCTCGAATGTGAAAAATTTACTAGAGGGTCCTTTTACAGACACACAACAGGACATAGTAAGTTTTGGAGGGTCTAGTAGGCTAAAAATTTTCTTTTTTCCTGAATATGTGTCTTTCGTAATTAACACAAATATATAATTTCTTTTTATTAACATGGAGGTTAATTTTGTGAGAGAGGGAGAAATTGTGCTCGTGAAGGAAGTCTTGCTCCACCAGTGGTTAGAACCTGGTGGAAGCAATGATGAAATTTTTTTAATTTAAGTTGGTGAAATTAATTTAATTCATTAATTTATTAGTTATTAGCTGATTTAACAAATAAAACTAACTCAGATTTTTATATATAATAAACCTTAGTTGCTAAGTCCCAAAACTAAACTCCTAATCCTAAGAAACTCTCTCTCCCACGCTCATCTCTCTCTCTCTTCTGCTCTCTTTCTGTCCACGTTCCTATCACTTTATTTAACGGCTTTCCTCTGGCCAAATACTCCAAAAACATAGGTAAAACAGTTTCGTTCACACTTGAAGACTCCACGAAATATAAATAAAAACAAAACGTTTATCATCACAGTTGCAAGATAAGGTTTTCCCTCTCGATTGTGGTGTTGACTTTTGGTGTTGGGCTGTGCATTTGGAAGAGTTCGTTGGGAAGCAATCCAAGGTTTTGGAAACGTCCAAAAGGTATGGGTTTGCTTAATATCTTGCTTCCCGTTCCCAGATACCCTTTTAAGGTTCGAATATTCATTCCCAAACCGTCTGGTTTGCCCATATGCACTTGTCCATGGGTGACTAGCTCCCATTGAATCATAGTTTGTTAATGTTTGTTGGTAGAAAACTAGGGACGAAATGGGCTTTCCGATGCACTATAGGGTTATAATGTATGTTTGTCATTATGTGAATTATGTCGAGGTTTCCGAAATTTGTAACGTATACGTGTGTTTGTGTTTGTTGCCGGTGGGAATTATTCATGGTTTAGGACTAGAAAGCATGATTGTTCTTTATATTCAGTTCTGTCGTTGCACATGTTGATGTAAGTGGGTGTGTTCATATATTTAATGTGTCAATATTTGAGGGGATAATCTCTTGTCTCTAAACGAATCCCCATAAACACGCATCCTAAAACTTCTAAATGTTACAACAAAATTCCCCTAAGAACTGGTGGTAACTTGATGAAATGATGCTAAAAAAATTTAAAGAAAATTTCCAGCTTCTAGTTAGGAATTTCGGTCAGCAAAGGGGTTTCCAAAATGTTAAAAATGACATAAAACAATGAGGTCATGGAGGATGAACCCGGTGACCTCACCATATTAAAAACCATTAAAATTAAAGAAGTAAAACCAAATGTGTTGAAGGGGATTCAACCCGTGAGTGGCTGGAAAATGTAACTTTAAAAGATAAAAAATGAGAGGGTGGTGAGTCAAACCCACCACCTCTAAATAATCAGATTTAAGGAGGATAATAAAATAAATAAATGGGGAGTCGTGTGGGAATCGAACCCACGACCTCTAAGAAGATTAAGGAGGAGAATAAAGAAAACTAAACGGGGGAGGAGCGTTTGGGAATCGAACCCCGACCTCTTAGTCAATTAATGAGGTATAAAAAGAGAACAATAAGGGGGAGGCCTTGTTGGCGACCGAACCCACGCCTCATGATGATTTTAAGGAGGAGAATAAAGAAAATAAAGGGGGAGGCGTTTGGATCCACCACACCGCCTAGGTAGATTTAAGGGATGAGAAATAAAAGAAAAAACAAGAGGGCTGTGGGGGTTTGAATCCACAACCTCATAGTAAACTTTAAATAGACAAGGAGAAATAGAAAAAAAAAAAAAAAAAGGGGGTTGTGGAGGTTTGGTCCCACAATCCCTCAGCCAAGTAAGAGGCAACTCAAAGGAGAAAAAAAAAAGATGGAACGCTGATGTTGGGGCTCGATCTAGGGTCCTAATTTCATGTGGACTGAAATTAAATAAAAAGAAAAATGTAAAGTGTTGTCCACAGGATTTGAAACCGGGTTTGCTTGCCCGAATCCCGTATTGATACATAAGCCGTATGTGAATTAAATATTCAAGAATATTGTTGCCTACCTAGATCGAAATCTAGATCTTGGCATACATACAAGATACATAATTCTTTGGCCACCTAATCTTTATGAAAGATTATGCTTTACTTAAGAGACACCATGGAGGATCCTAATGGCTTGTATGTAAAGACCCATAAGTCTAGCAATATACGTAAAAAATAAGTGAACCTAAAGATGTATGCATGACCTTAATGAAACCCTATAAGGGTTAAGTAAGAGTGTAAAACACACACAATCGGCTGAGTTCATTGGCACATGATTGAAATGAATAATGAATGATGAATGATGAAATGAACAATGAAAGATGAACCCTAAGGTTAGTAAAGCGTGAACACCTAACTGTCCATGAAGTGATTGCATATGATTAATAACATTCACGCAAAAAGGTGAGTAGATTATGTAGAGCAAATGTTCTCAGTTGATGAATGTGGTGACAACATGAATGAGGCTCATACAAACGATAGAGCAATCTTAATGAGCCTAGTAATGTTACCAAACGTACTCTCTATACAAATGTCAGTTAAGGAAGAGACAGTCTCTATGAACACTCTATAAGTATTGAGATTAAATCACTCAATGCTCATGATGAGTATTAGACATCATCTATTTAGCTATAATGTCCCTCAACTAGCGCCAAATTGCATTGTGTATGATGAATTTAATGAAACTTTATACTACCACCGATGACTAGCGAGGTGATCTGTGATACCTTCTTTTGGGAAGGGAGGAGGTTCCGTAAACTCTCATGAGATGAGCTGCCCCGGCATGCCGTGTATGGATCTCCTTATATATCAGAGTCTTCGACTATAACTGCTAATATAGGTATCTTCTGCGAGGTTCCAATTCCATGTCGACTAGCCTCTTTTTTTGGGTAACTGTGGCCGGTGATTCTACCTCTTTTTTCGGTGTGAGGGTTTCATGATACTGTTTTCATGATTCTCACATGACCATGTCCGGTTAAAGTTAAAGTTCCCCATGAATAATGAGGAGGCCAACCTCAAATGATGGACATAATGCAACGAATGATATCAAAGGTGTCAGATCTGATAATCGAGGAAGTTTAGATTCAAGTTGACATTCGTTATTCTTGGTCATTGCCAACAAATAACCTGATGAACTTTTAAACTACATCTTAGGATAGCTGGTGTTTACAACTGTCCCCTGACTAAATAGGGATGCTGTATATATGAATGAACGAAGAAGATCGTATTTGCTAATCAGACTCCCTCGTTGAGGTCTCCATATGTTTATAAGCCCCTCCTTTTGGTAGTCCTTATGTCAAGTCAATGATTTTAAGGTCTAATGGCATATGAATGAATGATAATGAACAATTTATGTGTTATAATAATTATGATATAAGTTGTTAGGTTTACGTTGTTGTGTGCTTTGTCAAATGTTAAGTATGATGGTGCATGTTACTCTCATGGCTAACTTTCCTAATACAAATTTTTGAAATCTTCTAACTTTCTATCACCATTTGGAAAGCCCACTCCACTTTCCTCATTTCAATTTGGCAATACCCGCCGACTTGACATGCTATAATATGTTGCTAAGAAAGAGCTATTAGTACTCATCTCATTTCCCTTGGTGTGTGCTTGCATAAACCCATACTTAGTACAAAGTGTGTACTAACCTTACACTCTAAAATTTTTTAGTGTAAGCACAGGTGGCTCTAAGAGCTACAGGATCAACATTGAGACTATCCGGACGTCGAGGCATTCATCCGGACTGGTAGGACCCGCATTCTTTTGAGGATTCTTGACATTTCATTCTATCTATATAAGTTGTAAGATTGAGATAGTGGAGTATCTTCCACTAAGGTTCTTCCCGTTTTTGTACAACACATTGTAATTTGTGCTTTTTGCAATGTAACGCTCTTTATTTGTATAATAACTGCTTCTTTCATTTGATATCTTATAGGTAAGATGGTTGATGGTGAAACAATTAATACATCTAATAGAAATATTTACTAGCCATGTTAGGAAAAAAAATTTAAATATTACTCTAAAATTACCTAGATAAGTAAGAAATGACGTATGTAGGCTTGTTTAGGTCCCCTGAGAGGTCAACGACGCCGTCTTTCTGGGATTAGACTCCGGGTCGTGACACCTATTTAGGCAAACAAATCCCAAGAGTGAGACCCATACCTTACGAAAATAATCTAAATCTACGAATTTAATTGAAACCTCGAATCCTTCGTCTTCCTTTTCCTTAAATCTTTATGTTTATTTGAGAGAGATGATTAATTGCGTTTTAATCTCATTTGATGTGTAAAAATTGTTAAAAATTGACCTATTTCTCATATAATCTAATACCGATAAAATACCCAAAAGATCCCTTCACCTAAAGGGGTCTTTTCATGAAGTTAATTACAAAAAAAGACAATTTTCACATATTCTAGAAAGTGGATTTGGGCACGCGGGCAGTTCACATTATTATTCTGACATTTGGTCAAGGCAGTGAGGTGCGTGTCAGCCTTGCGTCGCGGGCTGCCTCTAAATTCCTTGAGGAGTAGCCTGTTAAGGTGTTGTCGACACCTCATGCTCCAATCTTGGTCCTCAGGTGTTCTTTTGAAAGCCTGTCTACCCTTTTGTTCCTTTCCAGGACCCTTCGGTTGGCGTCCTTTCGGGGTCGTTACCGGCTTGAACCCTTGTACAACCTCTACATATCAATGTCTTTTTTAACACAAGATGTAGACTTCATTGACACTTTGAAACCTTCACCAAACATAAGGAGGTCACTACTTCAATAGCTAGTTCCAGAGGTGAAGTCTTTCTTTATCATTTTCCGCTCTAACCTTTTCTATTCTAACTGAGTTTATGACAACTATTTAGGTCTGGAAACATCAATCTGAAACATTATTAAATAGGTTAATCTCTAGTGTAGTCATGGCATTCCGAAGTGTTATAATCCCTCTTGAAATTTTAATTTTGTTTTATTGTTACTGTTTTATCTAATAGTTAAATACAAAACCTCCGTTGATATTTGACACTGGTCCTCAACCCCTCACCCCATAATCAAATCCATGTAATTCGTATGTTGCTATGATGCACTTTAAAATATTCTTCATTCTTTGATCTCAAACCACTCCCTATGAGAACCGATCCACAAACCCTTATTTGGAATAGTATGCTCGAAATTGTTGCCACTTTAAGTGGAAGGGTGAGTTAATAGGGGTGAAGTCAAAATGTATCCTCTGTGGGATGGTGTATTTAAGAAATATTAACTAATTTCTCTCACTTGTTACAGTGATAGTAACTTAATTTTTTGTTTTGTTTTGTGTGTTGCTACTTTGAAACAAATGAGGCGGTTAGATGGATTTTATATTGTTAGAAGTGAAAATGTTTCGGGATAACATCCTATTTTTCATGAAATTATAAGGGAAACCATTTCATGAGTCATGGATGAGGATTAAAAAACTTTGGATAGAATGCCCAACTCATTATATTCCCGTTGTAATCCTTTTGGAATGTTTTTGAGATTTTTGATCTAGAGAATAGAGTATTGGCTGATCTACTTATCCTATGTGGTCTAGTAAAACAACCCTATGTGATAACAACCTAATTGCTTAACCACTTGACAGTGACCAACCAAGAAGTATAGAGGGACTTCAACTTAGCAGCCTTGTAAACTCAGCTTGATTAGTTAATTAAGAAAATGAAGGAGCTTGAAGTCCAGTGCAAACAGAAGGATCGATATATTCCACCATATGAGCGAAGAGAACTTTTGAACAAGAAGGATGGAAAAATCGATGAAATTCTTAGTCCTACAAAAAGCCAATGCACAGGATAGGGTACTAGAGGTGTTAAAGGGTGAATGTCTTGATGTTGAACAAGATAATGCCTCAAATTCTATTCTCATTTAGCTACTACGATCCTAAATGGACCAAGTGCTAAAAAACCTCTGCCTAAAAATTATTACCTCGGCAATCTAACGGAGTATCAAAGACACATGTGATGTTCTATGACGTCGTAAAAAGGGATTTACATACTGTTTTAAGGACAGAAATATTGGAACTAACTCAATATGAAAGTGTTTAGTGACTTAAAACATCATGAAAGGACCGTAATGTCCCAAAACTTGTAAATGGGACCCTTAGTGTGGTCTTAGGTCTTGCTTAAGGTTTTGATGTTTTGTATGAAGAATAATATTGGAAAAATGATTTATTTCGTACATATGACATGTTCAAGGTCCAACATTCTGGGGCCACGCCCCCACAAGGAACCACCATATGGGTGAGTTGAGTAGCGACCAAAGTTGGGACTTAAAAACCTATCAAAAGACAGCATGACCTACGAGGCCATATGGATTGTCACGGATCTACGGGATGTGGATTGGATTCTTTACGTTATACTCTATATACTCACCAAATCCTCCCAACACCTCTCTCTGTACCAATCTACAAAGGGTAGTAGGGCGTTAGCACATCTACGGTCCGTAGATAGTGGCCGAAGTGCTGCTCATTTTGATTTATGTTTTTAGTTAGGGTATTAGATTTTAGTAATTATTTATTTGGTAGGGCGTGATATTTTAGGTCATTAACTTTCTAAAAACACCAATAAGACCATAAACCCAAGACTTAATGATTGAACTCAAAAGAAATCAAAACTGAAACGTTCCTCTCACCAAATCTTCTATATGAGAAGACATTGAAAAATAAGATCAAGAGTTCAACTAGGCTTCAAGCTTCGAATGTTATCCATTAACTTCTTGATTAATGATGATCAAAAAGGTAGAAGATCTTCTTCCATTGATCCTTTCCCCAAGAGGAACTCCAAATAATTGGATTTTCAAAGTGTGCCCAAATTCTAGGATTTCAATCGATCTAGTCGTATATCGTCTAAACTTGTTGTGATTGATTATAAAACGGATTATTATGATTATATCTGAATAAATCTGGATGATTAACAGTAATTTTGTGAGTTTTTCAAATGCCGATGGAGACCATATGAATCTCCCTTCTTTCTTAACTTTAACCTAGTAGCTTGATTGATGAATGCAAGGATGAGAATCTAGATCATTCTATAAGTCTTTTATGTGTAACCTTCTGTTGAATGGACTATAATGAAGTTGGGTTGAATCTGTAAGCAATCCTTCAAGTTTATGAATGAAGGTTTCCAATTGATAGAGATAAATGTTGCGTTGGTGATCATTCTGGGGGGGGTGCTCTTAATTGAAATACAATTCTTGTATTTAATTGTGGAGTCCAATTAGGTTGAGGTTCTTACTTGATTATCAATTTTGGTGCTGATTATTCTGCGCTTCCTATAAACACAACTTAAGATATGAACAAGTATAATGTGATATTAACAAGTTTGCTATGATATGAACAAGTATGTTATGATATGATATGAACCTGAATATTATTCTCTAATATGAATGTTATTTCATGATATATGGATACGAATGTTATGACATGATTATGTTAGTATTGATAGGAAATTGTTTTTTGCACCGAGTGGATATGATTATCAGATGGATTCTTTAAACTAGTAGTTGGGTTTGCATTACGATGTCTCATAAGATTGAAACCCGCACGTTAGAAGAATAAGGTTCCTAGAAGAAATCTCCTATATCCTTAAAATATGCACAATAGTCTTCGATGAGTGGACCCACAATATAACTAGGTATGTTAATTTAACCTTAGGAAAGTGAAACACCTCTTTTTAGTGTGGGGGTAGAACACTGGATTCTTTGTAACTCACATGGTGAATGTCGATTATAGATGGGAAATCCCTTTTTTTTTTTTTTTTTGTTCCCCCTATTTTTTACGAATATGAACTAAGATATAAATATGATTATGAATATCAATACTAACTCTAACTAGGGCTTCATTGAGGGTACAAATTAGGGTAGGTAAGGGTATGAGACTACTATGCATTGCACAAGTGGTTCTTTAAGTAGTTTCTTGTTGAGCCTCCTAATATGATGCTTATGAATGATGGCTAAAATTTTATTCTAAGTGAGTTTCACCCCCAAATTATGATTTCAATATGATTTTGATTTTTTCTTGTATTATATGGGGTTTATGGGAACTTCATATATACATGCAAAAGTGAACTTGAAAGTAGGTTCTTATTGTGAAAACAATGAAGGCTTGGATTGCATTCTCTTAAGTCTTTAGTATGTCCTATGTTCCTGGACAAATGATTAGCACGCAAGATCTCCATTTTTAATAGAATACTTATGTACTTCCCGTTATGATACATTCGATTAAAGGGTATGGTCCTATTGCGTCTCTTATATTATACTTATATTATTTATGATATAATGTTTGCACATTATATTTTCATATATATTAAAGAGTTTAACATTGATTGTCATATTATTTTTTTAAATTCAAAATTATTCAATATCCAATGGAAGGATGATATGCTAAGGTCTTGTATAAGATCCCTTCCGCGTGGAGTATGTTGTGTTACAACTTTGGGGTGCTCTAGGGTCGTGACAACCATGGTACAAGAGGGTACGCTTTTGGGATAATATTAGGATTGATGATTATTAACACAGTCTAGTAGATTTGTATTCATGAGTGTGAAGTGCGCCAAAATTAGGAATTAGAGGTATGCGATACCTGGAATTGCCCCTTCTTTTTTTTATTTTGATGTAGTCCTAAGAGTCTGAATCTGTCAAGTCTACTTCTATGCATTTTCTCTGGGTTATAGGAAATTACGACAAGAAGGACAGGCGTGGAGTAACCAGGAGATTGCTAATGAGGGAGTTCCTACCCAGAAAATCAAGTCCCTCCAAATCCCCCAAGGTGATGAAAGTTCCGTCAATCCTCCAATTAGACGGATGGAAAGATAAATGCGGCTTTTCTAAACCTTGAATGAAGTAATGGAATCAATATCCAGCCGTGACACAAAACTCAAGTATAATGGCACAAGCTAATGGGAAATTGAGCCGGTGTGAATAAAAAATCCAAGTAACCCCATGTTTTTGGTCCTCAAGATATGGAGACTTCCGAGGAGAATGCCCCAATGTTTTGTGGGTAGAGGTTATTAAGGATCCCAAGACTTTATAAATGAGATCAATAAGATGGTATCTGTTATTGGTGTAACCCTAATGGAAGACTAATTTAGCCGCTTATAAACTCAAGGGAAATTGCTTAATCATGCTACACTGCAATCTAGAGACCATTGCGGATATTACACTGGGTCCCGTA
This sequence comes from Solanum habrochaites, assembly GCA_027704765.1. Classification (NCBI taxonomy): domain Eukaryota; kingdom Viridiplantae; phylum Streptophyta; class Magnoliopsida; order Solanales; family Solanaceae; genus Solanum; species Solanum habrochaites. The sequence continues at coordinate 73,258,592 of JAKWJA010002489.1, read as the reverse complement.
AGCTAGGGGTTTTTAGGAAGGAGTTCCTTGATAGGTTCTTCCCTAGAGAGAAAAGGGAGGAAAAAGTGGAACAATTAATCAACCTTCGTCAATGAGGTATGAGTGATCAAGAATACTCTTTGAACATCACTAAGTTTTCCATGTATGTTCCGTCTTTGGTGTCTAATCCTAAAGGTGAAATAAATCTCTTTGTGAAGGGTGTGTGGAATTCCATTTTATAAGAATATTGTGCGACAATGTTCATGATTGATAATTGAAATCTCACGAATCTAATTGTGCTGGTCAATTAATTGAAGGAGACTACGGCTAGAAAGAAATATAGTGATGATGCCTAGACGGAAAAGTCCAGTGAGGGAGGTTTCTCCAAGGGAAACATGAGGATTCAAAAAAGGCCAAGTTTTAGACGAGGGATTCTCAACGAAGAGTTAATTCCCATGATCGAATGTCAAACAAAGGACGGTCGTGTCTCCCTAATCAACAGAGGACAAAGTTGTGCGATTTAACGTTGAAAAACTAGTCGCAAAAAAAGCCATGGTAAGAAGCATTAACATCAAGTTCTAGTTTTGCAAGGTAATTCTCTAGTTGTGGGGTAAGGGTGTCTTTAAAACAGGGTTTTCCCATGTAAGAGCATCATTAGAATAGAGAAAATCAGGCACAAGTAAGCTTGTTCTAATACTAATGCTCACAAGAAGAATCTCGTTATGCTAAACAATTCGGGTGATTCAAGAGAGCTCTCTGGATGTTGTACCGTTATGCTAATAAGTACTTCAATTGGATATTTATGAATGTTATTTACCCCAGTGGAAACTTGGATCGTTTAGACTCTTTTAGTGGCCAATGAAAATGTGATTTTGTACCCCGAGTCCTGTCACAAATTAAACCTTGTGAGGTGTCTACCCCAGTTGGATGACTCCGATTATAGCAAGAGAGTTGTTAGTAGTTCCCATTATCAATGTCTCCTGAGTCACTTTAGTTTATTTGTAGAATTAGCAACAAAAAAACCCCATGCTTGATTTTGGCTGTAATTTGGACATAGATTACTTGATGCATTGTTCTCTTCGATTAATTTTTAACAAAGGTAAGTTAGATTTTAATTCCCAAATCAGTCCATTTAGAGTGGAAAGGGAAGATACCACTATGCCTAGAGCGTGAAAATTTTATCATCATTGAAAATTCTAGAAGATAATTGAAAAGGGGTGCATGTAAAACATGTTAGGTTTAGTGTTGAATTTGAGTCCCAGCACTAGAGTTGGTACCCATGTGAGGATGTTCCCGAACGTGTTTCTAAATGACGTGATTGGGATTCCTCTGACAAGAAATACAGTTCATTCATTTGATCTGATCATTGAACCGAACCCATATCATTCCCTAATGTACTAGATTGCTTCCAAACGAGGGTAATTGAATGTTCAATCAGAATGCCTGACAAGTGTTTGAACTTCAACAAAAAAATCATCTCCAAACCGGTCATTGATTATGCACAATGAAAAAAGGTCACTATAAACCACAATTATTATCTTTAGGAGGAATGTTGAGTTTTGGTCAAGTTACAACGTTATGAGTACTTCTGCCAAAGGTTCGACCTTCGTTTGGGCCGGTACCATCAAACTTAGTAGATCGAGATAGTTGATATCCCTAAGACGGCGTGTTCAATTAGGGTATGGGCACTACGAGTTTCTGGTGATGTCTTTGGGTCTATCTTATTCCCCGATGGCCATTTATGGGCCTATGAATAGAGTATTCTAGAATATCCTTACATGATTGGTCAGTATGTTTATTTCAAAGTATATATTGGATATTCTAGAGTGGAGGGATGGATTACATGATCCCTTGAATTGTATGAAAACAGTAAAGGATCACCAAATGTCGCCAAAGTTATTAAGTGTGAGTTTTGGTGAAATCGATAGCGTTCTTTGTTTATATAGAAGCAAGGGATAGAGGTTGACCAATAAGGAAAGAGTTGGTTATATTTGGCTAGACTCTATCATCAAACTTATATAGACGTTGGGGTCTAGCGGGATATTATAGTAGATGGTTAAAAGTATTCTCCATATTTTGTTTTCTTTTCATTTTACCTGACCCAAAGGGAAAATCTATGTTAGTTGGGGTATATTCGTGAGAGAGGGCTTCATAGCATTGAAGAGAAGGATTACCTTGCTCTAGTGTTGACTTACAAGCAGAAAAATGGAGGGACCATTGTAGAATGTGTGCTTCTCTAGCAGGTTGAGGTTGTTTTCTCATGCAAACGGTGTATGTAAAGCTAATAGTGTTATGCCGCAAGGGAAACTCAAGGTCCATAAAAGTATTATCGGGAACATAATATTTAACTAGAAGCAATAGTATTTCCTTGAAAATATGGAGAACATTGTCATAATGGGTCATGTAGATGTATTTGACCGATCCAAAAGTCTCCATATGTGTTTACCTAAAAAAAGTTAAGTCTCCGAACGACAGGTTTTAGATATTTTGAAAAACACAATGTATGAGCGACTTTATTCCCTGGTAAAGCAAATGTAGTTAATATGCCTTAAGTATAATTTACAGCGGGTAGTGTAGCCTATGTAGAAGAGAGAGAAGAAATTAGTCTATGATGTGCATAGGGTGGCTAGGTTTGGAGTGAACTTGTCAGATCATCCAAGGGTGGTTTCATGGTCCCTACATATCTCTGATTCCTTCTCAGTTACTTGAGTGAACGATAAGAAACCCCTTTATCCATTTGATGGGTGGAAAAGAAATCACGTGCCTTAAGACAATTTTTCGAGGAATTCTCTCAAGGGGGAGATGGTGTACTTGGATATCAAGGTAGGTTCTGTGTTCCAGATATGGATTACTTGAGATGAAAAAAAAAAATTAAGCGGCTGATAGTTTGCGATATTATATTCATCCGAGAGCCACCAAGATGTAATGTGATCTATGGGAGGTCTATTGGTTGAATGGATCGAAAAAAGATATTGTAGATTTTGTTGCCAAATATACAAAATGTCAATAAGTCAAATAACAATTCAAAAGTTGGAAGTTTATCTAAAATTATAGGTATCCCAACCTGGAAGTGGGATGATGTTAATATGGACATTGATGTAGGATTATCTAGCACTCGAAGCAATACAATTTCATTTGGGTTATCGGTGATAAAATGACCAAGTCAACCCACTTTATCCCCGTCAAGGCTTCATATTTCGTGGAAGACTATGAAAAATTAAATGTCAAAGAGATAGTTCAGATGCATGGGGTTCCGTTGTCAATAATTTTTGGATAGGGGTAGTCAATGCATTCTCACGTTTGAAGGCTTTCTTTAAGGAAATGGCTTTATAAAAAGTGAAACTTAGTAAAGCAGTTAATCCCAAACATATGGTTCGCAGAATGTACCATCCAAACAATAGGTGATATGTTGAAGGAACGGTTAATTATTTAAAAGGAATTGGGATGATATCAACCATTGAATAAAGTATGCTACAATTTATAGTTACCCACGGAAGTATTTCCATGGCTCCATTTTAAGCACTTTATGGAAGGAGATGTAGGTCTCCGGTTGGGTGGTTTGAATTTGGTGAGATTTCTCTTATGGTTCAAAAATAATTTATCAGGCCGTTGAGAAAGTCCAACTTATTAGACATAGGTTGAGGAAGGCCCAAATTCATCAAAAGTCCTATGCCGATCATAGAGAAAGGGATCGTTAATTTGATGTCAGTGATTGTGTCTACTTGAAGATTTCCCCCATCAAAGGGGTAATGAGGTTTAGCAAAAAATAGAAACTTAGTCCGCGGTATATGGGCAGAGATGATATCTTGAAGCATGATGGAAAGGTATCCTATGAGGTTAATTTTCCAAATGAGTTTGCTCTGGTTCACCTGATATTCCATGTTTCACTGATTCAAGAAATGCATACGGTGATTTGGTATTGTAGAAGATTGGAGGTGATGAGAAATTTGCCTGTGAGAGTCTCGTTGGTATCATAGACCAACAAGTGAAACATTGAGGAGGAAAGAGTATCTCTTGTTAAGTGTTCTAAGGAGAAACCATTCTAATTGAGAGTGCTAAATGGGAAGCCGAAGCCGATAGGGACGTCACGTTTTTCTCCATTTTTCCCTTCTATATTCTATATATTAAAACTTGAGGTAAAAGTTGTCTGGGTTGTGCGGCATTAGGGTTATGTTGGATGTATGGAGTTTGCTAGGATTTTGTTTATGGTGGTTATGAATACCTGTGGAAGAAGCATGTATTGACAACTTGAGTTTTCTTAGGAATTTTAAATGTGCTAAATTGTGTAAATGAAGTGACATTTTGAAGCATGGTGTGCTATGAACTTGTAATTGATTGGTGAATGTTAGTTCCTTCAAATGAACAGTTATATGATGTATGCATGCATAATCGAATTGGGTGGAGGCTTTAAATTTTTATCCTCACATTTCTTTAATATGTCTTGATTTGGAGTTAAAGTTTCTCCTTTGAATAAGTTCTTATGAAGAATTGTGGTTACTTAACTAACATCAAATCAAAACTAATCTTCCCACTCACCAAAATCTTCTCTCTAAGAACACCTTTCAAAAAGATGACCAAATTTCAACTAGGGATTCAAGTATTAGACTTTTGTCTGTCGATTCTCAAGGAATTGATCAAGGTATGGATCTCTTAACTCTTGGGATCTTTTCACCAAGAGGCTCTCTGAAAAAATTAGATTTCAAAGTTTCCCAAATTCTAGGTTTTCACTCAATTTCGTGGGTCTCTTTCTAAAGTTGGTTTTCCCGGTGATCAAATAGATTCTTTAGTGATCTAGATATGAGAGTCTATGGTTATTCAATTAATGCTTTTCTTTTTTAACAAATCCTTACAATACCCATGAATCTTTATTCTTTCTGATCTTTAAATCGAAGTATGCTTTGATTGATGAATGAAGGATGATGATCTAGTATGTTTCAATGTAGTTCAACACTATATTATGACGTTGCTCGGAATAATGAATGAATATCATGAAGTTAGATTTGATCTTGAAGAAAGCCTTGAAGGCTATGAGTGAATGTTTCCAATTTGATTATAGTTTAATGTTGACTTGTTGATCAACTTATAGTGGAGGTGTTCACTTGAACTATCGTCTTGTATTGAATTATTGATCAACTTATGGTGGAGATGCTTACTTGATCTATAATTGTGGTGTTCAGTCGTATTTCTTACGTACCCACCCAATTATTAATATGAAGGAGGTAGGAGGATGCTTATGACATCATCAAAATATGATATGATATGAACACAACTATGTATAATATCATATGAAGATGAAAATTACATATGGATATGAAGTTATGTCATGATATGATAAGAATGTTATTATATGAATATGTTAAGTATTGATAGGTTGACATAAAATGCAATTCTGTCGAACACCTAGGATTCATTGAGTGTGACATAGACATCTCACGTTGTTTTTGTTGTAAAAACAAAAACTTTGGTTCATTAATGAAAGATTCTTCACATATTTCGAAATTTTAATTATACACATCACGAATAGTTACGACACTCCTCAAAAACAATTTAGGAACTAATGCCGAAGTAAAGGAGTAGTAATGATACTTCAAAGGATTGTTCTTAGCATCGGTGGATATATTATGAGAATGGTTCCTTATCGGTAGTAGTTGGGTTCAAAATACAATGTTGATGAGATGAAGCCAGCACGTTAGAAGTATAGGTTCTCGAAGTACAATATTCATTCAATAACTTGGTACTCATATATGTCTTATGTAGTTGATCCAAAATATAGCTTGGTATGTTCGTTTGAATTTAGGCAAGTGAAACACCACTTTTTAGTGTGTGGGTAAAACACCGGATTCAATGTAGATCATATGGTCTATGTTGGTTATGGATAATCTCCCTATGTTTTACCAATATGAAATAAGATACGAATATGACTTATGAATATAACTATAAACTCTATCTAGGGATTCTTGAGGGGTACTGCTTAGTAGTGGAAAGGGGTATGGGACTTCATACGTACATTGCACAAGTGAACTTTAAATGAGGTGGGGGAGATTTCATGGGTGATGTCTTTTTGGTAAAGGTTGATTGAACTCAATTATGTAACGAACTATGAAACTATGGTATATATTGATGTAACTTATCGATCATGAAAGTCTGTTTATCTTTGTATGGAGTGTAATTAGGACTTACGTGAGTGTGAATCATGGATTTTAACTTGAAAATAGCATGTTTTTGAAACTAAAATGTTTTTGTGTATGGTTCAATAGTTTTTATTTGCATGGTTAGGTTAATTGTATAAGTTGAATTAATACCGTTTAATGTTCTTCTATTCTCTACCCCCAAGTGAGGTGTGGGTTAGTAGGTTCTTATTGTTGAAAAAAAGGGAAGGTTGTAATCCTACTCTAATACTTGGGTATTTGCTTAAGTTTCGAGGGACAGTTATACCACCATGTTATACGATTTTGGTATAGAATAATTATTTTTCTTATTGTGATACATTCGATATGGTGAAAGGCTCATGGTCCTCTTTGAGACTCTTCCTTACCAAAATGTTTATCGAGACAACGTCTAGACATTCTATTTTCTTAAGAAAGACTTTGACATGCTGAGTAAAAAGCTTTTAAATTATGCACAATTCAGTGTCCTTATGTAAGAATGTTTATTATATGAGAAGCTTTGAATTTTATGTTAAAAAGTGTTTTTAAATTCTGATAATCCATGTCTTATGTAAGGATGTATGCTAAAAGCTTGTAAGAACCTTTCGGGTCGAGTAGTAGTGTTACAATGGTTGGGGGTGCTCTGGGTCAGAAAAAGAAACCAAAAAGAGGGGTTCGGGTCTTCCTTATTTAAATGATATTTAATAAAAGAGTGAAGCATGCTTTCTGCTAATTTGTTACCCAAGTATAATTCATTGGCAGTATCTAAAAATGTACCCAAGAAGGGTTCTGAGTTCTACGCAGGGAATACACTAATTAACAAATAAAAAGTTAGTTATATATGAAACTATAATATTAAAATCACCAACAAATATATCAAAAAGTAAAAAATCTTAGGAAAACAAATTTAGCCAAATCAAAGAATTGACTAAATTATAAAGTCCTTAATGGATGAAATGAACCACTAGTTAAATCCCACATACCTGGTGATGAAAACTGTAAAGAAATACTTTTATTTTCAGGGTTGAACTTAAAGAAAATCTATGATTGTTCTTGCGTGAAATTGTCACAACTTTCGAACCTTTTCTATTGAACATAGAGGATTTTAGGAAAATGAGGGTTCTAGTTTGTTTCTGAATACATTACTAGGCTAAAACAGAGTAAACCAACATATTTTAGGGATCAAACGACAAACTTCAAATGCCCATCTCAAGCGAAGAGCAAAATAATCCTCTCTTAAAAGTTGATGGACCTATTCACACGCCAACTCATAGACCATGTGTAGAACCATGGCCCATATGGGAAATTCTTTTTCCTCACAGAAGTTTGTATGGTACTGGTAATTTTTCATGTTACAATTAACCCATGTGGGGTTCATCAACCATTTAGTGGTTTGTGGTTCCTAATGGGGCATTGGGTGGTTCTCCTTTGTTTTCACTTCTAACGTGATGGCACATGTGGATTTCCATAGAACGTGTAGGGGTTTGTGGTCCTCCACCTTGTTTCTGGTTGTGATCCATGATGAGGGTGAAGAGTTGTTGTCCTGTTACTGTTTCGTGGGCCCCTCTTTCATTCACTATTTTCCTCTTTTTTTCGTATTAGTTAGATTTATTAGGTTTTATAATATCTTCTCATTGGGTCATTCATGTCAAATGAAGATGCTTACTACTTGATGAGTGGCGGGAAGGCGCTGTATTCAACAATGAGCAGTAGACATATTTCTAACATAACTGAGTTCCATAAACATGAAAAAATGCTAAATTGCAAGGATAACTAAAGGAATAAGTTACTTGTGACAGAATTACACAACAGTAAAATGAGAATCTCGAGAAGAACTATTACCTTAATCTGAAACTTAATCACAAGGAATGAGGTGAGGATATTGCCATGACCCTGAGTTACCCTTTTGATGTTACACGACATACTTTACCCCAAAGGGGTGTCATACAAGTCCTTCGCATATCATCATTACATAAGTCATAAAGTTACTGGACTACAAAGTAGGAATACAAAGTTTTGGACTTTTCCCTTTACATTTATAATACCCTTAATATCAAAAAATACAATAGGAACTATGAAATGGATAATGCAGCCTCATAAGGACTAACCACAACATGGGAATAAGAAAACCAAGTCTTCTTCAAGAATGAACTAGTGCACCTCAATCACCGGAACCTACACTCATAGTAGATGTAGAAGATATGGGTTAGAACATAAAGTACTAAGTGCGGAAACATGCATAAGATCCTTGAAAATTGCGAAAAAAGACATTTTATTAAAAACATGCATTTATCAAGTTTGGAAACCAGTTTTTGCTTTTAGAAGGTAGAACGCAAGACATAAAATCATCATCACAGAATTACTTACAACGTAGTAGATTCATCCCCTTAGAACTCTGAAGGTATACTTATGCAACATGTAGTTGTAATACCATACTACCAACCATACTCATAGACAGCTTAGTAACGTATATCTTCTGGGAACCTCTTTATAATGAATAGCCATAAATGGATAAATATTCACGTACATTACTTAAAAAAAAGGAAATTCATGCATTAACAGCAATCGATTGAAAATACATATGTATCTTCATGTTTTCCCATATCATAAGGAACCAACCCATAAATCCTTTAAAATACCACTTGTTCAATGAAAAAGAGAAGTCCTATACCCCCATTCCTACTATGTAGAACTCATTAAGAAATCATAAGTATAGTCCATGTCCTAATAACTATCTTATAATTTTGGAAGAATATCATTAACAAACATAGACCATGTGAGGAACGTGGAATTTGGTGTCATATAACCCCACACCGAAAGAAAGTGTCCTACTTGCCTAAGGTAGAACGAAGTATACAACAATAAGGTGGATGCAGTAGTAAGACCTATGCGAGCACATTGTTATGGAATAAGGATATTTCCTCTACAAACCCAGTCTATTGTATTAACAGGAGAGTTTCCATCTCATGAGAACATATGTAGAAGACCCGGCCTATTGTATTAGTAGGAAGGCCTCCACCTCATTTGTCATATCCACTGGGTGCTAAGCATTAAAAGCGAACTTTATATACATATGTGAAGGAGTACTTTTTCCCTTCATTAAACACAACTCATAACATATCTGGTAGATTCAATAAAGTGAGAACTCACTTTCAACTTTAGAATCATTATATATATGTGACTAATCATTTACATTGCATCTATAGTGTTTACATGATAATAAACTTTCATATCATCATTATCATCCTGAAAATTCATACATTGTCATCTGTAAGGGTAAGGGATACTAACAATTTTACATTACAACTTACCCAATAGTGATATGATCTTAACTTTCCAAGTGAATCATAAATCCATATATCATTTTCATCAATTGGTACAAATCCCAGTAATCTACCCCTTCAATGGGTCAAGAATCACGTCTCACTCACACATATAATTATTACCTCAAGCATTAAAAAATCAATATTAATTAAGTGAATTATCATAGACACAATTCATAATGTCAGTCTTGCATCAACAAACCCATCACAATTCATGAAATTGGGGTCATGGGGAAGGATATGGTTCATGGGACAAACTTCAGGATAAAAATAAGAAACACCACATATCGCACAAATAGACAATAAACATAATGAAATCATTTTTACGAAGAACGAGTAGCTTGAATAGAAACCCTAGTTTTTTGAGCAATTCATCAAGTTTCAAAATTAGAATTTGAAAGTCTTCATGGAGAAAAGTTTTCCATGAATCAAGAATCCCATACCTTACTTGACGTTTTTCCCACTAAATGGAGTTAAAAACATGGACTCTTGAGCCTAATCTTCAAGTTTTTTGGTATTCTTGACGGAGGAACTCTAGAGAGAGAAATATTGACATAGGAGGATTTTGGGAAACTATTTGGTTGTCTAAGTTTATGACATTAAATTGGGTGAAGTTGACTTAAAAACAATATATAAAACACCCCATTTATTTGGAATAAAAAGGAAAAGACCTGTTTAAACCTCATTTAATTGACCCCTTGTCATCTAAACAGACAGTAGTGAGGATCATGGTCCATGGTCCTACTCGTGAAGTTGATTAGGTGGTGTCCATTTTTTGTCAAATGGATCATTCTCCTGAATAAACTGCATCGGCTACTTCACAACCCCTGAAGTGACCACGCAAGTGTTAAGCCATGAGAGGTTTCAGGGCAGGGCCTGCCATTGAGGCCATTGGCTCATTGCGCAAGACAAGAAAACAACATAAGAGCCTCCGTTGTCCATGGTAAACATCACAGACCGTGGTGATTCCCGTGAAGTTAAAGTAGTAGTTAGGAAAAGTGTTTGCCACATTCTCTTTGCTAAGGCATCTTCAGGAGCCCCTTAACAAGATATATTAAGGACGAAGGACCGTGGTCCCCCTTATGATGGTATGTAATGACTCGAAAAATGATAGGATGAACTAGAGCCTTGACGTCCTAGTTAGTGTGACCTTAATTTTATTACTAGAATTTTTCGGGACTGATTCAGCAGGGAAAAATCCTCAGGGTTCTATTCAAGGACTACAGTAGCACGATGGATGAATGAAATCATGTATTGGGGAGCCTTTGTCGTGGGCAGCCTTTTGTCGCCATAGTGCCGTTCTTCCCATTAGTAAGCCCTAATGAAATTGGGGGCAAACGAAGTGTTGATTTGGCGAGTTGCTTAGTGCACTTGAAAAAACCAAGGTTCCAAAGGGCGAACTAGGTGCATGATAGCCAAACCGCATGGCATGTCACCCTTCTCCCCTCCAATCACCCAAAGCACAACTCTTTTAGTAATCCTACTGGCATAATCGGCGAGCCAATGGTGCACTTTGAAGGTTGCTTAGTGCACTTGGCGAGCCCAAGTGTCCAATGGCAAAACTAAAAAATGCAAAATCTATAAGCTACAACTTATTGGGTCAAATTCAAATGATGATATCTCTTAGATCAAGAAGAATTAGGTAGTCAATTACCTATCTGATTAAAGGTCTCGGAGTTCTCCTTCAATCTCCACTAAGTTTGCAAACTCCGATATCGGGGTAAATGGTTATGCACAAAATAATGAATAGCACATTCCTTGAGCTTATTTTTAAAATGGCCAAAACGAAGGTGCATTAGGCAAGTCTCATAGTGCCCTTGGCGAGTTAGGAGGTGTCGAAGGGCGATCTACAGCATGGGGAACAATAGTTTTTAATTTTTATGTTCTTAAATAGTCTTTCCAAAACGTGAACCCAGACATTCCAACACTTTCCAAACAAGTATTTATACTTTTTATGACCTAACTCCTTTAATTAAGTCACTTCTTTTAGAATTAGAATAAACCCACCTACTCTCAATTATTTTTCTAACTAGGAATCCTCCATTAGAGAAGAAGAAGAGAGAGTCATTAGATCTAGGGTTCGACGATTTCAAGGTGGTAAGAAGAAGAGAGTCATTAGAGCTAGGGTTTGACGATTTCAAGGTGGTACTTCATCAATTTTCTTGGAATTCTTAGTGAAGGTATGGTGATCCTTCATCTAGGGTTAGTTTTCACCCTAGAGTCAATTTTAATGATGATTATAAGGTTTTTAAGTGTTCACCAAAAACCTATATTTCACTCAAACTCAAAGCTTCTTGCATCAAACATTTTCAAATGAGAAACTATGATTTTATTGATGTTTATTTGAAGGTTTATGATGCAAAACTCTATGTACCCATGATCTTTTGTACATTCTTAAATTTGACCCAATGGTGTGGATTTGTTAATTATGAATGAATGATGATTTATTAATGTTTAGAATGATTTAGGTTATTTGTTTGAATCATTATCCATGTCTAATCAAGGTGAAGTTTTAGTGAATAGAGGAATTGTGATTATAGCCTTGGACGGGGCACGTTTGACCTATTTTCACATTAATATAGAGTTGAAAGAATTGTGATAGATCGAAGTGTAATCCACTTATGGTGGAGGTGTTTACTTAATTTGTACGTAGTGATTATGGCCTTAAAGGCATAGGGTGTGGGAGTAACACATTATCATGATATTGAATTGAGGAACATGGTATAAAACATGTGTCTTATCTAAAGAATAGAATGATGAACTAATATAGAATGTGAATGTATTGTGATTGAAACTATACTATCAATAAATACTCTTTAATTAGTAGTCTTATGCATCCTATTCTTGTCTAAATAAATGTAAAGGTAGGTGTGTCAACAATTTGTAGGACAGTGCATCCTCTTCAAAACTAATGAATGTATCTTGACTTAAGTGTCTAAATGAATTAATGAATGTCTAGGATCAGCAGACCTAAACATAGTGCACCTTCTATAAATATCTAAAGGAATTCTAGACTACATCTCTTACTTATATACCTAAGTATGGTGCCCTTTAATATACGTCTTGAACCCTATGTGACTGATGAACCTTCCATCGGTTGTCCTAATATGTGAGACACCTTTCTTGGAACGTCGATGATATATCATCATTGAACCTAGATTTATAGTCATATTGATGGTACCCTTTGTTGGAAGAAGTACAATATGTTGGTACACCAAATGTTTGTGCCCTCTCTAGTACACAAATGTGACTGAAACTACTCTGTGGGAACTAAGGCTAAGCACCAAGTAACTATAGTAATATGGTCTCTCTACCTGCATATGAGTCTAGAGCGCAATAAACGTGTTTTGATATTTCCTAAACCATGTTCCTACATGGATGTGTACTAGTTCTACCCATGGAATGGTGAGATACTCTATAAGGTATGGGTAACAAACACCATATTCCATGTCTAGCTTGCATGGTTTATGTCTATTAAGGCCAATTCCCATCATATGGGATGTGCATTCCAGTTACTTCATAGGTTCTACAACAGGTAAGTAGTGGTAGGGGATGCTATCTACAAAAGACACAAGTAGGCATTGAAGGTGTTTAAGTGAGTTTCCTAAGTCTTAGTGACTAATGTTAAGGTCCTCTAAATGAAGCTAATAATGAATGTTGACTTATTATCTCTATAATGGTGTGCATGTTTCTCCTATTATGATGAATGGGTTACTTAGCGTTCTATGTTGCCTTGAGGATCACTTAGGAGTGGCATGAAGAGGTAGTATGACCTTTCAAATAATGACTTACTAAAGGGTGTCTTAGGGTAACTTTTGATAGCAACCCTAATATGATTAAATGATCTACTTAATGTATGTGCCTTTGTATTTTCATGTTGCTACTAGTTGAAGTAAAACTACAAACGTGAAAAGGGTAAACGTAATGACTTAATGAGATACTATGACTTGTGTGTTTGTTGTGACTTATACTATGTCTTTATTGTTTAGATGTTAATGAAGCTTTACAAAATGGCATATATGCATGGTTTTCAATAAAATGTCCCCTTTTTAGCATGTTTTTGCTTAGTGATCATACTTAGTTCTTAAGTGTGCTAATGACATCTTCTTCATGTTTTTACGACAAAGTGTAGGTTCAGGGTTTTAGGTGGATTATCTAGTTTAAGACTTAGATATATATTCTCCAAGACTTAGTTTGTCCTCATGGATTCGAGGGCATATAAATTATCTCATTTCCTTTTTACGTAATAGATTCTTAGTCGTTTCTTTCGGTTGGAAAGTGTTGTGTCCCGACTACACTTATATTGTTTCTAAGATGACTATGTTAAGATTTACTATTCATTCATTTTATCCAAGAGTTTTCTATTGTTGAATTTATTGTGGAAATTTAAATTCCACACTTATTTTATTACCTATGTGATGAATGAATGTTAAGTGACTTGTAGAAGGCCCCTTCAGTGTCAAGTATCCCTTGATACGACTCAAAGGTGTATCGGTCGTTAACAAAGTTGATAGTAGATCATTATGTTTGGAATGGTTTAGATCGATTATCAAATGCCAATTCTGAGTAGACTCGGTGTCATCAATGTGATCATGACATATCTATGAGCAATAGGTTGTATGACGTTAGAATTTTCACTTTCTTGATAACTCTTGTGTCGTGTCATAGTACTTAACTCCATAAGATCTCTTTCTTATTATTTGTCTATGGTCTTCTAGATGAGTCTACTTCAAGGGCTATTTCTTCTTCGATTTGAGGGAGAAAAGGCAAGTAGATATGCTTTTATTGAAATATGACTAGGTAAGAGTTGTTATTGTTAAAATCCTTTCTGTTGGAAGAGTTGTTTTATGGTTATGTGCAATGTTGATAGAAGGTGATAATAAAGTTTTGAGGTTTGTTGAAAAGATTTGAGGAGTAGTGGTGTTAAGTAATGCCTTAATATGTAATGTGAGTTGATTCCTTTAAAAGAGGGTAGAAGTGTAATTGACCTTTTTATTTAGAATCATCTGTGTGAATCTTTGGTGATGAGTTTTTAAGGCCTTTAAATGGTATGAGGTGATGTTTAAAGTGCTTGTGTAGTCTTGTTTCCAAGAGTAGAGATGATCTGCTTATCCAGTAACCTTGATGAGTGTTTTCTATGTTCATGGTTTTGGTTTACTTGAATTCTAAACTTATGAGGGGTTTAGAAAGCTTGAGAAGTATGAGATCTTGAGTTGTGTTCGTAAGGTATGCAGAAAGGAATTTTTAATAGAACCTTCCTATTGAAAAGCTCCGATAAAGCTAATTCCTCATAGACGTAAATGTTTTGTTGAAGGCCCTATGTGGATCTATGATGGACTTAAATGGGTTTTCCCTTAAGTAGGGATGACATGATGATAGCAAGTATGAGAGTTCCGACCCTTATTCTTTCCCTTATATTTAGTACTCAAGCTTGAGATCTAAAATTTCTTGTATCTTGTCTTATGTTTTTGAGTCATTAGTGCTAATGAGTTATTCCATGGTTTTTTATTGTATGCATGTCCTAGTTGAATTCTTTTTTAAAGAAGGAAAATGAGCTTTTATTAGTGTGTTCCTCATGGTAGTATGTATATAGTATGATTTGCTTAAGTGTTTTATGAGGTTAAACGTTGAACATGCCTAAATGAGTTCTTGAAAGAGATGCATAAGTTTCCTAATGTTGTTGTAATGATCCTAATGTGATTTGGAGAAGTAAGTTCCTCCAATAAAATTAAGAATGTTGAAGTTTCGATGCATAATGAGTAGTAGATGTAGTTCCTACTTGCTTGTTCTATTTTGAACTTGTTGATGTGGAGTTGATGTTTCCTCCTAATTGTGTGCTTTTATATTGATGTTGCATTCTTGAGGGTGGGCTGCGAGGCTTGAGTTTTTACTCTTAATGTGTTTTGATTGTCCTTTGAGGAGGAACGTTCCTAAGTAAAGAATAATGTAATGACTCGGAAATGATAGGATGAACTAGAGCCATGACGTTTGAGTTAGTGTAACTTTTGAAGTTTATATTTTTATTGAATGTTTTGGACCTTATTTGACGCAAAGAAAAACTGGGTGTAGCAAGGACCTAGACTAGCAAGATAGTGGTGGTAGAATTCGTGTTCTTAGTGTGGCTTTTGGAGCTGGGTCAGCCTTGGTTTGCCCAATGGGATGGGGAGATCGCCCATATGACTCCAACACCCTCGCCTAGTGGACTTCCCATTTAGTAAGCCTATTGGAAAATTGGGTGAACCAATTGTCCATTTGGCTCGTTGCCTAGTTCACCTAGCAAGCCCAATGTTCCAAAGGGCGAACTAGGTGCATGATCGTCAAATAGCTTGGTGTGTCTCCATTCTCCCCTTCAATCCCCTAATGGACAACTCGTTTTACAAGGTTACTAGAAGAAAGGGAGATCTAAGGGTGCACTTAACGAGTCGCTTAGTGCACTCTGAGAGACCAATTGTTCAACGGGCGAACTAAAAAGGGCAAGTGCTGAAATTTAAGTTAGAATTTGTAGGGTCAACTTCAAATGATGATATCTCTTAGATGAAGACTAATTAGGTGGGACATTACCAATCAAATCAAACGTCTCCGAGTCCTATTTCCATCGCAATCGACTTTGCCGAATTATGATATCATGGCAAAAATTTTATGCCAGATTTGAAAAGGTCAAAATGACTTAAAATAAGTTTAAAATGACTTAAAATAAATCAAAAATGTGTGGGAAGGCAAGCAAAAACGATATGTGCACGACAAAGCGATAGCTTAAGCAACCAAGTCAACTGTCCTTCTATTTGACAAAGAGAAGAAAAAATAATGGAAAGAATTAAAAATAGTTTGAGCCAGGCAACTAACTAACCAACACAGAAAAAATAAAATCAACCCAAAAGAGCCAAAATTACGCTAAAAAAACCTCTTCAGTGGGAAGAGTTATAAATAAAACAAGACCAAAGCTCCACAATAACAACAAGAGTTACAAAAGTTTCCTCCAAATGGTCACCCAACAAGTTCCCACTAATGGCACACCCACTACCAGACGGCACCAAAACTAAGAAACAAAAGGATGCTAAAATACCCTAATCGCAACTACTGTTCACAAGCTAAAATATGGACTATTGGAATACAAATAACCCTCTCTCTCAGTTCCCAATTTGGGATTAAGTTGATAGGAACACACTGTCCAAAAATCAGCTCAATCGGACAAGAAACAAAGTGAGAATCGCTTGTGCGAAAATCTGCACTTTCTCACTTTTCTCTATATATTGGTTTCTCTCTAAAGTCTTGTGGTTCTACAAAAATAAGACCTAAAATGAAGTCTTACATATGCACCATAATATTTTGCTGTACCTCAGCTCGCATGGGCAAAGTGAGTTTCTTGGACAAATTTAGGCTAATTTTATCCACAAAGAAAATGTGACGGAAGACTCAAAACCTTAGACTTTAATTCATCCACATAAAAAAAAAAGGATCAAAACCCAACAAAATGATCATAAGTAGTCTTCCCCTAGTTTTTATATCTTGACATAAAAGTCATTTTACTTTAACTTTTATTTTTAACTTAAAAACTACTTGTTGCTTTGTCGAATGTAACAGGGTTACATCGCATACGAGCGATCAAAAATATTCGAAGGTGCTATTAGTGCTTGTATGTGAAGGGTCAAACTAAAAGAAAAGAAATATTATGATTGTTCTTATATTGTCATTTCAAATAACACTTCCTTCCTATTTCCTTTTATTTGTCACAATTTGTTTTATAGATTAACAATTTTTTTAGAGATATTGTTTTAATTAATATAACAATAATTGTAATTTATAATATTTTCATACAAATATTTAAGTTTAATTTTGAATACTAAATTAATTTAATGAAATTTAACTTTAAATTTTAATCAAATTAACCTTTGAAAAATTAAAGAAGAAAATTACTTAAAAACAGAAAAAGTAGTTATTTATCCCCAAATATGAATGAGGTTGCACAACTCAGTTTTTACTTCATTGAGTTGTTCTTACCATTATCCAAAAAAGTATGAATATTATTAGATGTGTCTGGTATTTTTTTTTCACTTTAGATTTAGAATTTATTCCAATAAACCAAGATTATTTCATGGTGGTTAGACGTCACAATGGTTGTTAGGGCCTATGTATGGTAATTTGGAAATAAAAGAATAATCTGTCTAATTTGATATGGGTTTACAACTTGTTCAATTTCACCAATTTATTCGAAGATTGAAATAGTTTAAACTAAATATACAGCTCGAAATAATCTATAAAATAATTTTGTTAAAATATTTTTAAGCCTTTATTTGTTTAATATTACATAAATCATCATAAGAAATTATTTTTTAAGTAAATAAACAGAACATAGATAAGAAATAAACAAATCAAACTTTGAAAACTTGGAGGAGTTGTGTTTTGACAAACTATAGAATAACTCATTTCGACACAACATATCTCAAAGCAAGTAACCTTTGATTGATTGATATTTTATTTATCTATTTATTTACTACTTTATTTTATTTTGATCATTAAATGATCTTACTGGTATATTGATATCTTGGGTAAAACTTTTTGAAAGGATTATAACAGTATTATTTTCAAATAAGTTTTTTGGTGTAGGATTATTTAGATAAGAATTCATAATATTTATGGGGTCATGCCCAAGTACCCGAATTTTGAATAACGTCATCTGTCCATTTTCATTGGCAGATTTGCTGTGCTTATCTTCAGCTTTCTCATATTCAAATGTTTGGTAAGCTGTGAAGAAGAAAAAATTTTTATTTTCTTCGTAGCACATCTGGAGGGTAGTTGTTATTGTCCTCTCTATAACTAGGGAGACAATTTTTCATTCATCAAATGTACAAAAAAACAAAAATACACAAGAAGAGAAACGAAGAGTGAGGCATTCACAGGAGGCAAATATCTGTGAAAAAAAATAGAGAGTGCGAAGCGATATTTGTAGTGTGAGTGAACAAAATCATAAGAGGGGTTATTCTTTTGCGTGTGTTAGTGGTAGTTAGAGTTTTACTCAGACCTACAAGTGTAACAAATCTTAGTATAGTGATAGTTGTTGCTCCTACCGACGGTGTGATTTTCACGATTAGAGGTTTCACGACGTAACAAAATCTTGGTGTCACACTTATTTCCTTTTTTTATTATCGTAGATTAATCGTATTGTTGGGGTCCCACGTTTAGTTGATTTTTCCGTTTACCGCAAATATATTTCTATACGAGTTTATTCCTACACAACATTGGTATTAGATCAAAGAAGAATCTGCTACATTTACAGAAAGATTTTTAATAAAATTATTATACTATACTCTTGAAAAATAAAGTATCGGAGTAACAGTGCCGAGGTAAAAAAGTTCACGGTCCGTTAACGGTTTTCACAAACGTGGAGAGAAGGATGGACCGAGACCGTGCGCATCTAACGGGTTTGACCAAGGCACTTAGGCGGCACATCCAAAAAGCCGAATTCGTTGAAACTTGGGGACTGGGAAATGACGACAGAAAAGAAAGAAAATGTCATAAAGGCTGCCAGCCAATTAGATTACACATAACAGATGATTTAGTTAATAAACATCATCGATGACAAGGAGTGTTAGTTGTATCGTGGCATTTTGGACAATGTGGAAATCTCTAATCGTAACAAAACGCCTAAAATTAAATTGCTACCTAAAGAAACAGTTATACGCGCTACATATGGGTGAAGGTACAAATTTCTGTCTCATTTAAATGTACTTAATGGACTAATCACACAGATAGAAAACCTTGGAATAAAGATCGAGGATGAAGATAATGTCATAGTGCTTCTAAACTCGTTGTCATCTTCCTACGATACTTTTGCAACAAGCATTTTACATGGTAAGGACTCCATTGAGTTGAAGGATGTCACATCAGCCCTTCTACTTAATGAGAAAATGAGAAAAAAGCTAGAAAATCACGGTCGGGCTCTCATCATGGAGAGTATAGGCAGAAGTTATCAAAGGAGCTCAAGTAACTATGGTAGATCCGGAGCTCGTGGAAAGTCTAAAGTCCGATCAAAATCGCAAGGCAGAAAACTTGAGTACCAAGTGCGATCAAACCAAGACACTTCAATAGGAGATTGTCCAAATCTAAAAAGGGGAAAATCAGCGGCCAGATAGATGATGGACAACACAGCTTGCATGGTTGCAAAAATAATGGCAATTTGTTTCTACTCATTAAATGCAGGAAGAAGAATGACATGCACTTGGAAGGTGTTCAGTCGGAGGGTGTCGACACAGCATAGCAGCCTCTTACCAGCCACACGGTTCGAACATCTTTTTTTAAGTATGTAGCCGGGTGAGTTTGCTGGGCAATGTGAAATGGGCGTAAACACAAGTTACTTCAAAGGAGTTTGTGGGGATCGGAGGACCATTGTCTTAAAGGAAAAATGTGGGAGGCACTTAGTGTTGAAAAATGTGGCACGTACCCGCGAATTCACGGCATGAACTTGATCACCGGGCCTTTCTTGGACCGATATGGATATGAGAACACTTTGCAAATCAAAATGGAGACTCACAAGGGGCAGTGGGTGATTACAGACGGACCGTTACTCGTGGCACGTTGTAGGACAAATGCAGAAAGAATATGTCAAGGTATTTAAATGCGGATCACGAAGCGGGAAATTTGCAGATTATGGCTAATAAAAGAATGGGTCATATGATCGATAAGGATTGCAACATTCTTTCCAAAAGTCATCATCTATTGCCAAAGGTATACAATGATTAACCATAAACCTGTCATACTCTTATTAGTAAACAACATACAGTCTCACTTTAATGAATCATCTGAAAGAAAGTCGAAATATTTGACTTGGTGCTCTTTAGTTTTTATTTCTGATGTTTGTGGTCCAAATGGAGATTAGAAATGATGGCCGGTAATAAAACTTTGTTATCTTTGTCGCTTCTCGAAAATTCGGGGTTTTATACTTGAGAACCAAATAGTGGTGTTTAAGTATTTCAAAGGTTTCATGCTTTGGGAGAAAAGAAGAGGACAGTACAGGTCGGAAGGTTAAAAATGTTCCGAACTGCGTTACACTTGAAGAGATTTAAAGAGTACTATTCAAACATGGAATCAGAACATGAAAGGGGCAGGGGTTCCTGGACCCCAACAACCAAATGGTGGATGAGGAGAATGAATCGCACTATGTGAGAAGGGTATAAAGCCATGGTCAGAATGGATATAAATTACCACCAAGAACCATTTTGGAGTGATGTTGAAGCAGTCGGAAAGCGTGTTCATCTTATCAATCGTAGTCCTCCGTTTGTTGGAGTTTGACTTTCGGGAGAGTTTGGACCAACAAGGAGATGTCTACTCGCATAAAGGTATTCGGTAGCAAAAGATTTTGTTCTTTTTCTACATGATCGAAGGAGCAGAGAACAAAGATAGATGATAAAAACCAGTTCCTGCATATCAGAGGATTCATGGGAGATTGCAGAGTTAGGGTACGGACCATGGGATCTTGTACACAGAAGAAGGTCATCGAAGCAAGAGATTGATTATTTCCAGAAAGATTAAAGTTAGGGAAATTGCTGATTGATCTAACCGAGCAAGGCCCCCAAGAAAATAATGGTTAGCTCCCTAATCTGTTACAATTACTTCTTCAACCATTCCATAAGTGCAGAAAATACGATGATGAAGTTTTTGAGAACATTAAAGAGCAACCTGATGAGATTGTGAGCATGGGGAGCCAATTGGTTGCTAATACCGAGGCAAATGGAGACCCAAAGAAGAAGAAAAATCTCCAAGCTCACTGAGGAGTCAGCGAAAGGACACAGGTAGAGTATCCAAAATACCCTACCTCAAAGTATGTCCCTCAATGATGAAGGACGGAGCCAGAATATCTATAACGTCTATGATGTGTCTCATCCAGAAAAAAGCCCAATGGATGAAATCCATCACGAAGAAATGGAATATTCTTACAAAAAAAATGACACATAACAAGATAGTTGAATTCAAAAGGCAAGACTGCTTAGGTGTTGCAAGATGGGGGTCTTTAACCTCAAAAAAATATTGAAAATGGAAGTTGCGTCAAGTGACAAAGCCTCGATTGGTTGTAAAAGG
The DNA here is from genome assembly GCA_027704765.1 of Solanum habrochaites. Lineage (NCBI taxonomy): Eukaryota > Viridiplantae > Streptophyta > Magnoliopsida > Solanales > Solanaceae > Solanum > Solanum habrochaites. The sequence goes on along the minus strand of JAKWJA010002489.1, from coordinate 73,237,072 downwards.
CTTCGAACAAAAGAAAGGTATTGATTTTGATGAAAATATTTCACCTGTTGTCAAAATGACTTCTATTTAAACTATTTTGAGCCTAGCAACTAGTCTAGATCTTCAAGTGGAGCAATTGGATGTGAAAACTACATTTCTTCACAAAGATTTGGAGGAAGAGATTTATATGGAGCAACCAGAGGGATTTGAAGTATCAGGAATGAAACACATAGTGTGCAAATTAAATCAGATTCTTTATGGGTTGAAACAGGCACCAAGGCAATGGTACAAAAAGTTTTACTCTTTCATGAAAAGTCAAACGTACACAAAGACCAACTCCTGATCCATGTATGGGTATATTTCAAAGATTTTCTAACAATAATTTTATATTTTTTTGTTGTATGTGGATGACATGTTAATGTAGACCAAGACAAAAAGGTGATAGTAAGGTTGAAGAGAGATTTGTACCAAGTCATTTGACATGAAGAACTCTGGGCCCAGCACAACAAATTTTGGGATGAAGATTGTTCGCGATCCCACGAACAAAAGAATTGTGAAGCTATCTCTAGGAGAAGTAAAGGAACGGTAATAGAACGCCTTTTTAACATGAAGAGTGCTCAATCTGTTAGCACGCTCTGCGAGTCATATGAAGTTGAGCCAAACAGATGTGTCTACAACAAAAGAGGAAGAAAGAGGGAATGAACAAAAGTTCCTTCTTTTCAGCAGGGGGGGAGGTTTGAGTATGCAATGGATGTGTACAAGACCTGATATGCTTATGCAGTTCGTGTTATCGTTTGTGTTAGCAGATTCCTTGAAAATCATGCGAAAAAGAGAACATAGGGAGGAGTTAAGTGATACTCAGGTACCTACAGAGAAACCACAACAGACTGCTTGCTGTTTTGAAGGATTTGATCAAATCTGAAGGGCGATAGCAGATGTTGATATGGCAGGTACCCGATAATTAGAAAAGCCATAATGAAATAGTTTGTTTACATTTTCAGGGAAAGGGAAAGTTATCTCATGGCCAGTCAAAGTTGCAGAATGTGTCACACTCTCTAAAAGTGATGACGGCAGAGATATTGCAGAATTGAAGCTGGCAAGAGAGGGATGGCTTAACGATTTCTTCAAGAAACTGATGAATCGGAAGGAGTATGGTCGTCCTATGTTGTGAAAAGTCAGTCAGTTCAGGTCATAGTGCAATAGAATAATTAAGAACACCATGTATCATGCAAAGGAGAAGCATATTGAAGGTTGAGATAGACTTAGATCTTGAAAAATATTAAAGGACGGGATCTCTGCAGGTCATAAAGCTCTCCTAGAGTGAAAAACCCTTCAAATATGTTGATCAAACGGTAGGTATCAAGAGACCAAAGTTGGATTATACAAAAAAAAACATGTCGGCATAACACTCAATGTGTAGAAAACACTAGAGACTACCTCCTTCAGGTGAATGGGTCTAGAGGGAGAGATTTGGGGTCCATCCCCATATACCAAACTTTGAATAACTCTTGCCAATTTCAAAGTTTGGCAGATTTGGTGTGCTTATTTTCAGCTTTTCTTATTATTCAAATGTTGGTAAGTTGTGAAGAAGAAAAAAAAAATTTCCTCTATAGCACATTTGGAGGGTAGTGTATTTGTTCTCTATAAAAGGGAGGACAATTATTCATTTTCAATGTACAAAAAAATATATAGGAGAGAAAAAAAGAGTGAGGCATCACAGAGGAAAATAATATGTGACGAAAAATAGAGAGTGCGAGCGATATTGTAGTGAGGTAGAAAAATCAAAAGAGGGTTATTTCTTTTGAGTGTGTAGTGATCTTTGGAGCTTTACTCAGACCACAAGTGTAAAATACTTAATGGTGATATTCGGTGCTCCTCTTGGGTGTTGTTTTTTCCCTTATTTTATGGTTCCACGTAAAAATTTGTGTGTCATATTCTCTATTTTATTCTCGTTGATTAATTGTATTGTTGTGTTCCGCTTTTATTGATTTTGTTACCGCAAATATTATTTATGTTACAATTTTATTCCCAACAATATTTGTATTCAGATTATAATAAAAGTTGGTTTTCAAAGCAAAAATAAAGAATTCTTTAGGCCATAGATTTCAAAAGAAAAAACAAAATTGATAATATTGTAATTTTTTCATGGAATTTGGTCAATTTTAAAATTTTATCTATTGTCTTGAGAGCTTAGCTTGTTCTTGTACTTGGGTGGTTGGTGTTAGTTTTTTACATTCTTTGCAAATTCAACGACTCAGTTTGTTGATTAGTTTTCTCATTATTGCTTAAAAGTACTTCTTTTTGAAGAAAAAAAAATGATTTTAGGTACTAATATATCGAAATACTACTCTCAAGGTTTACATCAAGTGGAATGTTGGTTCTCATTCATAAGTTTTAGACATTGTAGAAACATCTAAGTTTATTTTTGAAAATGAAGTACATATTCAAATTATACCCCGCCCCACCTAATCCTCTTCTCATAAATATTTTTGTTTTTCTATATTTTCTCGTATATCTGATCTTCAATATTTTTGAAAAAATTTTTCTTATATCAAGAATCGGAAATATAAATAAAAATAAAAGTTTTATTCTTATAAGAAAAGTCATGCGGCAAATAAAATAAATTTTCCCAAAATATATGTATATATATAACACAAAACAAGATTTTTTTAAAAAAAAATAAAGGGTTAAATGTGATGGTCTTTTTAAAAGGTTATATCTAAATTTATTTGAAAAAGGAGGGGAATAAAACAAAACTTTTTAAAAAATAATGATAAGGGATTTTTAAAATAAGTTTTATAAAAATAATTCCTACTTCTTTAAAAATAAGGTATGTATTTGTTACCTCAATAATTAAAGATTGAATCTAATAGGTTAACATTGTTTCCCACCCCTTCTCCCTCGGTGACACCACCGTCGTCCCCTTCTCCGCATGTTTATCCTTGAGGGAGTTGCTCGAATGGTAAGACCCTTCACTTTCAACCGAAGGTTTCGAGTTTGAGTCACCATAGGAAGAAAAGGGGGAGCTCCCGAGGAGGCAAAAAATCCATGAGGGTTAGTTTTATATTAGTTATGTTAAACTCTTCCCAGAGTTTTGTTTTATACGCTGTATCAAAAACAATTTTTAGCGGTAATTAATCGATATAATAAATTAATGGGGAACTTTCACATATAGCCTCTTTAAAATAGTCTAATTACTCTCCAAACTATAGCTTGATAATTACAATTTGTAGCTACATGTTATATGGAGGAGAGGCAAGAGAGTATGAAGAGAAAGGAGAGAGACGAGAGAGAGAAAAGGAGGGGGGGGGGATTACCGTGGGAGGAACATGTGGAGTGATATATCTAAATTATTAATTGAAAAAGCAGGGGAATGAAGCAACAACTTTTTTAAAAAAAGAATTATAAGGAATTTTTCAAAAAAAAATGGAAATATCATCGGGGTGTGGTTTGGTTGGGGGGCGGGGGTGTGTTATGTCAGACCATGAGAGGGAGGAACATGTGGAGTAATGTAAGGAGAATATTTTTTATTTTATTTTATAATAATTTTATGGTAGTAAAATTTTACTCTTTAACTTTTACTAATACTAATAATTTATTTAATTCTTTTAAGGTGAATTTTGTATTCATATGGAGTGTGATGTGATTATTTTTTTTAAAATAAAAGAAAAAGTAAGTATGTGCATCATGAATAGAGTGCAATAAAAGAGAAAAATGTATTTCTTAAACTTATAGTGATCTTTTAGGTCAAACTCTCAGTAGTTAGTTATGAAATTAAAAAAAATAGTTTATATGCATTATTTACCCTTATTAGCCTTAATCATGATTTCTCAAACATTTTACATATATAATATGAAATTCAATTAGGGGGCTAGTATGGCTAAAATAATCTATCCATTACTAATCTTTTATAATTAATTGTAATTGTTGATTGAGACTTTTTTCATGTTTCAAATTAAATTAATTGTTCAATTCCAAGATACATATGTAGATATGTTATTACAGGGTATAATTAATGAATTAGTTTGAAAATGCGAGGGAGACGAGGAAGAGGGGGGGCGAGGGGGGGGGCGGGGGGGGAGGGGGCGGGGGGGGGGAACTTGCGGCGCGCGGGCCGGGGATAGGTGAGGGGAGGAGGAGGGGGGGTGGCGGCGGAGGGGCGGGTTGATGGGGTGGGAGGGGGGGGAGGGGCGAGGGAGGGGGGGGTAGGGGGGCGCCGGGGCCGGGATGGGGGGTGTGAGCAGGGAGGGTGGGGAGGTTGCTAGGGGGAGTACTTCGGTTTTACGGGGGTGGAGGGTTATTTGTTTTGGGGGTTAGTCGAGGGTGTGTTTTTTTTGGTTGTTTTTATGCGTGTTGTTTTTTTGTTTTGTCTTTTTTTTTAGTTTTTTTTTTTTTTAGGTTTTTTTTTTATTTTTTTTTAGTTTTTTTTTTTTTGTTTTAGTTTTTAGGTTTAGTGATTTTATTCAAAAGTTGATTTGTAAAAGTAATTAATAAACATAAAAATGAATAATTATGCTTAATTTATAGTTTAATTTCTTTTCTTAAAAGGTGTGAAACACCTAACAATTCACTTAATATGAAATGAAGGGAGCATTATTCTCTTCATGAATACGCTAAATCCAAATATGAAAAAGTAATTTTTGAACTTCAGGTTCAACTTAAATAACTGTTTAATTTTTATTTTCAAAAAAAATTAAAAAAGGCTCCTCATAAAAGAGGATAAAAGTTACTACTACTGGTAGTGCTTTTAATGAACATTCTCTTTTCTTCTTTAAATATTTACTTGAAATATATTCCTACTCTATATGGTAAGATTATATTATATATAAGAAAATCATTCTTAGACAAATAATAGATAAATATCATATACTGTGCTTCAACTAATTAATTCAATATCCAGTCACAACCTTTTTTTTTCCTATTTGTAACTTTCTTATCCCAAAGTTGGAATCAAAGCAATCTAATCGTGGAATTACAAGCCTTATTCAACATCCTTATATTTTTTTATTGTTTGTCCTTATTTATTTGTTGCCCTACCATCATGCTTAGAACTATTCCGATCCGCAATCATTTGTTGCTAACTTTCTTTAAATGATTTTACCTCACGGCCACTTGCAATCAATGACTCTTTTCTGTTGATTATTGGTAAACAGAGTCTATTTCGCTTTACCCGACAATTGCAACCTTGGTACAAAATTTTATTTGTATACATCGACTAAATGTCTAGGGGACGGACTGCATAAGTGATGATGTGAAGTAGACCCGTGCAGGTGCAGTGATGTGAGAAGAAAAGGGCCAGAGAGCCAGTTGAAAAAGAAGGAAGGACGCGCCCGAGGTAGAGGGGGGAGAAGACAAGGGGTGAGCTGTAAATAGGATATAGAGGAGAGAGGCGGTGACGCGAGAGGGAGCAGAGAGAGGAGAGAGAGAGAGAGAGGGAGGAAAAGAGGGGAGAAAGGGGAATTCTATATGTATATTAGTTAGTTAATTGTATAGATACAAGGATTTGTATATATGTGAAGAGAGCATTGGGAGATGAGAGAGAGGAGAGAGGTGAGCAAATACGAGAGAGGGAGGGGAGAGAGAGGCCAAAAGCGAGAGAGAGGGCAGAAGAAGTGGGAGAGATGTGAATTGTAGATAATTGATATTATACAATATTGTATTAAATGGCAAGAGAGAATGGGAGAGGATAGGAGGAGAGAAGCGAGCGAAGAGCGAAATTGGAGAGGAGTGGAGGAAAGGAACGTAGAGGCCAGCGAGGAGAAGGCACGAGAGTGGGAGAGAGGGAATTGCTTACTGCATTATAGGTTATAAAAATTGTTACATATGTATTTGTTATATCCATGGTGGAATTAATACATAGGTACAAAAACATGACTAATAATACAAAACTCGAAAAGTCACCCACCTAATTAATGTAAAATGTTAGTGCGAGTGGTAATTTATTAGCAATCTATAGATATGATGAATAATTACATAATCTTAAATTTGCTGCAGCATAATTTTTCCATTTTATTTTAAGTTTCCTTAAGGTATAATAACTTTTAATTACTTTATAAAATTTGGATAATACAACAAAGTATTTTTAAGTAATTGACTTTAAGGTTAAATAAAATAAGTCGAAAGTTAACCCATTTCGCCACAGCATGTCAAATGCATCATCTCTATTTGAGTCAAAAAGATGCATTATGTCCATAAATTTGTACATTGGTTGATGAAAGAGTATTTCTTCTCTGTTGTTTTTCTTATTAGGTTCAATTAGGATGGCAGACGTGCCATCAAGAGGGAGCACATAAAAATATCAGGATATTACTTTTAGTACTGTAACTTGTTGGATATTACTTTTTATACTATATTTGTTTAGATTCCACTTTTACGAAAAGGAATTATTTTTATATGGTATTTGTTTTGATTCCAATTTTACTTTCTAAAGTTTGGGTGTGGGGTTTGTTTTAACCACTGTTAAATATCAGGAAGATAAGTAACATTTTTTAATGAATTGTGCGAGGTTTTAACCGTGTTATTTAGTATTACTTTCGAGGTTATTACTATTCGAGGTTGTGATTTCTGGAACTTAAATGATATTTTTCTAAGAATTAATTTGCAGGGTTCAACCCGCTGCACAATAACCCCATTGCTTAATACAGGGGTTAGTGAAAAACTCTCACAACTTAATTATGGCAGAGCTAACTCTGGGAGTTGTTGAAAGCTCTGTTACAACAAACTTCGGGATTTCCTACCCCATAGTATGTAAAATAAACCCTTGCTATTTCGACTTTGTTGTAGTGCAAAGAGACTCGAAGTCGCAAGTTAGACTTCTTAACTTGTGATTCTTTTCTTTGTTTTTGATATTTTGCTTTAAAAACAAGTGTTTGAAAACAATTAGTATTGTATATTATTCTGTTATACAAACATTACAAAAACACTTAAAATTATTTAGCTTAAAAACATCTAAAGTAAGTCAATCCAAATAGGCTCTATCATTTGTATTTACATGTAGATCCAATAATTTCAAAGGTCTAATACATACAGGCCCCCTCTAATGGAACCTTAAGTTCCATTGCATTTTGAATGGAACATATATCTTTAAAAAATCAAAGAAAATTTGAACGGCAAGGAAATATTATAAATTATTGTCCTTTAAAATAGTATCTTTTTTTCCTTCTTGATTGTTACTTTACCACATGTATATAAAGGGCCTTATCTATTAGCCTCTATGCATCAAACACAACAAACATTTCTTCTTCCTCTATAGACAACCAAAAATAAATTTATAACTTTAATTAGAAGTTCTAATATGGCACCAAGGAAAGATATAACTAAGATAGGTATAGAAGGATTTACTCTTCTTGAAGAGATGCAAGGAAATAAGAAGTTTCCTATTGTTCAGGTGAAACCACTTTCTCATTATGGTAATCCAGGAAGAGTTATCAATAATCATGAGGCTGTCAAATTTTATGGAGGGATAGGTTTTAATGATTATTCCAAGAGAAAAACTTTGGTTTTTTAATATATAATTTAATTTCTTGTCAAAAGGTTGGCTTTTGTAGTTTTATGTTTATGTATATGATGATGGTAATTATAAGTGTGTTATATATGGTCCTATATAGTTGTTTATGTAAGTGATAATGTTTTATATTTCACTTAATTATATATACCATCATGCTTTCTTGTGGTAGTAAGTCCTGTACCAATTTGACTATAATAATAATAGTGTTCCTTTTATCACCCTATTCAGTCTGTTTTGAGTCTTTTTTGAATACTGTAAATTGACTCGTGACGTTTTTTGTGTGAATTGTTGGGACTTGAGAGTGGGAGAGAGGTAAATTTAATATGTATGTCGATTACATAATTGTATATTATACATATGTAGTTGTATATTCTGGCTAATTATACATATACAAACATTACTAATTATATAAACTCGAAGTCAGCCCATGTAATAAATATATAATGTTAGTCGCGAGCGGTAATTATAGCAAACTATAGCTATAATGAGTAATAAATAGTATAAATTATCTTAACCTGTTAATTTTCCCTAATGAATTTTTCGTTGTTCAGTATTTAATATGTGATGTACATTATTGAATATATATATATATATATATAGTTGTCAAGTAGGTAGCACTAAGTTTACCACACTGAAGGATAAGAACAGATTATGTGAAGCAACGTATCTCTCGAAGAAGGAATTCAATCCAGGTAATATCATATGTAGTTGTTGCTAATGCCCGATACTAAGCCTCAATTGTGGACTTAGCTAAAGACAGCGCGCTGGTTGCTTCTGTGAAGACCAAGAGATCATCCACATCTACCCGCCAATCCGAATCAGAATATCCATGAAGCAAGTTATTTGAAGTACGTTTGAAGAACAAGTCATGGGAAGCAGTAGCTTTCACATAACGTAAAATATGTTTCATAGATATCATGTGAAAATCCAGACGTAAATTCATGAATTGGGATGCTTTGTTCACAACCAAAAAAAAAATGGCCGAGTGAAAGTGAGATACAGAAGCGCACTAACGGTGCTGTCATATAAAGTTCGGTCATTGAAAGGAACACCAAAAGTAACCATATGTACTTGATTAAGAAGGTCCTCGACATATTTCCATGAGACAAAAACAATCCCTCAGTGGTTCAAGTTGATGCAATGCCTAGAAAATAAGAAAGAGTGGCAAGGTCACGAACAACAAAATGATCTTGAAACGAGTAATTTAACCGAGCGGGTATTTACCCCCCCCCCACCCCCCCCCTTACCCCACCCCCCACCCCCCCCCAACCCAACAACCCACACCAACCCCACAATAAAAAATTAACAATATAGCATCTAGATATACCAAAGAAAATAACTTATCAGTAGTGGACATGTAGAATAAATAGTTATCAGTCTTGGAAACCAAAGAAGTCAAGAGCGAATAGTGCATCAGTTAGTCGTTTGTTCCGCATACGAACATTTCAGCATACAAACATGATCATAACAAGATAGATCAACGAATCCGGGAGATTGAGACAGATAAACAACCTTATCTAAGTGCCCAAGGAGGAACGCATTTGAAATGTCCAGTTGTGTGATTTTCTAACCTTAGTCACAATTAAAGAGAGTAATACTCTGATTGTTGTTGGTTTCATCACCGGACTAAATATGTCCACTGTTAGACATTACAGAGCAATGATGCAACGGAAATATAGAGTGATCAATATACCTCCAGACATTGTTAGCGATATAGTCGGAGTCTAGAATTCTTCTTTCCTTCAAAGATCTTCTAAGCACTCAAAACCTCACTATTAGATGATATGAAGTTTTACAAGCAATGGGTTTAGGGACCTTTGAACCAAATGACATATTTATAACCGTGCTATCAGCAAGAATGGTTAAGAGGTTATGCGAAGTTACCAACCACTTAATAGGATAATGTATTCATGTAATGGGATAATTGGTAATTAACCATTATCCCATTAGTGGGATAATGGGTAATTAACCAACTTCGTTCCATTAGTGGATACTGTGTAGTGCAACTACCTCCCATTAGTGGAATAATGGTAGTTAACTACCTTGTCAATTAGGGAATCAGGGCCATGAAGTGGGATAATGGACCCATCCTAATAGGGGGAACCATATCAATATTAACAAAAATGCCTTAAACATTCTCCCACTTGGTCTTTATATTCTAATCCCATTAATAAAATATAATACACAAATCATGGTGATAGTTTCTCTTGCAGTAAGTAATGTCTTCCATGTATCACAATGCGCTATATCTATGAACTTTAACCCATATAATTAATTGAATAAACTCAATATCTATTCAAGGTCCATACTTTAGTGACATTTCTGAAAATAAAACTGAATGTGCACACAGTTAACGAGAAATATTATATAAAATAAAGTTTCGCAAAAAACATCATTGTTACAACGAAATTTTACCTGTGGACTTAAGTCCCATGTGACTACATGATCTGTAAATTTTTGGTGGGGCATGCCTTTAGTAAGGATCAGGTAACATTACTTCAGTGGAAACGTGTTCAATGATCAGGTCATGGTCTTTAACACTTTTCTATGGCTAGATATTTGCTGCGATAAGCTTGCTTCGACTACACTTTTATTATTCTTAGCCCTAAAAACAGCAGCTATTTGTCCACAATAACCATTAAATGTCTTAGATATAGAGTCAAAAATTCTAAGTTCAAAAATAAAATTTGTTAACCATACACCACGTGAGGTAGCCTCAAAACAAGAAATGAATTTAGCCTCCTTAGTGGAAGTAGCAACTAGAGTATGTATGGCACTTATCCTAGATATAGCTCCACCGGCTAACATAAATATGTAACCTGAAGTTTATTTCCGTGAATCAACACAGCCAGGAAAGTCTGAATCAGAGTAGCCAATGACTTCTAAGTAATTTTATCGTTTATACATAAGCATGTAGTCTTTTGTTATTTGAAGATATCTTAAGACTTTCTTTGCAGCTCTCCAGTGGTCAAGACCTGGATTACTCTGATATCTTCCTAACATTCCAACAACAAATGGTATGTCAGGTCCTGTCCAAACTTGAGCATACATCAAGCTTCTGACAGCAGAAGCGTAAGGAATGTCCTTAATTTCTTCCCTCTCAAGATCATTCTTCGGGCAATGATTCAAGTTGAACTTTTCACTCTTTACTATAGGAGCTACACTTGGTGAACAATCTTTCATTCGGAACCTCTTTAAAAATTTATTGATATAGGATTCTTCAGATAAACCTAAGGTACCTTGATGTCTATCTCGATGAATCTTAATACTAATAACATAAGATTCATCACCCATGTCTTTCATATAAAAACTTTTAGAGAGAAATTGTTTCACCTCATGTATCATTCCCTTGTCATTGGGTGCAATTAAGATATCATCCACATATAGAACTAAGTAACATTACATTGATCCATAATGTTCTCAACAAAGTCGAATGAAGAGATAACATTATGAAATTTTAACTACAGTTGACAGGAAGCTTGTTTTAGTCCATAAATGAATTTCTTTAACTTGCATACCAAGTGTTCACCATTACTAGAGGAGAATCCTTCAGCTTGTTTGATATATACCTCTTCCTCTAGATCACCATTGAGAAATGCAGTTTTCACATCCATCAATTGCAATTCTAAGTCAAAGAGTGCTACTAATGTCAATATTATGTGCAAGGAATCCTCTTAGACAAAGGAGAAATTGTCTCTGTGTAATCAATTTCTTCCTTTTGAGTGAATCCTTTAGCAACGAGTCTTGCTATATCTTTCAATGTTTCTTGATGAACCCTTTTTAGTCTTGAAGAAACCATTTAACATCTAATAGGTTAACACCATAGGCAATCGACAAGCTCCAGACCTCGTAGTTTTCATAGAATCATCTCTTCTTTCATGGCATGTACCACAACTCAGTTCTTTTAGAATCATGGCATTGTACCACAATTCAGTCTTTTTAGAATTCATGGCTTGTGAAAAGACTCAGGATCATTTTCAACTCCAATGTCAGATTCTTGCAAATATTAAAACAAAGGCACTCGGATTTTGATTTTCTTTCTCTCGTAGATGTCTTCTCAATGTTGAACCAAAACAAGTTTTCCTGTGGATTATGTGTCAACTGGTGGTTCATAATTTAAGAATTACTTGAACAACTTGTGATCATATATTCAATAATTTCAGGAATTACTGAAACAACTGATCTATATGCATGTCATTCTGACAGCTTGTGGGATCTCATTGACTTGGTTGATGAATTTACCCAATTTGAACTTGAGGGATATTATGTACAAAATCAATTTGTCACTGGAAGTGGAAGGTTGATCTCTTATTAGTAATTGTCATTTCTAAAAGATCAATCCCAATAACTGAAGTCATTTTCTGAAAATTGCCATTCTTGATTCCACAACCTAGTTACTGTAAATGGGACAGTTAGAATTGGTAGTCCTTTAGACCTTTCGGCATATCCAATGAAATATCCACTAATGGTCATAGGATCCAGTTTCTTTTCTTATGGGTTGTAAATTCGAACTTCAGACGGGCATCCCCATACACGTATATGTGCCAAACTAGGTTTCCAACCTTTGAATAACTCAAAAGTGTCTTTGGAACAACCATGTTGGAACTCGGTTTAATATGTACATTGTTGTCTTAAGAAACTCAATCCATAAGGACTTAGGTAGCTTAGAGATACTTATTATATTATGCAACATGTCCAATATTGTTCGATTTTTTCTTTCTACTACACCATTCTGATCCGGAGAACCAGGCGTAGTATATTGGGCAATAATCCCATTTTGTTGAACAAACTTCGCAAACAGACCTTGTGCTTGTCCATCTTTTGTATATCTACCATAATATTCACCATCTCTATCAGTTCTCACAATATTAATTCATTTTTCGCATGGTTTCTCTACTTCAGCCTTTAAAACTTTAAAGGCTTCTAATGATTCGCTCTTATTATGAAGCATGTAGAGATACATATATCGTGAGTAATCATCTATAAGGTGATAATTTTTCTACCATATGCGGCCATGTCTAGCAACATTAATATCTGAATGTAGTGATTCTACTTGCGGTTGAATTCCTTGGCACTTTCTTTGACTGGGTGGGTATGCGTGCCGTTATTCAGGCTGGACTAAGTATCAAAATCAGCCAAAATGTAAAGGACGAAGTACGCCATCAGGGACGAAGCGCGGAATTCGAGCGAGGAGAGGAGAGGGGGGGGGGTGCCCCTGAATCTCTGATGCCATAAGATAGAGGAATTTTCATTTATAACACATCTTTTAGTGCTAGTTTGTAGATGCATAACATTATGAGTGAAATCATTTTATAAATCAAAGAGAAAAGACCATCAGACAATGTACCATATCCAATAAGTTTAGATTTATAAAATAGTTTGGAATCCCCTTCTATAAAGAAGGAATATCCCAAAAGGTACAAGTCTTGATACTGAAATTAATTTCCTAAATAAATTAGGAAAATAAAAATTATTTTCCAACTCTAAAAAACCACTACTAAGAACTAAATTGCATGTCCCATCCCAATAGCTTCCACATGTGACTGCATCTTGTTTCCAGAATAGATATTTCGCTCAGCTACCACCGGCTTCTCCAGGTTTCTTAAATCCTGCAAAGAATTCGTAATATGGATTGTAGAAGAAGAATCAATTCAACACGTGTTATGATTAACATAAATCATATTAGCTTCATAACAAACAAGAGAGATAGGAGTACCTTTTAACAAGACATTGTTGAAACTTGACACAATCGCGCCTTATATGCCCCTTCTTTCTACAGAAGTGCGATACGTGTGGCTTCCTTTATGTCAGTTTTATCCAGTGGTGTCTGTTTCTTCCTTAGACCGCTAATTGGCTTTGATTGGTATCTTATCCTTGAGTAGTCTGAATATGTTTTTCCCTTTTTCTATCAGTAGTCCAACGCTCTCTCTTGAACCAACATGGCCATGAGGTCATTATATCCCATTTAATACTTTTGTGTATTATACGAGATCTAAAGGGATCATACTGTGCAGGTATATTTTCAGATTAGTGCATAAAGAAAATTTTAGACATTTGGACTCAAGATCTTAGTTGAGCCGCTAGGACTCGGTAACTTTTCATATGTGCTGCACGCTCACTTTTTCACACTAGTCGAGCCTCATTTGAGAATTTTCATAATAAGTGCTAACACGAGTGCTCTTAGTAGAAGCTCAACTGTCGTCATAGCCTTCAGTAATTCCTTGACGTCGTCAGCTGCGTTCGACAGAACCACGAATACCACAGAGATTTGTGGTCTTAATGAACATAGCACTCACACGGTAGAGCGTTCCCATTGTTCATGAAGAAAAATCTCTTCTTGCGTGCCGATTATTATTATGTTGGCCTCTCTTTCCTGATAGCATAATCAATATCCTACGACCCTAAAGTGTAAGAGAATTCCGCTTTCCAAAGCTTATAGTTCTCACGGAGTCAGGTCCGGAATAGCACAATGCACGAAATTTGCCCGGTTTGCATACCTACAGATCTACAATGAATACTACATACTTACATAAATTTGAGGCAGTAAACAATTGAATCCCCTGACATAAAAATTGCCTGGTGCTAAATTTTTAATCAAGAATACTATACCCATTAGATTCATGATTAATGATAAAAAATATCACAATTTAATACATGATATTCTTATCTTTATGCAAAACTATTAAACTCCAATTGCATAATATATGATTGTGGGTAATTGTTGAGTATGTTAATATTTCATATTCATTAATTATGCAACGTTAATAATAAAGAAATTAAGTTATCATATCAAATGCAGAATTAATTAACAATTCAATTTTTAAAAATTTCCTATGTTATCCTTACTGTCCGTAAATTTATTCAATTAAGATGTTGTGGGCAAACTTTAATCAAATAAATTATAGACCACTTAACATTTATTTCTTTAAGTGATCCACCATATAATATATACATCATCATTTCATTAGAGTTTGCTGGCTAAAGCTACAATCCAATAAAAGTATACCGAATCACTAATATTAACTCACAATCATATACAAATTTATTGTTTACATTATGCACAACAACAACCTCTCTTTCTGCTTTTGGTTATTGACAAATAGTTTTCACAAATTTCCAAAAGGAAGACTGAATTTTAGAATAGTTTGAAACGTTTAGAGAATTCCGACAATTACCAAGCGAGGAAAGTCAACCCCTCTGATATACCAAATGTTATACCTTACAAAGCATGATGCAGCGGAAATATAGAGTGATTGATACACCCTCCAACCCATTGTTTCAGCGACAGATTCATAGTCTACATTCTTCTTTCTATCTTTCCTTCCAAATATCTTCTAAGCACTCAAAACCTCACTCTTAATGGTATGGAGTTTTTGAGACTTATTGTGCTTAGGGACCTTTTAACCACGACATATATTATAACCAGTGCTTCCTCAAGAACGTTATAAGAGGTCATGGGAAGGTATATCACCCATTAGTAGAAGTGGATTCATTTAGTGGATAAAATGAGTAATTAACTACCTTCCAACTTATGTAGAATAATAGAGATTAACTACTTCCCATTATTGAAATGTGGTCCATTGTGGGGATAATTGACACATCTAATCACGGATCTCATCAGCATTAACACCAAATCTAACATTCACAAATTCATTCCAAGACTTATGTTTAGAGGATACCCCTTGTCACTATTGTCATCCCATTGTAACGTCAAAGATCCTGTCTGATTTTAGTATTGTTTGAACAGCCAAACGACACCAAATAACGTCTAGGATGATGGCGAACTCAGGTATCCAAGTTTTGAATTAAAGCAGTCTATTTTTAGGCCATCACATGATTCAATGCCGTCGCCTTACAACTTGTGAAAAGAAGTAAGGTATTCTCACATAGAATATGTCATAGCAGATAAGGAAAAGGAGTTTACGCTTCAATGCTTGTTCCAATACAAGTAACCATTGGTGTAACATGAGCACCCTACATACAAATAATCATATCGCGGTAATTCTGCTTAATTGCTGCTAAATAATGTCTTTTATAACCTACTGGCAATCTATCACCTTTTTGCATATGTCTCCCTAAGACTTTTGCGACATTGGTTCTAATGAACATACAATCCAATAAGGAAATTTAGCACACTTTATTACCCTGTTTCAATATTTAATTACGCTAAATTTTATTTTTGAATAGTGACAGTAGAGCCCCCGCGCTTGAAAAATTAGATTAATCAGATGAGCAATAGGTACATAGTTTGAAGACAGTTCACTACTCAAGAGAGAGGGTCATCATCTCATGTGATGTATTTTTAACCTTGATGATGGGATGGAGCTGGGTCAACGTACTTGTGATTGTATATTTGCTTTTCCAACTACAGTTGTAGCTTTCGACATTCATTCTCCTTGAACTTGACTTTCTCATACCCGGGCAACGACACCTTAGATCAGCGACTAGAGCCCTTGACTTACAATTGTACTCCTTGGTTTGAAATCTTAATGTGGACCGCCTTGAAGTTTATAAGGCTTCATACTTTTTATTCAATGGAGTAAAGCTTCCTTGAATGCTATCATTGGGCAGATTGAAAGCACATTTTTTGCTATGCGCGGAAGGCGGATTAGTATGTTTGCGAATCTGTGCGAGTTTGCCCCGCAACTGTCCCGCCCTGCCCCATTGTCATCTCTACATGAAATTGGTTTCGGCTACACATCCAAAAGGACAAGAGTATTTTTAAAGTTGCCAATACTTTAAGGATGAAATTGATAATTTACATCAGCCCGTTTACCATGTGGTATGAAATTATGAGATGACTTGAAAGTTTTGTTTTGAAATGTGATTTGAACATTTTACGTTTTCTCATAAACATAAAAACACATAATAGTTGTTTTAGCGTTATTACAATTATCCATTATTTTTTACAATTTATCAAACTAACAAAAGCTTATAAAGTTCCATAATACACTATCACAAAGAATTTCTTAAAAAAATTCAAGGTTTATTGATTTAATCTTTTATTTCAATCAAAAGTTCCAAATATATAACACCCCCCACAGAAATACATATGGATAATTTTTTCAAGTTGAACTTGCATTTTCTTGTTCATATGACTCAGAAGACAAACCAACATTGTTCACTTTGAGCCATTGGTTTGTACGGGTTTATTGTTGATAAAAGTAATATATTGGGGGAATATAATGGTAAAGTAAAATGACTTTGAACGTAATAATAAATTCTATGTCCAATATCAAGAGTATGAGATGTAACTGATTTAAGGTAATGATTTAATTCATCAATTTATTTTTCCGCCCTATGAAACTAAATGGGTTCAGTATCATATAATGTGGGTATTGTTTTAAAAACATTTAACTTGTTTGACATGTTTATATTTGAAATTCCAATTATTGGTTTGAATGCTCACAATCATGACATAACTATGGCGACACTGATTGAAAAATTTCATGCGATGAAATCACCGTGAAATTGTATGTCCAGACGGTAATTTCATCTTGTGATTTCATATTGCATGTCCAAACACCTATTTAGGAGTGTTTTCAATATTTCTCTTTTTATTAAGAGGTATGCAAAATTTAAAGTAAATAAATAAAAATGAATAGAGGAAATAATTAAAAAAAAGTACTTGTTTCCTTGTCATTCTTGCTATTTTAATTTCTATTTCTTGCTTTTTAATTTATTTAAGATTCGTTCTGTGGACTCTCATCTTTTCTTTTTCTTCTTGGTTATCTCCAATTCACAAACCCATCGTTATAGGAGAGGGGTAATATGTTTATCATCCGAAGAACTCTTTTACATTTTTTTTTAATATTATAAAGCAAAAGTCACTTTTTATGTGATAACTTTTAATTTCAATAACTCATATGCGTGTCACGTTTGATTAAGTCTCAAAATTCAATAAACAATTAGATGTATTAAATACATTTTATACTTAAAATAATATAGATAAAATTTTAGCCGTACTTTGTTAGCTCTATTGGTTATTTGGGGGGAGGTAGAAGGTATCTAATTTCAAGCATAAAATGGTCAAATTAATTTTATCTCGCAGTGATTAGAGGTATTATAAGTCCTAAATGTCATCGTATCCCAACCATATAAATCAATAAGAAAACAATTTATTTTATATATAGTAAGTAATTATCCTGATACTTATCAACTTATCTCGAGATAATCATATATCGAGATAATCAGCACTAAAATAATTTGTTCATAATCAAATAACCATATATCTAGTCAAAGTAAGATACACATAGTAAAGTGAAAGGAATAAATACTATTCCCAGCAGTGAAAGGAATTAATACTATTCCCAGCACATGCAGTTCCCACAAGGATGTAAAAGTACTGTATTGAATTCTAAAGAAGCTTCACTTTAGTAAACTAGACCAATAAGTAACGAATCTAGCTTATGTATTTTTGACTGAAAGAAGAACAAGTCTATGCTGTATTTTTCATCCACATATGTTGTTGTCAATGCACCAATTATAGGACCAATTGGAATATTTTTACTCTTCTTTGCTCTTTTATAATAATAGACCATATCTCAACCAACTATTTGGTTTGGAGTAGTCTTTAAACTCTTGCTTCTCCTTAATTCTATACTAGTGAAATATTGCGCTTCGGCTAACTATATAAATATTTATAAGATAATAATATAATATGTAATATTAAGGTTAGTATCGATATATTAGATAAAATTAATATTTCTCCTCGATCTATGTATCATGACTTTTTTAAAAACAAACATCAAAATATAATTTATTTATTTTGGTGTGTGTGATGTTGTGAGTGTAATATATATATATATACGACTGAACAAAATATTCACCGGCGATAAGTAAATGGAGACAGAGATATAAATATGTTAAAATCCAACAATAATATTGTAGAGAGTTGAAATATTTTAAGTTTTTAAAATTTCTATATCGTTTGTAGTAGTACTAATGTTTGTCAGCTAAAATCTTTTTGTCTCAGTACTATCGTTGTCGTTCAAACCTTATTTTTCGTCAAAATAAAAAGTGATTTTTGTTTTTAATTTTTTGATTCCATTTACTTACTTATAATTTTTTAGAACTTAATTAACATATCTATATTAACTGAACGAAAATAACACATAATAAAAGTTTAAGGCATAATATTTAAATATCAACCTGTACAAGTAAATAAAGAGAACATGATTTATAATAATTCCACATGGAATCCTTTATTAGACAATAATGTCATACTACTTATGTATTGGCATTTTCGTTGTAACATAATACCACAAAACTAAAGGTGTGAAAATACAACAAAAAAGGACATGAGATAAATATAATAATTGGTGACTACATCAAATTTAAGATACATTTCAAACAAAGAACGGGACCCGATTGTTATATACAGAAATAAAGAATGACATCATGAAAACATATTTTATTTTTCACTAACTTTTTAATAAGTATCATCAACAAGAAACTAATCATCCCTAAATTTTTTGTTTGGTTGTTAAAATGAATACTAAATGATCAAGATGATTATCTTGCAGAATATAATACATTTGTAAATTATTTATATAACAAATTTAAAAAACGCTAGCAAAAGTCAATCAGATTGCTAATACCATCAGAGTGAAAAATCCTCTCTACTTATGCTTAATTTGTTTCCTTCTGATCATCTTCCTTGGCAAGCGTTTCCCATCGATTTTTTGATCCATATGTCAAACTCCTACTCTCATTATGGTCCACCAATCTGAATTAACACAGCACATATAGCCACTTAAAAGTAATTATGTCAAAAGAAGAACGAAAATAACACTATATTTAATGTATTTGGAATATTTTATTTCAAATAGTACATAAACATCACTAAATAATAAGTACAATTTCTAAATATAACAAATATGATAATCAACTTATATTTGGAACACTACTATTAGAAAGAGCAATGCTCGAACAACACCTTGTTAAGAATTACAGTTTTAATCATACTTACTTTATACCTATATAATACCAACATAAAAAAATAATTAAGAAAGCATGTCTAATTACATAAACCTAAAAGAGAAGACTTTAGAAAATGACATATTATCTATACCTTCAAACTTTTTTTTGTTAAGTGTTCGTTATCTCACAAAAAAGGTATGATGAAAAACAAAATTACTAACTTTGTATGTGACTCTTTATAAAATAAATAT
Source organism: Solanum habrochaites (assembly GCA_027704765.1). Taxonomy (NCBI): domain Eukaryota; kingdom Viridiplantae; phylum Streptophyta; class Magnoliopsida; order Solanales; family Solanaceae; genus Solanum; species Solanum habrochaites. The sequence goes on along the minus strand of JAKWJA010002489.1, from coordinate 73,217,413 downwards.
GATTTCTGTAGACAAAATAAAGGACATACAAAAATCAGAGTTTGAGAATGATCTATATTATTAACTGCAGGTAATTTTTTTCTTACATGTTAGTTCCTTCACAAACCACATACTATTTTTAACTAGACAAAAATAAGAAAAAACTTTGCAATGAAATATCTCTTACCTTCGTGTATTTTTGGTTTGGTACACACAAAACCAAACTTATATAATAGAAGATAAAGGATAATTTGTGATGCGATTTTCACTGAAAACTAATATGCATTTATAGACAACTCAAAAAGATCTCTCACGCACGCCCTCCTCCACTTCCTAATCTCCTTTTACTTTTGCGGTTCTGTCTGGACCTCCCCATATATTCGAGTTACATGAATACTATTACCCAAAAATTAGAAGATGGGTCAAGTCATAATTAGTACTCCCCCCTGAGTGACTCAGTTACACCACTACCCACATACACCATACTTCATATCAACAAAAAATTATTATTTCATGAATTAGCAGTGAACAGAGAACAAATAGAAACAAATCTATAGCATTTTTTTTTTGACTAAATGTTTCTAACCTTCACAAAATATTTTATTGTATAAATAAAGTATAGTATTTTAATAAATACATCTTATTTAAATTAAAAGATGCAAAACTAAATCAATATATTTCCTCGTTTCTTATAAGTGATACCAGACTAAAATAAATAAAAATTTCTTTATAAATAATCCTGCCCATTATAGAAATATTTATTGTAATAAATTTTAGTATCCTTTTTATGATTATCATTAATTTATTTTTTAAAAAAAAAAAAGCAAAAAAAAACAAAAAAGGCAAAAAACTAACAGCACATAGAGTGTTTTTTTTTTATAGAGAGGTGTCACATCACCTTGTCTATGATATATATATATATATATAAAAATTTTGGATTCGAACCTTGAATATGAAAAAAATCAGGTTAGGAGAATCATTCCCGTATAGGCCCTGGCGTAGACAATTTCTTAGAAATTCTTTGATTCAGGTATTTAAGTCTTCTACGTTTCCCTAGTATTGATAGGAGAGACCCTAAGACTTATCTAGATAGAATCTTCATAAATGTGGAAAACATACCACCACGAAGTGTGCTCTATGATTTTCTTAGGATGATTTTTCAGTTTCTTGGATAAACTTCACGGATCCATCTCCTTTCCTGTCGTCGCAGTGCAATCCTAGATATGTGACGCATGTCTGTAATATTTATAGTCAGTTCAAGATTATATTATAGTAGCAACTATTCATAACTATAGTTACGGTTCTAATTAAGAAAACACTCTTTAAATTTGACTAATCACTTAAATATAACTTCAGTCACAAGTGAATATTTAGATTTTATATTCATAAAATCTAGTTGACTTAATTTATTGTATATATAGTTTGTTATATAATATTAGTTTGAGATCTTTTAATTTTAATAATAACACGTATTACTTATTTAGGGGGTGCACTTGATGAAATAGAGGAAAAAGGATAATGGAAGGGGTATTGGATCCAAACTTCTCTATCCCTAACACAACTTTAATATCTTTATTTCCTTTTTTCAAAAAGATTTGGTAATAACTAACAGATGAGGAAGTTCACCTTGGAATTCTATATTATATAGTGTGTATTCAATTCAAGTTATTATGTTTCATTTTAGCAAACTACACATAGAAAAAGATGCTTTCACCGAAAGACGTCAATGTTGCATCCTTCTATACGCATCTATTTTTGGTACGGCCACAGGGTTACCAATTATCTCCTCAATGAAATATTATACGAGTCACTCTAATATCTTTTCTAATAATAGTACTTTTTAAGTTAAAATAATAAACAAAGATGACTTTGTAGTGATAAATCAAGATTTGGTAAAATGTATCAAATTGATTTAATTTTGTAGCCTTAAATACGTTATATAAAAAATTAAAATTAAATTTACAAATTGTGATTAATGTTTGAAAGATAGGTTATTAAAAATAGTTAGTCCCTTTTTCGAACTAAGTCAAGTGTACGTACTTTCCCAACTACCAAACAGTTCAAATCAATATATATTATGTTGTATGGACTCATATTTGGAAGAAGGAACCCAAGTCATTTATTTTATATTTATTTTACAATGTAAAACGTGTCAGTATAGTATATACTAGTAATTGATCCTGCTTATGTGTTATGTGTAAAATATACTCTCTCCTTTTAAAAGACATGATTAGTTAGATCCTTGGAACCTATTTTAAGAAAGAATGAGATTGATTAAGCTTGTGATTCAAATAAGTTCTATCAATATATCAAAATTTCTTTAATTAATCTTAACTGATCTTCATATGGCACGCACGTTGAACGCTAAAAGTTGATATGGTTGGCCACAAAATGAAAGGAGTCAGTATTTTAAAACAACTAAAAATAGGTCATTTTTTTAATTAAACAAATGAGAAACTTATTAACGCTGATCTAGGCATGTAAGTCATTATATTGTACTTCCTCTCGCGACCGCCTATAAAGTGTCTTATATTCACCTTAGACATTCAACAGGTCTAGACCTAGAACACGAAATATTCAAAACATGTATTTATTAAGCACAAAATATTGATGTGGCAAAAAACGTGTTCTTTACTTTCCATGGGCTCATGAAGATACTCAAATACTCCATCTGTCGTACTAATTTATACGACTTTCCTTTTCGTCAGTCCCAATAAGAATGACACATTTCTAAAGTAAGTAACAATTTAACTACAAAATGTATGTTCTATCATTAATGAAATGATTTACAGTCACAAAAATTTCTATTATTCATTTTAAACCATAAGTTTTAAAAGTCTTTTTTTCTTTCTTAATCTTCGTACCGAGTCAAACTACCTCATATAAAATGGAACGGAGAGTATCATTTTCCTGAAAAAATACACTTTTTTCTTTATTGACCCTTGACATTAATTAATAAAGAAACAAAAAAAAATAACTACTACTACTAATAATAATAATAAATACGTCTTCTTCTTCCCAAGATGATGCCTCAACGATTTCCATCCAACATCAGTCCATCATCTCTGTAATTACCAGTTGCCTTTCATGCCACCCTACCCCTCCAACTTTCTCTAACCCTCTTCAATAAGTCTTCTATTTTTTCTTCTTTTTAAGGTTTTAATTATTTCGGCGAAGCTTCATTTATTTCGATCTAAGAAAACTGAATCAATTCTTTTTTCGACCTAAAATTGTTATTATTTCTTGCAACTGTGATAAATGTTTAATAATCGAAAAAAAATAATGGCAATAGTAGGAGGTGTTACCGATCCCGATGAAAGGGACTGAAAGATTGGCGCAATGATTCATTTGTGAGTCGTCGCCGACGGAAAGAGAAAACAATCTCAACACGAAGAAGAAGACCGGATGGTGGGGGCGTTCATTTAAAGAGTTAATTTTTATTTTCTTAAAATTCTTTTTGGAATATTTAAAATAATTTTTTTTTAAAACTGAATTCATACCATTGTCATTGGTTTCACATCATTGAGTCACCTACGTATATTTGTGTTTTGACCTACACCATTTGTTTTTTCACTTAAATATTATTTTGTGGGTCTCTATATTATAAATTGCGGTCAAAGGTTACTGTTTTCAAATAGGGTACCGAATTAGTTGATGTGTCATACATTAATTTTGGACAACGTTAAAACGGGCTTCAAATACAGCCTTTAAACCCATAATTTTGTAGTCTCAAAACTGTGCACTGTCATGAATGTCGTATGGGTTTTTTTCTCAATGACATACAATGGCGCCTAATTAATGTATTTCTGTTATAAATTATTATTACCACTTCTCCCACTCTCAAACTAAATTAGCAGGATGAAGAAAGAAATTTATTAATATTTGTTGTTGGGAGGACTACCTAAGTCAAAATTTGCCTTAATAGTTCTACATATAACTGTTGTGATAGGCGGCCCGTCATCTAACATGACTTGTCCCCTTCTAGCCATCATATTTGTTACAGATGTTCCTCCTTTATGTGAACTCAATCCATCAACATTTACTAACAATGAAAAGAGAGGAGAAACTATGTCCATAACTCAGTCTAAATATGTTGATTCATGCACTGGGGTGAAGAACCAAATTTTGCAGAAGTCACTTATTGAGCACATCCTTGACAAGCCAGTGAATATGGTCAATGGTTCTCCAAGAATTAAATGGACTGAAGCATAAGTGGATCGTATGAATATCATGCAAGACCTACAATATGCCATTATTGGTAAATTCTTGTACAGTTTGACCAGATCTAGAAGTTCTCAAAAAGACAATCATGTTACGATGTGGCATCAAAGGGGATTGTCAGATTGGTTTATTTTGCAATCATCATTTACTTAAAAGACTATCTCTGATGAAAAATACTTTGTTAATCTGATTTCCAAATGAGCGTACTATATCGGATGCAAAGAAGATTTTTCTTTTCTAATGAGAACTTACTTTATGATGTCAGATTTAAGATTGATGAGGAGACAACAAAAGCAATGACATCAGTCTATTTTCCAAATTCATTGCTTACCTTTTTTTTTTGTTGTTAAAGAATCCTTGTTTTCACTAGCCTCAATTGTAGGCAAGCCATTGCTACTAAATTTGGCAACCATCAATAAAACTAGGCTAAGTTGTGCTTGGATTTAAGTGATGGTGGACTTTTTGGCAGATCTTTCAAATTTTGTGATAATGGATATTGAGAATGAGGAAACGAGGGAGGTAAGATCTGGAACATTTACCATCAGATATGACTATATATTAAAGTACTGTACTACTGGGAAAGTAGAAATTAGCTTCTTTGATTTTTATATTTACAATGTCAACAATCAAGAAAAATTTAATAATTAATTAAATCCAAGTTGAATTTACAGAAGGTATTGATAGATAGATATGGAGCACTACTAAAAATTCGTTATTTAATCGTTACAAATAGGTCGAAATGTAGTCGAAAATGGTGTTTGCCGATGACCTTCAGACTACTTTCAGTAGTTCGGTATCTTGAGCGTCGGAAAAATTCTTTATAAACCGACTACTGTGATCGACATTTTCCACAACTACGATAGTCACAAATTAAAACCACACCTGACCATTAAGTACCTAAATAGACCGACATACTTAGTCGGAAACTATTAAATAATAATTTAATAATTAATACAAACAGATGCCCCGACTACTATAGTCGGTAATGTTTTAAATATAGTTTCAACAATACTTAACAAGCCGAATACTGTAGTCGTAATAATTAAAATATAATTTACAATAAACAATGCTGACACTGTAGTGCTAATAAATTAAATAATAAAAAATACATAACCGACACAGTAGTCCGTATAGTTTGAACAATATTGATAATAATTAATATATATTTCGATAAATGTGGTCATATATAATTTTATTTGTTCCATCGTATTAGTAATTTTTCCAGCTACTAACAGTCGGTATATATAATACAATTTATTCCCTATTTAGGTAATCCTGCCGTTACTTAGTCATCATTTTCATTTTTTATAAAAAGAAATTATATGATATTGCATACTATTCGAAACATACTTTACTCTGCAAATTTGTTTCTTCTTTCTTTGGTAGAACCACACCCCGCTAAATAATTACTATCATCCATCCACAAAAACTCAAAAATAATACCAAACATCGCATACTTCCAAACATTCAAATTGGGGCCATCATATTCAATTACATTGAGCTAAACTCAAGCAGCAACATCACACAAACAAAGCCTATAAATGTTCAAAACATGTTCTAAAAAATCTCATAGAAAAATATCTAAACCCTATAAAATAATTTACTCTTCTTCAGAGCTCGGTCCCTCCACTTTCATTATTTTACAACCATAGTTTCCTTCTCCATGACTTTTTGCACTTTAGAAAAGTTTACGCTTCAGATGTTGAAGTTGTTCTGTAAGCTCTGCATTTTGTCTTCGTCATTGCTTTTCATTTCTGTTTCTTCTTCCGAATATGAGAAATAGAAGCATCAAAGACAACAATGATTGATGGATGAAACGAGGAAGGTTGTGTCCCATTCCATAAACTCCTACCTTTCTTCACACCCCTCCTGCCACATTATCCATATGATGTAAATTCACTGATGATGTGAAATCACATCTGAAGTAGGCTGTGTCTGACGCCATCATTCCAGTCTCTCTAAATAACCTGAAATAATGTTATATAAAATCAATAATAATTATTTTGTTTAAGACATAATAAACAATTAATTAAAAGATCACTGAATTTCCATGATTTCCACCCATTTTCTGAGAACAGTTCTTTGCCTTTTGTTTTTTTGTCTAAGTTCTCCCTGTTGTTTTAGCTTATTGTGCCCCCTAACAACTTCCCTCTAACCTTATTAACCCTCGTCTAACAAACTATCAGATTGTGTGGAGTATGTCACTTTCTAGCTAAAGTCCATAAGCAAAGGTTATAACAGCTGAATACAACTTTCATCATGTGGGTATCCGAAATGATTTGATAAAGCTTGATATTCTCCTAATGGTGGATTCTGGAGATTCAACGTCACGATATGACTACAAACCTTTTGATGCAGAACAAGATATAGAATCTCTGCCTAGACCATTTATGTAAAGCTTTTACTGTAAAGAGGCATCACCTCTTGCATCAATGAAGAACATAGAACGAAGGGTGGATTTCCTGTTAAAAAAATCGCACAAAAAAACTATACATGTCCACGCCTCGCCAAGTCATTTCTACAACATGAAAGCTATCCAACCTCCTATAATGTATACCAACACAACTGTACTTTGTCCATGTATGATTTTAAAAGGTGTGAATGGAAATGAAGCGTTGGCGACTTTTATGAAGGAGTTGTGACTTTATGACATGTTGGCGACTTTTTAGAAAAGATTTGTATTTTATGAAATGTTCGACTTTTATGACATGTTGTGACCGTTTGAAAGTTTGTGACTTTTAATGAATGTTGGACTTTTATGGAAAGTTGTGACTTTTATGAAGATGCGACCTTTCTGAAAGATTGTGACTTTCCAAAGGTTTGTGACCTTTTCATTAAGGCCCAATAAAAACCTTTTCAACATTACCCTTATGTTTTTCACTATAAATTGAGGTATTTTTACCTCTCATTTTAATATAGAATTCATCGACTTCTTCTTCAACTACTAAATCTAGTATTCCAAGTGTCTTTACTGCCGTTGAGTGGTTGGTTGCAAATCCGCAGTTTTGGTATCTATACTCTGGTGATTGAGATCATTTTACTCTGGAGAGGTCATATTCAATCAAACCTCGGATACTAGAGGGGAAAATTTCCTTAAGGGCACCCTGCGAGATTCAGTGGACTTGATCTTTTTCCTATTAAAATTTTTTTCCAGAAATTTTTGTACGTGTTTTTACAACTTGAATTTTGTGAATTACTTTCAGTTCTTCTATTCTTTTTTGTTCTTCACTGTTCATTAAACTTGGTTAACTTCGTGTTTTCTTCTGCAAAGTTTGTTGGAATTCAGTAAGATTCCTTAGACACATATTACCAACAATTCTTCTTATAAGAAAATATTTCGTATATTTTTTTTTAAAAGCTTGTTTTTTCCATTCTAGTTCGCTACTAGTTTTATGTTTAGTTGGTGAAAATGTTCTTAAACGTTGTTTTCCTTACAAAGATGTTCAAAAGTTTTGTTCTAAGTATGTTTGGAATACAGGATGAACAACCATCTACGAAAATTCTATATTGTTAGTATTTTTTTGTATTCTACTGATTGAGAGAATCTGATATGGAAAGTAGAACGAAAATGCATTACTTCTTCCATACTTCGTTGCTTTGGTTTTAGGCAAAGTGAATGAAATGTACAAAAAAAAATTTTATATGGTATTCCGTTTAAAGATTACTAGGTAAGCCTTCTTATTCAATTATCTAAGGAGAAAATAGCTTTTAAGAGTAATCATCTTTGATTTTTTTAATTTTTTTTAAAAAAATATTATGTGATCTTTGGGAAAAAGATTTGCAAACCCTGTGTTGTTATGACTGAATTTTACTATCGCAGATATTTTGCTTTTAACATTCTTAGTTTGCCAAAAATGAGAGATGCTTATTTTTGTTTGATAAATAGTAGTCAAATTGTTATGAGTGTGGGTTTGGTTAGACTATTTCATAAGAAAAACATTTCTATGTGATAAAGAAATGTGTTTATTCTGATTGGGCAAAAAAAAGACTTTTGTAGTTTTGTATCTCAATAGAAATGTTAGTATGTCTGAATTTTGTAGACTGATAAACTTTTGTAGGTTTATACTCTGGATAAATTAGACTTCTGCAATTGGTTTTTTTAGCCTATGAAAACTTTCACATAATAAGTCAGTGTCGGTACTTTTTGATTTTTTTGTTAAACTTCAATGAACTTAGAAATAAAATGTACATTTTGTTTTGGTCCTTATTGTTAATGGGGGGTTGGGGTAATTCGTCATGGGGGCATGTCTATTTAGGATCATAAACAAAAAATACCTGACTTAAATTTGGTGATTTGTGTCCCTCTATGGATGACACTTTTGACATTTGTAGAACATGTCAAAGAGATTGTCAGCACTATATTCTTTCGTAGACTACTTTTCCCATTCAAATTAATGTGGAAAAGCTTATTTTACAAATACTTGAAATATTTTTGAGATCACATTGAAATGTGGGGGTTTATTTGCTTATGATTAGACTTGTTGTCAATTTAAACCTTTGGAAAAAACAAGATATAAAATTCACTGATACTTTTGTTTTTATTTTTCTACCCACAAATTTTGGAGTATATTTGGGGGGGGGTATTGTGGTTGTTGAGCTTCCTCTTTACTATATACTAGGTGACTAGTATGAAACATCCAAATTATATATATACTTGTTCAACAATTGGTTTCTTTTCTTTTTAAAAAATTCACTTAAATGTTGTGATTTTTCATAAAAGACAATATGTCTTTTATTAAAAGTATTTGCATAGACATGAATTATTGGTGATGTCCATTGTTATGTTTTTTGTAAAAATAGCAATTGGACTATATTGTGACTCCTTTATTGAAGCCCGAATGAACTTGTGTTCATGGTTGTTGGCCTAGCATAAGGTCACCGTTGAAGGTGGGGGGGGTATGGAAATGTCCTTCTGAAAGGATATTTGAACCAATCTAACATGTTTGGTAATCAAACAAAATGTAAGAAAGCGGAACAAAATACTTAAGTGAGGAAAAATCTACCTTCGTGACAAGCTTTGCAAAACTCATCGTTTTATTTGTTCTTACGTGAATTGAGTCAATGTTTGTGGACATGAACACTTGGAGCATGTTCAATTACAAAACCTTGTAAGAAAAAATGATCAACTTAGACGTTTTGGCCTCAACTTCGAGTGCATAATAATAATGTCAAGTTTTTTGTGGAATCTAAGTATGTTGAGCCAATTCTTATAATCTGTTGAAAGGATTATAATCCCTAGAATTGATTTTACACTGACCAATTCTATATGAAGTTAAACACCATCCAATCATAGTGGGAAAAATATTTGTTACTTATTTGAGAACTGCATTAGAAATGCTATGTTATCTTGCTTAAATGGTAAGGAGGGAGCATAGAATGTCTAGCAATGTAATAATCGAAGTTGAAAATCAGGGTGAACAATATATAGTTAACTGCTAGAAATGGAGAATAAATCTCCTTTGGCAGAAATAAATTGGCTTGAAAGTGAAAAATCAAACTACGTTGTCATATTCACCTCAATCTAATGGCACCCGAATGTTTGAAAGAAATGCTGGATGCATTATTTATAATTTGGGTTTACACCAACATTTTGGTGTGAGGAACCTATCCTTACTGCAATGGATGCACAAAAAGTTTTTGTCCCTTTTTAGAAGAAGCAATTTGGTTAATCAGAAGCAATCTTTTTCCATATGAGAAATGAAAGAAGGAAATCAACTTTGAAATAAATTTCAAAATGTGGGGTATCTGTCAAAGTCCAAGATCCTATTCCCTAACAGAATTAAAAATAGTGACCCATGACTGGTGGACTGTGAAGTTAGCTTGAGTAGTCTATAGAAGGGTTCCAAAGTCCTAGAAATAAAAAAAGGATGTACTTAATAAAGGATATTCAAGAGGCCTTATAAAATGTTAAAGGACATTTATTCCTTCGATATGATCTTTTTGGTAACATTTTTCTATGTCTTCTGTAGACTCATCCCTTTGAAGACATGGTGCAATAACAATATTGAAGTTCTTGATCTTCTACGAAAAATAAACCTTTGGTCAAACGGATCTTTAGAAGGAAAAATACCAGTTGATGGAACTGTTTGAAAAATATAAACCAAGACTTTGTGTCAAAGGCTTGTTTTAGAAAAAAAATAAATTTTGATCTTGTCGATATTACTCGGTTATAATTAGAATTACATCCATTCGGATGCCAAAATTATTACTGTGGTATTGACCTCCAAATTCACATAATTGTGAAAGAATTTTTTAAATGTATAATTGGAGTAAGAAATTTTCATGAACAATCCGAGTGTTTTTGTGGTACCTGGTAATAAAAAGAAAGTTATGTTGAACGTTTAAGTCCATTATGGAAAGCAAAGCACCAAACAATTACATAATTCAAATCAAACCAGTCGGCAACTTGGATTGAGAATGATGAAATGATAACATGTGTTCACGATTAAAATTATAAGGTCATTGTTGGTTGTATTTGGTGATTGTGATCATCAATATAGACCTATGAATAAATGCTCTAAACGTTTGCTATAAACAGTTAAATGAAATTGATGGAGTTGCTAATGCGTCTTAGATATAGAATTCGCAGAACTCCATAATTAGTTAGCATTTTCTTCACGGTCTCATTGCTTGAAAGGTACTTAACAACTATTCCAAATATTTGAATGTCAATAGTGTTTCAAGTTTCCACTAAATGTGAGCTTTGCATTCAAAAGAGTGAAAACAAAGTGACTCACAAATTGGATTGTGCTAGATTTTGGGAAGGCATGATTTATATTCATAAGGGTGGGGTGCGTTTGATATAGGTAAAGTCATTTGCTATTTTAAACTGAGTCCGTTCACAAGTGATCCGCAAATAATTCATTAATGACCAATAAAATAGAGTTTTTGCAGTATTTAAATAATACATAAAACTATGTCTTGTCTTAAATAAACAATATCCAACAATATTGAATATATAGTTATGCAATTTAATCAACGGAAGAATGAAGTAAAATTCACGAGTAAAATTCAAAAATTGCACGAGCGGATATGTATCTACTATTGTAGAAGGAGCAGTCTCTTAGAAATCTTTTCACAAAAAACCATGTATCGCTGCTCCAATGATCTTTGAGCTAGTGCTCTAGATAAGGTCGGTGAATAATTAAAGACTCCGGAATTTTCCTTGATAGATATTCTATTTTGGTGGCCCAAACCATTGACATCAGTATCATACACTTTCCCCGTCAGATGCAATAGGTAGGGCCCATGGAGCCATGACGTCATAACGAAAGTCTCGTCATATACGACATGACATGATACTGTTAGAAACTACTCTCTAGTGGACTTTAATCAGAATTGACTATGTAAAGTCAAAGGTCTGTGTCGGATCCACTTACAAAAAGGCCTAACTAGAGAGAAAGCTAAAAGATCATCTAATTTAATGAATTTACGGCTTAGGACAAGTTCATCAGGGCGGTAACTCTATCTAGAAGACTAGAGATCCCCAAGAGCTAGATTTCAAGGAGAAAATAAGTTTGGAATGACGGTTCGACTTGTCATAAACTCAATCCATTCTCATGATTAAGACAATGCTCCGGACAAGATCAACGATTAAGGCTTGTTATTTACTAAGTTAATATCTTATGGTTTTTACTGATTTGCTAAGTTTGACAGAGTTGAACCAATGTGTAATCTACGCAGATAAACACGGGTTAGAACATCCACCTATGTGGAGTGTGAGTGTAAGCCGCTTCAAGAAGATGATTGTCAAAGCATCTCTCTATACACTCGGAAACCAGGAGGTGTTCAAGGCTAAAACGAACAACAACCTTAAAGAACCATAAATGGTAAAGGGGTTTAATGTGTGACATATGGTTTTGTCCTAGGTATCCACCAAAGTTCGACGGTTCAAAGATATCGCCCTAAACCGATTGACCGAGTATATCCGACATATGTTTCACTAATGTTCAAAACTACGACGGAAAAGTCAAGGGGAAACCTACTTATCCAGATTGCAATTAATTCTTGCTTGTAAAGTACACATACTTGTTCCATTTCTTTATCTTCGGTCATTCCCATTTCATGCGGGGGGTGTTTGGATTTTAAAAAGGTGTGAATGGAAAATAAGAGTTGCGACTTTTATTATGAAAAGTTTGTGACCTTTTATGAAATTTTTTGACTTTTAATGAAAAGTTGTGACTTTTAATTAAATGTTTGCGACTTTTTTGATGTAAAGTTGTGACTTTTTATATGGAGTTGTGAGCTTTTATGAAAAGGTGACGCCGTTTTCTGAAAGATGTGACCTTTTCCAAAGGTTTTGTGACCTTCCATTAAGGCCATAAGAACCTTTTCACACTAACCCCTTTGTTTTTCTTTAAATTGAGGTATTTCTCTCATTTTAATATAGAATTCGTGGACATTCTTCAACTACTAAATTAGTATTCTAAGTGTACTTTACTACTTGTTTACTGGCCGTTGAGTGGTTCGATGACCCGCGGTTTTTTGGTATCAACTCTGTTGATTGAGGATCATTTTACCTGTGAGGGCTCGTATTCCCAATCAACCTCGGATACTAAGATGGGAATAATTTCCCTTAAGGGACACCGTGAATTAGTGGACTTGATCTTTTCCTATATTAAAAAATTTTTTCCAGATTCTGGTACGTGTTTTGAAAACTTTAGATTTGTGAATTAATTTCAGTTCTTCTATTCTTTGTTCTTTTCACTGTTCATTAAACTTGGTAACGTCGTGTTCCTTCTGCAATTTGTTTGGAATCAGTAAGATTCTTTAGACCAATTAACAGACAATTCGTCTTCTAAGAAAAATATTTCGTATTTTTTTTTAAAAAAGGTTGTTTTTCTGATTCTGTTTTCCGCTACTATTTTATTTTCTAGTTTGTGAAAATGTTTTAAACTTTGTTTTCTTACAAAGATGTCAAAGTTTTGTTTAATTTATGGTTTGGAATACAAGATGAACAACCGTCTACAAGAATGCGCCAAGTCAGTTCTACAAAATGCATGCATCAAGTCCAGTAGAATACACTTTAAAAATCACAAACATGAGTTACACCATCTAACTTAACAACTACTTTAAGCAGAATAGTTTCTAATTCAATTACCGGGATCACATATTATTAGACTAGTACATATCAGTTGTCCATGCTCCTCACCCCCGCTCAAGTTTCCCATACATGAGGTGAATTGCAGTTTTTTCTTTTAGAATTAATTTCCCTTGTGATTTAAGATTCTAGATATGTTAAATAAAGAACATCGAAAGTGTTATAACTTACAATGTCTCCTCACAACAGACGTGCTCTATATCCATTCCTCCCCCGTTGTACCATCCTTATTTTTTTTCTTATACGTCAGCCCAACCCCATCAACAATCCAACAATAATACAAATGTGGCGCCACCCCATACCCTTCGTTCTTCGTCTTCTCTAGAAGTACAAGGAAACTCAATACACGCGCTGCAAACTCCTGCAAAGCAGCAAACTAGACGCGACCAAAATCGCGTGACCAGTGTCCGTCCCAACCAGTACAGTAGCAACAACACATGAATCGTGCTCAAATCATCCAGGTGGAGCAATCTCAGGGCCTCCATCGTCCTTCACTCAAGAATGAATGGCTGCGATTTTCATTCAGTTGAAGACGGGTACTAGTGACAGCTCCTCAACCAACTCTTAAAGGGTATTTAAATTTTGAATTCAAAAATGACACCCGATTCCCTCCCATTTTCAGCCTTAGTTTCTCCTATATAAATCCCTTTCTCCTTCCCTATTGGGGGTGCAAGAACAGTGGGTAAAAAATAAAAGAAAAAGACTGAAATTCATCAAACATATGGAAGGAAAAACTGAGCGAAAATATATCAAGATCCGGCCACCATTTTACCTATAAAGGACTAGCTTACAAAAAAAATTTAAATAGTCAAGTTTATATCAAAGAGATTCTGAAAAATGTTCTAGTCTAAAGTCCTAGAAATTTCATTGTTTGAGTTTTTCGTTTGGACTCCTTGTTTTGTTTTTCGAGTCTGACTTCGCGTGAATAGGATTCTCCTTGTATTGTGCAGGTTTTGGCGCAGGGCGTTGTTGTCCTGTTTGCGCTGCGTACAAAAGGTCACATTTCTTCATTTTGCATCGTCCTTTTTTATTTCCTAAAGTGTTGTATTGCTATCAACAATTATTGAGTTCGTAATAATATCAAATCTTGTTTTATTCAATGTCCTGACTCATTGCTTAGTTGTTGATTTTCTTTAGAACAGTTCAATATCACTTTAGAGTTTGTCTTTGGATGCCACAAGTCTGCCCGTCTTTTGGTTTCCCTTTTTGGTTGTTAAAATCAGTGCCTAATCTTTCTCTGAGGAAAGACAAAAATCTCGAAGATTAGCTAATATTGGAATAGTATGTTGTACTAGTCGCTGTGTGTTGTATGCAAAAGCTTGCCTGCTCTATTTTTATCTAGTTCATTGGCTATCCTGTCTTTAGCGTGTATTGCTTGCATTTATACATTGCGCACATTTTAGTAGAAAATGTTCATTATGTGTAATTGGTCCCCTTTGTGTTTGTTTCCCGTAAAGAATTGAGGCATTGCACATGGCATCATTTTATTGTGAATATAACAAAAGGTCATTGTGCCTATTATACCTTTTAGTTCCATTTTTGCTTAGGCATATCATGCTCTAGTTACCTTCTCTCTGACTCTTTAAGTTGCAATGCTCACTACTACTATGTGTATGCGCCACTATCAAGTATTATAACTTGCATATCAACTTTGTCACTCTTAATTTGGTTCACTGATTTTCCTCTATTTCTATGCATGGTTAACAACTGGATTCTTAAGTGGCTTTTCATTTTCAAAATTGTATTTTGATTTGAGATAGTTTTATTTATTTTGTGTCTTTCATATACTAACTGTCAGCTATATTTTATCGCATGTGAAATTCATTTTGAGTCTCGTGGACTTTATGTGTCTCCCCTCAGCATTTTCTTGTTGAGCCCCCCAGGTGGGGCCTGAGACCCTCCATAATCACATTGGATCACACTTCTAAATGGTGAACAGGTTGAAAGCAACAATATGTTGCTGGAAATTAATTTTTCATCACAGCCTCCAAAAGTCGAAATATCGCTTTAATATACTGATTGTATACACTTTTAAATACAGTCCACATATACCACCAAACAGTTGCAAAACCGTAAAACGTTAAAATACAGGTGGAAAAAATTCCAAAAAATCTAATTTCATTTCAATTTCATTCAACGAAATAAAGATTTCCAGAGATTAAAAAGAGCTGGAATATAAATTTTTGATTTTGAAATGCCCAAAAATGTTACAGGTTGAAAGTGAAAGTCAGGGCGGAGATGAAGTATAAGTCCCGTATACATTCTATACTTTGTGTATACTGCAGGCTCAACAAGAAGAAAAATCCTGATTTGGCCCAAATTTGATTAGTATTCTTCCATCTTATTTACTTATTTATTTATTTAATTATTGTGTAAACTTACCATTTATTTGATTTTGTTTTTTTTTTAATTCAATTAAACCCCCCAAGAGAAGCCATTTTATTTTCATACTTTATTCAAATATATTTATATTTTTGCTTATCAGTTGGTTTTACCATTTATTATTTTAGTTGGTCTTTCACTTTATGAATATTTTCCTTAGAAAAAAAATACCCATCTAGTTTATTTTCTCTTAAAACAATTAATTAGGAATAATACTAAGTAAGTAAAAAAATGAATTTCCTTTACTTAATAACAGTCAATTTTTTAGTCAAGAAAATCGCCGGTCAACCGCGATTTACGAGCATTCACAGGGCCTACACCTTCTCCGAATGTACATTTGACTACGAAACCCCTTTTCAATCCAACAATATCGATTTTATTATCTGTTTTAAATCGTTTGTAAATAATTATAAGTTTTTTTCTTGATTTTACCAAAAAATTAAGTGGTGACTTTGTTAATTCGGACAATTGATTTTTCTTAAATAATAAGATTAATTGAATTTTTTGAAACTTAGTCATAGTAATTCTTTCTTTTATATTTTTTTCGTAAAACAGAAATGGCAACTCTGCTGGAGACTAATTAAGTTCTAACCATGAGATGATTGTTTGACTATTTTTTATTAATTTTTAAAATGACGTTTGCGCCAAATATATTTAAATTTTCATAAACTTTCATTGCATTTCATGGCATCTTCCAATATGTATGTATAGTATATAAGGGGTGGTTTGCGGAACCACAACCGGACTTTAAAATACCAACCCTTTTCTGGAATGATCGACAATTTATTGGTTCGTCATGCGTCCAATGGTTGTCGTGAATTCCAGCCTAAGCTTTCCGTTTGGGTTTTTCGATCTTTCAAAAGTCACTCCTAGTTAACTAGCGTAGAGCCGAACCAAGATCCAAAATTTAGGAGTATTTAAACTAAGATGACCCAACACCCAAGGCGTGTTGGTCCCATTAGAAGACCACCCTGAATTCAAAATGGCTCACAGCCTAAATAGACACTCATACTTATGTGTTTAAATTTGAAGGATGTATACGTTGTTCGAAAAAAATCATTGGCTAGTGGGGTAAAAATTATATTATAGTTTAGTTCAAGATAGAGTTTGACAAGCTACTAGCCTTTCCAAAGATTCAGGCACCCGGAGATGACAAGAAATGAAGAAAGAAGGACCTTTCATGGAGGCACATTGTAGAGTCGTACCCCTGCGTGAGACTGATTATTTTGTATTTCGTTTTCCCCGATGTGTATCCCCATTCATCTTTGTTAATGAAATTTGTATAATTGGAGTTTTATGGCATGAATGTTTTAAATACGTATACGTCCCTCAAATCCGCTAGGCCCACCCCTTGGCCCACAAAAGGGTCACATATGGTTTCAGAGACGCCTATACTTTTTATGTGTTATCACTGCTTATTTGGAAAAGTTATGTTGTTTTAATCTGAGAGATATGCTAGCTCACTCTGTCTTCACGTACTTTTTAGAACCCCTAAGCCCAAATAGAAAATCAAGTACTGTCAAAAGCGTGTCCAAATAATTCGATCTTTAGTTTCCCAAAATACCTTGAACTTCGTTATTTTAGATACGTACTTCTCCTATGCTGAAAAGTATTCATCATCAAATTAAAAGAACATTAAATGGTCGAACTATATGGAGCGGATGTCTCCTTTTGTGAGATCATAAGCCTCCTTTCAAGGTTCGGAGTCCCGAATTTTGAAATTTTATCTTTTTCAACTCTTATACAAGAAAAATTTGTAGTTACGTCTCATCAAAACAAGAAGGTACGACAGATGAAAGATACATCGCCTTGTCCCGACTCAAGTGGACATTTCTTGATTCATTAATCCTAAAATCAAGAGACAAAGTTCATGTGTTAAGTAGGTCTCTTCTTATACGTGGGATAATTTCATCTCAAATAAAAGCAATTCTATATGTTTACATATGTGTATGTTGTTTTTGTATAACTATAATCTACACAGACTAACACATTGCAATTTGGAGATTGGTTTTCTTAGTCCCCTGTACTCAAAAAATTGATCTATGTGGTGGAGATGGCGTGAACGATGCCATACTTCACGCAGGGTCCAAAGACCGCCAAAGGTACTCCTCTTCGATGTCAAATATTTGTCAAAAAGTCCAAAGGAGAAATTGTTGAAGCTGTTGAAAATACCGATTGAATAAAATGACTGTGAGAGACTACATTGGGACCAGAACAGTTTTGAATTGCACAATTGTTCCAACATATTGTGCAGAAATAAGGCGGAGATGGATAAATACCCGAAATGACGAATTGTGGATACATTCTGAACTCCTACTCTAGACACGGAGACCTTCCAAACTTAGGGACCATCCACTCCATTTTGCCTAATTATATCCCACGTCCGAACATTATCCTTCCTCAAACAATTCCAACCACCTCTACATTCCAAAACCTTCCATACATTGACTTCACCACCCCATAACTCTCAATGCTAGTTTCTCCACCCACAACGCACAGCTAAAGCCAAAGTCAACCTACTTCTCAAATTCTAAGATACCAACATCTCCCGATTTTCCTCTCTATCATCAAAATCCTACTCAAAATTGGCCCAAGCGCCGCACCTACCACCACAACCCAAACCTCTAAAAACACATTTCCTCTTCCAATTCACCTGAATTGGTGTACCCTCCTCCTCTTAGCCAGACAAATTATGACCCCTAGACAATTGAGAAGAAGGGAGATGGAGTGAATGAGCAGGAAAGGAAGCCTGAGCAAAAATATGGAAAGGAAGTCTAGAATGCAATGAAGGCTGTCCGACACACTTCAAACATTGTTAGGAGTTACAAATTATGAAGATTTTTATTTTTCTTCATCCCATTCGGAGCTTCTCGAAGGTATCAACTTACCAGTTTGATCACATTTAGTGGGAGTTGATAATCCATTTGACTCTTTGAGGGCTTATTGATGATCAACTTATTTTGGATTTGGGGGGGGGACAAGATGAGGCATTTGCCTGATGTTTACAACTTTAGTCAAAGTATAAAGAAGAATCTTGGAATGATTTATTTCTAAAGACATCGACACTTGACGAATGTTGGAGGAACGCTTTGGCGAAAACTTTAATTGAAAGGTTTGTGCAATAATGTAGAATCATCCCTGATTGATACTTATTAAGAGAAATGGCAAACAAATTCGACTGAAACCTCGCGCGCGTATCTACCATGTCACCAGCAAGGGCCGCGAGGGAGTAACCGCACCATGACTGAAGAAAGAAATTAATTGAAGATGTCTTCACATTAAAGAGCCTGAGTATTATAACAGGATGTTACTCATTTTAGGAGGGAAGTTCTGAGAGATAGTCAGAATTGGTGAAGCTATTGAAGATGGTCTCAGGACAGGAAAAATCATCCGAATGACTCCCCGAGATGAATCCCAATGTTCATTAAAGAGAAAAAGGGAAAACGTTTCTTCTGTCTCATTTGAATCAAGCCACAAATCAAAGAGACATACTGGTCTTAATGTTCAAAAAGCCTTTACTATCCAAGACCTAGCCTGCAGCTCCACAAAATCCTTACTCCATACGACCAAGTTACCAATCTCCACCATCAAATCATCCAAATTACCAAGATTCATTTCCAAATTACCGAAATACACAATCAAAATTTCCAAGCTCCATTTCCAAGTTACCCAAATGCTTAATTAAGTTACCAAGATGCATCGCCAAATCACCCAATTTCCTCTCGTAGCTACCAAGCCCTACATTATTCAAATTTCCAAAAACCAGCACCTACTAGCCAAAATCATTCCAATTACCTTCAAGTACCTCTCATTCTTCGAGGAAAATACATTAAACCCGTTTTGTCAGAGTTTCAAGAGCAGTATTCCTGAGTTCTTTACTCCCTTGGTGAAAGTCGAACCAACTCTTTGAGAGATTTAAAATTGGCTGTTTTATACGACACAATTGACCAAAAAAAAGCGTCAATGTGAATCCAGGCTTTACAGGCCCAATTTTCATTGTTGCTACCATTCTAGGATGTGTGTGGACATACCACTGAGGAGTGCATCAATTTGAAGCATAAAATTCAAGACTTGATTGATCAAAGAATTGTAACTCTTCAAACTGTCTCTTCCAATGACAATAGTAATTCACAGTGGAATCGTGAAGGATTCACCATTAATATGATTGCCCAAAATCTCAAGCACCTCCCTGACAAAGCTCCCCAAGTTATCGTCAAATGCCTCAATAAGGTCATTATCATCTTTCTTATCCAAAATTCGAGAAGAAACCTGCTCGGATTTTTACGTCGCTCATTGAAAGTTAGACGAAGTTGTTTGAGCAATTGAGTGCGGTAGGTATTATTCATCAAGTTTTTGGGCCCAAGCATGTTGATACTAGCTCCCAATTTTACCGAGACGATCGGATGTGTGCATATCATTCCAACATTTTTGGGCATGTTACTGAAGATCGTATCAATTTAAAGCATAAGATCCAGGACTTGATCGACTAGAATATAGTCAAGACCACTACACCCAATGTCTATAGTATTTCTCTTCTGAATTATGGAGGTGACACTATTAATATGATAGAGACGGAGGATGAGTTGTGCATGGTAAAGGGGATAGCTCAACTGGTACGGACAACCTTGAGAATGTTGTAGCTTCTTCGAGCATAATTGAGAAACACAATTTTACGAGCATGACACCCCATCAAGCTTTTGCTTCTGTGTCAACAGAGGGTCATAACAAGAAGGGGAAGTAATCATTTTCCACCAAACGTTTTGCCTCATTTATGTCAGTCCTTTGTGGTAGAGAAATATGCCAAAGATGATGGTCTTGGAGAAGGAATTGGGGATCTTTTTAAAGATGATGTTGCGCCAAGAAGATAATTGAGACACCGGCATATGAGATGCTGAACTGATGGAGCAAGTTCTTAATTGGACTTCCACTCCGCTCTTTATCTCTCGCTCAACTTGATAGAAAAAAGTTGAAATTTATGTTGTTTTTAAAATCGGTGGTAGTTTTAATGAGGCTTGAAACCCACCTTTTGTTGTCTATTTATGTTTTAATTTATCTTGTAATGTTTTAAAAAAAGGCAAAATAGCCCATGGTCATGGCCAAAGTTCTTATTTCCTTGTTTTCAATGAAAACCTCTTATATTTTGATTTTTTTTTGCTTACTTTAATTTTTGATCTAACAATCTTTGTTTTTGGTTTCAGTAAAAATATTTTTTTATATAACGGGCCAATATCATGTCATGTCACAGGCTAAATGAACAAAATGGGATAGACGAAGATGGGTTATAAGAGTATGACGATGAGGTCACGATATTCAAACGACTTGTCAAAGATTTGAAATAGTTTGAGATTCAGGGTAAGTCGAATCTGGATGATACAAAAACAAAAAATCTAAGAAAGTATGAATGTGTCAAAGAAATCAGAATCAGGGTCAATATGGGAGAAGCCCTGAAAAGAGAACTCAACAATTTACTTTGAGAATACATCGAAGCTTTTGTTTGATCACATGTCGTGATTGAATATACACATTCATCTCAAGTTGTCAATTAACTCAGATGGTTAAAGAGATGTTCTATTTGAAGATTCAGAGCTTCTTTTATTTCTTTCCATGTAATGCATCATTTGTTTTTAATATTATCTATTGTAATGAAGTACGTCTGACCTGAATTTTCAAGAATGAGATACGTAGGCGGCCTATGTCGATTTTGGTCACCCCATTTATCCCTTTTAATATTTCCTTGTACTTGAACTACGTTTGACCTGAATTTTAAAGAATGAGATACGTAGGCAACCTATATCGTCCTCGGTCAGTTTCTTTGTAAAATTCTTATTATTGTTAACCTTTGAGGAGAATTATGTTTGACCTGAATCCTGCCTCAACGGAATACATAGGATCCACAACGATTCGGTAATATAGCCCTTAAGATTTCTTTTTTTCTTTACAATAGAAACTGGAAAGAATTTTTGAGAGGGACTCAAAAATTCTTAAAATGATGATTTCCCCAACAAGACAAGACTGAACTTACATTGAGAATCGTAAGTGGAACAAAATATTTGAGAGGATCTAAAAAAAATTATGTTTTTTTATCACCAACAGTTCAAGATACCCCAGTATAATTTACTGGGATAGAAATTTTTGAGGTCATCTTCAAAAAATTTCATCTTTGTTGCATTAGGGGTTTAAGATAGTTGTGAATAACTCCAGCATGATCAGGAGTTCAGAAGTAACTTCAAGTGATCCCCAAACGTTGTGTTTGATGATCAGAAGTAAACTTTAACAATCTTTGATATTTTAGAATTCCTATCGTCAAAACTTTAACAGTTTTTAGAATCCTATTGACAGGTTGTCTGATAGGTCTCAACATATCAACCCCAAAGGAGTTCATCAAGCTTGACGTGACAAGATACTTGGCAGTGACATTTTTCAGTTACAACTTTTTTGAAACCCTTTTTCTTAAAGATTTTACCTATTTATTTCAAATATTTTGCATAAATGTTTTGTCTTGTCCATCGAGAAGCAAGAGATGTGAGCGATCAACTGAAGACAACAAGTCAAGAGCAAGCGTTTGAAGAAGTCAACACAAATCAGTTTGTTTTAATAACTAACAATTGTTCTGTGGGTGCAGCTTTTATGAGATATCCTTAAGTTCCCATATTCTTCCATTCAATGAATATGGAGAAGTAAAAAGGGTGGGGAGCTCATCAATATTGATAAGTTTTTCTATGGATGCAGGAAAGTCATTAAAGTTTTTCAGAAGAAAAAGAAAAGTTCAGAATACGAGCAACAACACCTCGTTCAAATTTCCAACAAGGCATGAGCTACAATTGAGTGCAAATGTACATATATGAAAAAGTGAGAGCATGACTCTCACCATGTAGATGCATCTACTCTGACAATCAAGTACATTCTCTTTAGCATTAAGAACATTTGAAGAATATTTCACAAATCACGTCGATATCAGGCGTTGTAATGTGAGACTCTCCCAGAGGGATATTTCTACAGTATTATAAAATGAGATAATACCACAATTAAGAATGATATCACCATCATTTTAGCGATGGATATCATCATCCTGCCAATGGATCAACATCATCCTATCAATTGATCATCAAATGGAACATCATCATCCTATTAATGGAGCATCATCAATCCTACCAATGGATCATCATCATCATCTTATCATTGGAGCATCAAAATAATCCTACCAATGGATCATCAATATTATCCTACTAATGGATCATCATCATCCTACCAATGGAGCGTCAACATCATCCCGCCAATGGATCATCAATCATTATCCTATTGATGGAGCATCAAAATCGTCATCCTATCAGGTAGCAGTATTATCCTACCAATGGATTATCATCTTTCTATCACTGAAGCATCATTTTCACATCATATCAAGTCATCATCTACTGCGCCAAGACCGACAGAGGATGATGCAGAACATCTGTCAAATACGGTAAAGCATATCACTTCCCTATTTAAATTACATTTTCTGCTAACAAGTTTATTTCATTCTTTGTCGAGATATTCTAAGAGTATGAATTCTCAAATCAAACCACAGGTGCAGAAAACATCAAAGAAAAGGTGCAGCACGACGTTAAACTTTTTTAGAAGCAAATATTATCGAGTCATCCACCTCGTTACAATTAGATAATCATCGAGTCATCCACCTCTTTATAGTTGGAACATTATCAAGCCATCCACACCGTTACAGTTGGATAATCATCGAGTCATCTACCTCATTACTGTTGGAGCATTATCAAGCCATTTACCTCGTTATAGTTGGATAATTATCGAGCCAACCACCTCGTTACTGTTGGAACATTATCGAGTCATTCATCTTGCTATAGTTTGATAATCATCGAGCCATCCACCTTGTTACAGTTGGATAATTAATCGAGTCATCCACCTCGTTACAGTTGGACTATTATCGAGCCATCAACCTTGTTATAGTTGGATAATTATCGAGTCATCCACCTCGTTACAATTGGAACTTTATCGATGCATCCACCTTGTTACAATTGGAACATTATCGAGCACCCACCTCATAGTTGGATAATTCATTGAGTCATCCACCTCATTACAGTTGGATAATCATTGAGTTATCCACCTCGTTACAGTTGGCTAATTATTGAGCTAGATAGCTCGTTGCAGATATCACCGGAGTTCGCCACGCAAAAAATAAGCAATGACATCTCCAAACCCTCAGCAAATCATGAGTTGTAACGGACATACTGCGTTCGAAAGCGACATATACTGAACATATTTATGTTACATTTTTCACATCAAGAGTGACTGAAAAACATCGTAAGAGATACTACCACTTTTCCAGTTACATTTTCTACTAACAATCTAATTCAGTCTTTGTCGAGAGAATCCAAGAGGATGAATTATCAAATCGAACCACATGTGTGAATGACATCAACAAGGATGCAGCACAGCGTGAAACTTTTTCTTAGCAGCAAACTGGGACATAGTCCAAAGAGGAGTGTCAAGCTCTTAGGACGCGAGCAGAGGAGCGGCTTCCACCACAATCAAACCACACCCCTATCATAAGGCATGTAGGTTTTTCTTAGATTTTTAAGTTTCGGTCTCGCATCCAAAAATTGTGTATCTGCCGAAAGCAAGTTTCCAATCTGAGTGACGATGCACCAAGAGCTTTGAAAATTATGTCTGTGTAAGTTCTTAATTATGGGTGTGAAGTGCAACACATTCATGGCTAAGAGGTCACAAGCCTTCTTATTCATACTCGACTTAATTTGTCACTTGTCTAGAACCAAAGGTTATCTAGCATAATAGATTCCCTTTTCAATCGATCTAGTCGAACTCAAGCAGCCTGATTCCTATGTCTTAAGGATATGTAGGCGGACTCAATATTGAAAACTCAATTGTACTTCAATGTTTTGTCATAAATCTTATTCTCGAGTATCCTGATTTCTTCATAATTTGACATCGGGATAACTTTTGAATTCTTTCAGAATCTTGTTAAAGTAAGCTTATCGAACTACAAGTGGCTTGAATTCTCACGTAGCCTGAGATATGTAGGAAACCCACTTTTGGGATTCGTCCATAATTCTTAAAGTCAGTATCAGACCCCGTTCCTAAAGATGAATAATGTGGTCGGTCAAAATTATCTCAGTCAATTTCATTATCCTCGAATTTCTTGCATCAATCAAGTAAATGAGGACACGTAGTGAACCCAATTTGACCTCCCCAATATAAAATAATATATCGAGCTTCCTAAATTCCAAACAATTTAGTATAATGAGTTTCCAAAATTTCAAAATATATATCTATATATATATACTATACTATATAATTAGATAGATATATATAGTATATATATATATACTATATATATATATAATATATATATATATATATATCTAGATATATATGTATGTATGATGTATGTAGGTATGTAGTAATGTATGTATGTATCTGAGTAGTTATTTTTTAAATATTTGCGAAAAATCATCTCAAAAAGAATTTGTTTAATTCAAATAGTTGGTAATTATTAGTTTAATTATTCAATGGTATATATAGGCTAATTAGTTTATAATTAAGTAGATATTATTTCGTTAAATTTTGAAACTCGGTAATTAATTGGAAAATTGATATAATAGCAAACTAATAAATTAAAATGGAGTAGCTGGGTTTGATTAATTGTGCTCCATAGCAAAACGTGTGCCCAAAAAATGTCAGAGGCCTCGCTCCCCAAATATCTCGCTCGCACTCTCCTCCAATACTGCCCGCTCTCTCCTTTTTATACAAACACACGTGTATAAAATTGTCTAATTGTTAAAGCAGAGAAAATTGTATAAAATACATATATTTTGTTACACTCTCTCCCCTTTCCAGATCTCGTTTTTTCCCCCCCCCCTCCCACCTTCTTCCCCCCAAAAATCTCGCTCGCACTCGATTTTCTCATGATACAAAACAAAAACGAAGATATAAATGTGTTTCTGTTGTATTAAGCGTGAGAAATGATATACACCTGCAAGTACATATATTTCGTCCTATACACTTATAATTACATAAAAATATTTCCATGCCAGTTTCTTTTTGTCTTTCTCTTTATCGTTGGATACAATTTTCAAAATTTGTATCTAATTCTCCTTTTCTCTTTATACAATTCGATTCAATTGTATATCCGTGTCAAGTCACTTTTGCTTTTTCTTCTTTATACAAATGCAATGTATAGAATCGTTCTATACACTGTAATAATACAATTCATTTATACACTTCACTGCCACAAGTGTCTTTCTCTCTTGTTTTATCACTTCGTTTTTATAATTTGCTTCAACGGACCATAGTATAGCCAGCAATATACAGTTTCTATGTTTGATATCGGAGCGCAATATGCAAACCTTTGATATAGCATTACAAATATGACTTTTTTATTTAGCCTTAGAAGTGAAAGTTGCCCTAATTAAGTTCAAGTCAATTCATTACTCAATCACTAAACCCATTTAGGGATGGTGGTCTTGGTGGGGATCTTCCACATTTTGTGATAATTGATATTGAGAATGAGGAAACGAGGGAGGTTAGATTTGAAACATTTACCATCATATATGACTGTATATCAAAGTATTGCGTGGAGTGTAGATTACAGGGTCATAATAAAGAAAAATGTAGAATTATTAATCCTTAGTTGAATTTAAAGAAGGATATTGATAAATAAAACCAAAGAATTTGAAAAAAAGATACAAGATTATCCCAAATATAGTAGCTCCTATCAAAGAGGCAATGCTAGAATATTGTCCCGTGGCAAAGTTGTGGGAAATCCTGGTAACTGGACAGTTGTGAAAGACAAAAGAGTATTCACGAAACCACAACAAACCTCGAGATTCAGCTGACGATAAAAAATTCTAAGGATGTAATAGTTAGTAAAAAAAATTAGTGCACTTAATGAGGTGGAAGAAGCGATTAATATTTCCAGTACATAAGCGGTTGAGGCAGCCCCAAAGATTGATGAGAACATATTTGTTAATGATTCTGGCAACAAGACTATGACGAAATGTGAAAAACATGCAGCAACATGATGTTTATAATAAATCAAAGAGAAAAGACATAAAAGTATCACTGAAGTTGTTTTGAATTTTTAAATACCTTAACTTTGCGGACATCATACTACCCTCTTAAACAATTTTAAAGTGTTGTAAATATCCCATCTTTTAACCATCCTCACTTGAAAGAAAATAAGTTCAATAACACACCAATTATAATCTGGCACGTATTAATTTTTATTTTTATTTTTCTTATTTTATCAACTTCATTTCCTTTTTGTTTTTCCTTCATCTCTTTCTTCTTCTTTTTAATTCTCTTTCTTCCTTCTTCTTCATACCCTCCTTGTTCTCTTTTCTTGCTTCTCTTCATATTAATTCTCCATTAGCTGTATATTCGTTAATTACTTTGATAGTCAACGAAATATGAAACTTGATAATTATAGTTTGAATTTTTTGAGATGTGTCAATTTAAGAGTATTTTGTAAAGCATCTATTATAAATAGTTTTTTGTGATTCTATTTGTCAATAATAATTTTTTTCAAACTCTAATTCATATTAATAAAGCCATCATGAGGAAGATGATGAGGTAAACTATGGTGTTAATGATATTTGATCTGCCATTAATTAAGTCTAACACCTTGAGGGCAATGGGAACCCAATTTGAGAGATGATGAGGTAAATAATAATACCGAAAAATGATTGAACGTGGACACTTTTCAATGATTTTGACAGGCAAAGTGGACCTTCACGCGTGCTCATGTGCGCTGTACAAAATGGCGAGAAAATAAATCAAAATGGTCCTTTTAAAAAGATATTCAATACTTTTGTGGGATAATAGGATATCCGCAAAGTTAAGTTATCTTTTTAAAAATTTGAAATAACTTCAGTGGTGCTTTTATGTCTTTTATCTAAATCAAACAAAGTGTAGTTGCAAGTCAATGCAAGACCATCTATTAGGAAATTACTACAATCTGCTATTGCAAATGCAGGAAACATGGCGATGAGTCCAAAAGGAGAATTTTCGACGTCTAATGTTTGGTTTATTTCCCAACATGAGAATGTTATAGATAGATCAATCAAGCTATTGATTAATCACTAACAATTGAAAGAGTCATTAATCACAGTGAGAAATAAACAAAGAGAACTTGATAAAAATCATGATGAACATTCTATCTATGTTCATCAGCTAAGGAAAAACTCATTTGAAAATGACACTATTGACATCCAATTTTGACCCTCCCTAATATAAATTAATCATATCGAGCTTTCTAAATTTCAAATGATTTAAATAATTAGTTTTATAAAATTTCAAAAAAAAATAAAATAAAATAATATATATAGTTTTGCAAGTTATAATTTTAAATAGTTTTGTAACATTTTGTAATTTTTAGATGATCTATATTTTTTAAATAATTGTGTTTATGATTAGTTTATTTTATAAACATATCAAAATCGCGTGACCCGCGTCCCTCTCAACCAGCTCTGTAGCAGCAGCACGTGAATCGTGCTCAAATCTTCCAGGTGGAGCAATCTCAGGGCCTCTATCGTCCTTCACTCAAGAATGAATATGGCTGCGATTTTCATTCCGTAGAAGATGGGTACTATTGAATGCTCCTCAACCAACTCTTAAACGAGATTCAAATTTTGAATTCAAAAATGACACCAATTACCTCCCATTTCCCCCATTTCAGCCTTAGTTTCTCCTATATAAATCCCTTTCTCCTTCCCTGTTGGGGGTGCAAGAACAGTGGGTAAAAAATACAAGAAAAGACTGAAATTCATCAAGCGGGAAGGAAAAACTGAGCGCAAATATACCAAGATCCGGCCACCATTTTTCTATAAAGGAATAGCTTACAAACAAATTTTAAATAGTCGAGCTTATATCAAAGAGATTCTGGAAAATCTTCTAGTCTAAAGTCTAGAAATTCATTGTTTGAGTTTTCGTTTAGACTCCTTGTTTGTTGTTCGAGTCTGACTCGCGTGATAGGAGTCACCTTGTAGTGGTGGAAGGTTTTGCAGGGCTTGTTGTCCTCGTTCGCTGCGTTAAAAAAGGTAACAGTTCTTCAATTTTCTCGTCTTTTTTATTTCCTAAAGTGATGTATTGCTATCAACAATTATTGAGTTCGTAATATATCAATATACCTTGTTTGTGATGTTTTTGGTTGTTCCATTGTCTGCTAATTGAAATATCATTTTCGTTTATTCATGTCTAGAATCATTGCTTAATTATTGGTTTTCTTTAGAACAGTTCGCTATCTCTTCAGAGTTTATCTTTGGATGCCAGAAGTCTTCCCGTCTTTTGTAGTACTAGTCACTGTGCGTTGTATGCAAAAGTTTGCCTGCTCTATTTTTATCTAGTTCATTAGCTATCCTATCTTTAGCGTGTATTGCTTGCATCAGGCTCGCATTTTTACATTGCGCACATTTTAGTAGAAAATGTTCATTATGTGTAATTGGTCCCCTTTGTGTTTGTTTCCCGGAAAGAATTGAGGCATTGCACATGGCATCAGTTTGTTGTAAATATAACAAAGTTCACTGTGCCTATTATACCTTTTAGTTCCATTTTTGCTTAGGCATATCATGCTTTAGTTACCTTCTCTCCGACTCTTCAAGTTTCAATGCTCACTAGTATGTGCATGCGCCAATACCAAGTATTATAACTTGCATATCAACTTTGTCACTCTTAATTTGGTTCATTAGATTTTCTCTAGAGTCATATGCGTTGGTTAAACTTGATTATCTTTAAGTGGCTTTTCATTTTCAAAAATTGTATTTTATTTGAGATATGCTTTATTTATTTTATCATTTCATATGCTAATTCAGCTATATTTTATCGCGTGTGAAATTCATTTTGAGTCCTCGTGGACTTTATGTCTCCCCTCGCATTTCTTGGTTGAGCCCCCAAAAGCTATGAACTTCCTGGTCAAGTTGGTCAGCCTTCTAAAAATGGTGAACAAGTTGAAGGCAACAATATGTTGCTGGAAATTAATTTTTCAGCCTCCGAAAGACGAAATATAGGTTAATATACTGGCTGTATACACTGGTATACAGTCAGAATATACAACAAACAGGTGAAAAAGCGTTAAAATACAGGTGAAAACTTGCAAAAATATAAATTTTGACGAAATACAAGTTTCCAGAGGTTAAAAAGAGCTGGAATATAAATTTTCGATTTTAAAATGCCCAAAGTGGTTGTATACCTTCTTTATACAACAGTATACACTGGTATATTATGCAAAAATATTGATATACAGGTCACAAAAATACGTAAATATGGATTGAAGTGCAACAGTTACAGGGTTAAAATGAAAGTCAGGGTGGAGATGAAGTATAAGTACCGTATACATTGTATACTTGGTGTATACAGCAGGCTCAACAAGAAGAAAAGGCCTGATTTGGCCCAAATTTGCATCAGATTTGGAATTTGGGCAAAAAGCCCAAATTTGAATATTATTCTTCCTTTATCTTATTTACTTATTAATTTATTTAATTATTGTGTAAACTTATGATTTATTTGACTTTGTTTTTTTTTAATTTAATTAAACCTCCCAAGAGAAGCCATTTTATTTGCATACTTTATTCAAATATATTTATATTTTTGCTTATCAGTTGGTTTTACCATTTATTATTTTAGTTGGTCTTTCAGTTTATGAATTCTTCCCTTTAGAAAAAAAAAATACCCCTCTAGTTTATTTTATCTTAAAACAATTAATTAGAATTAAGAATAAGTAAGTAATAAAAATGAATTTCCTTTACTTAGTCTTAAACAAAAGTCTTTTTAGTCAAATCACCGGTCAACCACGAGTTAGCAGGTATTCTGAGGGCCTAACACCTTCTCGAAATGTACATTTGAACTTCAAACCCCTTTTCAATCGATTTTATCTGTTTAAATCTTTTGAAAATAATTATAAATTTTCTTGATTTTACTAAAAAAATGAAGTGGCGACTCTATTAATTCGAAAAATCAATTTTTCTTAAATCATAAGATTAATTGAATTTTTTGAAACTTAGTCATAGTCATTCTTTCTTTTATATTTTTTCATAAAAGAGACACTGATATTATATAGGAGAGACAAGGTGATACAAATCAAGATTCTGATGAAGCAAAATCAATAGCCATTGTTGAGATATCAACAATACTACATTCAACGAAAGAATAAATTATCTCACATGAGAGTTGAATCTCCCAATAAGGTTCTGCATGAAAGAGTTCTCATATTTTTGAAGATGAGTTGAAGCTTGACTATCTTATAAAGGATGAAAAAGAACATAACAACATTGATGATGATGAGGTGGATATGAATTTGAAAGGAATTGCTAGGCAAACAAATGTCTCTCCTGGAGCAATTAAATCTTCCAGAAAAGGGGAAAAAAGAAGGTACATAAGAAACTGATCAACCTACCAAAATATTGCCAAAGAGGAGAGCTAGAAAAATCCTTCATTAATGATCATGAAATATCATACATGGAATATCAAATCTGTGAAGACTCACAAAGCTTTTCAAAGGGTATAAATGTTGAAGAAACATTACAAAGTTACATTTATTGCACTTCTTGAGCCATTTTAGAATGCTAATCACATTAACAAATATAAGAGAAGATTAAGGGTGAAAATGGCAAGATCTAATGGCAATTGTTGTTGGGTTATGAGTCTTTTTCCCTTCCTATGTGGATAAATAAAAGCTCAATTTGGACCAACTCATTTTTGCCCATAGGCCCATTATTATGAGGCAAATATAAGCCTATTTATGTCTTATTTTCATATACACAGAGAGTTTTTTCCAGTTCAGCCAAAAAGAGAGAAACGATCATTTTTTGCAGTCAAAAATTTCAGCCCCTAACGCCAACTTTCAAATTGTGATTCCCGCTTCGTTTCTTGTCCGTTGAGCTGCTTTTTTTGGACAGCATATGATATTTCATCTTCAATTCTTGTTAGCTTCTCCCTGCCCCGTTTTGCTTGGGGTCCTGCCGCTTCACTTTTGCTATTTGTGAACCTTCGCTGACGCCCAATTGAGGGCTTTTTTGACTTCTTGGCTCCAGTGTTCCTTTTCCCTTACTTCATCTACTTTTTTCGGCCTCATTGCTGAGTTTTATTTGATTCTGCTTTCGTTTTTTTGCCCGGGGGTTAGTATGTGACGTAGTGGAACGGGCAGGGGCTAGTTGAGGGCGTGGGGTTTATCGGTGTTATCTGTGAACGCGGCCTGTGTGTTAAATGCGGGGGAGGAATTTGGTTGACACCTTTTTTTTCACCCTTTTGGTTTGGAGAGACAATATCGTAACTCTTGGTGATTATCTTGGGAGGGCTTCTGGTCCCGTTTTTTTTTACTCCTTCCATCTAAGTTTTTTCCTTTCCACTGCCCGTGTCTTTTTTGTCCTTTGTTTAGTCTGATATGTTTGTTCTTCTGGTTCCCTTGCCTCTCTCCTCTTTGTTTTGGCCTGGTTTCCTTCCCTTGCTCGCCTGTCCAGCCTCTCTTTGCTTTTTTTACACCCTTCTTTGTTTCTTCTCTTGGTTCAAATCGAAAGGGAAAGTATAGACTTTAGTATTCTTTTCCGCTGTTATCCTGTCAGACAAAAATTCTTTGTTTAGTGTCTGTCTTTTTCCCAACAAAGTGGTATCAGTGCAGTTGATTATTGTTGATGTCGTTTTGAAGATGGAGGCAATATGTGCAAAATTGGTGTGTTTAAATGGTAGTAACTACTATCATATTTGGGAAAGGCCAGATGAAAGATCTTCCTATTTGTCCCAAGAAGATTTCATTTACCCCTGTTTTTTGGGCTTCAATCAGCCTCAGTATTTGAATGATGAGAATGGAAATTTGAGCATCCACGCAGGTTTGTGGCTATATTAGAAATGGGTTGAAGTAATGGTTAAAATCCTATTGTGAAGAGACAATGCCAAAGTTTGTGGGACAAGCTCGACACACTTTAATGGCTTCGAAGACTGGCAACAACAGTTGTTCTATTGAAACACTTAATTAATCTCATGTATAAAGAGGGCACCTCTCCTATTTCTTTCTTATCATATTAATGATTTTCAGGGTTGGGTCCTTGACCAGCTGTCCCGAAATGTGGTGTAAAAGTGTGATGATGAGAAATAACAGGGACTTTGGCTTTTAATACTCTGCCAACTCTTTGGAAACTCTTCGAGTTTCTTTGACTATCTGTCTCCCAGTGGTGTTGTTTACCAATGAAATATACTAGGGGATAGTGGTGTCCTTGAAGAAGAAATGAAATAAGAATCTTCAAGCGCTGATCTTCTTTCCAGCTTCACACTAGTTTCGCCAATGTTTTTGGGTTACTGAAGATAAGGGGTGAAACAAGTCCAGAGGTTCAGAATGATAGAGGTAAAAGTAAAGCAATCAAAGTCTAAATACAGAATATTACATGTGACTATTGCCACAAGAATGGGCATACATGAAATATTGTTTACACGCACAAGAGAGAGCTGTAACGACACAGAGAGAAGTAGTCGGTATGAAAAGTCTTGTTTTGGTTGTTGCTAATTGATTAACTTATTGTTTCTTGTGATGCAAATGCCATAATCTTGTTCGTTGATGATTCTAGATTTTTTTGTGGATTCTGGTGCTACTTCTCATTCAACCCAAAGAAGAATTATTTTCTTCTTATACTCCAGGTAATTTTGAGGAACGTTGAACATGGGCAATAATCATGAAGTTGAAGTATTGGCATTTGGGACATTTTGTTTGGAAATTTAACAATGGTTCCAACTAGTTCTCCATATGTCCAAGGCTGCTCCAGATTTTTCGCTTTGATTTATTTCTGTGGGATATCTTGATGATGAGAGTTATTTTCAATACACTTGATGTTTGCCCAGTGAATCTTACTATGGGTTTGGATGTTGTGGCCCGTGGTGACAAGTTGTCTAACTTTTGTATTTTCAAGGCTCATGTCCAGAGACTCAATAAATTTGGTGGAGAATGTACTTCATCAGAGTTATTGCAGAGAAGCTGGAGTCCATATACTAGAAGGGGATTGATAGTTTGGATAGAAAAATTTGCTTCTAGAGTGAAACAAGCAAAGTTGAAGAAATGTGTTCAGATTGCTTAGCCGGTAAACAAAAAAAGTTCTTTTCAGAGTCATCCGCCTCAAGAAAGCTTGATTTGCTGGAGTTGGTACATTCTGATTTGTGTGGAGTGCCTTTTAAGGTAGAATCTCATGGTTGGTGCACTTTACTTTGTGACTTTTAGAGATGATCATTCTCCGCAAACTCTGGTATTCCTTTGAATTCTAAGGATCAAGTACTTGTGTGTTCAAGAGTTTTCAGGCCTTGGTGAAAGACAAACAGGGAAGACATTGAAATGCATCCGCTCCATACTTGTGGTGAATATATTGGTCCTTTTGATAGATATTGCAGAGAACAGGGTATTAGGCAAATCAGAAAACTCCTCCAAGACTCCTCAGTTCAATGGTTTTACAGAGAGGATGAACATGAACAAACTCTATTGAGAGGGTTATATGTATGCTTTCAGATGCTAAGCTGTCAGATTCCTTTTGGGGCAGAAGCACTTAATACATGCTGCTTCTGTTATCAAAATAATCTCATCTGTTTTCTTTAGATGTTGATGTCCCTGAAAGAGTTTGGGACTGGTAAGACTGTTCTTATGATCTCTTAAGTCTTTGGTGTAAAGCAGCTTTGTACATGTTTCCTAAGGATGAAAGGTCCAAAGTTGGATGTTAAAACTAAAACTAGGCAGTGTATCTCATCATTGGTTCTGGTCAAGATGATTTGGCTATCGTTTCTTATGCCCGTTGAAAAGAAACTTGTTAGAGCCGTGAATGTTGTGTTCTTGAAACCAAAACAATTGAAGATTTTGACAAGCTTGACAGGGCTGATTTTCAAGTAGTGAGATCTTAGTTTGATGTTGATCCAGTTCCTTTGACTATTGCACCGGAAGAAAATCTTCATAATGATGAAATCAAGTTTGATAATGAAGATGGGTGATCATGTTTCAGAAGAACCGGTATGATGTGTTGAGGCCCAGTGAAGATGATTTGGATTTGTCCATACAACCAATTCTAGATGCTCCAGAGAGTTCTCTCAGACGATCGAGTAGAGAGAGAATTCCTTCATCTCCGTTATTCTCCCCAGATGAGTATGTACTCTTTACCTTACGGGGGAAATCTGAGATCTTGAGAAGCCATTGAAAGTGAAGAAAAAAGAAAGGTGGTTTGATGCTTGGGAAGATGCGATTAAATCCTTGCATGATAATCATACCTTTGATTTGGTTAAGTTACCTAAAGACCAGAAAGCTTTTGGAAAAACAGTGGGTTTTTCGGGTGAAACTTAAGATGGTCATCCAGTTCCACGGACAAAAGCTAGATTAGTTTGTCAAGGGATTTAATCAGAAAAGGGGAGTTGATTTTGGATGAATTATTCTCTCTGGTTTGTGAAATGTCATCCATTTCGTGTGGTTCTGCTTGGCTGTAAGTCTAGATTTAGAGGTTGAGCAAATGGAGTGTTAAAACTAAACTAAACTGCTTTCCCCTCCATGGTGACTTAGATGAAGCATTTCTATGGAGCAACCAGACCGGAAGGTTTTGAAGTCAAGGGTAAGAGAATTCTGTTTGCAAATTGAGAAGGCTTGTATGGTTTGAAACAAGCTCCCCACGCAGTGTACAAAAGGAAGTGGGTTCTTTTATGAGTCAACAGGGCTTCATGAAGACCTTCTTCAGACCATTGTGTTTTGGCTAAAGTTCTCTGATGTTGAAAAAAGAAAACCCCTTTTATGATTGTGTTTGCTTTATGTTGATGACATGCTTGTTGTTGGTCATAATACTGCAGGAGTCCAGACGTTTGAAGCAAGAGTTGAGTAGTCTTTGCTATGAAGACTTAGGAACCCATCACCCCCCCCCGCAGAAGGCAGATTCGTTGCATGCAGATTGTACCTTGATAGAAAGGCCAAGAAATTGGTTTTATCACAAGAGAAGTACATTCAGAAGTACTTCTGCAGATTCAGCATGGACAAGCTAAGGTTGTCAGTACACCTTTAGCTAATGCACTTCAAATTGAGCATCGAATAGTGTCCCCTTCTAGTGATGAGGAAGGAAGCTATGAAGAAAGTTTCCTTATGCTTCAGCTGTTGGAGTTTGATGTATGCGCTTGTTCGTACCAGACGCCGGATTATTGCTCATGCTATTGGAGTTGTTTAGCCGTTTTCTTTCTAATTCCGAGAAGAAGAACATTGGAATGCTGTGAAGTGGGTTATGAGATTCTTTGTGGTAGCTTCTAGTCTGAGTTTTGTTTTTGGTAGCCGGGAAAGCCTTTCTTTGTGGTTATACTGATTGCAACCTGACTGGTGGATTTTGATAACCTATAACCTACTCGCAGTGTCTACTTCAAGGGTACTTGATTACTTTTTGCGGGGAGCTGTTCTTGGGCAATCTAGGTTGCAACACAGGTGTTGCTCTATCTACTACAGAAGCTGAGCTTATTTGCTGTCGTTGAAGCTTGTAAAGAAATTGTTTTGGATGACGAGATTCTTGGGGAACTTGATTGTGCCCTCAATAGAGTATGTACTTTATATTGTGACGTCAAAGGGCTATACATCTTGGGCAAGAATTCTATCTACGTTTCCATGTTCGGTCTAAACACTTGATGTGAGATACCATTGGATTCGCGATGGGTTGGATTCTAAGTTGGCTTGAGCTTGAAAAGATTCATACAATGAAAATAGTTCCGATATGATGCTACACCTAGCAAGCTTTGCCAAGAGGGAAGTTTGAAGATTGTTGCATGTCCCGCCGGATGGCGGTCTCCTCCACATAGTCGGGAGGGGAGAATTATTGGGTTTGGGCATTTTTCTTTCCCTTCCAATGTGGTAAATAAAAACCTCAATTTGGACCAAACCCATTTTTTGCCGCATAAGGCCCCCTTCCTAGGCAGGCAAATAGAAGCCTATTTAGGTCTTATTTTCATATACAAAGAGTTTTTTTTCAGCAGCCAAAAGAGAGAAAGATAGCAGTGTTCGTCAGTCAAAATTCAGCCCTAACAGCCAACTTCAATTGCGATTCCTGCTTGTCGTTTCTTGTGAATTGATCTATTTTTTGGACCACATATGATATTCATCTCATCTTTGATTAGAACTGACAGTTTGGATTTGTGGCCTGCAGATCAGTTTTTCTTCCGTGATATTAGCTGCAAATTGATGATTTTGCTCTTTAATTCTCTATGATTTTGGTGCACTCTTATTTTTTGTTGTTTGCTCGTTTTTGACACTTTTTTGTGGACAATTTTGGGAGAACAATATTGTAACTCTTGGTGATTATAGTGGAGTTTTTAGTCCCGTATTTTTTTAACTCTTTCACAGGCTCGAAGGTCTTTCCACGTAAATCTTGGTGTCTGGTTTGATTGGTTTATTATTGCTTGTATCATTTTGTTTGGGTTAATTACTTGCTGCCTACTATCAATATTGCTTGTGTTTGTTTTGGTCTTCTCTTGGTTCCAAATCGAGAAGGGAAAGTATAGACTTGGGATTCTTGTTCCTTCCGTTGTTATCAGTCAGGCATTCTTTGTTAGTGCCTTGTCTTTCCCAACAATGGTAAGATATATTATTTTACTAGTGATGAGGTGAAAGTAGAGATAATTATGGACATTTCACAACAAGTCACCTTAAAAATGTACAACCAATGTATTAACAAGACTTTCTTTACCACTTTTGCATATGTCAAATGTGATGTTGTGAAAAAATTTTCATTATGGGAAGATATACACCAATTGACCAATTAGATCAATGACGCTTGGATCATTGAGTGAGATTTTAATGGTGTTATGAATGAGAAAGAAAAGGTTGGGGTCTACATGTGGTCACTTCCGATTGTGAGGACTTTGCATGTTGCATTGAAAATTGTGACCTCACAGAAGTTAGTTTTAGAAGTGGTCCTTTTACATGGTGAAATGAAAGGACTAGAGATAATTGTATTTTCTAAAGACATGACAGAGTTCTCGTAAATCAGGAGATGCAGAATTGATTTAACTTTCTCGAAGTTGAACATCTCACTAGAATAGGATCTGACCATTCTCCTATGTTTTTATCTTTTGAAGATAATGCTACTTTGTTCAAAAAATCTTTTAAATTTTTCAAATTCTGGAGAGAACACGAGTCCTTTAAGGAGTTTGTGTTTCAAAATTGGTATGCCTCTTAT
The DNA here is from genome assembly GCA_027704765.1 of Solanum habrochaites. Classification (NCBI taxonomy): domain Eukaryota; kingdom Viridiplantae; phylum Streptophyta; class Magnoliopsida; order Solanales; family Solanaceae; genus Solanum; species Solanum habrochaites. The sequence continues at coordinate 73,179,556 of JAKWJA010002489.1, read as the reverse complement.
TCAAATAACCTTTTTATTGAGTTTAAGGAGAAATTGGAGAATTTGAAGATTGCACTGTCAACATGGAAGCTTTTGAAGACATTTACAAGCAACTATCTATTAGAAAAGATATAGTTAAAATAATGAAGCATCTGCTTGAAAAAGCCTATTGTTATGACTAGAATTATTATGCAGAAGGCACAAGAAAAATTCATGGAGTATCTCCATTTTGAAAACAAAAGGCTAGTTTTGATTGGTTAGAGAAAGAGATATGAACACAAGATTTTTTTTCATGGCTTGGTAAAACGAGGAAAAAGAGGTTGCAGTTGAAGAGGATTCAAGATGAACAAGGAAATTGGATAGAAGAGGATGGTATCACGACCTTTAAAGCTATCAAATTCTTTCAGAATCAGTTCACCCAAGAAAGAGATGCTACTGATTTCTCCCCGTTGAGCCATATTCTGATTTATGCTCATCCTCAACTCTAGAAGAGATAAGAAAGTTTTTTTTTAGTGTGAATGGTGATAGTGCTAGTGGCCCAAATGATTTCACGGAAGATTTTATCAAGTTTATTGGGATATAGTAAAAACTGCTTTACTGAGATTGATTCAAGCCTTTTTCTCAGGTCACACTTTTTCCATATCAATTACTCATACTAGTTTAGTTCTTATTCATAAAAAGGGTGATGTTAATACATATTTTGACATAAGCCCTATTATTTTGAGCAACTTTATTGACAAAATTATTTCCAGGATGGTCCATGATAGATTCGAGACAATTATTTCGAAGTTGATATCTACAAACCAATCAGGGTTTGAAAAGGGAATGAATATCATTGAAAATATTGAATGAATATCATTGAGAATGGTTTACTAACTCAAGAAATTGTGACATATATTACACTAAGGGGTAAAAAAGATAATATTATCATAAAGTTTGTTATGATGAAGGCTTATGATAGAGTTTCCTGGTTATTCCTAGCTGAAGTTTTAAGAAAGATGGGATTCGTTAATTTTTTTTGGTTGATATGATATGGAGACTTGTAACAAATAACTGATATTCCGACTTAACGAATAGGCAAGCACATGACTTTTTTCACTCGATTAAGGGAGTAAAATAAGAAGATCCTCTATCTCTTGCTTTATTTATACTGGGTGTTGAATTCTTAACGAGATCCTCAAATGAACTATTTGAGGACTGATTGTATGTTGGATATGATATGCCTAAATGAAGTGCAAATTTAAATCAGCATGCTTATGCCGATGATGTTATTATATTTGCATCTGCTCATAGGGATTCTTTGAAAATGATCATGAAGACTTTGCAGGAGTATGATACTCAATCAGTGCAAATTTATTTACACTCAATATGCACCAGACTGTGGCCATTGATTTATAAATGATGATCGAGCATAGTACTAAGATGGAAAGAGGACAATTACCACTAATTTATTTGGGTTGCCCAATTACACATACCAAAATAAGGAAGGACCACTATTATGGTCTTCTTAAAAAGGTCAGAGACAAACTTCAAGTATGAAAAGACAAAATGTTATCGGATATTGTTGGGAAAGACAAGGCACTACCAAGAATGCCTGACAGGATAACAACGTAGGAATACCCCATTCTATACTTGTACCTTTCTTTTCTCGATTTGAACCAAGAAAGAGACAAACAACCCAAACAAGCATAGGAGAGTAAGGCTGCAATTAATTCACCCAAACAAATATAAGAACAATGACCCTCTTACACACCAATCCACCCTCCTGCCCCCCACTATTTACTTCCCCCCTTCTGCTGTGAAGAGTAAAAAAACCACGGGACAAAGATCCACTTAACCACCAAGCTTTACATATTGTTCTCCAAGCATTGTCGCACAAAACAAGTGCCAAACAAACTATCAACATCCAAATATCTTGGCAAACCAAATCTAGAGAATTAAAGGAGCAGAATCCCAAAGGTTCGCACTACTATCACGACAGCAAACGAAGCTGCAGGACACCAAATCCAACTCTGTCAGTTTCCTAATCAAAGATTGAGATGAGACAATATCTGTCCAAAAATCAGCCAATCGTACAAGAACGACGCGGGAATCGCAATTTGAAGGTTGTCTATGAAGCGTTAATTTGGACTGTGGCGAAACTCTCTTTTCTGTTCTCCCGTTTTTTGGCTGCTGAAAAAACTCTCTTGTATGTCTGAAATTAAGACCTAAATAGGCTTATATTTGCCCTCATACGAATGTGGGTTTAGTGGGCAAAAAAATGGGTTGTGTCCCAATTGGCTTTATTTATCCACATAGGAAGTGAAAAATACCCATAAAAACCCCAACATTCCTTCTCTCTCTTCTGCCCCCTCACGACTATGTGGAGAGACTGCCATCCTCCCGGTACCATGCAACAATCTTCACAAACTTTCTCTTGGCAAAAAGCTTTAGAGTCATCATATCTGAACCATTGTCATTTGTATGCATCTTTTCAAGCTCAAGCAACTTCGAATCCAACAACCGTCCAATGGTATCTCACATCAATGTGTTTTGACCGACCATGGAAAACTTAGAATTCTTGCCAAGATGTATAGCACTTTTGACTGTCCAATAAAGCACATACCTCTCTTGAGCACAACCAAGTCCCCCAAGAATCTCTTCATCCAAAGCAATTCTTTACAAGCTTCAACAACCGCAATGAAGCTCAGCGTTCTGTAGTTAGATGATAGCAACACATTTTTGCCACCCTAGATTGTGGGCCAAGACAACAGCTCCCCCTGCAAAAGTAAACCAAGTACCCCCTGAAGTAGACTGCGATATCAACATCACCAGCCATGTCTGAATCATATAACCACAAAGAATAGGCCGTCCCTGTACCAAACAAACCAAACTCCAGACTAGAAGTGCCACATAGATATCTCATAACCCACTTCAAGCATTCCAATGTTCTCTTTCCCGGATAGAAAGAAACACGCTATACAACTCCAACATTCGTGAGCATAATATCTGGTCTTGTAAAACATCGCATACCTCAAAACTAACCAACAGCTGAAAGCATAAGGAACTTTCTCTTTCTTCTACTTCTTCATACTTCCTTCTCATCATCACTAGAAGGACACTGTTTCGGCTCAATTTGAAGCAATAGCTTAAAGGTTTACTGACAACCTTAGCTTTGTCCATGCTGATCTGCGAAGTACTTCCTGAATGTACTTCGCCCTGTGATATACGCAATTTCTTTGCCTTTCTCTAGGACAATCTGCATGCCTAGAATCTGCCCGCCTTGCTGGTCCTAAGAAGTCTTTTCAGGCAAAAGCTTACTCACTCTTGTTCAATCAAACTTCTGAAATCCGCAAGTATTAATACCCACAACAAGCATGATTTATCAACATAAAGCATACAACAATAATAAGTCACCATCATAGAACTTTTGCACAAAAACACAATGGTCTGAAGAAGTCTTCTTGAAGCCCTGCGACCATAAAGAACCAACGTCCTGTACCCACTTGCCTGGGAGCTTTTTTTAAAAACCATACAAGCGCTTCTTTCCTGGTTTCTTTTCTTCTTCAATTTTGCAAACATAGATTTCTCTTTAACCCCCTTGACTACTTTCAACACCTTCCGGTTGTTCCATTAATTTCTTCATCTAATCCACCATGGAGGAAAGCATTTTTTAACATCCTTTGCTCAATCTCTAAATCTAGACTTGCATGCAGCCAAGCCTAGAACCCACGAATGGATGACATCTTCACACTGGGAGAATATCTATCACAATCAACTCTCTTTTTTTCTGATTAAATGCCCTTGACAACTACTCTAGCTTGTACCGTGGAACGATTCCATCTTCATGTTTCACACCCAAAAAACCCCACCGTTTTTCAAAGCTTTTCTGTCTTTTAGTAACTTAACCAATCAAAGGTATGATTATCATGTCAAGATTTAATCTATCTTCCTAGCATCAAACCCCTTTCTTTTTCTCCACTTTCCATGGCCTCATCAAGACTCTCAGTTTTCTCCCCCTCGTCAAATTACAGACTCATTGGGAGAATAAGCGATGAAGAAGGAATTCTCTCTCTACTAATCGTCTGAGAGAACCCTCTCTCCGAGCATTATAATTGGTTTTGGACAACCACGTATCTTGCACTGGAGCATCAACAACATCATGTCGTCATTCTGAACATGATCACCATCTTCATTATCAATTATTTCATCATTTATGAGAGTTTTCTGTCTTTCGGTTGCAATATCAAGGAACTGTATCCAACATCATTTAAGCGCTCACTACTCGAAAATCAGCCTTGTCAGCTTTGCAAATCTTCAATTGTTTGGTCTTCAAAGAACACAACATCACGGCTTTCTAACATTTCTTCTCAAACCTGATCATATCAAACGATAGCCCATTTCATCTTGACCATACCAATGAAGATACACTGCCTAGTTTTAACATCCAACTTTGACCTTCATCTTAAGAACATGTACAAAGGCTTTACAACCCAAAGACCTAAGATGATCAATAAAACATTCTTACCATGTCCCAAACATCTGTACATGGACATCCACCATCTAAAAGCAACAGCAGGAGATAATTGATTAACATAACAGCATTATTAAGCGCTTCTGTTCTGCCAAAAGGAACTGGCAGTTAGGCATCTGAGAGCCTAATCTAACCCTCTCAACTAGATTCTGTTCACCTCTCTGCTAAACCATTTAACATGAGGAGTCTTTGGAGGAGTTTTCTGATGGCTAAATACCCTGTTCTCGTCCTCTGCAATATCTATCAAAAGGACCAATATATTCACCACCATTATCTAAGCGATGCAATTTAATGTCTCCCTGTGTATTATCAACCAAGTGCCTAAAACTCTTGAACACATCAGTACTTGATCCTTGCTTCAAAGGAATACCAGAGTTTTCGAGAATGATCATCAATAAAGTCACAAAGTAACGTGCACCACCATGAAGCAACCGTTCGAAATGACCACGAGTAGAAGACAAACAGAATTATACCAAAAGACACAAGATTTAACGTGGTTCTGTCCCATCGACCTACGTCCACAAAGGAGTTGAGCAATTCACTATACCAATCTGATAGTAACAATCAGAGAGAACAGACCTCAACAATTCATCAGAATACGTGGGAGGTTCACACAGTGTAACCTATCAAATTTGTGACCCATATTCTCTTCCCCTCACCCCCCGCTCTCCACTCGCCTACCTCCTCCCTTTTTCCTCATTCCTTCCCGTTCTCTCCTTCACCCTCCTTCGCTTTCTTTATAGAGTCCTAAACCTTTTCCTACACTAAAAGGATTAGTCATTCATCAAAACCTTTTCCTACAAGGAAAACCTATTTATGGTAAGAAATTTGGGGCAAATAAAACCAACAAATCTCTCCCTCCCCCTTTGCCTGAATTTCTGACAAAATAAAATTTGTCCACCTTCTTTCACTTAAAAATCTCACTTCAACACTTTCCTTCTCCTCTCCATATCTCCTTGAAAAATTTAGTCTCAAAAACCAGAGGCTCTCTTGAAACAATCTCCTCCAACAAAAGCTACTCTCTTCGTTACTGTCAAAAAGGTTGCGGCTATAACTTACAACCCGTGCAAGATGACACCCTCTTCTAACCTGGTTCAATCATCGATTATCGAACCACTACTCCTCTTCCTGCTCCCTCCCTCATTGAATCTGTCTTTGATACACTTGTTAAGGACCGAAAATAAGCAGTGTACGCGGAAAGCTATGCCACATCAAACCTCGAAAGACCACGAGTAAGAAACCAAACGATAAATATACTCAAAGACCCAAAGAGTTAAGTGGTTTGTTATCGCCTACGTCAACAAAGAGATGAGCAAATCCACTATAATATGAGGTACAAAAATACAGAGAGAAACAAACCTCAACCAATTCACATTCGAATACATGGAGTTCACACAATGATAAGTATCAGCTTGTGACCGACAATTTCTCCTCCTTAACCAAAAAATCTCAAACTCTTAAGACTACATTGTGATGCTGATTAAATTAGAAGGAACAATCCTCTATTTATAGAGGTCCTAAACCTTTTCCTACAAGAAAGGATTAGTCATTCAAAACCTTTTCCTACAGGAAAACCTATTTATGGTATAAATTTAGGGCAAATAAAACCAACAGATATATTGGTGGGAAAACAACATAATTGCAAGAGTTTTAAGAAAGTATCTCTATTGATTTGAAAGGATGTCGACATAGTCATGGATGGCAAAGTACACTTCCCGACTAATTTATTTTGGTGTTGACCAGATTACATGGGGTTTAGGATCGAAAATAACAGGTATAATGTGGAAGCTAACAAAGCAAACCTCGAAAGACTTGTGGGGGGGAGGGTGGGGGGGCGGTGGGGAGAGACAACGGAGAATATACCAAAAGACCACAAAGAATTACGGGTTCGGTCATCGAGCCTACGTCCCCAAAGATAATGAGCAATCCAACTATGAATATGAGAGTAACAAAATACTAGGGAAACAACCTCAACCAATTCACTCGGAGACATGGGAGTTCACAGAAGTGAAAGATCAAACTTGTGACCCCAATAATCTCTCTAACCAAAACGTCTAAGCCCTTAAGACTAATTGTGAATGCTGATTAAGTTAAAGGAACATTCCTCTATTTATAGATTCCTAAACCTTTTCCAATAAGAAAATGATTAGTCAATTCCAAATCTTTTCTAAAAGGCAAACTATTTACTGGTAAGAAATTTATGACCAATAATACCTAACAAATCTCCCCCTTGGCCTGAATTTTCTGACAAAAATAAATTTTGTCCACCTTCCTTTAGACTTATCTTCACAACTTGCTTCTCTCCTCTCCATATTTCCTTTGCAAAATTATGTCCCTCAACACAAAGAACCTCTTCTGACAATTTCTTCCACAAAATCTTCATTACTGTCAAAACGGTTGCAGCGAGAACTAACAACAAGACACCCGTTCAAGATGAACACCTGCTTCTAACTCTGGTCAATCAGATATCGATATCGAACCACTAAACCTGAATCCATCATTGAATCTGTCTCTGATACCACTGTGTTAGGATCGAAAATACGCAGGTGTAAATGCGGAAGCTAGAAATAATCTGCGAAAGACCACGGTAGAAGACAACGATAAAATACGTCAAAAGACACAAAGATTTAACGTGGTTCGGTCATATCCGACTTACGTCCACAAGGAGATGAGCACTCCACTATAAATATGAGATTACAAATACCGAGGGAAACAACCTCAAACCAATTCACTTCGTAAACATGGGATGGTTTCACACAAGTGATAACGTATCAAGCTTGTGACCATAAATTTTCCGCTCTAACCAACTCTCAAGCCCTTAAGACTACATGTTAATTGCTGAGTTATAGAAAGAACATTCCTCTATTTATATAGTCCTAAATCTTTTTCTACAAGAAAATGATTAGTCAATTCAAAATCTTTTCCTAAAAGGAAAACCTATTTATGGTAAGAAATTTAGGACAAATAATACCTAACATTACACATACCAGAAAAAGGAACGAACACTATCTTGGTCTTCTTAAAAAGGTCAGACAAACTTCAAGCATGTAAATGAAGTATTATATTGTATGGTGGGAAAGCAACATTAATTCCAAGTGTTCTATTGAGTATCCCTATTCATGTCCTAATTAGCTATTGTCACCCCCCCCCCTCCCCCCTTCCCCCCTCCCTTCCCCAACAAATGTGCTCTCAAGGAACTACATAAGATCTTTGCAAAGTCCTTTTGGATCAATAAGGAAAAAGGGAGGAGTAACCATTGATTTCGTGGGCTCATATGTTCTTGACCAAAGCGGAAGGAGGACTTGGTTTCGGGTCCATGTTTGATGTGTCTCAAGCTTAGTATGCAAAGCTTTGGTGGAGATTTAAAACAACATACTTTTTGTGGACAACTTACATGTGAATCAAGTACGGTATAATAAAAAATCCTTTCTTTATTTCAATGGAAAGGTGGATCGCATGTGTGGAAAATGATGTCAGAAAATAGAAATTTACTTGAGAAAGAGATTTAATGGAACTGGGAGAGGGTTCGACTAGCATTTGGTATGATCACTGGACTAAACTTGGACCTTTACACCAAAGCATTAGGAAGATATTCAAATAAATCACTCAATATCTGACATTGAAGAATTTTTTATGGGAGCTAAAGGTTGGAATTAAGAGAAAATGGAATCATATCTTCCTTTTTCTATTGTGGAGCATGTGAGGCAGACTATAGATTATGTTGAATTTACAAATTAAAATGATAAACCATGGTGGATATTGAATAGCACTGAAAATTTTACAACGAACAGTTATTGAGGAGAAAAGTTACAATATCCTATCAATTTAGCCAAATATGGGTATAGCGTCTTCCTTTCAAGAATTTCTTCTTTATTTGGAGGTTATGGAAAGCAAAAATTCCTGTGAATGAAGTTTTGGCTAATTGTGGCATAGCAGTGGTATCACTATCTACTGTCTCAATAACCCAAGAGACTATAATGGAAGATAGTTTTAAATCTTGATAAAAGAAAATGATGAATCCATTATAAATTTTTACTTAATAGAGATATTGAAATTGAGAAATAATATAAATAAAAAAAAGAATGCTTAGGAGAAAGAAGGAGACAAGAGAGAATGATTTGGTGTACTAATCCTAAAATAAAAAGTTCATTATCATATTTTTAGCGTGTCGGATCAAATGGGGCAGGTCATTAAATGGTTTAAATAGATATATATTTGGTTCTTAAATTTTTTATTAAAAATAAAAGTTCAATGTCAACAAATTATAATGAAAAAATAATTAAATAAGCTGAGTGACTATCTATACAAAGAAGTCACAATTTAGTGATTTTTTTGAGATCAAAATGAAAATTGAGTGACATTCTGTAAAAATAATTGATAGTTGATAATTGAGTGACCATCAAATTTATTAACTCCATTAATCACATACAACAAAACCTTTTTTTTTTAGAAGTACTACCACAAAACGAAAGCTAAACCTATTAAGCTCGGTCAAAATTACATACATAAAATGGAGGATGCCATCGGCATACAACAAACTAGGGTATAAGACATAAGTATCTTTTAGACTATGACCGAAATTCCAAGACACGCCTTAACTAAGTTAATTCTATAATAATTAACTCCTCCCCCTCCCCCCCTCCTCAATTTTTTTAAAAATATAATTTTGTATATGACTTGGCTTATGTGGCACACTTCGTGACTCCACGCAGTTGAGACGCATGAGAGATATTTAGATGCCACATAAATCTAAATACAAAATTAAAAAAAAGAATTCGAGTAAGAAAAAATAATAAAACTTTAATTTAGTTGAGGATGTAAATCTAAAATTCGATCATATTCTACTAGTACTTCTATAGCTTATCCTTACAATTACAAGAAGCGCCAACTAGAAAACAAATAGCTAAAAAGTGTTTCGTCTTTGGCATATTTTTAAGAGATATGGGCTTTACCATATGTTTAAAATAAGTAGATTAAAAGGTGTAAATAATTTTATAATTATTTATGAAAAACTATAGCAAATATATAAATAATTTGAAATTTTAGGTGTATGTTTATCAGTTTGATTTGATTTTTTATAAAATCAATCAAAATTAAATCAAAATATTAATTATTTTTAAAATTTAAAACAAATCCAAACAAATTATCACATTTTAAATTGATTTGATTCGATTTTCAGTTTGATTTGATTTAATTTTTCACATGAACAGTCCTACTTCTACATATGAGTATATCCACCCACAACCAAGATATGTGTAGTAGATAGGATAAGAAAGTTCAACTAGGAATTTCACATAATTAAGTAAAACAAGGAATATTCATGGTGGATTTTTCCAAAGATCATATCCTCCAATTTCTTGAACCAAAATATTCTTACAAATTAAATCAAACTTTATCTTATTCCATACATATTATATATGTTCATAAATGAAGTGGTAAGGTTGGTTTAACTGTCCACTTAATGTATTTAAAATTTGTTTAAACTAACTTAGATGCTTCCACCGAAAGATCTAAAAAGAAGATAACCGTCAACGTTACCAATTATGTCCTCAACGGAATATATGCCTCTCCATATAATTTATTATTATTTTATAAATATTTTTAATGAACATTTCAAAATTTTAAATACTAGAAAAAGGGTATTTGAGCCGAATTTTATTATTTGAGAATTTTTTTAAAAATTAAAATTAGGTGAAATATTTATATTTTATAAAAATACCAATTAATAGTTTTTGGACTAGATTTGAGTCTTAGTTCATTATATAAAATCTGTACAGTTATATACATATCTAATATAATTTTTATTCGGATTTGCTCGGAATTCACTTCTAAATATAAATAGTATAACAGTGGTTTCTAGTATACAAATGAATGGTCTTTTCTTTTTATTTTCTTACTCTTTTTTTTTCTTTTCAAATACATATTAATCGTGTTTTTTGCTATACTTTTCACGGAAAATAATCATTATAAAATAATAATTCATACTTATCAATATTTTAGTAATTTTTAAATCAGATTTCTTTAAAAAATCAAATATTTTTTCTCAAAATATATAGTTAAGCACATGGTGAAGTTTCATTCAAAAAATAACTTACCAAAAATAGATACTAATCTATGAACAAACGCTAACTAAATCTCTAACCATAGACATGAGAAACGATATAGTCCTCTCATTAATTTCCTAATAATTGATCACAATAATGTTCAATTTTGTCCTTTCCTTTATTATTCAGTATAGGTTTCCAATTGTTTTGCTTTTTCCTTAAGAAGAGTGACCAAATACTAGTCTAAAGCTCCTTTGCTTAACTTTATTTTTTTAATTTTGAAAAATTCCTTTCCTATATCATTTTGATTGGAGAAAGCGTGGTATTAAATTATTCAGCTAAAGTAATAGGAACTAATACACTTTATCCTAAAATTGAAGGACCAAAAGTGCAATTTAGAAAAAAAAATGTTCCAAGAGTTTTGGCCAGCCTTGTATTTAAAGGACATTGTCCTCAATAAACATCACCACAAAGTTTCTTCATAAACATCTACACTACTTCTTCTCTTCCCAAAACAGGAGTATCAAAATGGCACGACAAAGAGATCTTGCTCAAATAGGGTCAGAAGGTTTTGCTCTTATTGATGAATACTTGAGGATCAATAAACCTCCCACCACCGTGCCCTACAATACCGGTACCACATTCCGTGTGACACAACAGAGCTGCAACTATCGCTACAATATTTCACCGGGATCTCGTGTTTTTGGGATAAAAATTCCATCGACTAGAAGAGAAGCTATGATCACTACTCCAAATCCACTGGTGGCTTTAAATAGCTACGAGGCGGCTCAGTTGAATGATGGTATATATCTCGCCATTTATTCTAACACACGCCAAATGCGCTTGTCTCGCTAATTCTACGTAGAAAATTTAGTTAACTACGCATGCATGTAGTACTGGTTTTGCTTTTAGTATAATTTTGTTGCAAAACCATGCATGATTATATGTGTTGTATTCTCAATGTAATATAAAAGCACTCCTTCTATATGTATCTATATAACCTTATATATACATATATACTAATTACCTACCTGCATAAATATATTTTTCTCTTGTCCTGAATAAAATTTTTCTTCTTCTCAGTCTCACAAAAAAATGACATAATTCAATATCAATATTATTTTATCAAACTCGGATATTATTTATTTGACAAAAAAGTCTACAAGGATTGATTAAAAACTCCCTCTTTTTCTAACGTTCATAACGAATACGCTCCATCTGGATATAGTTGTAGAATTCTCACAGATAAGTGAAGAATCAAAGATTGTATTGATAAATGAATGATTGAGTTAAATACTCCTTGTATAGGAGAAGAGTCCTATACTAGCTACACTAGGATTCTTAATACAACACAAATATATTATGTACACCTTATCCCAGTCGACTGAATCAACTTTAATTCGTACAAAAGTATAGTACTTATTTATACATAATTAGGATTGATTAGTCCTAGTCCTAGTGGTCGCAAACTCGAACGATCGAGCGTCAGATAGCTTCATTTAACCTATTCTTTTGACTTGTTTCCATCAGCTTCCCTTCGAAAAAACAACAAAACACAAAAAACACACGACTTCCCCTCAATCTAGTGATTGAAGTAACGTAACTCCTATCTTGCGACGAACTCAAGCAAAAACCTGTTTGGTTTATGCTTTTGTATGATCTCCTGCTAGCTGATCTTAGACTTCACAATGAGGTTGACAGTTTTTCTCTAGCCACCTCTCTGAACAAATGATGTCCCTTTCAACATGTTTTCAGTCAGCCGCATACTGGATTAATTGTCATATACAAAGCACTTATGTTGTCACAATACAGTGTAAATTCATATCGAAGAAACACCCAAAGATCATGAAGTAGATACATAATCCATGATATCTTTTATGCAGTAGAGGCAAGTGCTCTATACTCAACTTCAACACTTGATCGAGCGATTGTGTGGACTGTTTCTTGGAGGTCCAAGAAATATAGTTTGCACCTAGGTGGATACTATAGCATGTAGTTGATCTCCTAGTGGTGGTACAACCTCCCCAATCAGCGTCGGAGTACCCATACAACCTACATAGTGATTGTGAAATAAGTCTAAGTCCAAAGTGCAGAGTGTCTTTGATGTACCTGAGAATTCTTTTACCCTTGAAGATGTGCACTGTTCGGATTTTGCATAAATTGGCTTTGCTAAATTCACAGCATATGTAATATCTAGTCTTGGAGAGTCAAGTATTGAAGACTCCCTACTATTATTCTGTAAATAGATGCTTCAACCAGGCTTCCCACAACTTCTTGTAGACCTTGTTTTGAGCCAAAAGAGTGTCTATAGCCTTTGTAAAAGTCATTTCATTCTTGTCTAGCAGCTGAACAACATACATACTCTAGCTTAAGGGGATGCCCCATCAAAATACTTAACCTCAAGTCCAAGAAAGAAGTGTAAATGCCCAAAATATTTCATGGCGAACTCCTTCCCAAGTTGTTGAAACAAACTCTGAGAGCAATAATGGATTTACTTCTGGTACAAGAATATCATCCACATATAACAAGAGAAATATTTTGCCTTTGTGAGTTTGCAAAGTCAATAAGGAAGGGTCAGTCTTACTAAAAATGAAACCAAGGTGTAAGAGATGCATGCTAAACTTATCAAACCAGGATCTTGGTGCTTGTTTAAGACCATAAAACACCTTTTTAAGTAGATATACATACTGAGGATACTAGAGATCAATAAAACCAGGCGGTTGATTCATGTACCACCTCTCTTGTAAAAAGCCATGGAGAAAGACATTTTTGACATCGAGTTATCTAACTTCCCACTTTGAACTGACACCAATGTATAAAACCACCCTAATAGTTGTTGCTTTAACCACAAGACTAAATGTTTCTCCAAAGTCTATCCCTTTAAGCTGTGAGAATCCCCTTGCCACAAGTCTGGCCTTGTATCTATATACTATTCCATCAACTTTTAGTTTTGTCTTGAACACCCATTTTGATCCAAACAAGTTTATACCAGGAGATTGGGGCACCAAAATCTATGTCTTGTTAGTATGTAAAGCATCAATCTCTTCCTGCATTGCTGCAAGCCAATGAGGTGATTTTAGTTCTTCCTTAGTAGTACTTGATTCTCTCACAATTTTTGTGTTGCTACGAGCAACAAGTGACAATTGTTGTTCCTTCGCCTTGTTCTTGGTGATCATATGATGCCTTTGTGGTGAAGGAAATATCTCAACTGGTACATCAATCAAGGTAGAGGTCTGAAGTGTAGCATCATCAAGTTGATGGTCAACTGCTACATAAACTAAAGTGGTTGTTTGATGATGATCATTGACTGAACCTGTAAGAGCAACATGTTCCTCATTGCTACTGGCAGATTCAAAATATGCAGCTGAATTGTCAATACTACTATATAGATCATCAACCTCAACCTATTCCTCAACATCTGATCCTGCGCCTGAGAGGTCAATAATACTCTCATAATCAATGAGAACATGAGGTGTAGCATCATTATCACTAGTAATGTGTGAGCTAGCAGCCTGTACTTCCCCTGAATCATAATTATCATGTGCCTGCAGTTAAGAGAAAGATTCAACAAAAGTATCAAGCGTTGAGACATCAATGTTAGTCTGAGATTACTTTGGAGAAACATAGGGTAATGTGTTTTCATCAAACACAACATGTCTAGATATGTAAACCCTCCTTGTAGAGGGATGATAACATCTATATCCTTTGTGTATGTTGTTGTACCCGATGAACACACAAGGATATGTCTTTGGACTGAATTTATTGTTATTCTTGATATATGGAAAACATTTACACCCGAACACTTTTAGACTATTGTAATAAGGTTGTTCCCCATACAACTTAACAAATGAAGTCACCATTTTTAGGATGATGAAGGCAATCTATTGATGAGAAATACTACAGTGAGCAAAGTTTCAACCCATAAAAACAAAGGTAGATTAACATGAAATAGTAAAGTTAAGTCAGTCTCCACAATATTCCTACATTTTCTCTCTGCAACTTCATTTTGTTCAGGTGTGTTAGTTCATGAAATATATCTCACAATGCCATGATCTTTGAAATGCTTAATGAAGTCTGTTTGGATAAACTCACCACCTCCATCACACTGAAAAAATCTTCATCTCTGTAGAAAATTGTTTTTCCACCATTTTCTGAAATTTTAGAAAGACCTCAAAGAATTTAGACTTATTTTTCAAGGGATAAATCTATGTATATCTTATGTGTTCATCAACAAAAATGACATAGTATTTTCATATGTTAGGAAGATTCGACAGGAGCAGGTCCCCATAAGTCACAATGGATTTTCAATAAAGGTTCTTTCTCAAATTTATTTCTCAAACCAAAAGGAAATTTACAACTCTTTCCCAACTGAAAACTAGAACAAACAGTAGACATTTTATTTCAACTACTAACATTGATGCAACTATTACTATTCAAAAACTTTAAAGACTTCAAACTAGGATGTCCTAATCTAGTATGCCACATGTTGTCTGACGTGTTCCAATCATGTGCAGCAGTTAAAGCATAGAGATTGTTATCTTTCAAAACATAGAGTCCATTCCTTTTAGTTCCCTTGGACAACAGTGTTCTTGTATTCTTGTCCTTTACAACAAAGTTATTTTCATCAAATTCAAGAGTGCAACAGTTATCCTTTGCAAGATTACTAACTGAGAGTAAATTCTTATTAATCTTAGGGACTAAAAGAACTTTCTTTAATTTTAGACCTGATCTGGATGTGTTCCCAACATATGTTATGTCTAACTTTGATTCATTCCCAATAATAATTTTATCTGGTCCATTATAGTGTTTAAGATCAGTTAGGATACCTGAGTTATGTGTCATATGACTACTTGCTCCTGAGTCCACATACAAGGGTGTCATCAGTGTTTTGAAGATTAGTAGCAGTCAATACTTGTGGTAGCTCAGCTGTAGCTTGGTAAAAGTGATGCCACCTGTAAAAACACTTAAGAGTAGTATGGTTATTCAAACCACAAATTTGACACACATCAGAATTATTCCTTTCATGACTTCCACTTGAAGGACTATTTTGAGGACCAAGTCCGTTTCTGCTATTATAAAAACCTGTTCCCTGTCCAGCAGGCTTAAAGTCTCTTCCTCTGTAATTAAAGTTATTGTTTCCTCTTTTTTTAGAGTAATTTCCTCTTTCCCTGCTTCTTTTGGGTAGAGAATGCCATGTTATGATTTTGTTGAGACACTTCTTTTTCATCCTCCCTCTTTATCAAAACCCCTAAGAGCATTAATAAATGGATTAAAAGTAGAAAATGGTGTCTTACCTAACATGATAATTTTGAAGGTCTTGTACATAAGACCTAGACCTCTTGCAAAATTAATTACTTTTCTATCTTCATCTACAGGCATGTGAATGGATGCAAGGCCATCACATATGCTTTTGAATTCCTTAACGTATTCATCAATTGGTTTAGTTCCTAGTTTCACACCTTGCAGTTGTTGCTTGAGCTGAAACTTCTTATCTTTTGTTGCTTGAAATACATAACCTAATTTCAATATGTCTTTAATATCTAATCATTTAATTAATTTTTATAAGACTTATATTCACATGATTTAGTAATTTTAAGTTATGATCATTTTGATTATGACTTATTATTTTTGCAATATTTATTTTGAGATTTCGTTATTATTTTTGTTGAATATTTTAGCATCAACACACATCTCATATTTGCGTTATTTTCAACAACAACAAAAAACACCCTTAGATGGTTGTATTTTTGTAAGAACAAAAATTATTTGAAGCACAAGTTAATTATTTGTTTGTAGGGATAATGCATAAGTACCTCCTAGACTATGATCGGAATTTCAGAGACAAATCAAAACTTAACTAGAGTCTTATAACCCCCTAAACCAATTTAAAATGGAATAAATACACCACAAAGGCTGAATATCATAGAGAGTGTGCACACTCTAGATAAGTAATTAGTGCACAAATTTTATTGGTAACTTTATAACTAGTTAGTACACATATTAATTTAAAACCCACCCAAATAACATAATACCCGGTCCAAATAGAACCCAAATTTGGATGCTCATGCTTTCTGTTTTGGGAATTCAACTTGCACTTGCGAGTGTCCTTTGTTATTGCATAGCAATAATCAATGCATGTCTCTTGTTCGTGCAGTAAGATCATTTTTTAGAAAAGAATTGAACTTTCCAAATTATCTTAGAGTTTAACTCTATAATTGTTCCTCTCACTGTTTGCTTCACAAACTTTATGAAGCAAGCTCTTCCTTTGCATCCGTCACAATAAGATTAGAAAGGCGAGTAGTTAAATAAGATTCAACAAGAAATCTAGATATTTCCTTGTGTCCATTGGTAGATGTCAAATCAACAGGGTTTCTACCCAAAGGAAATCCAGGAGATGCATCTAAGGTGACGAGACTAACAACGAAAATACACGAAGAATATGAGGGTTTTGGGTTATATTTGGACAGGATATTATGTTATTTGGGTGGGTTTTAAATTAATATGGGTGGATCCTTTGATTATGGGTAAATATTTTGGATTGTGACACGTGTCCCACTATTAGTAAAAAGGGTATATACGCACAAAAATGTGAACGGTAAGGGCATCAACTTCCTAAAAGTATAAAGAAGAGTATTTGCATACCATTTACAATAGTATGAGGGTATATTTATATTTTTTCCCTATATATTATAATTACCATCAGAGGCGGATCTATGATTTTGAGGTCGAGGGTGCCACAACGTTTAAGTAAGATAAAAGGACTGGTTGCTTTAATTTTTTTGTTACAATTCAGGTTATTAATTTTTTTTATTTTCATATATAAATCGATTAAATATGCATGTAGTAAATTTTCTTTTAGATATTATGTGATTAGAGATGACTAAACAATTCAATTTTATTTCTTTTTTTGAACTAGATATCTCATATGTTGAAACTTTGAGGGAAAAAATGATTTTTCACATTAAATTTGAGCTTGCATAAACCATCTAATAGTATTAACATAAATATTCTCTTCCATTGACATTTTGTGTTGTTTGAAATATATAGTTGAGAAAAAATAAAAATTATAATTTTAGCCTAGTCATCTTACTTAGCAAAAAAGATAAATAAATAAACATGTTACACTCGTATCAAGATATTAATAATTAGTGCAGGAAAAAGTAAATAAAAATATAAAAATTAATTTCATGAACATTCTACCCACTCATGGCTTATCCCATCATTATTTCAAGTCAAAACCTTCCCCTCATAGTAGCACCCTAGATTCTAAGGCTTAGACCTGACAGAAACTCAAAATTCTCTCAAAAAATCTTATTTCCATAACACACCTTCGAACCTTGACATTCTGTACTAAATTACTGAGCCCTTCATGTCAAGTCTGATATTAGAAGTTCCAATACTATTGAATTCACTTTCGAAAGACCCTATGAATTCCTTAATATCTTAACTCTTAGCTACTAGAAAACATGATTCGGGCTTGGGCCTACCACCCAATCTATCGCCGAATTTCCCTAGAACACCAATCATCTAAGGTTGAGTTAGCCTAAATTTTTCAAGTCACTATCCGAAAAAACGTTTTTTGATCCAAATCTTTTGTAACCCTAAAAAATTTCTACATTAAGTCCAAAATCATTCTTCATTTTAGTGTAATCTCATATATTGGGTGATTCTTATATTATTCTTAGGTTAAGGTCAATTCTTTAGTGATGAATAGATTTGTATATGAATTAGCGGAAGTGCTCGACAAATTAAAAAAACTAAAGTAAGTAAAAAAATAACTTTAAATAAATAAGAAAATGTTTGAAAAGGTCAAATGATTTAAAATAAGTTTAAAATGACTTAAAATAAGTCAAAAATGTGTTGGGAAAGGCAAGCACAAAATAGATATGTGCACGACAAAGGCGATAGCGGAAGAAACCCAAGTAACTTTCCCTCATATTTGAAAAAAAGAGAACAAAAAGAATGCAAGAATAGCCAAGAATAAATAGTCTTGAGGCAGCAAAATAACCAACCACGCAAGAAAATAAATCCACACAAGAGAGCCAACTTTAAAGTAAAAAACTCTGGGGGCTGAAGAGTAAAAACCACAGAGAAAGCTCCACAATATCAACAGAGTTACAAAAGTGTCCTCCAAAATGATACACAAACAAGTGTCACAACAATGAAGCGCAACACAACTAACAAGGATAGCACCAAAAATAGAGAAACAAAAGGAGCTAAAATACTCTAATCGCAGCTACTGTTCACGAGCTAAAATCTGGAGCTACTGGACTCCAAATCATCCTCTCTCAGTTCCAATCAGAGACTAGGTTTGTAAGAACACGCAATCCAAAAATCAGCTCAATCGACAAGAAACGAAGTGAGAATCACGATTTGAAATTGGTTGTTATGGCTTGTGCAAAAATCTGCATTTTCTCTAATATTGTGCATCTCTAAAATTTGTGATCTACCAAAAAAGACCTCTAAATTGAAGTCAGCATATGCACCTATATGGAGACTTTATGATAAAAACTGGGTGGTCAAATTTAGGCTAATTTTATCCACAAAGGGAAATGTGATGGAACGGACTCAAACCTCTAGACGTTTAATTCATCCACATAAAAAAAGGAAAAAGGCTCAAAACCCAACAAAATGATCATAAGTAGGTTTTTCCCTACTTTTTATATCTTGACATAAAAGTCATTTTACTTTAACTTTTATTTTTAACTTAAAACTACTTCTTTTTTAGTCAATTCAAATGGGTTTAATCACACTATGATGAATCAAATATAACTATTTCAAAGATTATATATTCTTGTATGTGAAGGGTCAAACTAAAAGAAAAGAAATATTATGACTGTTCTTATGTTGTCATTTCAAATAATATTTCCTTCTTATTTCTTTTTACTTGTCACAATATTCTTTATAGATTAACAATTTTTTAGAGATATTGTTTTAATATATATAACAATAATTGTAATTTATAATATTTTCATACAAATATTTAAGTTTAATTTTAAATATTGAATTAATTTAATGAAATTTAACTTTAAAATTTAATCAAATTAACTTTCGAAAAATTAAAGAAGAAAATTACTTTAAAACAGAAAAAGTAGTTATTTATCCCCAAATATGAATGAGGTTGCACAACTCAGTTTGTAATTCATTGAGTTGTTCTTACCATTATCCAAAAAATATAGAATATTATTAGATGAGTTTGGTATTTTTTTTCACTTTAGATTTAGAATTTATTCCACAACCAAGATTATGTCATGGTGGTAGACGTCACTATAGTTGTTAGGGCCTATGTATGATAATTTGGACATAAAAGAATAATCTGTCTAATTTGATATGGGTTTACAACATGCTCAATTCCACTAGTTGAATTCAACTTATTCGAAGATTGAAATAGTTTAAACTAAATATACAGCTCGAAATAATCTTTAAAATAATTTTGTTAAAATATTTTTAAGCCTTTATTTGTTTAATAGTAAATAAATCATCATAAGGAATTATTTTTTAAGTAAAATAAACAAAACCATAGTACAGACCAAAGAAAGAAAACTTTGAAAAAATTGGGAAGTGTGTTTTGACATACTATAGAATAACTCATTTCGACACAACTTATCTTCAAAGAAAAAGTAACCTTTTGATGATTCATATTTTATTTATCTATTTATTTACTAATTTATTTTGTTTTGATTCGATTAAATTGAATCTTACTGTATCATTTGATATCTTGGGTCAAACTTTTTGAAAGGAAAAAAGTATTGATTTTCTTGTACTTTGGGTGTTAGTTGTGACCTTCTTTGCAAATCAAGGACCTCAGTTAGCTGATTAGTTTTTTCATTTATTTGCTCTAAAAGTACTTTCTTAAAAAAAAGTTAATTTTTAGGTACTAATATATCGAAATACTACTACTCTCAAAGTTTACATCAAGTGAAATGTTAGTTCTCATTCATAAGTTTTAGACATTGCAGAAACATCTATGTTTATTTTTGAAAATGAAGTTCATATTCAAATTATACCCCACCCTACCTAATCCTCTTCTCATAAATATTTTTGTTTTTTATATTTTCTCGTATATCTAAGATATGTACATATATTTTTAGAAAAATATATTTTCTACTTTCGTATCGAATATAAATAAAATAAAGTTTTATTTTTTTAAGAAAAGTCATGCGGCAAATAAAATAAATTTTCCAAAAATATGTGTGTGTATATAACACAAAATGATTTTTTCAAAAAAAAATATAGAGGGTTAAATGGGATGGTCTTTTTAAAACGGTTAATATCTAACAATTATTGCAAAAAGAGGGATGACAGGTAACAACTTTCTTAAAAAAATTAAGGGAATTTTTTTTTTAAAAAAAACAAATATCTTGGGGTTTGTTGGTTTGGGGGGGGGGGGGGTTACCGTAGTGATGTAAGGAGAATATTTTACATTTTATTTTATAATATTTTATGATTGTAAAACTTTAATTTTTTAACTTTTACTAATACTAATAATTTATTTAATTCTTCCAAGGTGAATTTTGTATTCATATGAAGTGTGATGTGATTATTTTTTAAAAAATAAAAGAAAGAGTGTAGTAAGCGCATCATGAACAAAGTGTATAACTAAAAGGAGGAAATGTATTTTTCAAATTATAGTACTTTTAGGTTGCCTCTGCTAGTTCGTTATTAAATTTAACAAAAAGATAGTTTATATGCATCATTCTTACCCGTATTAGACCCTTACTAATTATATTCTCCAAATATTTTTAAGATATAATATCCAAATCAATTAGTAGGGCTAGTATGCGTAAACTATCATATCAAATGCTTCCCTCTTTTTCTAAATTAATGAATTGTTGAGATGTTTTTATTTTTCAAATTAATTAATTGTTTCAATTTCAGACACTTTTAAAATGTTTTTTCAACTGTTAGTCTTCATAATTAGTATGAAATTAGTTATTACTTAAGTTTAGGTATTGTAATCAAAAGTTGAAAAGAATAATAACAATAAAAATGAATAATTATGCCTAATTTATATTTTAATTTTCTTTTCTTAAATAAAAAGTTGGAACACCCTACCGTTCACTTATTTCAAGCATCTTTATGTTGTCACATTTGCAACTTTCTTATGCCAAAGTTGGAATTAAAGAATCCAACACATGGAATATGAAGACTTATTCAAGCATCTCTATATCTTTTTTTATTTGTAATTATTTTATTTGTTGCAAAGAGCTAATCATTACTAGAATATGACACATCCGCCAACATTCTCTTAAATTTTTAAATGATATCTTAAATCAAGCAAAACCTGCACCAACACGACTCGTACTGTTGATTGCTTGTAAAAAGAGATATATTTTAGCTATTACAAGAAGCAATTGCAACTTGTACACCAGTATTTGTATCACATGGAACGAAATGTTATTGTGAGACTTATAATTTGATGTATAAGTATAAAGGTTTATTTGAATTGATTTTAGGAAAAAATTTCACATATAAACATTTAAAAAGTAAGTAATTACTCTCCATAGTTATTAATGGGATAATTACAATTTGAGCTAATTGTTATATGGGGGAGGGAGGCGAGCGAGACTGAGAGAGAAGGAAACGGGGGAGATGGGATGAGAGGAGAGAGAGAGGAGAGGAAAAGAGTGGGAGACGAAAGGTGAAGTTGTATATTGTATCTGTTAGTAATTGTATATTATATATGTCGTGTATATATTGAAGAGCAGATTGCGAGAGAGAGGAGAGAGGTGAGCCAAAATGAAAGAGACGGAGAGAGGCGAGAGGGCAGGGCAGCAGAGGGACAGGGTGACTGTGTCTATGTATCTAATTGTTATATAAACTGTATATTATACATATGCATTGTTTAATGGCACGCGATTATTGGAGGAGAGGGAGGAGAGAGGCAAGCGAGATTGAGAGAGGGAGGCGAATGAGGCCAGCGCGAGAGGGCAGGAGAGTGGGAGAGAGGTGCATTGTCTATGTATATAGGTTTAACACATCATATACATATGTATTTGTATCTCCTGGCGCATCTTACCACCACCCCCACTTCCCACGCAACATATCCACCATGCTTAATAATACAAACTCGACGTAGTTCAGCCCACGCGTAATTAATGATAATGTTAGTCGCGAGTAGGGTAATTAAAACAAAAAAGCAAATATAAATGCTATGGAATAACTTAATATAGTATAAATTATTAGCCGCCAATAATTTTTCTATTTTTATTTTAAGGGTCCTTACGGGTTATAAAACTTTTAATTACTTTTATAAAATTGGATAAACAACACACCAGTAGTTTTTTTTAAGTATTGGAATTCAAGGTAAAATAAAATAACGTCAACAGTCAACCAATTGCCCGCCATGACACATGCATCATCTCTTATTGGATCAAGAGAGGCATTAGGTCATCAACTTGTACATTGGTTTTGATGAAGGAGCTATGACTTCTCTGTTGTTTTTCTATTAGGTTCAATAGAGGATGACCAGAAGTGCCATCAATAGGGAGCAAATTAAAATATCAAGTCAAGAATTAATTGTAGTACTATAACCTTGTTGGATATTAATGTTTATAGTGTATTGTTTTGATTTTGCACCGCGTACTTATAAAGTTATGGTGTGGGGTTTTTTTTAACCCCTAATAATATACGCAAGATAAGTAAATTTTATGATTGTGGAGGTTTTACCCGTTATTTAGTTATTTACTATTCGCGGTTGTGAATTCTGGAACTTAAATGATATTTTTCTAAGAATCAATTTGCAGGGTTCAAACCGCTGCACAATAACCCCGTTGCTTAATACAGGGGTTAGTGAAAAACTCTCACAACTTAATTATGGCAGAGCTAACTTTGGGAGTTGCTGAAACCTCTGTTACAACAAACTTCAGATTTCCTACCCCATAGTATGTAAAATAAACCCTTGCTATTTGAGCTTTGTTGTAGTGCAAAGAGACTCGAAGTCGCAAGTTAAAATTGTAACTTATGATGGGTGTTATTGGGTTTTGAG
Organism: Solanum habrochaites; assembly: GCA_027704765.1. NCBI lineage: Eukaryota > Viridiplantae > Streptophyta > Magnoliopsida > Solanales > Solanaceae > Solanum > Solanum habrochaites. Next base: position 73,156,032 of record JAKWJA010002489.1, on the reverse strand, counting down.
TTTGTACGGTTGAAAAACAAGGGTGTGAAACCAATGTGGGAGGCAGATAATCTGGTTAAAACATTATAAAATCCACTAAAAATGATTTTATGCGAAAATAACATCTAAAATAAAGGCACATTCAAAATAGGCTCTATCATTTGTATTTACATGTAGATCTAATAATTTTAAAGTCATATACTTACACGCCCCCTCCAATGGAACCTTAAGTTCCATTGCCTTTTGAATGGAACATATATCTTAAAAGAATCAAAGAAAATTTGAACGGTAAGGAAATATTATAAATTATTGTCCTTTAAAATAGTATCTTTTTTCCTTCTTGATTGTTACTTTACAACATCTATATAAAGGGTCTTATCTATTAGTCTCTATGCATCAAACACAACTAACATTTCTTCTTCCTCTATAGACACCCAAAAATAAATTTATAACTTTAATTAGTAGTTCTAATATGGCACCAAGGAAAGATATAACTAAGATAGGTATAGAAGGATTTACTCTTCTTGAAGAAATGCAAGGAAAGAAGAAGTTTCCTATTGTTCAGGTGAAACCACTTTCTCATTATGGTAATCCAGGAAGAGTTATCAATAATCATGAGGCTGTCAAGATGTATGGAGGGATAGGTTTTAATGATTATTCCAAGAGAAAAACTTTGGTTTTTAATATATAATATAATTGCTTGTTTAAAGGTTGGCTTTTGTAGTTTTATGTTTATGTATATGATTATGGTAATTGTAAGTATGTTATGTATGGTCCTATATAGTTGAGCATGTAAGTGATAATGTTTTATATTTCACTTAATTATATATACCATCATGCTCCTTTCTGGTATTAAGTCCTGTACCAATTTGACTACAATAATAATAATGTTCCTTCTATCACCCTATTTAGTCTGTTTTGAATACTGTAAATTGACTCGTGACGTCGTTTGTGTGAATTTGTTGGGACTTGAGGTTCTTGAAAATGTTTTTATAAAAATAATTTATTACTATCTTAAAAATCAAGGGTTGTTTTGGTTACATCAATATTAAAGATTGTACATCTAAAGTGTAAAATTTGTACTGTCGACAGAGGAGTTGCTCGAAATGGTAAGAACCACTTTCACTTTCAACCCGAAGGTTTCGAGTTTGAGTCACCAAAGGAACAAAAAGGATGGGAGCTCCGAGGGAGGGTAAAAAATCAATTGTAGTGTAAGTTTATATTAGTTATGTTAAACTCTTCCCAAAGGTGTGGTTTGATAGCTGTATCAAAAACAATTTTTTTTAGCGGTTCTAATAATTGACGATAATAAAGTAATGAGGAATTTCACATATAGCTCTTACAATAGTCTAAGTCACTCTCCAAGCCTATAGTTTGATATACAATTCGTAGCCTACATGTTATAATGGAGGAGAGGCAAAGAGGGTGTCTTAGGGAGGAGCGAGGAGAGAGGCGAGGAGGGAGGAGAGAGAGAAAGAGTGGAGAAAGGGGTGAATTGTATATGTATACGGTTTAGATAATTGTATATTATACATATACATTTGTATATATGGAAAGCGAGATTGAAAGAGGGAGAAGAGTGGCGAGTGATATTGGGAGAGAAAGAAGAGATGTGAGCGAGAGAGGCAAGAGAGTATGGGAGAGAGGAGAGAGGCGATAGAGAGAGAAAAGAGTGGTAGAAAGGTGAATTGTATATGTATACGGTTTAGATAATTATTATACATATACATTTGTATATATGGAAAGCGAGATTGAAAGAGGGAGAAGAGAGACGAGTGATATTGGGAGAGAAAGGAGAAAGGTGAGCAAGAGAGGGCCAAGAGTGGGAGAGATGTAATTGTATATATGTATATGATTGTATTTTATATATCTGCATTTGTATAAATGACAAGCGAAATTGGGAGAGGGAGGAAAGATTCGAATGAGATTGGGAGAGAGAGGACAGAGGCAAGCAAGAGAGGGTAGACAGTGGGAGAGAGGTGAATTTTATATGTATGTCGATTAGATAATTGTATGTTATACATATGTAGTTTTATATTCTGGCTTTTTATACATATACAAACATTACTAATTATATAAACTCGAAGTCAATCCATGTAATTAATATATAATGTTAGTCACGAGCGGTAATTATAGCAAACTATAACTATAATGAGTAATAAATAATAGAAATTATCTTAAACGCATAATTTTCCCCTATGAATTTTTCGTATAAAACCTGTGTTCACTATTTAATAGGGATGGTGTGTGTGTGTGGGTGTGTGTGTGTGTGTGTGATTATATTATATATATATTATATAGTATATCTATTATGATTATATATAGTTAACTAAGCAAGCTATAGGTAAACAACTTCAATACACCAAGTCATACAAACTATCGAGATATGAGATATCTAGTTGGACTATAAACACCGCATCATTTGTCTTCATCCCCCTCAAGTTGTTGTCAACTTGTTATTTTAATCAACAAAACGAGACTTTGACAAGGGATTGGTGAGTACATCAACAACTTGATCATGAGTACTCACATATCGAACTGAAAGTGACTTAGCACAAACCTTATCGTGAACAAAGTAAAAATTATTTTCCACATGTTACGTACGAGAGTGGAAAATGGAATTAGTTGTCAAGTAGGTAGCACTAAGTTTATCACACTGAAGGATAAGAACAGATGATGTGAAGCAACATATCTCTCGAAAAAGGAATACCATATGTAGCTGTTGCTAATGCCCGATACTAAGCCTCAATTGTGGACTTAGCTAAAGACTGCGTGCTGGTTGCTTCCGTGAAGACCAAGAGATCAAATTATCACCAAGAAATATAACAAAACCAGTGGTGAATTTTTGATCATCCACATCTACCCGCCAATCCGAATCAGAATGTCCATGAAGCAAGTTATTTGAAGTACGTTTGAAGAAAAGTCTGGGAAAGCAGTAGCGTTCAACATACCGTGAAAAATATGGTTATGAGTATCGGTGACATCCAACCGTTAAATTCATGAATTGGGATGCTTTATTCACAACAAAAACATACGGCCAAGTGAAAGTGAGATACAGAAGCGCACTAACGGTGCTGTCATATAAAGTTGGGTCATTGAAAGGAACACCAAAAGTAGAGGATAGCTTTGGCGCACGTTTCATGTGTGAGCAAACAAGACTACAAGCAGCCATATGTGCTTGATTAAGAAGGTCCTCGACATAGTTGCGTTGAGACAAAAACAATACCTTAGTGGTCCAAGTTGATGCAATGCCCAGAAAATAAGAAAGAGTGACATAGTCACGAACAACAAAATGATCTTGATACGAGTAATTTAATTCAAGCAGGGTCATTACCCAATAACAAATTAACAGTGTAGCATTGAGATATACCAAAGAAAATAACTTATTAATAGAAGTAGACATGTAGAATAAATAGTTATCAGTCTTGGAACCCAAGAAGTCAAGAGAGAATAGTGCATCACTTGGTCGTTTGTTCCGCATATGAGGTGCTTGTTTAGGCCGTAAAAACAACATTTCAGCATACAAACATGATCATAACAAGATAAATCAACGAATCCGGGAGATTGAGACAGATAAACAACCTCATCTAAGTGCCCAAGGAGGAACGCATTCGAAATGTCCAGTTGTGTGATTTTCTAACCTTAGTCACAATTAAAGAGAGTAATACTATGATTGTTGTTGGTTTCATCACCGGATTAAATGTGTCCACTGTTATAAATTACAGAGCAATGACGCAGCGAAAATTTAGAGTGATCGATATACCTCCAGCCATGTTAGCGCATAGTCGGAGGTTACAATCGTATTTCCTTTAAAGATCTTAAAGCAATGAAACTCACTCTTAGATGATATGAAGTTTTAGAAGCAATGTGTTTAGGGACCTTTGAATCAAACGACATATTTATAATCGTGCTTCCATTAAGAATGGTTAAAGGTTATGCGAAGTTACCAACTACTTAATAGGATAATGGATTCATGTAGTGGGATAATTGGTAATTAACCATTATCTCATTTGTGGGATAAGGGGTAATTAATCACTTTTCCATTAGTGGAATAATGTATAGTTAACTACCTTCCCATTAGTGGAATAATGGATAGTTAACTACCTTCCAATTAGTGGAATAATGGGTCAATGAAGTGGAATAATGGACCCATCTAATACGGACCATATCAACATTAACCAAAATGATAACATTCTCCCACTTGGTTGTATTATTCTCAATCCCATAAGAATATAAATACATGCATAATCGGTTATAGTTTCCTCTTGTATTGAGTATATTTCCATGTATATCACAATGCACTATATCTCTGAATTTTAACCCATTAATTAATTGAAATAAACTCAATATTTATTAAAGTCAATAATTTAGTGGACCATTCTGGAAAAAAAATGAATCTCGAACAGTAATGAAAATATCTATATAAAATAGAGTTTCGTAAACATCATTGTTACAACAAGTTTTCATAGGGGACTAAGCCCATTGTGACTACACGATCCGACAATTTTGTACGGGTAGCATGCCTTAGTTAAGGACAGCTAACACATTACTTCAGTGTAACGTGTTCAATGATACTTTCTTGTCTTTAAACACGTTCTTTATGGTTAGATATGATGTCGACTATGCTTGCTTTGACTAACCACTTTTATTATCTTAGCCAAAAAAATAGCCAAGCTGAATTGTCAACAATATAACCTTAATATCTTCGATTATAGAGTCGACAATTCTAAGGCGAAATAACTTATTTAGCCAATACACCATGTGAGGTAGCCTCGAAACAAAAATGAATTACCCCTCAATAGTGAAGTAGCACTAGAGTCTGTTTGGCACTTCTTCAAGATATAGCTCCACGGCTAACAAAATATGTATCCTGAAGTTTGATTTTCGGAACAACACAGCCAACAAAGTCTGATCAGAGTAGCCAATGATTCTAAGTAAATCTGAGTTATTACATTAAGCAGTAGTCTTTTGTTCCTGACGATATTAAGACTTTCTTTGCAGCTCTCTAGTGGTCAAGAATAGATTTCTGATATCTCCTAACATTTCACAACAAAGATCTCTGTCAGGTTGTACAAACTTGAGCATACCTCCAGCTTCCGCAGCAGAAGCATAAGGAATGTCCTTAAATGTTCCTCTCAAAGATCTTCTCGGGAACTGATTCAAGTTGAAATTTTCACCCTTTCACCCTTTTATGATAGGAGCTACACTTGGTGAACAATCTTCATTCGGAACCTCTCTAAAATTTTCAGATAAGGATTTTTGAGCTAAACAAGGTTACCTTAATGTCTATTCTCGATGAATCTTAATATATAACATAAGATGCATCATTCATGTCTTTCATATCAAAACTTTTGAAAAAATTGTTTCACCTCATGTATCATCTTCCTATCATTGGATGAAAGGAGATCATGAAAGTAAGATATCAGCCCCTCATATAGAATAAGGAAAACATTACAATGATCCATAATGTCTCAACAAGCGAATGAAGAGATAAATTATGAAATTTTAACTACCATTGACGGAAAGCTTGTTTTGTCCATATATGAGATTCTTTAACTGCATACCAAGTGTAACCATTATAGAGGAGAATCCTCGGTTCTAGATCCCATGATCATGCAATTTTACATCCATATGTTGCAATTCGAAGTCAAAGTGCTGATATAATGTCAATATTATGGGCAAGGAATCCATTTAGGACAAGGGAAATGTCTTGTGTAATCAATCCTTCTTTTGAGTGAATACTTTAGCAAAGAGTCTTGCTTTATATCTTTCTATGTTGCCTAATGAGTCCTTTTAGTCTAGACAAACTCTTTACATTAATCGTTTAGCACACTAGGAAAATCGAACGATCCCAGACTCGGTAGTTTTCATAGACTCATCTCTTCTTTCATGTCCATGGTACAACAATTCAGACTCTTAGAATTCAGGCTTGTGAGAAAGATAAGGAATCATTTTCAACTCCCATGGTCAATTTATTGCAAATATACAAAAAAGGAACTCGGATGCCTGATGTTCTTATCTACTAGATCTTCTCAATGTTGCACCAACATTTTTATGTGGATTATTGTTCAAAGGTGTTCAATATTTCAGGAATTTACTTTGAACACCTTGCTTGATCTATATGCATTCTTCAGCAGGCTTGGGAATCGATGATTGGTTGCTCAAACCAATTGAAATGAGGGGTATTACTTACAAAATCAATTTGACTTGACAGTGGTGGTTGATCTACCTATAGGAAATTTATCTTGAATTGATTTCACCTCCCACCCAATTAAGTCATTTTCAAGAAATTTCTGCATTTCTTTGACTTCCAGGAATATAGACGGTTAGATGGCAGTAGATTAGGATCCTTTAGACATTTCGGCATATACAATGAAATATCCACTAATAGTCCTAGGATCCAGTTTCTTTTCTTGTGGATTGTAAATTCTAACTTCATACGGGCATTCCCATATACGTATATGTGTCAAACTAGGTTCCAATCTTTGAATAACTCAAAAGTGTCTTTGGAACAACCTTGTTGGAACTCAGTTTAATATGTACATTGCTGTCTTAAGAGACTCAATCCACAAGGACTTAGGTAGCTTAGAGATACTTAACATACTACGCATCATGTCCAATAATGTTCGGTTTCTTCTCTCTACTACACCATTATGATCCGGAGAACCAGGCATAGTATATTGGGCAACAATCTCATTTTGTTGAAGAAACTTCGCAAACAGACCTTGTGCCTGTCCATCTTTTGTATATCTACCATAATATTCACCATCTCTATCAGTTCTCACAATTTTAATTCATTTTTCGCATTGTTTGTCTACTTCAGCCTTTAAAACTTTAAGCTTCTTATGATTCACTTTATTATGAAGCAGTAGAGATACATATATCGTGATTAATCATATAAAAGGTGCTAAAGTATTTGACATATGCATCCATGTCTGGAACATATATCTGAATGTATATGACTTCTAATTAAGTTTGAACTCCTTTTGGCACCTTCTTTGACTGTTGTCTGCTTGACTTTAATTCAGCCGGACAAGTATCAAAATCAGTAAAATTTAACGTACAAGTAGACCATGAGTTACTTAATCTATTATTATTGATGAAAGATATGTCCCAATCCTCGAGGCATTAAGATAGAAAATCTTTATTTATACACATCTTTAGTGCAGTTTGTAGATGCAAACGTATGAGTGGAATCATTTGTAAATTAAAGATTTTAAAGATCATCAGACAGTGTCCACCATATCCCCCAACAGTTTAGATATAAATAGTTTGGATTCCCTCGAGAAGAAGGAATATCCGCAAAAGGTACACGTCTTGTAATGAAATTAATTAATTTCCTAAAAATATTAGGACATAAAAAGTATTTTCCAACTCTAAAAAATCACTACAGGTTTCTTAAATCCTGCAAGGAATTCGTAATATGGATTGTAGAAGAAGGATAAATTCAACACGTGTTATGATTAACATCAATCATATTAGCTTCATAACAAACAAGAGAGATAAGAGTACCTTTCTTAACAAGCAATTGTTGAAACTTGACACAATCGTGCCTTATGTGCCCCTTTTTTCTACAGAAGCGACACTTGGCTTCCTATGTCAGTTTCAAGTGGTGTCTTTCCTTTAGACCTCTTGTTGGCTTGATTGATATTCTTTCCTTGAGTAGTCATGAATGCACTTTCTCCTGTTTCTATCAGTAGTGGACCTTCTTCTTGAACACACATGGTCATGAGGTCATTAATAGACCATTTATCTTTTTGTGTATTATAAGAGATCTTAAAGGGACCATACTGTGCAGGTAGAGTATTCAGGATATATTGCATAAGAAAAGTTTTAGACATTTCGAATTCAAGAATCTTTAGTTGAGCCGCTAAGTCTCACATTTTCATATATGCTCACACACATTTTTCACACTAGTGAGCCTCATTGATGAGAGTTTCATAATTAAGGTGCTAACAAGTGCCTTATCTGAAGTTTCAAACTGTTCGTCAATAGCCTTCAGTAATGCCTTGACATCGTTATGCTGTTCGACAGAACCACGAATACCAGTAGAGATTTTGGTCTTAATGAACATAACACTCAAATGGTTAGAGCGTTCCCATTGTGCATGAAGAAAAATCTCATCTTGAGTGCCGATTTTATTAATAGTTGGCTCGTCTTTCCTGATAGCATAATCAATATCCATACGCCCTAAGTGAAGGAGAATTCTCTCCTTTCAAATCTTATAGTTCTCACCATTTAGTTTGGGGAATATCACAAATATCAGAGAAATTTGCATGTTGCATAAATGCAAAAAATTATACATACATACTTAACAAAAATTTGAGGCAAGTAATATAAAATTGAATCTACTGACATAAAAATTGCCTGTGGGTTAAATTTTTAATTCAATTAGATTCATATTTATGATAAAATTATCAATTTAGTAGCATGATATTCTATCTTTATGGCAAAACTATTAAACTCTCATTCATAATTCTTGTGGGTAATTATGAAAAGTATTTAATATTTCATCTTAATTAATTATGCAACTTAATAATAAAGAAATTAAGTTATCATATCATGCATAATTAATTACAATTCTAATGTCTAAAAATTTCCTTATGTGCTCCTTAACTTCTAAAATTTTATTCAATTAAAGAAGTTGTGGCTAAACTTTAATCAAATAAATTATATATTACTTAGACATTCATTTCTTTAAGTGATCCAAAATATAATATATAATATCATTTCATTAAGATTGTTGTGGCTAAATATCAATCAAATAAAATTATACGAATCACTAAATATTAACTCAAAATCATATACAAGATTTACTGTTGAACATTATGCAACAAAACAACACTCTCTTCGGCTTTTGGTTATTGGAAGATGTTTTCAAAAATTTTAAAACAAGACTGAATTTTGAAGAACTATTTTGAGGGACTTTAGAGAATTCTGACAATTAACAAAGCAGAGGAAATTCAACCGCTCTGATACCAAATGTTAGACATTACAGAGCAATGATGTATCGGGAATATAGAGTGATCGATACACCTCCAACCATTGTTAGCGATATAGTCGGAGTCTACAATTTTTATTTCCTCAAAGATCTTCTAATCACTCAAAACCTCACTCTTAGATGGTATGGAGTTTTAGAATTAATGTGCTTAGGGACCTTTGAACCAAATGACATATTTATAATCATTCTTTCATCAAGAACAGTTAAGAGATTATGGGAAGTTACCGACCATTTAGTAGGATTGTTGATTCATGTAGTGGGATAATGGGTAGTTAACTACCTTCTCATTAGTGGAATAATAGATCCATGAAGTGGGATAATGGACCCATCTAATACGGACCATATCAGCATTAAAAAAAATACTAACATCCACAATTCAATTCCAAGACGTATGTTTATGGTACCCCTTGGCAACTAAGCATCCATTGTAACGATCCAAAGATCCGTTTGAACACCCGACGACAACCAATAACATTCTAAGAAGATGTTGGAGATACTAGTTTCCAAGTTTGAATGAAAGCTTTCTACTTTTTAGCCATCACATGACGCCAATGGTCCTCATTAGCAACTTGTGAATAACAAGTAGGTTTCTCACTAGAATATGTAATAGCAGATAAGGAAAAGGAAGTTTACGCTTCAACGAGCTTTTTCCAATACAAGTAACCATGTGGTGAACAGGAGGCACACTACATAAAACATGATCATTAGCGGCAATTGATTCTTAATTGCCGCTAAATATGTATTTTTAGTGGCAATTAGCACCTTTTACATATGTCCCTAAAGCTTTTAGCGACATTGGTTCTAATGAAACATAACTAATGTCGGTAAAAAATTTATCACACTTTATTAATGTTAATTTTTATTACCGCTAAAATTTATTTTTGGTATAGTGACAGTAGAGCCCGAGATGAAATATTATCAGATGGGGCAATAAGTACGGAAGTTTGAGAAAGGTCAACACTCAAAGAGAGGTCATCAGTATCATGTGATGGATTTAACATAGATGATGGGATGGAGCTGGGTACGTAATGGTGAGTGTATATTTGTTCCAACTAAAGTTGTAGCATTTAGACAATTCATTCTCCTTGAACTTGAGCTCTTCTTCCCCGGCAAGACACCTTTAGCTCAGCGATGAAGCCCGTTGAGCTTATCATTGTACTCCTTGGTATGAGATCTTAATGTGGACCGCCTTGAAGTTTCTAAGGCTTCATATTTTTTATTCAATGGAGCAAAGCTTCCTTGAATGCTATCATTGGGCACATTGAAAGCACATTTTTTGCTATGTGCGGCAGGACAAATTAGTATGTTTGTGAATCTGTGCGAGTTTGCCCCGCAACTGTCCCGCCCCTCCCCATTGCCATCTCTACATGAAATTGGTTTCGGCTACGCATCCAAAAGGACAAGAGTATTTTTAAAGTTGCCAATAGTTTAAGAATGAAATTAATAATTTACATCAACCCGTTTACCATGTGGTATGAAATTATGAGATGACGTGGAAGTTTTGTTTTGAAATGTGATTTGAACTTTTTATGTTTTCTCATAAACATAAAAACACCATAAGTTGTATAGTTATTAAAATTATCCAATTATTTTTACAATATTATCAAATAAACAAAAGCTTATAAAGTTCCATAATACACTATCACAAAGAAATTCTTTAAAAAAATTCAAGTTTTATTGATTAAGGTTTTAATTCAATTAAAAAGTTTAAAATATATAACCCCCACATAATACATATGGACAATTTTTTCAAGTTGAACTTGCATTTTATTGTTCATATGACTCAGAAGACAAACCAACATTGTTACTTTGAGCCATTTGTTTGTCGGTTTGTTGATAAAAATAATTTATTTGGTGAATATAAATGGTAAAGTAGGAATTTATTTAAAGTAGTAATAAATTCTATGTCAGTAAGAATAATCAATATATGAGATGTAACTGATTTAAAAGGTAATGATATGAATTATAAATTTTATTTTTACATATGAAATAAATGGTTAGTAGATATAAATGTGGGTTGTTTTTAAAAAAATTTAACTCGTGGGACAATTTTTATATTTAAAAAATTCCAAATTGTGGTTTGAAATTCTCAAATCATGACATTAATATGGAGATATGATATGAATTTGGTATAGTTATCTATGTGTGAGTATGAAGTATCAACAGAAGCTATGAAATGTAGTCCAGACAATAATTCAGAACGGTGTGCTCAGGATTAAGGTTATATCGCAGCCAAAACCTATTTAGGAGTGTTTTCAATATTTCTCTTTTTATTAAGAGGTATGAAAAATTTAAAGTAAATAAATAAAAATGAACAAAGGAAATAATTACAAAAAAGTAGTTTCCTAGTCATTCTTGCTAATTTAATTTCTACTTCTTACTTTTTAATTATTTTCAAAGATCTTATTTGGTTACCACTTTTTTTTATTTTGGCGATTCAAATGCCAACCTCTCTTTATTACGAGAGAATGACTATGCATCATCAGAAGAAATCTTTTTCATATTTTTTTTAATATTATAAAGAGAAAGTCACTTTTTATGTGATAACTTTTAATTTCAATAACTCATATGCGTGTCATGTTTGATTAAGTCTCAAAATTCAATAAACAATTAGATGTATTGAATACATTTTATATTTAAAATAATAGAGATTAATAAATTTATCGTACTTTGTTAAACTCTATGAAGTTATTTGGTGTGAGGTATAAGGTGATATAATTTCAGGCATAAAATGTAAAATTATTTTATCTCGCATTTGATTAGAGGTATTAAGTAGTCCTAAAATTATTTATCCCACCATTTAAATCAGTAATAGAATAAGTTATTTCATATAATAGTGAAAGTAACTTATCACATGATAACTTATCCCGAGATAATCAGCACTAAAATAATTTGTTCATAATTAAATAACCATATATCTGGTCAAAGTAAGATACACGTAGTAAAGTGAAAGGAATTAATACTATTCCCAGCACATGCAGTTCACACAAGGATGTAAAAGTACTGTATTGAATTCTAAAGAAGCTTCACTTTAGTAAACTAGACCAATAAGTAACGAATCTAGCTTATGTATTTTTGACTGAAAGAAGAACAAGGTTATGGCTGTATGTGTCAACACATTTTGTGTTTGTTTAATTATGTTATTGTTCAATGCCACCAATTATAGGACCAATTGGAATATTATTACTCTTCTATGCTCTTTTATAATAATAGATAATAATCCACGCTATTTGAGTTGTGATTGAATGGTGAAACTATTTCTCCCTTTAATTATATACTAGTAAAAACTATTCGCGCTTTCGCCCGACTACAAAAAATTTTAAAAAAAATATATGAAATATGTACTATTTAGTTAGTATCAAATTATATTAGATAATATAATATTTCTCCTGTTTGACGGATATATAGGAGAAATATAATATTATCTAATATATTAGATACTAACTAAAATATACATATTTCCATATTATTATCTTAAATTAGTTATGTAGTCGTGCGAAGCTGCGAATTAGTTTTACTTAGTATATAATTAAGGAGAAAAGAAAAATTTCACCATTAATCCACAACTCAAATAGTGTGAGATTGGTTATTATTATAAAGAGCATAGAAGAGTAATAATATTCAATTGGTCCTATAATTGGTGCATTATATATGATAATAGATATATATTATAGTAGATATATATATATATAGTAGATATATATATAGATAGTATATATTATATATATATATGGTATTATATAGGATATATATATATTTAGAGCAAAATATTCACCGGTGGTGGAAGTAAATGGAATAAGAGATAAACATGTTGAAATAACAAATCTATTGTATTTAGGTTGAAAATATTTTATGATGTTTTAATTTCTATATCTTTTTGGTGAAGTACAATGTTTTATATTTGTAGCAAGTACTAATGTTCTGTTGCAAAACTTTGATTTTGTCAAAAATAAAATTGATTTTCTTTTAATGTTATCTTATTACATTTACTTATTATAATTTTTAAAACCATTAATTTAAATATTTATAAGACTTACGAAAAAAAACAATACAGTTTACGAATAATATTTAATATCAAATGTTACAAGTGAGATGAAGAGACATGGGTTATAAATAATTCAAATGTATAATTTTATTAGAAAATAAATGTATTACTAATTATGTATTCATTTTATTTGTAAAATAAATAAATAAAAATAAGGGGTGAAAATACAAAAAATGAATAGAGAAAATATAATAATTGGTGACATAAAAATTATAAATACATTTCGAAGCAAAAAGGACGGTGACAGATTGTTACATACAGAAAGAATGAAAAACTCTAGCAAAAGTAACTAAGTTGCTAATACAATTCAAAGTGAAAAAATAATCTCTAATTATGCTTAATTTTCTTTTCTTCTACCATCTTCCTTTGCAAAGAGGACCGAATTATGTTTTGATCCCATATGTCAAACTCTTCATTAGGTGCAATCCGAAAGATGAATTTAAAACAATCATTATACCATACATTAAAAATTAATTATGCAAAAGAAAGAACAAAATATAACAACTATATTGTAATGTATTGTATATTATCTTTTCAATAGCACTAAACAATACTAAATAATAATTATGCGTGAAATATAACAAATTTACATCAAAACTATATTAACATCTGGAAAACTAACTATTAAAAGAGCAATTGCGTACTGACATACACATTGTTACCAAATTATAGAGATTTTTTTAATCATACTACTTAATAAATTTATCATCCAAACATTTAAAAAAAGAATTAAGAAAGCATGTTCTAAGTACAATAAACATAAAAAAGACAAGACTTTAGAATGAAAATATATATTACATCATATAATATTTTTTGTTACGTCGTTAGGGTTAATTCCAAAAAAATATGATGAAGAAGATAAATTATTAACTGTGTATGAATCTTCACTGAAAATAAAATTGAATTTGAGCGTTTATCGCGAGCTAATTCAGGCCACTGAAGTTCCATTTGGTAGAGAAATCGTTAGTATCGTCAGTTGGTGTTTGAGCTTGCTAAGCGGTTTTCTGTCGAATTCGTACGCGGAGTGGACTAAGGACTTTTTTCCAGTCTCACCTGTGGAAAATTGTCATCGACTATAAAAGAAGGTAGAATACTATCCCCAGAGGGTGTACGAATATGAAAAAGAGGTATCACAGCACTGTACGGAAACCCTTCTGAGCATAATATAGTGCTGAATTATGTAGACAAAAAGAAAGGAAATGAAAAAAATAAGGGACTGGAGAATGATATATGTATTATTTCATGTATTTTTGTCTACATGTTAGTTCATCACAAACCACCATACTAATTTATATAAACAAAAATATAGAAAATAAAAAATAAAATTGCAATGAAATATCTATTACCTCATGTACTTCTTTTATGTACAAACCAAACCTATATGATGAAATGAGAAAGGATAAAAGTGATGAATGTTGAATCTTCATGAAACTTGTATGAATTTATAGGCAAAATAAAGGAATATCATTAAGACATTAGTAAACTTACAAAATTTACTTGTGGAGGTTATATATGACATAAAATTATGAGAGTTATGATACTATTAAAAAGAAAACAAACTAAAGAGGGGGCAGTCAGATTATAACTCTTAGGAATAAATAAACAAAATAAAAAATGAACAAAAAATATTTAAAATGTAAAAAACAAAAATTATTATGATGTAATGATTAGAAGTGAGCGAAAACAAATAGAAAAAAAATATAGGGAGAGTTTTTAATAAATGTTTCTACAGTAACCAAAATATTTATTGTTATAAAAAAAGTGAATTTGATTTGGTATAATAAAATAATAAGTTTAAATTAAAAAAAAAAAGTCAAAAAATAAATAAAGGTGATTATTCCTCTTTGTATTATTAAGCGAAAATAATTAAATTAAAAAAGATGAAGAGTTGTTCTTATAAATGATCTCCATAATAAAATATTTATTTTAAATAAAAATTATACGTAATCCTTTATGATATATATTAATTTATTTTTTAAAAAAAAGCAAAAAAAGAAAAAGAGAAAAACTAAATGCAAATAGAGGTTAGAGATGTGCCACATCACCTTGTCTATTACTTTAGGAGCATCATTCTCGAATAGGCCCTGTCGTGGACGATTTCTTGGAAATTCTTTGATTTAGGTATTTAAGTCTTCTACGTTTCCCTAGTATTGATATGAAAGACCCTAAGACTTATCTAAACAGAATCTTCGTAAATGTGAAAAACATACCATTAAGAAGTGTGCTCTATGATTTTCTTAGGAGATTTTTCAGTTTCTTGGATAAACTTCACGGATCCAGCTCCCTTTCATTTCGTCAAGTGCACCCTAGATATGCGACATATGCCTTATTTAGAGTTCAAAGGTCAAGATTATATTATATTAACAACTATAATAATTATAGTTAAGTCAATTAATTTAAGAAAACTACTCTTTAAATTTGATAAAAATTATAATATATTTCATACAAAATTTAATATTTATTTAATAGTATTAATTTCATCTTCTATTTTTTATATTTAAATATGAAAATTGTTGAACATGAATCGTTTGTATTTAATGTGATAAATAATGATCTTTAATAACATTTGTATTATAACTTGCATATCAACTTTGTCACTCTTAATTGGTTCATTGGAATTTTCTCTGGAGTCAGATGCATTGGTTATTTTAAACTTGAGTATCTTTAAGTGGCTTCATTTTTAAATTATTTTATTTGCGATTTTTTTTTTTTTTTATGCTTTATTTCTTTTATCATTTATTGTTTAATTCAACTATATTTTATCGGCGATGCGAAATTCATTTTGAGTCCTCGTGGATTTTACGTCTCCCCTCGCATTTCTTGGTTGAGCTCCCAAAGGCTCAGACCTTCCTGGTCGATTTGGTCAGCCTTCTAAAAATGGTGAACAGATTGAAGGCACTAATATGTTGCTGAAAATTAATTTTGCAGCCTCTGAAAACCGAAATATAGGTTAATATACTGGTTGTATACATTGGTATACAGTAAAAATATACAATAAACAGGCTCAAAAACGTGAAAATACAGGTGAAAAAATGCAAACAAATATAAGTTTCGACGAAATACAGATTTCCAGAGGTTAAAAAGAGCTGAAATATAAATTTTCGATTTTAAAATGCCCAAAAAAGTTACAAGTTGAAAATGAAAGTCAGGGCGGAGATGAAGTATAAGTCTCGTATACATTGTATAATTGGTGTATGCAGCAGGCTCCACAAGAAGAAAAGGCCTGATTTGGCCCAAATTTGCATCATATTTAAAATTTGGGCAAAAACCAAAATTTGAATATCATTCTTCCTTTATCTTATTTACTTATTTATTTATTTAATTATTGTGTAAACTACCATGTATTGATTTTGTTTTTATTTTATTTAATTAACCCCCCAAGAGAAGCCATTTAGTTTCATACTTTATTCAAATAGATTGATTATTTTGGTTATCAGTTGGTTTTACCATTTATTATTTAGTTGTCTTCAATTTATGATTTTTTTCCCTTTAGAAAAAAATTACCCTATAGTTTAATTTTCTCGAAAAACAATTAATTAAGAAATAAATAATAAGTAACAAAAATGAATTTCCTTATCTTAGTCTAAATAAAAGTCCATTTTTAGTCAATAATCGGCGGTCTCAACGCGAGTAGCGAGCATTACGCGGGCTAACAACCCTTTAGGAATGTACATTTGAACTTCGCACCCCTTTTTCAATCGATTTTTTTCTGTTTAAATCTTTTGAATCTAATTATAAGTTTTTTCTTGATTTTTACTAAAAAATCAGATAGTGGCGCTCTAGTTAATTCGGCAAAAATGATTTTTCTAAATCATAAGATTGATTGAATTTCGAAACTTAATCTAGTCATTCTTTCTTTATATTTTGTTCAAAATAGATATGGCGGACTCCGATGGATACTAATTAAGTCTAACCATGAAGGATTGATTGTTTGACTATTTTTTATTAATTTTTAGAATGACGTTGTGGAATATTATTTAAATTTTCATAAATGATCATTGCAGTTCATGGAATCTTCCAATGAGGTCTATTGGATTAGTATATAAGGGATGGTTTGGCGGAAACCACAAACGGACTTTAAATTAATCAACCTTTTTCTGGAATGATCTGCAATTTATTGGTGTCGTCATGCGTTCCATGGTTGTAGTGAATTCCAGCCTAAGTGTCCGCAGGGTTTCCGATTCTTTCAAAGTCACTTCCCAGTCCAACTGCGTAGAGCTGAACCAAGAAAATCCAAAATTTAGAAGAATTTGGAATAGATGACCCAACACCTTAGGCGTGTTGGTCCCATTAGAAGACCACCTGAATCAAAATTGGCCACAGCCAAACGGGCGCTCATAATTTATTGGTTTTATATTTGAAGGATGGTAATAAGTTGTTCAAAAAAAAAAATTTTCATTGGCTAGGGGTAAGAAAAGGAATTATAATTTATAGTTAGTTAAAGAGAGAGTTTCACAAGATACTGGCCTATCCAAAGATGCAGGCACCCGGAGATGACAAGAAATGAAGAATGAAGGATCTTTCGTGGAGGCACAGTGTAGACTCGTACCCCTGCGTGAAACTGACTATATTGTATTTCGTTTTCACCGATGTGTATCCCCATTCATCTTTATTAATAAAATTTATATAAATTTGAGTTTTGGACAATTAAATGTTTCAAATGACGTATACATCCTTCAAATCGCTAGGCCTACCCTTGGCACAAAAGGGTCACATATTTATTTAGAACGCGATATACTTTTTTATGTGTTATAATTACTTATGTGAATATGTTGTTTTATCTGGAGATATTCTAGCTCACTCTTCTTCAAATACTTTTTAGAACCCCTAAGAACAAATACCAAGTCACTGTCAAAAGTGTGTCCAAATACGCTTCGAGTCTTTAGTTTCCCAAAAAAAAAAATAATTAAACTTCGTATTTTTTAATACTACTCTCATATCAGGAAAAGATTCATCATTTCAAATCAAAAGAAATTAAAATAGGTCGAACTAAATTATGGAAGCGAATTCTCTTTTGTGAGATACGTAAGTAGTCTTTCAAGGTTTGGTCCCTATTTTGAGAACTTTTATCTTTTTCAACTCTTACAAGAAAATTAGAGTTACGTCTCAATCAAAAACAAGAAGTACGACAATGAAATATACAATTGACTTTGTCCCGATTCAAGTTGACATTGCTGATTCATTAATCCTAAAATCAATATACAAATTTCTATTTATTAATTCATCTTTCTATATACGTGGGCTAATTTATCTTCAAATAAAGCAATTATTACGTGTTTACAATAATGTGTATGATATTTTGTATTAACTATCATCGACACAGACTAACACATTTGCCTTTGAGTTATTTTTCTTTGTCAGGTACTCAAAAAATAATCTGTGTTGAGAACATGGTTGAACATCCATACTTCACCAGGTCCAAAGACCCCAAATACTCCTTCTCCGACCAATGTTTGTCAAAAGTCAAAGAGAAAATGGTTGAAGCTGTTGAGAATACCGATTTGAATAAAAATACTGAGAATGAGACTACCTTTGTGAAACAGAACAAGTTGATTGACAATTTTCCCAACGGATTGTAGAAATGAGGGCGGAGATGGATAAGACCCAAGATTTGAGAATTTGTATTCATTGAACACTCATACTCACAGACAACGAGGAGAGACCTCCACCCATTTCACTACTTTCAATCACGTTTCAAAAACATTATCAAAAACAATTCAAACCACCTCTTACTAATCCAAACCTTTCCATAATGGCTTAACACCCCTAAACGCACATCATGCTAGTTTTTCACACCAAAAGTCACCTACTTCTCAAAATCCAGACCCAACATTCTTCAAAATTTTCCTCTCAATCATGAAATTCCTACTCAAATTGTCCAACCTACCACTCAACCGAAACCTCTAAAAATCACATTTCATCTTTCAATATCACCTGAATCGTACCCTCATCTTACCATATATTTTGAACCCGAACAGTCTGAGAAGATGGGAAATGAGTGGATGGTCAGGAAAGAAAAAGCTGATCAAAGCATCATAGAGGAAGTCATGAATGCAATGAAGGACTTTCGACACACTCCATACATTTTAGGGTTCAATTATGAAGATTTGTGTCGTCATCCACATTTGGAGCTTCCAGAAGGTTTTACAGTATCAAAGTTTGGTACATTTAGTGGAGTTGAGAATTCTTTGACTCATTTGAGGGCTTATTGTGATAAATTTATTGGATTTGGGAAAGATGAGGCTTTGCTGATGCGACTCTTTAGTCAAAGTCTGAAAGAAGAAGCTTTAGAATGATTTATTTCTAAAGTTTTAAAACACTGGTCAAGTTGGAACGCTTTGGCTTAAGACTTTATTAAAAGGTTTTGCTACAATGTAAAAATTCATTCTCGATCAATACTTATTGGAGAGAATCAAACAGAACTCTACTGAAACCTATCGCGAGTATGCCTACCGTTGGAGAATAGAGGTCGCAAGGGTTAAGCCTCCCATGACCGAGAAAGAAATTATTGAAGTCTTTGTGCACATTCAAGAGCCTGAGTATTACAACAAGATGTTACTTATTTTAGGAGGGAAGTTCAGATATATAGTCAGAATTAGTGAAGCTATTGAAGATGATCTTAGGACCGGAAAAATCATCCAAATGACTCCTCGAGATGAATCCCCAAGACCATTAAAGAGAAAAAGGAAAAATGTTTTTTCTGTCTCATTTGAATCAAGCCACAAATCAAAGAGACATGTTGGTCTTAATGTTCGAAGGTCTTTACTATCCAAGACCTACCCTGTAGCTCCACAAAATCCTTACTCCATCTGATCAAGTTACCAATCTCTACCATCAAATCATCCAAATTACCAAGCTCCATTTTCAAATTACCGAAATGCTCAATCAAATTTCCAAGCTTTGTTTCCAAGTTACCCAAATGCTCAATTAAGTTACTAAGCTGCATTGCCAAATTACCCAAATTCCCCTCGTAGCTACCAAGCCACACATTATCCAAATTTCCAAACACCAGCACCTACTCGCCAAAATCCTTCCAATTACCTTCAAGTACCTCTATCTTCACGAAATAATTACAACCTTTCTTGTCAGGAGTTTTCAAAGAAGTATTCTCGAGTCTTTACTCCTTTGGTTTAAAGTCGAACCCAACTCTTTGAGAGATTAAAATTGGCTGGTATTATACGAACAATTGACCCAAAAAATGTCAATGTGAATTCCAAGATTTACAGGCCCAATCTTCATTGTGCTTACCATTCAAGAGGTGTTGTACATACCACTGAGGATTGCATCAATTTGAAGCATAAAATTCAAGACTTGATTGATCAAAGAATTTTCACTCTTCAAATTGGCACTTCCAATGACAATGGTGATTCACAGTGGAATCTTGAAGGATTCACTATTACTATGACTGATCCAAAATCTCAAGAACCTCCCCGACGAAGCGCCCCAAGTTATCGTTAAATGCCTCAATAAAGTTATTATCATCCTTCTCATCCAAAATTTGGAAGAAACCTGCTCGGATTTTTATGTCGCTCATTGAAAGTCGGACGAAGTTGTTTGAGCAATTGAGTGCAGCACATGTTATTCATCAAGTTGGGCCAAGCCTGTTGATACTAGCTCCCAATTTTACAGAGCCGATCAAATGTGTGCATATCATTCCAACAGTTTTGGGCATGATACTGAAGATTGTATCAATTTAAAGCACAAGATCCAGGACTTGATCGACAAGAATATAGTCAAGACTACTACACCCAATGTCTATAGTAATTCTCTTCCTAACTATGTAGGTGACACAATTAATATGATAGAGACGGAGCGAGGATGAGATTTCATGGTAACTGTGATAGTCAATGGTTACTGATAAAATGAGCACGTTTTGTAGCTTATTCAAGCATAATGAGAAAAGAAGAAACACAAATTTTACGAGCATGACACCCCCATCAAGGCTTTTGTTATGTTGTCAACGGGGGTCAGAAACAAGAAGGGGAAGTAATCATTTTCCACCAAAGTTTTTGCCTCATTTATGTCAGTCCTTTGTGGTAGAGAAATATGCTAAAGATGCCGGTTTTGGAGAAGGAATTGGAGATCTTTTTTGAAGATGATGTTGCACCCAAGAAGATAATGGAGACACCAAGCATACGAGACGCTGAACCGATGGAGAAAGTTCTTAATTGGACTTCCACTCCGCTCTTTATCTCTCGCTCAACTCGATAGACAAAATTTGAATTTTATGTTGTTTTCAAAATTGGTGGTAGTTTGAATGAGGCTCTAAACCCACCTTTTGTGTCTACTTATGTTTTAATTTCTCTTGTAATGTTTTGAAAAAAGGAAAAATAACCCATGGTCAAGACCAAAGTTCGTATTTCCTTGTTTTCAATGAAACCCTCTTATATTTTGAATTTTTTGTTTTGCTTACTTGAATTTTTTATCTAACAATCTTTGTTTTTGGTTTTGGTAAAAATATTTTTTTTATCAAAACCGACAAGATATGTCATGTCACCAAGATAATGAAACAAATAAGATAGTTGAAGAAGGGTTATATAGAGTGTGCCGATGATGGTAACGATATTCAAACGGACTGGTCAAACGATTTGAAACAAGTTGAGATTCAGGTGTAAGTCGAATCGGATGATACAAAAACCAAAATCTACGAAAGCAGGAATGTGTCAAAGAAATCAGGGAATTAGGGTCAATATGGGAGAAACCCCTGAAAAAGAGGAACTCAACCAATTTACTTTGAGGAAAATACATCAAAGCTTTTGTTGATCCCACGCCGTGGTGATTGAATATACACATCATCTAAGGTTGTCAATCAAAACTAGATGTTCAAGCGATTTTCTATTTGAAGATTCAGAGCTTCTTTTATTTCTTCCCTGTAATGCATCATTTGTTTTTACTTATCTTATATTCTTTAGTTAGAAAATTATCTATGGTAATGAAGTACATCTGACCAGATTCTCAAGAATGAGATACGGAGGCGGCCTATGTAGATTTTCGGGTCACCCATTTATCCTTTTAATATTTCTGTACTGAACTACGTTCGATCGAATTTTAAAAATAATATATGTAGGCGAGCCTAGTCGGATTCGGTCGGTGTCTTATATAATTCTTATTAGTTGTTAACATTTTTGAGGGGGGGAACGACGTTTGACTGATTCTACTCAACGAATACGTAGGAGCCACAAAACGGTTCAGGATATATCCTTAAGATTTTTATTTTTCTTTACAATAGAAACTGGACGAATTTTGAAAGGGACTCAAAAAATTCTCAAACAAGGATCTCCCCAACAAGACAAGACTGAACGTTACATTGAGAATCGTAAGTGGGACAAAATATTTTGATGAGGATTGTAAAAATTCATGATTTTATACGCCAATACAGTTAACTGGGACAGAAATTTTTGAGGATGACCTCAAAAATTTTCATTTTTGTTTGCAATTAGAGGTTAAGATAGCGGTGAAATAACTTCCAGCATACATCAGGAGGTCAGAAGTAACTTCAGATATCCACAAACGTTGCCTGTTGAAGATCAGAAGTAGAAAGGAACTTTCACAATTTGATATTGTAGAATTCCATATCGTCAAAACTTAACAGGTTTTAAAAAAATCCTATGAAAAGTTTGTCTGATCAGGTCTCGACAATATCAACCCAAAGGCGTCATTCAAGCTTGAAGTGACAAGATAATGGCAGTGATATTTTCAGTTACAGCTGTTTTAAACCTTTTTTCTAAACAGATTTTACCTATTTAGTTCAATTTTTTTGCATACATATTTCTTGTCCATTAAAAGCAAGATAGGGGAGCGATCAATGAAGGACAGCAAAGTCAAAGAAGCAAGCGTTTGAAGAAGTCCAAAACACAGATCATTTTTGTTTATAAAACTAACAATTGGTTTTGTGGGCAGTTGGTTATGAGATATCTCAAGTTCCCATATTTCCCTTTACATTAATGAAGATGGAGAAATAAAAAAAGGGGGGGAGCCTCCTCATATTGATAGTTGTTTCTGTGGATGCAGGAAAAGTCATTTAAAGCTTTTCAGAAGAAAAAACAAAGTTCAGAATACGAGCAACAAAACCTCGTTCAAATTGCCAACAAAGCATGAGCTACAATGGGAGTGCAAATGTAACCAAATATGAACAAGTGGCGAGCATGATCTAACCATTTGTAGAGCATATACAATGACAGTAATAGTAAATTCTTTTTAGAAATTATGAAACATTTGAAGAAGATTGACAAAATGCATCGTATTCAGGCCGTAGGTAGTGTTTGAGACTCTTCCAGAGGGACATTTATACAATATATCACATGAGATAATACCACAGTCCAGAATGGCAGCACCCTCTTTCATTTTATGGATGGATATCATTCATCCAGTCAAACGATCAAAATTAATCTTGTCAAGGAAACATCATTCATCCGATCATTGGAGCATACATCAATCCTACCAAGCGGATAATACATCATCTTATCAGTGGAGCATTTAAAATCATCATACCATGATCATCACTATTTATTCTACAAGGATCTCTTCATCCTACCAATGGAGCGTCAACTTCATCTCGCCGATGGATCATCAATCATTATCCTATCAATGGAGCATCAACATCATCATCCTATAAGGTATCAATATTTTCCTACCAATAGATCATCATCTTTCTATTACTGAAGCATCATTTTCACATCATATAAGGTCATCATCTACTGCGCCAAGGCCGACAGAGGCTGATGCAGTACATCTGCCAAATACGGTAAAGCATATCATTTCTCTATTTAAATTACACTTTCTGCTAACAAGTTTATTTCATTCTTTATCGAGATCATCCAAGAGGATAAATTCTCAAATCAAACCACAAGTGCAGAAGACACCAAAAAAAAAGATGCAGCATGACGTTAAACCTTTATAGAAGCAAATATTATCGAGTCATCCACCTCGTTACTGTTGGGTAATCATTGAGTCATCCACCTCGTTGTAGCTGGAACATTATCAAGCCATCCACCTTGTTACAGTTGTATAATCATCGAGTCATCTACCTCGTTACAGTTGGAACACTATCGAGTCATCTACCTCGTTATAGTTGGATAATCATCGAGCTATCCACCTCATTACAGTTGGAACATTATTGAGTCATCCATCTTGTTACAGTTAGATAATCATCGAGCCATCCACCTCGTTATAGTTGGATAATTATCGAGTCATCCACCTCGTTACAGCTGACATTTATCAGCCATCCCCCTTTTACAGTTTCCCTCATAATTATTCATGCAGACATCCACCCTCTCTGTTACATTGGAAATTACCGAAGGCATGCCACCTTGGTTAACATTTGAACATACCAAAGATCCACCTAGTTACAGTTGGATAACCTTCATCGAGTCATCACTTCGTTAAGTTGCGTTGATTAAATCCGCTCGAGTCATTTAACCATCTTTCAGGTTTGGTAATTATTAGCTAGCTAGATCTTGCAGATATCACCGGAGTTCTCCACGCAAAACAACACAAGCACCGGACCTCTCCAAAATCCTCAGCCAACTCATGAGTGTAACGGACATCAGACTTCATTAGAAAAGCGACATAGAATGAACATATTATCCCCGTTACCCCTCCTTTAACCTCAAGATTGACGCGCGCAAAAAAACATCGTCGAGATCCTACCACTTCTCCCAGTTCACCTTTTTTTATATACACCATCTAATTAGTCTTTTGTCGGAAAATTCAAAGCGGATGAATTCTCAAATCAAACACCCATAGGTGAGCCGACCGGGACATTCAACCAAAAGATGCACCAGCACAAATGTGGAACTCCCCTCATTCCCTCACCTCTTTAGCAGCGAACCTAGGGGAATAGTCCAAAGAGGAGGTCAAAAACCCTTAGGACGCGAGCAGAGGAGCGGAACCCGGTTCCACACCCCCAACTCAAAACCCACACTCGTACAGAGGACCATGTGGGTTTTTCTTAGAGTTCTCAAGTTGCGGCTCTCGATCCGAAATTGTGTATCTGCCGACCCCAAATAAGTTTCCAATCTGAGTGGACAATGCACCAAGAGCTTCCGAAAAAATTATGTCGTGTAAGTCATTAATTACCGGGTCGCTCGAACGGCACCAACTTCCAATGGCTAAAAGGTTAAAGCATTCTTTTTACCCATTACCCGACTCGAATTAATTTTCACCGTTCTTAGAACCAAATGTCCCCGCACCCCTCCTAGATAATAGATCAGAGAACTTTTCCAGCAACCCTAGACCCCCCGGCGAACTCAAGCACCCTGATTCCTATGGTTAAAGGATATGCAGGTAGACTCAATATTGAAAACTCGGTTGTACTCCAATGTTTTGTTATAAATCTTATTCTCGGATATCTTGATTTCTTCATAATTTAACATCGGGATAACTTTTGAATTCTTTCAGAATCTTGTTAAAGCAAGCTTATCGAACTACAAGTGGCCTGAATTCTCACGTAGCCTGCGCTATGTAGAACCTCACATTTCGGATTCGCCCCCATCAATCCGACCATGAAAGTCCGTCTCAGCTCCCGTGCTAAAGATTGGAATCACATGTCCCCGGTCGATCAAAACTCTATCTTGGTTCAATTTATTTTCCGTCGAATTTCTCTGCCATCAATACCACAGCCATCGACCCGCCCATATTTATATATCCGTCACTCCCTATAAAATCACTATATATATATATATATATATATATTATATACATTATATACATATATAAAGTATTATATATATATGTATACTTAGCCATTAGAAATCACACCCACAAAGTGCTCCAAACCTAACGGCCCGCAGTTTAGACACAATCGTCATAGTCACGATGTCCTGCCCTACACCGACACTCCATCCCGTTGTACCACCCAGCCCCCACAAGCACCCCGAGCTGCCCCAAGCGGCACCCCACTCACCCCCAAATCATGTTTTGCATTCGGAATTTCCCCCCGAGGAACTGTGAGCTCACCAAAGTAAAAACGGACTTTAATATTATCTCATCCATACACCTAGCGCCACCCATCCACCGCAGGTCCCCCCCCCCCCCCACAGTAGCGTCGCTGCAGGGGCACTTAATCATGCCATAAAACGGCACACCCCATAAAACTGAGAAAAACCTTTTAAGCCGGGAATTTGTCTCTTTTTTACAACACCCACCCTGCAACCCACTTTGCTCAGAAAATACCTTTAACGGAGAAGATCGATTCCTGGAGATCTACTTATCCAAGTTCAATTCCGTTAAAGTCGTACAGATTCTAACGGGAAGTTATTAACCGATTTTTGTAATTCACCCCCGTTCACTCACCTGTCCAACTACCCATCCGGGATTGCTTACCAGATTTCTCTGCTACTAAAGATGACTATATTTCCTCCAAATCTGGGAAAGGTCAGGGCAAATTCCACCCAAACTCTTTTGAACAAAGAAAAAGATTTCGTCGATTCCGTTTTCCCTCCGTTGCATTTTCATACAACGGAAAACTAGTCGTTTAAAATGAGTTCTAGGATATATAAAATGGGATTGAAAGTCGAATCGTGTAAGTCGAATTTAATTGGAAAAAAGAATCTAACTAATGATTTGACTCCCTTGAACCACCCTGATTTAGTCCCATGCCCCCCCCGAAAAAAACCAAATCTGGACTACTACGAGACGATCCGTTTCGGCCCTCTTTACTTAAAAGACTGAAGTCAGATTGAGACTATATCTTTCCGACATTATCAATATTATTTTTAAAATTTATTTTATACATAAAAGTACCTACTTTGATATAATTTTTAAATATTTCTTATAATTTTTCATTATTTTTCTCTTTTAACATATCATTTCAAGTTTTAATACTTAAAATTTTAAATGGTCCAATAAAGGCTATAGTTCATAAATATGAAAAAATTGTCTAAAACCACCCCAATCGATATTCAAAATATCAACTACACACTCCAACTTCACGAGTGACCTATTGTCCCCCTAAACTATTTTAAAGTGAAATTATTTGATCCCTAAATGCTGAGGTGGAAAAGAGTGTGTAGTTTACTCTCTCAAAAAGAGAGTGGAAGACAAAAAAAGAATAATTAAAAACTTTAACATATTCCTTATTTAATTATTTTGTTTTTTCTTTACAAAAATAAACATTTATACTTTCTTTTATTTATTTTTTATTTTTTAGTTTTTTTCTTTATTCTTCTTCCAGCAACTACACCAGCCGGATGACCTTCTTGTTTTCGAGTCAGTTTGCAGTGAAGAGATAGAGGGAATGTGATTTTTGGAACTTCTTACTACCAGGTACTCGCCTCCTATAGTCTTCCATCACTAAGCTCCCTCTCATTTACGAATCACACACTTCTCACAATCACTCTACTAAAAATACATCACAAAATGTCTGGTGTTCACCTATGTTGAGAAAAAAAACCCCCTCCACCCCCCAGCCACCTCACACACCAACCAGTTTGACACTCCGGGGACCCACCCCCACTTAAATCACCATCAACACGTACTTTGTTTTTATCGCTTCAGGAGATGCAAATTCAAGCTCAAACAAAAGATTTACAAGGCCGATGCATTCTTTATCTTTTTTTTTTTCATATCTAAAACGATTTTGATTATCAAATCTACAACAAACAATATAATATACAAAAATCATACTAAATATACATTTTTCAATATTCCTACCAAACTAACCATATCTAAAAATTTGAACCCTAAAGACTTTTGTGGACCCCGGATTACATCCACAATTGCATAACTCTTCATGGGCCCTCTTGATTTGTTGACTGATCTGGTTCGGTTTTAAAACTTCATAATAATTAAAAAAAATAGAAAATCCATGCAAATAATAGAGAATTTGAGGGTCGATCAGAAGATTAAAAGACACGATTGAAATTTTCGACGATGAATTGCGGCCATGCCTTAGCACACTCACTACATAATCGTGATAAATATTTTTGGCACCAAGTTGATGAAGGGCGATCTCATTCAGCAAAAACCAGTGCGAAGACCGCATCCTCTTCACTGTTTTGCCTTTGTCACTCTTTTTTTTCTACGCATCTCGCTTTGCTCGCGACCACCCTAGACCAATTAGTGTGACTACCTTTGCTAGTCCCACCCCTTCCTTTCCGAACCTCCTGAGTTTTTGCACCACAGATCCCCTGGGTGCTGACACTCCGGTATACCTTTTTTCGTGACCCAGCCGGCTCCCTTAACAAAACTTGCGGTCTCTGCCAGCTATGAGCTCGGCCTCGCACCCGTCACACAAGCACACAACGACTTGTGATGGCAGAACAAGATTGTTTTGGTATTGATAAGAAGCTTTCCCCTTCATCTTTTCATGATAAAAAAATTTGCTACACCTTAATACTATTTTTGTAAAATAATTTTATAGAATAAAGAAAAAGAAATGTTTTTACATTAAAAAATGTGATCTGATGTGGCAGGAGCGTTCATATCACTGCTCAATACAAATCTGCATATGACTTTTTTTATATTTCACTTTTAAAATATTCAGAGGGGTGACAGGACGCCCGTGAAGTTGGAGTGTGTAGTTGAAATTTGGAACTCTCGATTGGCAGCATGTTTTAGATCCCTTTTAATATCATACCACCACATTACTAGTTTATCTTTTAGCATATCATTTTAAGTTTTGATACTTAGAATTTTAAATGGTCCAATCAAGCTATCAGTTTCCCCGACATATTTTAGTCACCCCCCACACCAACTATCAAGCCTCAAAATCCAAACACCGACAATCACCCCAATCCACATAAATCGCTAACAAAACCCCCCAACAATCTACATTGACCGTTAAAGTGAATTTGTATGTATAGTTTGCATCGTGTCTTAGACACTTTAAAAATACATAACCTAATTTACATTTTTCTATTCTCTTGCCAATAAATATTGGAGTATTGTTAATTCAGGAAATGTCTGGCATTAAGCCTCTGCTTGTTAAATTTGTAGGCAGTGTGCAGGGACAACACTTCACCACAAGCGGTGTTCACTCGACATTAGATAGACCCCCACCCAAAGGCCAAACACCCTTGACCTCCATAAACTGGGTCCAGACTTGCAATATAGTGTAGCAGAGGCCACACTTGAAAGTGTAGCTGATAAGGCAACAATTTTTTAGTAGCAAGTTACAAGCGTTAGCTTTTTTTCCTTGTAGGCTACGCTGGAAAGTGTAGTAAAAAGGCAACACTTTACGCATAGGTACAAAGTGGGGCTATTTGAATTTGAGGCTACGCGTTAAAGTGTAGCTCATAAGGCACACACTTCTAAGGCGTTCGGTGCAAAGGTCGTGACTTTTCTCACCAGCGTAGTGATAAGGCTACGCTAGTCCTTTAATGACTTGAATAGATTCGGACCCCACTAATCCGAACAACCACGGGACCCCCAGGCTGCGCAGGAAAGGACCCTGCAAGCTGGAGTAACATTCTGAATTGACTTCTCGAGGCAACAAGTGGATGTCTTAACCTCTGTAAGTGTATGGAATGCATGTATTTCCTTGTGGTATATGTTTGTGAGTAACGGGATTTGGTGATGGTGGCTTGTCCACCTGATTAATTTTACATGATGAAACAAAGGGGTAATAAAAGCAATGTGAATAATTATTGTGTGTGATGGTTGATAATGAGAGATGGTTTGATAAGGCTTTTGAATCATTATGTGTGGTGAAATTTGCAGTTGTTTGAAAAAAAATGGTGATATCATCTTATTGTTGTGAACATGTCATTTTGCATTATTTTGAAACAGATGGTTGATGAAAATGTTATGTGCATTGAGAAAGAATGACGAACTTAAAGAGGAGGTACCATTTCGGAGGGGACGATCGCGCGACGACGTGGATACATATTCGACGGGGAACGTTATCGCGGCCGCGATAGTTTTACTATTACGCGGTGTGTCATTGCCCCACGACAGATGCATTTGGACATCTAGTCCCACCATGGGTCCGGACTGAGGAGACAACTATTGGGTGTATCCACTAGGTAAGGACATGAATTCCATTATACTTGACCATGGACATTCCATTGGCAGTACATATACTATCATAGGGGGAATTGATATCGTGATGCTGATCTTCTTGATGGCCTTTTGCGGAACTTGTGATTGGATCCAATATTGAGCATTGTTATTGCGGATAGTTAATTGGGTTGAAGTATTGTTAAGGATTATGTAATTTGTTAAAGTTTTGTTGTTGAGATGTGTAATTTGTCTAAGTGTTTGTGTGTTGGGCTACATGGCGATGTAAACTGGAGTTTGTTATGATTGTGGTGATTTTAATGAGGTCGTAGTTTAGGAGGTTCGGTTGGGGTGGTTAGGAGTCACCGTATTCATCCCCTGCTTGTGTTCTAGAGGTTGTAATGATGAATTACCGTGTGGGGTTGGTACTCACCACTGCTTCTACAAATTTTTTGTAGGTTATGAGCCTGGATGTTCGTTTGTAATTTGTCATCTCTCTTTTCCGAGCTTCTTGGAGATCAGTTGTGGTAGCTGTGTTCCATATCAGAAGGAAGTTCTTCTCCTTAATTATGATCTTGTTCTGATTCTAGAAACAAGTTCATTTGAGACGTGGAGTTTTTTTTGGAATCAATTATTAATACTTAGAGGCTTGTTACACGTGACTATCCGGGGTTATGGGTTTTTATAAGTTTACTTTTAGTTTATTTCGCACTTTATTGTAATGGTTGATTTTTAGGCTGAACGTGTCTTGGTGGGATAAGACAGGGCCATCACGTCCATTTTTTGGGTCGTTACCAAAATTGGTAATCAGAAGCCAAAGGTCGTTGGTCTCATTGTATACAAGTCGAGTCTAACTAGAGTTGAGAAGTCGGTACGGAGACGTCTGTACTTATCTTCGAGAGGCTTCTATAGTGAACTTTTAGGAAATATTCTTCACTTTTTTGATATCTATCGTGCATTCTTGTCCGTTTTGATTCTACTTCATTCCAATCTTCTCTCATTTATGTGATGACTCGTGGAGAGTTCCTTATATACATAGTTGTTGTATCGTGTATTTGTGGGATTCTAGACCGATATGAGGTGGAAATTGGAAATATAACTCATGAAAAAAGAATGTGTGGTCACATTTGAAGGGGAGAAAGTAAGGTTAGTTACCATATAAAAATAAATTAAAAATAAAAAATAGTACTTATGTGTATAAGCAATATATGGACGGTGGTTTGACAATAAGAAGTTTAAATGATTTAAGGTTGGCTAGATAATGAATAGTGTTAACCTTGAAACAACAAAATTATAGTTGATATAAGTTTCATAACATTAATGGGTTGCTTAAGTGAATGGGTTGCACCAATTGAGATCAGATCTCTTTTGTGGTGTCATAGA
Source organism: Solanum habrochaites (assembly GCA_027704765.1). Classification (NCBI taxonomy): domain Eukaryota; kingdom Viridiplantae; phylum Streptophyta; class Magnoliopsida; order Solanales; family Solanaceae; genus Solanum; species Solanum habrochaites. The sequence continues at coordinate 73,124,686 of JAKWJA010002489.1, read as the reverse complement.
GTGAGGTATACCAAATAAGGTCATGATACAACTATAACAATGGTTTACTATACGGACTTGGTTAGAAGGATGTGGTGTATTACTTTTGTTACGACGGGCACCTATGAAAGAATACACAGATCTGGGCTACATATGAGAGCCAATTTGAGAATATTTTTAAAGATTATTTCGATAGGTAGAAAATTCATGGGGTATTTGGGTACGGTCTTTTCGGTAGATATGATGTTGTTCTAGTGGTGGATCTAACAGTCTTTCACGATGTTGGGTACTAGTGGTGTTGTATATTAAAAACATATACATTGATTGTCAAGGTTAATACTAACTATTTAAGGAATTACAATTTTATTCACATGCTCATCGAGTTAAGATTGGATGTTGCATTCAAATTTGAGGAAAACAAACTAGCTGGTTACTATGAATGAAAGAGGTTAAGCGAGTTGTATAAGGAAGATTTTAATGGTGCATGTTGATGTGGTACAATGTGTAAGTTAAGAAGTTATTCCAAATGCTTCTAAATAAGGACACGATTAATGTCATTTTAAGGTCCGAGAAAAAGGATAGATATCAGAATGACAGCTTATGGGTAAAAAGAGAGTCCAAAAAAAAAAATATACTTGTGGAAGGGTAATTGGACAATGTTAGTAAGAAAGATGCTATTAAAGATGGTTTAGTCCTTCGATTCGGTTTGTAAACTGCTTTATGTGTCATATTGATGAAAAAGATTGGACTTCGTGGGGATGACAAGAGTAAACTAAGCATGATAATATAGAGTTTGTGGATGAATTATGAGGGGAATACAAAACTATATGGTACAGTTTTGTTGGTGAAAAAACTTTTTGTACGGTAATGATTGACTTTAAAAATGTCTAAGGTATGGGTTCACTGCTATTTTCTAAGTAGTGTTCTGTATGATAAGTTTAGAGGAGTTGGGGATGTCACTCGATGGATTAAAGAGTAAAAAGTCATAATTAAAAATAGTGAATGAGTTTTAACATCAGAAAGAGAAGAGAGCAAGGGTATTTACTTTGATTTTGCAAAGAGCAAAGAGGTATCTTAGAGGGTTGAGAGTGGATTCAGAGACGGCATTGATTAGCATCCGTTTATGGTTTGGGAGGTAATCGAATCACGGGTTATCAGATTGATTAAAAAAAACCAATTGAATAAGATTGAGAAATGAGGTGTATATACGTCAACTTGAGTGTGATGATCTATAAGTTTATTCGTGGTTTGAGCTTAATCATGAGTATGATGAATTTTTGAGAGAAGAAGAAAATATGGGGGGGGGGATAGAGGGATGGAGAGAGAGGCGATTCAATATTAGCTTTAAGGATTACGTGAATTCATAAAAATTTCAAGGTTTTAGATTAGCTAATAGTGATGCACATAAAGGGGTTAAGTTACACAATTGGATTCAAAACAATTCAAGTTTTTCATGGTGAGTTTAGGTTCTGTGAGTGTGTTTTGCTCAAGGTATGAATTGGTACAATGAGAAATGATTAAATAGCATTCAGTTAGAAGCATTGGAAGGGACTTTAAAAAAATTCAAGTGGTTAATTTGGTTACATTTGATGTTATTTACCCAAGGGGAGTGTCACATAAGGTGATGGTTTAGAGGATAAGGATAAAAAAATGTCATGGGTTTGTGGGACAAAGAACAAGACTTGTAAGTAAAATAGCCAAAAAAAAAAAAGGACTTTTTTTGGTTGTAGTGAAGAGTTCAAGGTATTTACAAAATTTTCTGTCATGAGAAGAATGTAAGGAAAGTGAAGAATAAAGACCTTCTCGTTACAAACCCTTAATTGTAGTTGAAGAATTTTTTAATTTTTATCATCTGAGTATATGATCGTGAGATATGAAATAGTTACAGACTTACTAGAAATTATATCAAACTTCTCAAAGATTGGATTTTGTTTGGGTGACAAGTAATGATGTGGGAATCTTGATATTAATATGTAGAGCTGAGATATTTCAAATTATGTAGGTAACTGATTTGATGTTAACGGTGGGGACTAGAATTTTACATGTTAATGAGGATTTCGAGAAAATTGAAATCTACTTTGTTGATGGGATGATAACCCAAACTGTTATGCTTGTTAATAGGCATTTGATGGTGAGTAGAGGGATAGCGCTTAATAGTCTATCAATTATGGAGTGGCCAAAAAATTCTTACTAAATTTTGTATGAGGTATTGATGGGTTTGAAATGTTAGTTGAAATTGGCATTCGAAAAATTACATGGGAGTGACATGAATGTGATTCAGTAACTTTATAGTGATGGGAAAATACTTTTAGATTAAAAACTTGTGTTAGCCTTGGGTGGGACCCGTATCTGTTATAAAATGTTTATTTGAAAAGACTGCCAAAATTTGAAAATTTGGAGATGATAATGTATTTGATAAGAATACTTTGATATTAGTAAGGTAAATGACTGATGTAGTTAGTATGTTTGTTGGTATTAAGAGTGTTAGATTCAATGGAGTACTCTGAGAAGTAGGTGGGGTTCGATGAATCTAGTATTTATAATATTGTAATGGGGTTCAGTTTGATTGATTGCTGGAAGCAAAAAAATAAAATAAAAACAAATATGGAGAGATCGAGTCAGCTAAATAGAATATTTTTATACGGGCACTATGGAAGAAGTATTTTGTGGTATTCGACCTTGTTTCTATATATTCTTAGGTAACCACTTTCTTCGTACTGGATATTATTTGGAGTATAATTCACCACCTGTGTCACTTATGTTTCCACATCTATGGGTGAATCCCTAGTGGTGGATCGGATGTACCGATCCTCTTGTGCCCTCTTGATAGGGTAGGAACCTTGGGCAAACTTGGTCATTTCAGTTATGATAGATTTGGTGTTGTTTAGGATAGTTGAAGAATATCAGTAGTTCTATACGCACAACCTTGCTTATAAGAACTTATATAAGAGCTACTATGAAGAGTTACAATTGTTTATGAGTATTGCTAGAGGTTCAACATTTTGAAGTGTATCCTTTGTTGGTGTTTAGTTGATATTGTTCTTCTTTGATTTAGATATGTTGATCCTCTCTTGATGAGTAATTGATGTCTAAAGATAATATATTTTTTTTTACTTAAGCTTGTGACGAGATTGTGTTATGGAAAGGAAATCTTGATATAATCGGTGATGGTTTGTGCATTATGAGTGTGTGGTAGTTGGTTAAAGTTCACTTCTGATTGTAGCCAGTATTGATTCGAAATTTCATCTTTGTTACAAGAGAAAAAAATTTGTCATGATGGCTATTTTAAGGTCTAGTGGGTTTCACTTTAGTTCGAGTTCATGGGTTAGTTTGTGGCTTAATAATCATTTCCTATTTATATATCTTTCAAATTTTGATTCCGAAGTTCAATTTTTAATAATTACTCTAGATGAAATGGTCTTAAGGATGAGAACGCTTGGAGAAGTAAACATTGACTGTAGAGGTTATACCTTAAGCTTTTGGTAACGTTACTTAATCTTCTTTGTTCTTGTATATGTTCGAGGATGAACATGATTTTTAGTAGTGGATAATGTAATGATCCGGATGGTCATTTTAATAAATTTTTATTAAAAAATGTACTGTTTATCCTCTCGAAGTGGACCCCGAGTTATGTTGAATTAGTGGAAAAAATTGATTTAAAAAGTTTTAAAACTATTTGTTAACTAGGTTATTTAATTGTTAGTGATAATTTATTTGAGGAATATTTATTAAATAATTAAATTGATGTATTTGAGGATGGGTCAATGAGCAATATCCATGATATCAAATACCACTTTTAATTATTGACCCTATAAAATAAGATTTATAGACTTATTACTTTTAATATATATTTATTTAAGAAAAAAAATAAAAGAAGAGAACAAAAATTTATCAATGCTAACTGCTCAGAGGCGGCGGGCCTGAAATCAAAAGATTCTGTTAAATATTATTGTTCTTATTTAGTTTTGTTGCTGTTGCTGTAATTAGTTGAGCATTAATTGAATATGCATTGTGTTTCGATATATATATATAATACCACCACAACACACACACACTTTCACAACAGATCCCTTATTTAGAAATTGAGACTTGGGGTGGCCGAACACTGCAGTTAGATTCACCCGCTATTCTTCCCTATGTACTCAAGCCATGTAAATTGCTGATATCGGATTCAGCAGGCCCCTGTAAAACCTGTGTCTGAATGGACGTGGATAAAAAGAATCATTCGCGTGAACATGCTGTAGCATCTCACATGTGGATCATTTTTTTTTCGTGCAATACCCTTTTATTTACAAAATCTTCTTTATTCTTCTACATCTAACCGCTCGAACTGACTTCTTCAACTTTTTCCCCTTTGATGCGTCCGGGTGAAGAACGCACCTTGGTTAAGGGTTGCTGAATGCTTCCCAGTCTTTTTCAATTGCCAATTATCCGACATCGTTCAATTTATATTTACACTCTGGTTGGTATGATACTAGGTCCAATTCCCCACTTAAAATTGTTTCCCATTAATCATTGGGCATTCACAATCTCATAATTTACATTCTGTTCTCTTCTCTCTCTCTCTCTCATATACTCTTATCCCCAGACAGAGCACACTACAGATTTGCAACAGTATGGATCCATTATGTGGGGCAGTGATGATTAAGCCCCCATCCCCCATCAACTCGGCCCCCGGCATCATCACCATGGAATTAACATACTTTAACTCATTAACTATTAAACCAATTAGTTGAGATTTTAGGGTTAACTCCGCTTTCTCCATCGGACACATTTCCCGTTGTAACTATCGAAGGGGTATTTTTTATATGTACTGTATAATAATAATTATGACGAATTAAATTTTGATATATTAAGATAGTTAATTAGATATTGAGTGTATTATACTATATGATAATTATTAGGTTTGTAGTATTTGGAGAAAATATGATTTAACCTTAGACATGAAATTCAGGAAATATGAGATTTGACATATTGATTGGAATTAAGATTTAGAAACTCTATCATAAATTCGGGTGAGTTGTGGGTCTAAGATAGACATATGATAATATGAGTGTTGTTAACTTCGAAAGTGGATTTCTAAACTCTTGTTAAGTGTATGGAATGCGTGTATTTCCTTTGGTATAGTTTTTGAGTAAAACGGTGATTTGGTGGATGGGGTTGGCCTTGTCCACCTTGATTAATGTTTGATGATGAAAACAAAGGGTAATAAAAGCACAATGTGAATTAATTGTTTGTGGAGTGATGTGTGGATAATGAAGAATGGTTTGAAAGGCTTTTTGAAATCATATTGTTGTGATGGTGCAGTGTTATGAAAATAGGTTGATATCCTATTATTTGTGGTGAAAATGTCATTTGCATTTATTTTGAAACATGAGGTGAAAAAGTGTTATGTGCATTTGAGGAAAGAATGAGAAACTTAAAGAGGATGTTTACCATTTCGAGGGACGTTTATCGCGCACCGCGATGGATACAAATTTCGAGGGGACGTATCGCGCGCCCGTGGATGGTTGAATATTATCGGAGGGTCGTTTTTTTTTTTTGTGTCTTCTGCGATCATTATAGATCACGCAGTCACTTTTCATCCGGCGGACCACTTATTATGTCCCCCATGAGTCTAGACTGAGGAGGACTCACGTGCGGTGTGTTGTATTAAACTTCTAGGTCAGAAGCTCCATTATACTTGACATGGACCATTCCATTGCTTAAACATACTTATCATTAGTGACACTTGATATCGGTATTGTGATCTTATTATGCGTTTCTGCGGAAACATGTGATTGAGGCAATCTGAGCTTGTTATTGAGGGATATAAATTTGTTGGAAGTATTGTTGTTGAGGATATGTAATTTGTTAAAGTGTGTTGTTGAGAATGTGTAATTGTCTAAGTGTTGTTGTTGAGCTACGTGCTTATGTAAAATCGTGAGGTTGTTAGATTGGGTTTGATTTTAATGGCAGGGTGGAGTTTAGGAAGGTTCGTGTTCTTTCTGCTGTGTGCGTGGTAGAGTACCCGTATTTAATCCCCTTAGCTTGGTCTAGAGGTTTAATTGCTGAATAAAGTGTGGTTTGGTACTCACCCCTTTGCTTCTAAAAATGTTTGTAGGTTATGAGCCTAGATTTTCGTTTTGTACTTGTCATTCTCTTCTTTTCCGAGGCTTTCTTGGAGACTTAGGTTGTGGGGGTAGCTGGGTTCAATCTCAGCAGAAGTTCTTCTCCTTTAATGTATGATCTTGTTCTATTCTAGAGAAAAAACAAGTTCTTTGAGGGACTTGAGTTTTTCTTTTGAATCAATTATAATACTTTAGAGGCTTGTGTACAGTGACTACCAGGTTTTGGCGGTTTTATTAGTTAATTATTTTTATTTCCGACACTTTATTGTAATGGGTTGAGTTTGAGGCTGGACTTGTCTTGAGTGGGATAAGACGAGTGCCATCACGTACATTTTTGGGTCGTGACAAGAAGAGAACTTGAAGTTTACAAAGCTTGGAAAAAAGTTAATTCCACTACACGTGGAAAAACAGTTAGTTCTGTGGTTGATGACCTCATACATGAATATTAGAAACTTTCAATTGTTGTTGGCACATCAATGAGGAACATATGGGGGTACGCCTGTAACTAGCCTCCGATAGTTGACTATTAAATTTTACACTTACAAAAAACGTCATGATCTGAATATCAAACAACACCTTAGGATGATGTCAAACATGATAGCCTTAACTCAAGAGTGTTGACCATGTTCTTTTAGATGAGCAACAAGTTGAGACATTGATTCAGTCTCTTTCTAATAATTGAGAACATTTGAAGGTTAACTAAGACTTTTTCTGATGTTGCGCACCATGTTGAATTCAATGATGAACGTCTTGGTGCAGCTAAAGCTGTTTCTAATGAATTTGTGGCAGAGTCAAATGGTACAAAATATTCAGGCTTCAAGCGCAAGAAGAATTGGAAAAAGAATGGGAAAGACACAGAAACCGGAGAAGGACCCTCTAAGAAAAAGAAGAAGCTAGATTCCAAAAAAGCAAAAATATTTTCAAGAAGAAAGACAAGAGCAAAATGAAGTGCTACAATTTCCAAATGTTGGGGCATTTCGCTCGTGAATGCACTGAGCCCAAAACAGTAGCATTTCTAAACGTATCTCTAAGTACTACATTTGTCTCTAGCACTTCTTTACTAACTAAGTCTTATCCCATGTCAATTGTAAACTCAAGATCCACCGACCAGTGAGTCGAGATAGAGAGGCGTTTGTAAAGCTTCGTTGAGTTTCATATAAATCAAGGTTGATCTACGTATGAAATAATTATAGGTTTGAAGTCAAAGGTATAGACATTTATAGAGTCGACTTGCGTGGTGGTCGTTCCTTGATGTTACATGACGTTCTATATGCTCCATAGATTCGACGAAACTTAGTATTTGTGTCTCTTCTTTTAGAAATTGATTTTGATTTATTTTTTTAGTCATAATGGTGTTAGAATAACTCTAGATAACGTCTTATATGGTTTTGGACTACGTTATATGTGTTTCATCATTTTAGATTGTAATCCTGTGACTTATGACTATTATGTTGACCATTGTGTAATGAATTGATATTTTAGTAAAAATGATATTGATGTTATTATATGGCATGCAAGATTGTGTCACATATGGCAAGATCAAATGAATAGGTTGGCAAAAGAAGGACATTTTAGGTTCTTTCACCAAAATTGAAATGTCAGTTGTAAAAATTATCTTGCTGGAAGGATTACGCGTAAACCATTTGGGAAGGATAAGCTAACTGAATTCCCACTTCAATTAATTCATTATGATATTTGTGGTCCAATGAATGTAAAGACAAGGTATAGTGCTACATACTTCATTACATTTATTGATGATTTCACGCGTTTTGGTTATGTCTATTTGATTTCTCATAAATCTAAAGTACTTGAGTGCTTTAAAAGATATATGAATGAATTTGAATATCAATTCGATAAAAATATAAAGGCTTTAAGAACCAATCAAGGACGTGAATATTTGTCAAAATAATTTGAAGAATTATGTACTGAAAAGGGTATTATCAAACAGTTAACTACCCTTATACGCCTCAACAAAATGGTGCAGCTGAAAGAAGGAATAGGACATTATTAGACATGAAAAAATCAATGATGGCGCATACAAATTTGTCTATCTCTTTCTGGGGAGATGCATTATTGACTGCGGCTTACATATTGAACAAATTGCCTTCGAAATCAATGTCTTCTACTCCTTATAAACTGTGTATTGGTAATAAAACAAACCTAAATAATCTACAATCGCGGGGTTGTGCAGCATATAGTTAAGATTGTTTTGGTGAATTTGGTACAATAAGTCCAAAAGGAAAGAAATGTATCTTTATAAGATATTTTGAACGCTCCAAATGGTATGTTTTCATTGATGAACTGGATGATGGAAGTATTACTAAAATTGTATCATGAGATGTCAGATTTTTTAAAAATGATTTTCTCAAAAAGGGTGAAATATAAGAAGTTGAATCTTTGTACGAAATGTTGAATTTAGAAGATCAGATAATGTAGTTAAAAATACTTGGTAATTCAATGGATCAAGAAATGGTTCTTGGTCCAAGTGAGAGTTATGAATCCCAAAATCCTATAGAGGAATCTGACCTTTAAATTCGTAAGAGTACAAGAAAAGGCATATCTAAATGATCTTTTGAGATTGAGGATTTTTTTTTTATATCTCTTACAGAAGTGGATGAACCAAATTTTGTAACACATGCCTTATCGAGCCCTGAAAGGGATGGATGGTTAAAAGCGATGAAAGAAGAATTAGAGACCATGAAAATGAACAAAGTCTGGGATTTAGTTGACTTTCTAAGGAACGTAAAGTTATTGAGAATAAATGGATTTTTAAAGTTAAACATAAATCGGATGGGTCAATAAAAAGACAGAAAGCACGATTGATTGCAAAAGACTTCACTCAAGAAGTTGGAATAGATTATGATGAAACTTTGTCACCAGTTGTGTAGTTTACACTCATAAGATTACTTTTAGCTATTGTTGCACGTTTAGATTTAGAATTACACCAAATGAATGTGAAGAACACTTATCTCAATGGAGAATTAAACGAGAAAATCTACATAGAATAACCAGTTGGTTTCATTGTTACAGGTCAAGAAAAGAAAGTATGTAAATTGAAAAGATCAACTTATGGCCAGAAGTAATCTTCAATGCACTGGTATCTAAGAATTCATAAGGAGGTGATGTCATTTGATTTCACCATGATTGATGAATAGCGTTGCATCTATGTGAAAAAGTCCAATATAATTTTTTAATTATTCTCTTTATGTAGATGATATTTTATTAGCTTAAAATAATTTGAAGTATGTGAAAACCATCAAGTCATGATCTTCAAAATCATTTGATATAAAAGATATGGGTGAAGCAAACTATATATTGGATGTTAAGATTCAAATAAATCGTTCCAAGAAATTTTCTAGTTTATCCCAAGAAACTTCTATAAAGAAAATATTGAAATATTTTCAAATGAATAGTTTAAAATCCATGGATACTCCTGTAGGGGGTGAAACTTTAAGCCTTGAAATGTGTCCAAAAACTGAAAAGAAATGGAAGAAGTATCTCGAGTTTATTCTAGTGTTGTCGGAATTTTGATGTATGCTATGATGTGTACTCGCCCCGACATTTATTATGTTGTGAGTCTAGTTAACAAGTATCAATCCAACCCTGGAAGAGATCATTGTAAAGCAGTAAAGAGAATATTTCGATACTGTAGGGAACTTCAGATCATGCACTTTGTTATAATGGATCTGATTTTTTCATATGAGGTTATACAAATGTTGATTGGGCTGGTGACCGGAATGATAGAAAATCAACATCTGATTATGCTTTCTTACTAAATGGTGGTGCTATTTCATGAAAAAGTAAAAAAGCAAACTTGCACAGCTCTTTCAACCATGGAGTATGAATTTATGGCTTGTGCACATGCAGTACAAGAAGTTGTTTGGCTAAAGACATTCTTTGAGCATTTGAGTATTGCAAAAGATTCTAAGGGTCCCTTGATTCTATATTCTGATAGTCAAGTGTCTATCACATATACGAAGGATCCTAAATATCATAGTTAGACCAAACACATTGACATCAAGTATAACTTTGTGAGAGACGTAGTGGCAAGTGAAGAAATAACTTTGTAATACATTCTGACACGTGAAATGATAGTTGATCCTTCACTAAGGTCATTTCTAGAGCCCTGTTTGAAAAACATCTTAAGGCTCTAGGTTTGCGTAGAGTATGATGATATTTATGTATTGTAAAATAACTTGATTGTTATAATATTCTCTTTTATATAATACTATTGCATTTCTATTCAAATATGATATGCATGTGATAATTTGTAAGATATAAAGTGTGTCGAACAAGTTGCGAGATTGAATCTCTCACACGAGCAATCACCTCTTACTTCGGGAAACGCAAAGAGATCAGTTTCGCCATATTATGACTTGTTTTATGATCCAGACAAAAGTTTCTCCAAGAAAATAAGCTTAAGGATAACTGAAGAGAGAAACAAGAGTTAAACATCTCGAGGTGTTTAGATCAAGGTCTTACGATGTTAAATAATCAAAAGAATAAGACAAATAAACCAATCCAAGGTGTAAACATCGTAACACGTGTTTCATACCGTGTATGTAAGGCGATTAAGGAGTCAATGAAAGAATGGTTCCTTGGTTCTTCATTGTGTGAGAACCCGAAAAGTTAAAATGATTTTTCAATAAAATACCTTTTGATCTTTTACTGTTGCTTGAAGTGTCGATCGGTGTTGCTACTTTAGCATGTTATTAATTGTCATGAGCGATTCAATGATGTCGTACATGCCTAGGAAATCAGTTGACATGAAACAAATGGATTCGAGTAAAAAGAAAAGATGATTAAAATGAATAACATAACTTGTATACATAAGTCGGCTATTACACTCGAGTGTAATAGTGTGTATAAAGTTAAACATGAACTCGAGTTCATTTCTTTAAGAGGTTGAAGGATCGAATAAGTAACTCTAGAAGTAGTGAACGATATTTGGGGTATTGTGAGTAATAGTGTCCTTAAAATTATAGTGGATTCTTTTCCACATGTGATTGAATTCCTATGTAGGGCTTGTAAAAATCTTGAAGGCAAGCCTTGATAATCACGTGTCGCACGAACTATTTGTCGTATGAATTGTGTGTTTATGTTGATATCATACTTATTTGGGTCTTGTCCACCATGTGGAAAGTGGGAGATGTAATTTTTTTGTTGTGGGTCGTCCATGTGGATTGACCCGACCCGATTTTATTTTTCTTCTCTAAACAAATTAGTACTAATTTAAAAAAAAGTGGGAACAATTACAGTAACTATTCCAACGTACACTGTTGTTTCCCTCTTAAAATAGGGATTGAACCCTTTTCAGAAGAAAGGGTGCAGAACACAAAACAGAAAAAGAAACGGAAGAACAAAGAGGAATTTTCTATCTTCGTAACTGATATTAACAAAAACAAAAGTGACTTTCAGGTTGTGGAACATAACTTTGATTCCTTGAGATTCAAAGTTGGACTTTAAGCAATCTTTTAGAATATTTCATTATCATTCCGCTGTTGTTAACAGGTACACATTCTAGTTCCCGTTACAAAAATCTAGCATGAAGCCTCTAATTGATGAGATTTATAACCTTATAATGCTTGATCTTGGACATACTCAAACTATAACTATAAGTATGACTATGAGTATTAGACACCGATCTCTTGTCTCTAGATAAGAATTGAAACTGCTTCGTTGAATAATCAGTTAATTTTTTCATAAATATGATATCTAGCTATTCTCACATGCTATTTATTGTTTTATCTTATGACTATGTTGCATGATCCGAAATCGGTCTATAATAGCTTCTACCAAAAATCCCTAGTATGCAATCAAAAACTCAAAATCCTAAAGGGGTAAATACATTAAAAACATAACTATGCTAAGTAATGCAAGTACAAGACTAGATCCATAGCATAGTTATGCACCATATAGTACAAAACATACATAAGCGACCCTAAATTGACCAAGAAAGATGAATATACATAAAAGCCAAATTTGGACATGGTGTCACTTGTACAAGAACATCCAAGTATAGAAACGAACTATATGTTAGGTTTTATTTGTCCTAAATTTATTATCATAAATAGGTTTTCCTTTTAGGAAAATGTTTTGGATGTTGGACTAATCTTTTTTCTAGTCGGGAAACAGGTTTAGGACTCGATAAAATAGAGGAATGTTCCTTCTAACTAATCAGGCATTCAACAATGTAGTGTCTTTAATGACTTTGAGAGTTTTGGTAGTGGGGAAAATTTGTGGGTCACAAGCTTGATTACGTTATCACTTGTGTGAAACCTCCCATGTATTCCGAGTGATTGTTGTGGTTGTTCCCTCTTATTTTGTACTCTCATATTTATAGTGGATTGCTATCTCCTTTCTGGATGGCTAGGTCGATTGACCCGGGGAACCACATAAATCTTTGTGGCTTTTGGTATACTTTCTGTGTGTCTTCTTACTAATGAGCTTTCGAGGTTGCAGCTGATAGCTTTCCCGTTAAACCTGCTTATTTTCGGTCATTAAACAAGTGGTATTTAGCCACATTCAATGATGGATTCCGGGTTTAGTGGTTCGATAATCGGATGATGAAAACCAGGTTAGAAGGATGTGGTGTTCACCTCTTGACGGTTTGTATTTCTCGCCGCAAAACCTTTGACAGTATGAAGATTTTGTTGGAGAATTGTTTTCAGAGAGGGGTTCTTTGTGTTGAAACCTACAAATTTTGCAAACGAGATTGTGGATGAGGAGAAGCAAGTGTTGAAGATTAAGTTAAAGAAGGTAGACAAATTTATTTTGTCAGCAAATGCGGCAAATGGGAAATTTTGTTAGGTTGTTAGTTGTCTAAATTCGTACCATTAAATAGGTTTTCCTTTAAGGAAAAATGTCTTTGGATTTTGTGACAATCTTTTTTATAGTAGAAAAAGTTTACGACTTATAATAGAGGAATGCTCCTAGCTAACTTAGTCAGCATTCACAATCATAGTCTTAAATGACTTTGAGAGTGTTGGTTTAGAGAGAGGCAATTTTCGTGGTCATAAGATGATAAGTTAGCACTTGTTGGAAAACCTCCCATGTATTACGAGTGAATTGGTTGAGGTGTTTTCTCCTGTTATTTGGATGTATTCTAATATTTTATAGTGATTGTTCATCTCCAATGTGGAGTAGGTCGATTGGACCCAGAAACCCCACGTTTTAATATCTTGTGTCTTTTGGTATATTTTCTCGTTGTCTTCTACTCATGGTCTTTAGAGGTTGAAGTGCTAGGATTCGCAGTTACACCTGCTATTTTCGGCAATAACACTATATACAATAACTTGTCAAATAAAAATACAAAATAAATAGATACTACTAAAGAGGGAAAGCAGTAAATCCCTGAATGCCAAGAGCTCACCACGATCCAACAAAGACAACCCCAAAGATCTGGAATCAGCAGAGTTGGCTCGTTATAGGTGCTATAATAGAAAAAAAGATGCAGAAATGTAGTATGAGTACCAAAATATAGAGTACTCAATAGGTATCATAGGCCGACCAAACTTAGATAGAAACTATATAAATAAAAGTAGCACGATAGCGCTAACACTAAAAATTAGCAGCTGACTAAAAACATATATACACCATTATTGACAACGGAGATAATAATAAAAACGAACATTGGACACTCGATACAAGTCATGCACAAACAAAATATAATGTAAGATGATGCAATGCATATGTGACCAATGCACATGACATAAATTTCCAAGTTTTCTCCTAAAAAAAACGTCATAGTGTTTATTTCATTATTTGACGGGAGGAGGTGGTAATGATTATGATAGTGATTATGATGATGATATAATTAGCTTAATTAAAACCAACTGGTTGGTGAAATTAAAGTGAAAATCTCATGAAATGGGGAGAGCTCCTTGTTTTGAAAAAACAATGTTAAGAGAGCCACGATCATCTAAAGAAGATGCCAAATTGAAGTCATATATTGAGCAAAATGGGATTAGTAGAACCTGGATTGTTTTAGGCCATGTCTTGTGTGTATTTTTCTCACTAACTATGAATCTTTAGAGAGATATATCATACTACCAGCAGGATCAATTCCATTTATAATTATGTTGATTCCTAGATATCCATACTATTAGGACCAATCAAATTTAGTAATGTACTGCTGAGAACTTTTTGTATAACAATGAATTATTCATCCATCTTATTAAAACCACCCCAATTTTGACGTTGTCTTCTCTCCTGTTTAATAGTTATTCTTTTGGTTTAAAACTTATTTTTATTGTCACTTTGAAAACTTTACTCAATTTTTTACTCTTTTGATTCTGGACTGGTATACCACCCACACCCAAAGACACTTTACAGTGGATAAGAGATGAGAAAGTTATCTTGGAATACCATATAATTAAATAAGACAAGAATATTCATGGTAGATTTTTCCAAAGAAATCCTCCAATTTCTTTGAACCAAAAGATTCGTAAAAGAATACTTTATCTTATTTTCATTAATGAATATTGAAGTGGTCATAGTTTGTTATACCGGCCCCTTCCCCAAAATGGTTTATCTATGGGATAATTTCAAACAACTCTCTTGATGTTTTACGTTATAATATTGATCTAATATGGTTTATGACATTACGTTTATCATTCTTATTTTAATTTTTTTTCATCTATTTTCAAATTTATTTAAAATAAATATAAATTTATCATGATTTGATGATTTTGTCCCTCTTATTAGGTTCTTTATATTGATCTATATTTTTAAAAGGAAAATAGTATTATTATATATATAATTATATATACTATATTCCATTAGATGGTTCCACCAAAAGAATAAAGGATCGTCAATGGCTGCTCTTCCCATTTCTGACTAAGTAAATTCGTTTCCCATTTCAATTTGCGTTCTTGAATATCAGATAAGAAACAAGGAACTAATTACGCTTATCTAAATTGAACGGACACAACGTGCAATTTTTAGAAAATAAATAATCTCTCCAATAGTCAATAGTCTTGGACCAGGATTGTATAAAGAAATTACACCCAATCGCGCCTTGATCAGACTAGTTTCTCTTAATAAACATTCATATCCTACAAAAAAAAAAATGTATTAAATGGCAGAAGGAGAGATTCGTGATAAAATAGGCTCGGAATATTTTGATAAAAATAGGATTAATAGACCTCCCACAACCGGGGAGCCACAGCAGAGCTGCAACTATCGAAATAGTTTTCGGAATCTCTTGTTTACCGGATTGGATTCCCACGGACTGGTAAGAAAAGTATTGACAGTGCTCTAACACAACCGGTGGTGGCTTTAAATAAGCTACGCAGGTCAGCTCAGTTGCATGATGGAATACGTCTCGCTGATTATTATTCTAAGAGACGCCAAATGCCCATGGCGTACGCTACCTAGTTGGTACTACTTTTATGTAGAAATTAGTTAATTACGCATGTATATTTCTGATTTTGCTCTTGGTAAAATTTTGTAACAAAACCATGCATCGTTATGTACGTATCTGTTGTATTCTCAATGTAATAACAACATGCACTCCTTATATATGTATTTCTATGATAATTGTGTTAGAATTTTTAAATTTTAAAATCAAACAAAAATAATAAATCTCGAATTTTTTTCCAGGTTTTTGGATCTCTCCGATAAAGGATGCATATAACATTTAATTAATTTGTGCTCCAAATATTTCTTTAGTCCAACCAAAATATAACCATATATCTAAGGTGTTTCTTGAGAAAATAACACAAAATATGAGATGAATGATGACACTAAAGTATACAATAAAAATAAAATCATCATATAAAATAAATATTGCAAAGTTTTGATAATGAAAATTCGCATCACAATCAAAAAAGTCACTAAAGCATTATAAAATAAGTCTAATATGTATCTGACAGATTAAAAAATAAAAGAAAATTTAAGGAGATTATGTATTTTACATTTCTCAAATAATAATAAAAACTTAACAGAACAAATATTCAACATTATTTGTAATTTTTAATGTTGTAATTAATCTGTATTTTGTCAGCATAGTATTGATTTTGATTTTCAATTGAAACTATGTTGGAGTTACTATACTACTGGACATCCAAAATTAAAGTCTAAAAATATTTAAAATATATTCTTAAAATAAAAAATTATGAAAATGTTAAGTAATATTTAGAAAATTACATCACAGTAAACAATATTTAGGTTGTAAAATAAATTTTACAAACTATACGATATAATGTCGGGTTGGTTTGGTCTCAGGTGGACTTTTTATAGTTAAAACTTAACCAACCCAAGAAATGTCGAGTTTTGTTTTTTCCAATACCAAACCAACTAACCGAGTCAAACCAAACCGTTAGTTACATTTTTTTGATTTTATGAGGTTCACAGTTTGATTTGATTTTTGATTCAATTTTGTACATCCCTACCTTTGCCATTGTTTTACAAGTCTCTACTGATTTTAAAAGTGCTCAAAATACTATTTATACCAATATAAAGTAAGATTGAGAAGATTTGATATTGTAATCACCTTTTATAACTTAATTTACTCTATATCCATTTAATTTATTTTTGCTTTATTTCTTAGTGCTGAGCTTTTTAAAAAGGAAAAAGTGTGGGGTCATGGATTTCTTTGGCTTTTTAAAAATTTGAGGTATATTTGTAAATGTGGGTCATGAGCTTGTTTATTATTTTTTAAACTTGGAGGAAAAATCTAACTTAACAAAAATATATATAATCCCAATAAATTTTTAAAAATATTTGCTAAGATATATATTGATGAAAATCGATTACACCCTTTTTAAATATTAGTTCCCGGTTTCCTCTTCTCCAAGCGCAATGACTTTTCATTCTTCCCTATACAATCTCTCTAGTGTAATCATCTGGCATATTGTTGAAAAAATAATACAATATTGATATTAGAATGGAATTATAAAATAGTAATATAACTTATCCACAAATATGTGATCGCGTGGCAAGCCTCTGCCTTGAAAGCGATTCGGCTCGACTCCGAAGCAAATTGTTTTGTAGTCGCGTTCGCTCCAAGGTTCCAACCAGTGCTCCTGCAAATCGTGAACTCGTGGCTGAAAGTGTGGAGTTGCACATAAATAATTGCCCAGAATCCACAATAGGATGAAGGATTATTCAAGACAAATAAAAAGAAATTGTTGAGGGAGAGTAAATGAAAGATAGAATTGGTTTTTTGTCATGTGTTTAGCTCCCAAATGATTCACTCCTTAAATAGGAAAATATTACTTAATCATCAAAAGAAGTAAGAAACTAACGTATATAATTGATTGGTAAGAAAAACATAAACTCTACTTTAAGAAAAATTGTCATAATACAAAAAGTAACGTCAATTAACTGAATATTTCTTACGAAGTAAGAAACTAAACTGATATCAAATGTGAACCATTAAGAAGAAGTTACTTTCCAATGTCACATACAGGAATTACTTAGCAATGTTCACATAGATGAATTTACGGATAGTTAAAAGATGTAAAATTATCCTGTGCATTAAAGAAAGACACAATACTTATTCCACAACCCCCACTAATGCCAAGATAAAGAATATAAGAAAATGTATGGCAAAAAGAAATGAACATGTACGTAAGTGTAATATCTTTCGATTTGATGACACTTAGGAAATGGTGCAACCAACACATATCATTAAAGGAAGTCTCGTGAAATAAATAGACTAAGGTGAGACCCCACAACACATATCAATCCTAATTTGTTGACGTAAACTCCGCCGACTAACACCAAAGTACTTTTTATTGTCACCCACATTACACCTAAGTCTTATGAGTCGATATCAGAAAGGACCATAACAAATCTTTCATTAAAAACGGGCGACCCACCCTTACAATCAATAGGTGATTCCATTAGTCATCTTCAAATAGAACACTTACAGGCTATAGAATCATTAAGAGCAAAATAAGCTCACCTTATAAAACACTGTCTTAGGCGTAGGATAGCAAAATTGTGGTACATAGTGAGGTCCTAACAGGTCCCACCCATATGAACTCATCAATGGGCATTTAGCCCCATCCCCCTAACGTTCGAGGATTTTTTCATGTAAACGCCCCTTGGTTTACTAGGATCCCTGCCTACAACTTCTGTGCGGGCCTTTAAATATTCATGGCCAGTAACAACCCATTTCAATAATTGTTTAAGTACACATGTTGATGAGATATGTGTATATTCTTTTTCGTGTAAACACTTATTTTTTTTTTGCCGCGTCAAATGGTGCCTGTGAGCCACAATGAAGAGTAAAATGGTGAAGCTTTGTCTCCCCACAAAGGAATAATTATGTGTGTAAAAGATTATTAGCACTCAGCTTCTCTTTGCTCTGCCAACTCGAGAGCAAAGGATTTATGCATTCCATGGTAGCCAACGTGGACTATACAAGTGACTTCCACAGCTATAACCCTGATCCAACCCAAAGAAAACAGAGCCACTGGGTGCTCCCGGGAGGTATGCCCCATGCCATTTATCAGTTAATATACTAGTTTTTTTTTTGGCCAGCACAAAAAACCGTTCAAACAGCAGAGGATCTAGGAAAATTTGGTAAAATGCAAAACCAATTCATAGTACCTCTCAATTACAAGAGCCAACAAACCTCAGTGGCATAATGAAAAGGGGGGGGGGGGAGCATTTAAGGGTGGTAATTTACTGGATTAGAGAGATATAATCACTCTACTCATAACATAAGCGATATCAGGAGTAAGTTCATGAGAAAATTACACTCCCAATTCTTTGATGCATATTTTAAGTGTGAGAAAAACAATAGATGCTTCTGTAGCTATCTTAAGTGGTGTACTGACCTCAATTCATAAGGACGCCCTTCCTCCCCCCCCCCCGCTCACGAACCCCCTGGCACAGACATCCATTCAACAAGATTATAAACTTCTCAACAATCGTCAATGTAACGAGACGGACACAAAGCAGAAACATCGGAGTGCTTTTATTTTAACTCCCAAGCATCACATCTGCTTCAACCAAGGTCTTCATTTCAAATTTTTTTTTAGAAGGGAAATATAATTCTAGTCTCGTAATACACATTTAAATTAGACCAACGATTAACATGTCAGTTACCATTATCACATATAATGACCCATATGAACAAATATCTTAGAATAAAACACGGTATAAGATGAATACAAACAAATTCATTAGCCACTACAGGTGATATTACAACATTTTAATATCAATTGCTTAGGTGCTTGTGTTCAAGTCATACAGAGGCCCTTTCTCAGGTGATATTTATCATTGTCCGGAACCACTAAATGTTCAGGGTTGAGTCATATAGATCTCGTCTTGTAAATTCACCATTAGAAAATGTTATTTTGAAATCCATGTGATGTACATAAGTCGTGAATAGCGTTGGTCAAAACGACAAATAGAGTTTGATACGCTCAAACGTACTCTCACATACGAAGAACAAGCGGTCGTGGTCAAGTAAAACAATACCCCATGTGAGGTTGGCAATTGTTCCCACGAGGCAACTTAGTAGACTTAACTTTCGTTACTACATTTACTAGTGTCAGTCAATGATTCCCTTGGAAAGTAAAAACAATATTTTTTTTTCTTTGACGGAGCGGCGAATCACCAAGGTAAAGGTATTGGAGCAGTCCTAGTATCGGAATCTGGACAGCACATCCTATGACGCTAAACTAGATTCAATTGCACAAACAACATGGCAGAATACGAATCTTGTATTCTGGTTTAAAAAATGGCCATCGCAGGAACGTCTACGAGTTATTGGTTATTGATATCAGACCTTTTGATTTCATCAGGTTCAAGGTGAATGGGCTGTGAAGAACCCAAAAATCATACCTTCCGTACAGTATGTGCAAAAGCTGTGCAAAAGGTTTCGCAATATCGAGTTCAGACATACTCCCAGAATACAGAATGAATTAGCTGATGCTCTTGCCATCATCGATTCGATGATCAAACATCCAGATACTGATTACATCGGACCGCTAAATATAGAGTTGAAGGTACATCCAGTCCATTGTTCACATGTTGAATCAGAACCAGACGGTTTGCCTTGGTATTTTGACATAAAGAGATACTTGGAGTCTGGGACATATCCAGAAGACGCTACATCTAAAACAGAAGAAGTCAATACGCCGTATGGCTCTCAATTTCTTTCTAAATGGAGAAGTCCTGTATATGAGGACTCCAGATTTGGGTCTTTAGATGTGTGGATGTTGTTTGAAGCTGGAGGCTCATTGAACAGATACATGCTGGAGTTGCTGGTACACATAGATTGGGCTTACTTTGGGAAAGGTTCTTCGAGCCGGTTATTTCTGGATGACTATGGAAAATGACTGTTGCAAAATTCGTGCAAAAATGCCACAAATGTCAAGTGCACGTCGATTTGATACGGGTGGCCACCTCACTAACTTAACGCTATGATTTCACCTTGGCCATTTGTAGCTGGGGAATGGACGTCATCGGTCCTATAGAGATGTCCGCTCCAATGGACACAGATCATTTTGGTTGCCATTGATTTTTCACCAAGTGGGTGAAGCACCCTCTTACAGTGGTAACCAAGAAATGGTGGCCGATTTTGTCCGCAACATCTGATATGCATTTGGAGTTCCAGAATCCATCATTACTGATAACAGTGCAAATCTCAACAGTCATTTGATGAAAGAGATATGTGAATAATTTAAGATTATTCATCGAAATTCAACTGCTTATCGCCCCCAAATGAACGGAGGTGTAGAGGCCTCCAACAAGAATATCAAAAAGATTTTAAGGAAATGATTGATAAACAACGAGGTTGGCATGAAATTTTGCCATATGCTCTACTAGGTTATCGAACGACGGTCAGAACATCGACTGGGGCTACTCTATACTTGCTAGTATATGAAACAGAGGCAGTCGTGCCTGTTGAAGTCGAGATACCGTCATTAAGGATCATCCAAGAAGCTGAGTTAAGTAACGCTGACTGGGTTTAGCAATGGATTGATCACTAGCTTTGATTGATGAAAAGAGAATGATGTCCGTTTGCCATGGCCAGTTGTATAGACAAGAATGACTCGCGCTTTTCACAAAAGAGTAAGAGCTAGAAATTTTTGAATTTGGTCCAGTTGGTTCTTAAGCGTATTTTTTCCCATGGTAGAAGAGCAAAGTATGCGGTGGTGCAAGAACATAAAGATGGGAGAGAAGGAGTGCTTTGGCACGTAGAGATGATTGGGAGGGGGGAGGTTGGGTTAGGGGAGATGTCGTTTGGTAAATGTGGGTTGTGGGCGGTTGGGTGGGGGTAGGGTGGGTGGAGAAGTATGGTTTGTTTGAAGTGTGAAGGAGTGGGCATCTAGGTAGGGATGAGGATGAGAGTGTAGGTGCGGGCGGGAAGTGGGCGAGGCAGAAGTTGGGGTGGGGGCAGAGGTTGGATATTGGAGCGTAATTAGTATGGGGGGGAGGGGGGGGGGGGTGGGGGGGAGGCATGAGTGGGGGTCGGTACGGAAGGGAGGAGAGGTGTGTAGGGTGGAGTGAGTGGTGGAGGGCGGGGGGGGAGTGGGGGGGGTCATGGGGTAGTGGGGGGGAAAAGGGAGTTGCCGACGAGGGGGGTGGTGGTGGGGCGTGGGGGGTGAGGATGGTGGGTTTAGGGCGTTGGGTGTGGGGAGGGTATGCGGGTGGGGGGGGGTGTGGAGTTGGAGGAGGGGGGGTTTGGTGGGTATCGCCTGGGGGGGGGAGGTTAGTATGCTGCGGGGGTGGGGGAGGAGATGATGGGTGGGGAGATCTAGATGGGTGTAGGAGGGGGGGAAGATGAGGTGGGTGGAAGAATAGGATGGTTTGGTGACGGGTGGGGGGTGGGGTGAAGTGAGGAAGCGATTTCCCCATCAGACGAGTACAAGTAAAGTTCGGCGCCAAACTGGCAGGTCCCTACATGGTCGTAAAGTACTATCTGGAGGTGCTTGGTCCTGTCAGATGATGGATGGCACTGTATGGCCCAAACCCTAATCAACTCAGATGCTGTCAAGAGATACTATGTGTGAAGTTTCATTTCGCTTTGCTATTATTCATTTTAACCGTTTTTTTATTGTATTTGTTCAATTGAATTCTTATCCCTCTTGTAATGAACTACGTCTGACCAGAATTCGAGAACCAGATACGTAGGTGGCCTATGTCAGCTTCGGTCACCCCATCTATCCCCTTTAATTATTTCTTGTATCTAACTACGTTCGACCTGAATTCTCAAGAATGGGATACGAGGCGGCCTTGCGGCCTCGCGGTGTTCTTGTAAATTTTATTTATTAACCTATTAGGGGGAACTACGGGTGACCTGATTCCTGCCTCACGGGAATACGTAGGAGCACAAGGTCGATCATATATCCAGTAAGTTCTATCCCCCTTGGTAATAGAACAGGGACATAATTTTTGAGAGGGACTTCAAAATTCTCCAGAAGAAGCATTCTCTTCAGCAAGTCAAACTAAAGACATTTCGAGATCTGCAACTGGGACAGCATTTTTGAGAAGATCTCAAAAATCCTGCGATCTGTTCGGTTACAATGAAAAGATGAGCAAGATAGTAAACTGGGACAGAAATTTTGAGGATGGCCTCAGAATTTCGTTACGGGTCTTCTCTACAAGTCCGGAGTGCCTTTGAAAGCCATCAGCGAATGTTCAGATAGACCTCTCGGGTGTCAGATTCAAAGAAGCTTATTAAGCCTGATATGACATGACTTGGCAGTGACTTTTTCAAGATATTATTTCTTAAAGATTTCTTATTTTTCTCAAACTTTCCCTTTTATGTTTCATTTGTTTTGGCGTAAGATATTTTTCCTATCTATCCATAGTCGGGGAATCGGGAAATCAACCGGAGATATCAAATCTAGGAGCAGACAACTAAAGGAGTCGACACAGATCAGTATGTTTTAAAAAACTGACAATTTTTCTGTGGATGTAGGTTTATAACTTTACTTCGAAATCGGCCAAAAGAGGAGAAAACTATCTCCAAAACCAGTAATTTTAGTGGGAGCAGAAGACAGTTCATATCTTTTGTGCCAGGATGCTTGGGAATGTGGTTTGTTTATTTCAAGCCATTCCCAACAATATGAAATTTACGAAAGGTGTCTAGCCAGAGTGAAACGTGAATCAAACAGGAATCTCAACGGAGATTTCACGATTTACGTAAAGAACGCTATTTGCATTACGTTATCAAAACAAGATAATTATTGTCAATCATGACAATGCATTACCCCAGAAGAGATAGTTAATTTATTATTATTTGTCATTATCGATCAAGTCGATATATTATTTGAAGGTCATTTTTCTGTGATTATCAACACAGACGATATAAATATTCATGCATCGCGGAAGTCATGCGTCGCGAGAAGATTTCATGCCTCGCTGGAAGTCATGCATTGCGGAAATCATGCATCGCGGAAGTCATATACTGTTGACAAAATCACGCATCGCGAAAGTCATGCATCGCGGAAGTCATACACCGAAGAATCAAACATCGCGGAAATTATGCATCGCGGAATTCATATACTGCTGAAAAATCATGCATCGCGGAATTCATGCATCGCAAAAATCAGCATTGCGGAAATCATGCATAGCGAGAAATCATGCATCACGGAAAATAATGCATTGCGAAAATCATGCATAGCGAGAAATCATGCATCCCGGAAATTCATGTATTGCGAAAAATCATGCATCGCGAATTTGAAATTTATACACCGCGAGAAGACTTTATACCTCGCCGGAATTTATGCACGACGAGAAGATTTCATGCCTCGTCAAATTTATATATCGCAAGAAGGCTTTATACCTCGGTGAAATTAATGCATCACCAGAAGATTTCATGCCTCGTCAAATTTATATATCCTGGGAGGACTTTATACCTCGTTGGAATTTATGCATTACGAGAAGATTTCATGCCTCGTCAAATTTATACACCGCGAGAAGACTTTATACTTCGCTGTAATTTATGCACGACGAGATGATTTCATGCCTCGTCAAATTTATATATCGCAAGAAGGCTTTATACCTCGCTGAAATTAATGCATCACGAGAAGATTTCATGCCTCGTCAAATTTATATATCGCGGGAAGACTTTATACCTCGTTGGAATTTATGCATTACGAGAAGATTTCATGCCTCGTCAAATTTATGTATTGCGAGAAGACTTTATACCTCGCTGGAATTTATGCATCACGAGAGGATTTCATGCCTCGTCAAATTTATACATCACGAGAAGATTTCATACCTCATGGAATTTACGCATCACGAGAAGAATCCATGCCTCATTGAAAACCATGCATCGCGGAAAAATCATGCATCACGAGTCAACAATTATGCGCGACGAGAAGATTTCATGCCTCGTCAAAACTTATACATCGCGAGAAGATTTCATACCTCGCTAAAATTTGACATCGCGAGAAGAGTCCATACCTCGCCAAAATTTATGCATCACGAGAAGAATCCATGCCTCGTTGAAATTTGCACATCGCGAGAAAATTTCATGCCTCGCGGAAAGTTATGCATTGCTAGAAGACTTCATACCTCGCAGGAATTTATGTACCGCGAGAAGATATTCATGCCCCGCAAGAGGATATACTTGGATAGAGAAAGGGAAATCGTGTATCCCAAGAGCAATATTTATCCATCGGCCTCAACTTCATTCATTTATTTTTTTGATAAAAGTAAACATCAAGAAGAGCATCGAAGATGACGACAAAAGAAATATCAATATCGCATCAGCATTTATTTATTTATTTCGACATCAAGTATAGAGTACGTTGAAGATTATATTGCAAAACACAAGGCATAAACTTTATTTGTTGAACGTCAGACCGATCGAGTCGACGTCGAATATGGAGGAGAACAATGAAGTGTCGACACGGTAAAAAAGACACTGTCTCCCATCCTAATTTCATTTTTTTTAAGCTGACGAGTTTTATCTCAGTCTTTGTCGAGAGCATCCCAAAAGAATGAATTCTCCAAAACCACAGGTGCGGACGACATCAAAAAGGATGCAGCACAACGTGAAACTTTTCTTAGCAGTGAACTAGGACACAGTACAAAGAGGAATGTCAAACTCTTAGGACGCGAGCAGAGGAGCGACTTCCACCACAATCGAACCACCCCTATCGAAGCATGCGGGTTTTTCTTTAGTTCTGTCAGTTTCAGTCTCGCATCCGGAAGTTTCGATTTATCGGAAGTAAGTTTCCAATCTGAGTGACAATCCGCCAAGAGCTTTGAAAATTATGTCCGTGTAAGTTCTTAATTATGGGTGTAAAGCGCGCCACATTCATGGCTCAGAGGTTACAAGCCTCCTTTTAATACTCGTTTAATTTGTCACTTATCCAAAACCAAAGGTTATCTAGCATAATAGATTTCCTTTTCAACCGATCGAGTCGAACTACACACAGCCTGATTCCGAAGGTTTAGGGATATGTAGGCGGATTTAATGTTGAAAACTCGGCTGTATTCCAACATTCACTCTCGAATTCTATTGTCGAGCATTTCGATACGTTCATAATTTGGTATCGAGGTGGCTTTTGATTCTTTCAAAATAATGAGGTGAATCAAGCTTGTTGAACTACAAGTGGCCTGAATTCTCATATAGCCTGAGATATGTAGGAAACCCGTGTCAAGGGTTCGGCCATAATTCCTAAACCCTTTGTTGAGTCCTTCTTTTAAAAATGAATGGGGTTGGTCAAATGTTTGGTCAATTTCATTTTCCCGAATTGCTGCATCAACCCATAAAATGAGACATTTGTTGACACCCAATTTGGACCCACGTCGCGAGATATTACTAATTAATTGAATTGCGTTGTAGATTAGTCAGAGGGGGGAAGGTGAAGAGAGGGTAAATTATTATCGAGATTCGTAAGTTTTCCAAACAATTTAAATTAATTAGTTTTATAAATTTTACGAAGATATAATGATATAATGTTTACATAGTTATGTATATAATTAGTATATTTCATGATTACTCAAAAAACCGTCTCAAAAAAATTTTTTAATCTTAGTAAACATGTTAGCTTAGTTAAATTATAATTATACTTTGAATAATTATATTAGTAAAACAAGAAAAAGAAGCTCGTTGGTTAATTAATACAAATTCATCTTACTTAAGGTGTAGTCAAATTTATTATCCTAAATCAATTGGGTTATTTATTAAATTAACCCTCTCATTTTCCAATTCCACTTTGGGCCAATTCGCTGACTTCAGCTGAATTCCCCCATTCCCAGGCCCATTTTCCTTTTTCTCTCCTCCAATACCCAGTCCATCTCACTTTTTTACTTTCCCAGCCCACCCCAATTCGTTTCCAAACCATTCCCACTCCCCTCCAGCCCATCCCTTTTCCCTCCGATCCGATCCAACCCAACTCCCCGTTTCCTCCCTCCGGCCCATTTCTTGCCCTTCCAGCCTATCTATCCCTTTTAATTTTTTAACCCAGCCCACATTTCCCTTCGACCCAACCCGTTCCCCCTTTCTTCCCCAACCCCAAACAGAAAATCCCCAGAAGCAAAACATACGCGAAGAAAATTTCCAGAAATCTCCCCCACGCTCTCTCCCTCACGCACAAGACCCCCTCTCTCCCTCCTTTCTCCCCTTGTCAGTACGCGCGCCCTCCTCTCTCCATCGCGCGTGAACAAGGCGAAATAACGGAAACCTGCGTCCTGCAGCTGTCGCGCGGCTCTGCAATGCACAAGACGACACAAATCGTCCTTGCCCGTCCTTGCTCGCTTGGAGATGATGACACGTCGCTTCGCCAGTACCACGAAGCGATCTCCACCCTCCACCTCCCTTCCCGCTCGAAGCGTCCTTTCGGATAAGGGTTGGGAATTTGTTTTGAATTTTGATGGGCCTGAATAGGCATCTGCCAGCCCTTTTATCCAAAAACCCTAGTTTTCTTTTTCTATAAAACCCCCCACCTTCTTCAGAGTAGGGGGTTAGAATTTTGAGGTTGGAATTGGAGNATAAAAAGGAGGGGGTTCTATTTCTACATGAATGAAAAGATAAGGGGCAATTGAAAGAGACCACTTATCCGCTTTAATGTTGGATTTAATCAATTAATCAAAGTAACTATGTTTACGTGTTCCCCCCACAGGTTTCATAACTTGATAATTCTAACTATAACAATCCCTTTCCTATATTTGCATGCAAATGAATAAGTTATTATTTCTAAATCCTTGTCCTCATCTAAAAATCTCATTCCGCATCTTGTCCCCGGCTACGTGTGGTTGCTAATCCTAACCCTTTCTTTCCTCATATTAAGCATCGTATTCGATATTTGACTAAGTTTATTACCCCTCGTACCATCAATAAAATACTAGCCCTATTAGATAGTATAAACTAAGTCTAATGGTTGTAATTATTTTCCTATTATCGACCTCCTTGGTCCGGCAATAGCATTAAGCGATTCTAACGTTGCCATCCGTTAAAAAGACTTCCTAAGCGAAAGAATTATTAATACATGCAAACACTATTCTATAATTTCGTTATTTTAGTTAGGTTTTATCTCATTATTTGCATATGGTTCTCCACACCCTAGTTTATAGAAGTTTAGTTACTACTCAGAGTCAGACCATAATCTTCAAATATATTAATAGAATCATGTGCTTACTGTCAATGAGAAAGAGTAAAATTCCGAAAGTTTTGCTTTATTAATCACGAATCATCCCGTTCACGAATCTCAAAATAATCAACAATTCACAAAGGCTAATGATTCTCACAAGTCTAACAATACAGTGTCTACTAATATGATGTCTAACAAATCGGAATCTAACCAATGATCCCAAGTCTAACAATGATCCATGTCAACCTCAACATGAGGTTTTTTCAACTATTTATAGAAACTAAAAACCTATTAAACAAGGACTCTATTTACTCCTGGAAATCTGTCAAAACGCGGCTGGATTGACTTACACTCGCGACGGATCTTCGTGGTCACGACGGACCAGCATGGACTCCGTCTCCCCTACTTATGCATTCCTTTGATGGTTGCACCTTCATTACCCTCGACGGCAAGTATGATGGACCCTCAAAGGCCAACGGTCCGTCGAGGGGTCTTCGTTCCAAAACACGTCACTTCAACTCTTGAAATATGGGTACTAGGATTACTTCTAATGAACTTCATGACGACCTGCAGAGCGGACCATCATATACCACGCGGACCATCACAAGCTTCGACCCCCCACTTGGTCGACTTCCCATCTTACTTCAGCAGCTACTGACGCTGGTCCCTACTGGACCATCACAAGCACAACACCGTCACAATCTCCGAGGTGGTCTCTTTTCTGCATTTCCCTCGTCTAAAATTCTCTCTGCATTTCGTCTGTGGACGATTTTTCTGCAAAATAAGAGAAACTATATACACATTATTAAAAAAAGGCTTTGGACACACTAAACTTAAGGAAAATTCTTATAATACCTTGCAACCACGGTATATCAACACCCTCAACTTAAATTCGTTGTTTGTCCTCAAGCGACGCACTATGACTCAAACAAATCTTTGTTACAATAGATCCAATTGGGGGGGGGTTTTATCATTTGCACTCATTGGCTATCAATCCCGATTAATCTCATCAAATCTATGCATCTATCACTATTTAGGCTTGAATTATGGAATCAGAACATGACACAGACTCACCATGCACTAAACACCTTCCTCTTCAATTTCCACCGAGGTGCTAACAATTCCGGTATGCCACAAGTTCTCACTTTACAAATCAAATCTCATTTTTCACACATGATTTCAGTTTGAGTATAAGGGGAACTTTCAACACTCGCTCTCAGAACAAAGTCACACTCATTCATACCTATTGCCATAAGCTTGCATTTATTTTCACTGCCTTAAGTCCGCTATAAACAAACCCTTAGGATCACGATGGACTTTCTTAGCTGGTACATCGGCTCAGGGCCCCCCCCCCCCCCAGTAGGGTATATTTAGTATCTTTTAGTGCTTTTGCCCTCCTTGGCATATCAGCTAAATCTACCACTTTCTAACTATTCTAACAACCTATCTATTCTAATTCTAACCGTTTTAAATCTCTCCCTGTTCTTCGTCATATTCTTTCACCTTGCTATTTCTCTTCTTTCTTCTTCATTTGTTGTAAGTGCTTCTCTTCTTTTTTTACTTGATTTCTTGTAATTTTTTCTTTTTCTTTTACTTTTCTTTCAACTAAGTCGTGAGTCACTTTAACTTTTGTTCTTTCTCTCTCTCTTTGTTTCTTTCACCCCACTTTCCACAGCATTCCTCATAATAGCCACCCTCAACTCATGGCTTGCCCTGAGTCACGGTACATAATACCAAAAGTTTGGATCAGGGCCATAACAGGTTGTTTTCACTGCTTAGCCACCCTCAACTTATGCTTTTGGCATAAGCTGAGGTGCACATGTCCAAATAAAGGACCAGTGGGGGGGGGCCAACACATTAAGTTCCCAAAAAAAACAGTTGGGGTGAAAAAGAAAGGTTATAATTTACGCTCAGATCATTTGGATCAAAAGGATAATTTCATTCGGTTTCTCTTTTTAATTTCGGAGTGCTAAAAATGGGCTATATTTGGAATAAGGGCCTATGATACTTTCCTAATTGTCTATTCAACTTGACTTTTTTAGCAGGACTAAACCAGGAAATTTCTACTCTTACAGATAGTGACTATTTCAATCGTCCTCACCTACTTGACATCTCATCATCTCACCAGATTATCAGACACTATTTCGAATTTTAGATTTAGGGTAAGGCATGGTGTACCTCTATGTCATGCTTAAAGCCACAGGACACATTTATCAGTTACTATACCTATCATGCAATCATTTTCGAATTTATCAGGATACATTTTAAGCCATCATGCTCGCGAATTAAACTAGTACGAAGATATTCGACATGCCGGTTCAACAGAAAAAGTAATCATTATTCGTGGAAAAGAACACAATCAGAAAACAACCCCAAAGAGGATAAGTGAATTGGGCTACTCAGAGACTTCACCCTAACACTTACTGTCCCTTTTACCTCACTCCACTTCCAAACAAAAAAATGCAATTGTCCCCAATGCATAAAAATTTAAAACATACTAGAGTGGTTGTGAATCAAACCTTGTGGCACAAAGCCCGTCGATCAGAAGCTGGGTAGGTCCCGGTTTCCCCGGAACCCCGTCCTCTGCAATATGGACATCCTCGTGGTGTCCTCAAGCAACAAACCGCACTAATCAGTAGTGCCTCCTGCTATCATCCACTTTCCGGTAAACGAGCTAGACTCCCCAGCCGGCTAACTCTATCTCTTCATCTGGTTTCGCCTCCTCCTCAGCAAGTGAGGCTCTCCTCGCAAGCCTCTATCTCTCGGCGCTCCTTTTTTCCGTGCTCGCTCCTCTTCCCTCTTCTCGACCCCTCAGCTCTTGGCGGCTCTCGATGGGAGGTGTGGAATCTCTCTGAAGTGGCGAAAGGGCCGCCAACACTCTGTGTCTTCAGCAGGCTCTGGACAGAAGGGGCCTCAGACTCCAACTCCAGCACCCTAGCCTCTAAGAGCGTGTCAATTCTGCGTCAAAGGCTGTCAACCGTAGCCTGAAGATTCGACACATCCACTGGAGGGTACTGGCCGTCTAGCAACCCTCACTCAAAAAAGAAAGGCGTCCAAGCGCTGGTGAAACCTCAACGATCTTCCGCTCTTGTATACTGGACGCATTTCTGCTCTAAGGCGCTCTTCAGACTCAATTAATGGACTTCTGCATCCACGGCTGGATAAGGAGCAGAAGTTTAGCCATGTGACCTCTAATTTTTTGGAACCTAGCAAAGGGACCAGCGCCGGTAGAGGGGGCCTGTGCAGAAGAGCCTCGTGGAAAGTGCTACTACCCGGGATAGACTCTCGACCGGGAAGTGTCAGTGGACTGCCTCCTGCCGTAGCCTTACAGGGCCTGGGCTAACCGTATCATTTAAGATCATCAGCCAGTGGGGGCACTCTGGGATGGTGGGTCCTCATGCGTGGAGCCAACTCATTGGCTCATCTCTGGAGCCGACTCAACATGCCCTTCGGGGTTCCTTGAGGCTATCTCGTGCCATATAGCACACCTGCGGACCACCTGTAAGAGAAATATCATGCACGTGAAGGGTAAGTAGTTGTGACCCTTGGAACCCTCTCGTGGATGACTGCCCGGCCTGTAGAAGCCACAGCGAGAATCCACCTCGTGAACCCCCTCGCGATCATCGCCGCATCACATCAACACTGCTCGAAATCCCATGTAACCATTTATCATCGGCTTGTGGGGGAAAGGCAGTGGCGGACAATCATCCGCCTCCACACAAGAACTTCACCGTGAAAGTTAGGTTAGCCTTCTTAGGCCCCCCTTTGGCTCAGTCACCCCATCGGCACCCCTCCATCAACTTACGTTGCAGGGACATCCACCCTCTTAGTGGTCTCTCTCAGCATGGCTCTCGCAGGACTTGGCCATCTTTAACAATCTGCCATCGTAGTCATACTCGCAGTGAGAAGGGTTTCGAGTAGCATCGACACCTCGCCGTATATAAACTTGGCGAATGGCAGGCCGGGAAAAATGTCAACCTGGACGCCCGTACTCGGACCTGCTCCATGGTGCATGTTTAACTGGAGGCAGCCCGCCTATTCAGCTGTGATAGGAGAGTCGCTACGTAGGATATGGTAGAACTCTCGACCATTTTTCACTGACTCCCACCGGACGGTGCTTCCACCTCGGCGATGCCTGTGGTAAGAGATTGTGGAGCAGGCAATTGTCGGGAGACTCCTGCAAGGACCCGCCCGCCCAAGGTGAGTTTTCGAGTCGTCACTCCTTTGTCAGTCACGGAACTTGGCGTCGGAATTACTTGAAATTGCCCTTGCGACACAACCACCCGGTTGGGTGGTCAACGGCTGGGGTGAGGTCCCTGAGCTGGTGACCCTGATTTGGTATTCCGAACGTGTCAGCCTCATCAGACGAGGCCGATGCTGCGCGGTGGCGGGTGCGGGAACTCTCACAGAACAGAGGCTTGATATACCGTGGTTTTCATCACGGTATTATTAATACTTTTTTCCTTACGTTTAGTGTGTCCAAAAGCCTTTTTGTGCTAATTTTTATATAAAGTTTTTTTCTTTGTTTTGGGCAGAAATCTGTCCAAAGAAAATGATTGGAGATTTTGGGAGCGAAGAATGCATAAGATACACCTACGGAGCTTATGACGGTCCGTCGTGCTTGTTGAAGTCCGAGGTGGCAGCGTAGTGCAGTTGTTGAAAGAAGATGGGGAAGTCTGACCAAGTGTGGGGTTACGCGGCTTGTGACGGTCCCGTCGTGTCTATGACGGTCCTCCGCTTCGCATGCAGTTGCAGAAAGTAATCCAATACCCATTATTCCAAGAGTTTGAAGTGTTTTGGAACAAGAAACTCGACGGACCGTTTGTGCCGATGACGGTCCGTCATCTTGCATTCGAGGGTAATGAAGAAAGCAGCAGAAGAAATTGCACAGTATGGAACGGATCCATGACGGTCTGTCGTGACCATAACGCTCCGTCTGTGGTCTTCGACTCAGCCCGCGTTTTGCCAGATTTCTCAGCACATGAGTCCTCGTTAATTAGGTTTTTATATTTTCTATAAATTGTTTGAAAAAAACCTCGTCTTTGGGTTGAGACTCTTAGGTTGTTAGCTCCGATAGTTAGACTTTTTGATTCATTATTTATACTCGTATTGTAGGGCCCAGAAACAACCTTTTTTTTATTATCATTAGACTTTTTGAGATTATTGATTACTTTGAGGTTCTTCGCAATTGTTTTTGTGGTGATTAATCAAGTAAACTTTTGGATTTTACTCTTTTCTCATTGAAGTAAGTACATGAATTCTTATTTAATATATTTGGAAATGGTGATTATGACTATGAGTCACTAAACTCCATAACTAGGTTTGGGACCCATAGTCAAATAATGAGATAAAACTAACTACAATACAATTTCTAGAATGGTGTCCTTACATGTTATTATAATTCTTCCTTAGAAGTCTTTTTACGGATGGACAACGTTAGAACTCGCCTTAATGCTAACTTTCCGGACCAAGTAGGTAATAATAGGAAAAAAAATTATAACATAGATTTAGTATACTATCTATAGGTAGTATTGATTGTTACGAGGTAATAACTTAGTCAAATATCGAATACATGCTTAATATGAGGTAAAGATAAGGGTTAGGAGCAACACACGTAGCCGGACCAAGGTGCGGAATGAGATTTTCTAGATGCCGGACCAAGGATTTAGAAATACTAACTTATCACTTTCATGCAGATACTAGGAAAAATTGTTAAGTTAGAATTATCAAGTTATGAACCTGTGGGGAACCGTAAATCCTAGTTACTTTATTAATTGATTAAAATCAACATTAAAGCTGTTAAGTGTCTCTTCAATTGCCTTAGTTATTTTCATTCTTTAGAAATAAAACCCCCTTTATTGTTTTTACTTTCCAAGGAATCAATAACTGAAACAATAGTAATAGACGTGAAGTTAAGTCTAGACTATTTTCCTCGTGGGAACATCCCAACCTCACTAGTTGGGTTATTTACTTGACACACCGCTTTACTTCTTATTGAGAAGTAAGTTTGAGCGTATCAAATTTTGGCTCTATGCCGGGGATTATAGCTTTTAGGATTACCCTTGACTTATACTATAGTTTAGTTGATATTTTCTTGGATATTACTTTGTTTTATAGTGTTTTGATTTTTTTTAGAACTATCGTCCTTGTATGCCAAATACACGGAAGAAGGAACCCTTGTTTCCCCTAACTATCACGAATTAGAGCGTACATGCGCAATATAAGCGAACTTGGGATAAATGAAAATGGATCCGAACCAGAACCTCCCAACACTCGAATGATGTTCATGGTTAGATGTTACCACCGGACGCCGATTCCTCCGGGGTTGAACACCCACATATGGGACAAAATCCCGTCTCCAACGCCCCGGCATACTACAGAGGCTATGAATGCAATAAGCAGACTCCGATGGTGCCACTGGTTTTGCCTCCTCTACCTCACAGGCCATACTTTTGTGGTAACTAGTAGCCTGATGCAAATTCTCACTGCCAGAATTTGTTTTCAGGGCTACCTTCTGAGGATCCACATGCCCATATAGCTGAAGGTAAGGGCGTGTGTAAAAGTTGTGTGGGAGGAC
Organism: Solanum habrochaites; assembly: GCA_027704765.1. Lineage (NCBI taxonomy): Eukaryota > Viridiplantae > Streptophyta > Magnoliopsida > Solanales > Solanaceae > Solanum > Solanum habrochaites. The sequence continues at coordinate 73,090,505 of JAKWJA010002489.1, read as the reverse complement.
TGATTTGGATTTAGAGGATTTAATAGGTCTCCATCATAGTGTTTTTCCCCTCTCTCCCTGACTGTAAGGGCTGCTATGTGGTTCACTGAGTCTGCCCATACAATTGATCTTTCCCTTGGAACCAACTAAGGGATGTCTTCTTAGCAACACCGCTACTATCCGGTCTCCAATAAACTCAACCGCAAATGACATAGATTGAATAAATTTGCGCAGCTATTAGTAAATCATTAGTAGTTCTTGGGATAGATTTACCTCATTCTTATGAGAAGTGGTTTTTCCAATAAAACCGAGTATAGATGATGGTCCTGAAGGAATACTTTTATATCCGGGGACAATGGATGATAATAACAAAGGCGGTGTTTGGCACACTATAGTTTGGTGGTCTTATGGGGAATGTCTTATGCTGAGATTGCCGACAAAATTAGAGAAATGCTCGCCCGTAATAATAAAGCGTGGAGTCGAGGAGTCTGATACAGGGAGAAACACCCTTCGCATTGCATCCACTCACAACCCCGCCACAGATGAATCGTGAAGAATGGCTCATATGATAACCGCGCTTTTGTTGTACTAAAAAACGTCACTGGGGTGGGCAGAAAAGAGAAATGCAGTTAACTACTTGGCTAAACCACACCTCCTAATGATGAATGCTATTATGCTGAGGCACTTATGCAGTGAATGAGTCAGGACGGGGTGTTTGTCCGACTAAGCGCCCAAGGCTCAAATCAGGATAACTTGCTCCATGGTCAAGGGAACCAAGGTCGAACTATTGGTACTACAACCGGAGGGTCATTATGGGTCCGAGATTGAAACTACAAAACCGCGACAACAACTTCAACAGGGGTAACACGGTAACAGAAATGAAGATGGTCCCATGTCCCTCCCCAAAATCGTGAAGGTTTACTTCCTAGGATGGTGGGATAGTATGGCGCGAGTTGTAGGATATGTGGCACAAAATAATTATGAGGTTCGATGCTAGTTCATGCAGCACATTACAGTGTTGAGTGTGTGATTAGCTAGTATTATGGGGGGCAAAAAGTTATACACATGCAATTTTGAGTAAGTACTCGAGTTGGGGGCAACGGCCCAATTATCTGGCGACATGTGACCACCGGCAACCGGGGCACTCTTCCTACAAACACTGTCCAAAATCTAAAGAATGATGCGCACTGTATGCAATCACTACTCGGGTGATGTAATCAACCGATTGACCCCCCTATGCCGTCTCCTGATAAAATGTGAGAAAGGATCATGATAATATGGTAAAGGGTAGTGGTGAAGCATAGGAAAGTAATGGAAAAGATCCGAGTACCTCTGACGGTAATTCCCCCCATTCCTGGCCATCTACCCACCGTTCCCGCAGAATATGAAAAAGACCGAGGATGGTATAATACAGCGTTCTCATAACAAGTTGAATCTGCTTTCTATCAATGTCCTTTGGTAGAAAGCTTCTAGAACAATGTCCGGTTATGCCAAATTTATGAAAAATCTTGTCACCAGAAAAGACGTCACTTTTGAGATTATGATAAGAGCTGCACATTGTAGTGCTATCGCTACACAAAATCCCTCGTACCAAATGGAAAGAATATCCGGTGCGTTCACTCTTCCTTGTACAGTTGGGGGTCATTACATTTTGTAAGCATTATGTGATCTGGGGGTCAATCATGAAATCTCATTCCCCCTCTCAATTACAAGAAGTTGGGTTTGGGGGATCCAAAACCCACTGCAGTGGCGGCTACTCTGATGGCTGATCGGACATTGAAACGACCTATATTGGTACTCCATGATATTCTAGTGTAAAAAAAAACAAAAAAGGTGGGTGATTCAAATTCATCTTTCCTTCCCCCTTCCGGCTGATTTTTGTTATTCTTGGTTGTGAGGTCGATTTTGAAGTTGCTTATATTCTTTGGAGGCCATCCCTTGCTACAGATAGTAGCCTTAGTTTGATTTGGAGCAGGGGCAGATGAAATGTCGGTTGAACAATGAATAGCGCACCTTCACAGTTTTGTAGGACCATGGGGTCAGAGTGTTGAGCTCCAATCGGTATCAGCCCATATCCCACAAGAAAAGATGAAGAAAGAAATGAAGAACAAAAGTGCACAACAAGAGTTTAATGGTTGGGGAGATTTGGGGCTTGTACACAGTTATGGGGTGCCTTGTCTTCCCGGGCAATCTCAAGTCCCAATGGTACTGGCCTTACTTGATACCCAGTTATTCCCTCCTGGAGCTAGTTGAGTTAAAAGCCAAGGAGGAAGTGCGGTTTGAGGTTAATAGAGAACAAATAAAAAAACACTCTATTTTGGCCATAAAGCATTATTGACTAAAGTAATAAGAGGAAACCATCTTGAATGAGGCTGAGTAATCAGTGTCCCCAGTCGTGCCGCGACATTAATTCCAAACTCTTGTTAGGAGGCAACCCACTACGTTATAGTCGTTTTAGTAATGGTAGCATTTTTTCTACTAATGGTTTTTTAAATTTGCAGAAGAACATCACTAGGAAATGCTGGGTCTGGCAGAAAAATACCTGCAGGCACCACTGACGGATTCATCGACGGACGATTATGGTCTCCTGCGACGGACTGTGTATTCCTCTGTCTTACCAAGTACCGTTTTTTTCTGTTATTTTTAGACTAGGGCACACACAACGGACCCAACGACGGATCGTCACAACTGAGGCGGATCGTCGTTGTGGAGTCGTTGCGTCACTAATGAGTCATACCCGACCCGACCCGGTTGGAGTCTTTTTCAAAATCAGACCGTTTAAACCCCCCAACCCCTCATTTCACCCCATTCCTTCATTTTACTCCCATTTCCCTCTCTTTTCAACTTCACTTCTCTTTCTCTCCCTCCCTCGATCACTGTTTCCTTCCAAAATTCTCCAAAGTCCTAAAAGTTATATCTAACTAGTCGGAGTTGCTTTTGTGGGTGTCTTCCTGGTAATTAAGTACTTGTCCTTTTTTGTTCTCCCCAATTCTAGGTATGTGTCTCGAATTTCTATTCTTTACTCATTTATCTTTATACATTTTTGTTTCTTAATTATTATTATCTTAGTTGTTCTTGATATGTTCGTTTGTTTATTATAAGATTTTGTCTAACCCTGGTACAAATGTTCTAATGCCATTTCCAACCTCTAGACATAGTGCTTTCGCATATACTAGTTTCCTAGGAGTTGGTTAAAACAGATATAGTCCAAACACTGCAATTCGATTTGGGTTCATCGGGGATGAATGGGGTACACAGTTCCACTGATTACAGAAGGAGACCCCTGACGGACTGTCGTGCCCACGATGGACCGTCGTAGTTCCGTCCAAAAGCCCTCACACACCACGCCCATTTTATTCGTGTCCCCCAACGGACACATGTGACGGACCACTGAGGGTGTTCCAGATTGCAACGGAAGTGGGTTCCGGGGAACCTGGACCCACCAGCTTGCTGATCGCCGGCGCTTTGGCGCCACAGGTTTTGATTCACCTACCCACTCTAGTATTTAAATTTTTATGCATTGGAGACAATTGCGCATGTTTTGTAGGGGGTGGGTAAATGGAAAGTGATGTTAAGTGAAGTCACAGTAGCCCAATTTCACTACCTCTTTTGGGTTTTGCTTTCTGTGCCTTTGTTCTTTTTCCCCAAAAGACTGATTACTTTTTTTCTGTTGAAGACCGGCAATGTTTATAATCTTTTGGTACATAGTTTAAATTCTGGAGGTCATGATGGCTAAAGGTGATAGTCTGATAACTGGAAAAAATGATGCATGACTAGGCATCGTACTGATAATTGTGTGGCTCTAAGCATTACTAGAGTTAGACCATTGTCCTTAACCTAAGTCTTAACTTCGAACTAGGGTATGATAATCTGGTATAGTGATGATATGTCAAGTGGTGTGAGGAAAATTCTAATAGTCCCCTATTGGTTACTGAGCTAGAACTTGTCTGGTTAGTCCTGCTAAAAGTAAGTTGTAATAGACCACTAGGAAAGGATCATAGGCCTTATTCAATATAGCCCATCTTTAGCCTAATAGAAGAAACCAAATGAAATTTCCTCTTTATCCAAATGATTGGAGCTTAAAAATAGACCTTTCTTTTTCACCCCAACTGATTCTTTCGGGAACATGTGTTTGTGCCCTGGTCCCTGTCCTTGTGACTGTCACCTTAGCTTATTGCCAAAAGTCATAATTGAGGGTGGCTAATGCAGTAAACAACCTTCGTTATGGCCCCGTGACCCAACTTTTGGGTATTGTGTACCTTGACTCCGTGGCAAAGTCTGAGTTGGAGGGTGGCATTTAGACGTGCTCTGGAAAGTTGGGTTTGAAAAGACCAAAGAGAGAGAAATAACAAAATTAATGTTGACTCAGAATAGTTGAAAAGAGAAGTACAGAAAAAGAATTATATATAAGAATACAAGAAGAAAAGAAGAGAGTCACTTTTCCACAGATACAGAAAGAAGAAGAATAGCAATGTGAAAGAATATGAGAAACTGGGCCAAGAGTAACATGATAGAAAGTGGAAGGTTTACCGGTAGTTCAAGGCGGTAAAAAGTCACTACAGTATACCTACCTAAATTATCCTACATTGAACCCTGAGCCTATGTTATAAGCCAAGAAATTCCGATCGTGATCCTAATGGTTGTATGCGACTAAGGCAGTAAATAAGGAGCTTTGGTCAATAGGTTGAATAAGTGTGACTTTGTTTTGAGAGCGATGTTTTAAAAGTAATCCTTATACTCAAATTAGATCATTGTGTGAAAACTGAGGATTTTGTTGTTTGAAGTGAAAAAACTAGTTCAATCCGCCGGAATCTGTTAGCACCTCAGTGAGAAATTGAAGAGGATAGGTGTTAGTCATGGTTATTCTGTGACATGTTCTGACCGCACATAATTCAATCCAATAGTGGATATCATGCATAGATCGATGATATAATCGGGATTGAATGGAGCCACTCATGCAAAGATAAACTGTGCTACTATGTACAAAGATCTTGTATTGATCATTGTGCTTCTCTTGAGTACAAACAACGAATTTAAGTTGAGGGTGTTGATAACACGTGGTTTCATGGTATTATTAGATTTTCGTTTTTCCTTAAGTTTAGTGTGGCAAATCCTTTTGTGCTAATTTTTAATATTTTCTCTTTGTTTTTCAGAAAGTTGTCCAAAGAATGAATGTGTCGAGATTTTTGAGCGAAGAAATGCAGAAGAGACCACCTACGGAGTCTTAGACGGTCCGTCGTGCTTGTCCGTTCCGTAGGTGTCACGCGTAGTGTAGCTGCTGAAATGAAGATGGGGAATCTGACCCGTGTGGGGGTTACGCGGCTTGTGACGGTCCGTCGTTCTATGACGGTCCATCCTGCTGTTTCGTTAATGAAGTTTAGATAATTAATCCCCATACCCATCTTTCCAAGATTGAAGTGTTTGGTAACGAAGACCCTCGACGGAGCCCGTTGGGCTATGACAGTCCTTCATACTTGTCGTCGAGGGTAATGAAAAGATAAGCAGCAACGAAAGTTGCACAAGTAGGGAACGGAGTCCATGGATGTGTCCTTCCGTGACGATGAAGATCCGTCGTGGGTCCTTCGCCCAGCCGCGTTTTGGCAGATTTCCAGCAAATAGTGATCTCTTATTATTAGGTTTTATTCTATACATAGTTCGAAAACCCTCATTTTTGGGGTTGACCTCTTAGATTGTTAGACGCTTAGATTGTTAGACTCCGTATAGTTGACTTTGGATCATTATTACTCCGTATTGTAAACACCTTTTGATTATCACATTAGAGTTTTTGTGAGATTATTGATTACTTTGAGGTTCTTGCAAGTGATTTTGGTGATTAATCAAAGTAAACTTTCGGTTTTTTACTCTTTGTCATTGAAGTAAGTAATGAATTCTTATTTAATATATTGAAGATTGTGATTATGACTATAATAAGTAACTAAACTCCATAACTAGGGTTGTGGGAACATATGCAAATATGAGTTAAAACCCTAACTAAAATAATCAATTCTAGAATGGTGTCTTGCATGTATTAATCATTCTTTCGCTTATAAGGGTCTTTTTAATGACTATGGGGCCAAACGTTAGAAACTAACTCGCCTTAATGCTACTTGCCGACAAGGAGGTCGATAATAGGAAAGACATTTATTTAACATAGATTTATGTAAACTATCTAATGCGGGGGCTAGTATTGATTGGTACGGATTTATAACGTTAGTCAAATATCGAATGACGATGCTTAATGATGTAACCGATAAGGGTTAGGAAGTCAACACACGTAGCCGGACCAGGGTGCGGAGTGAGATTTTCTAGATGCCGGACCAAGGATTTAGCAATACTACTTATCATTTTACATTCAAGATAGCTAGGAAAGAATTGTTATAGTTAGAATTATCAGTTATGACCCTGTGGGGAACACTAAACCCTAGTTACTTTGATTAAATGATTAAAATCCCACATTCAAACTGTTAAGTGTCCCTTTCAATTGCGTTAGTTTATTTTCATTCGTTAGCAATAGTCAACTCCCCCAATTATTGTTTTTAAACTTTCCAAGGAATTCAGTAACAATAAATAGTAATACATGTTGAGTTAAGACTGACTATTTTTCACTTCTCTGTTAACGATCCCAACCTCACTAGTTTGGGTTATTTTACTTGACACGACCGCTTACTTCTTATTTGAGAAGTAATTGTGAGGGTATCAAGGCTTCCTCGACACGAGACTCCGAATAAGGAGCCAGATGCTCCTTTTCATTGTGGCTGACCAGAGGGTGTGCCGGTCATGTGGCGCTCCTCATCAGACTGGGAGGCAGTGACACTGCCGGACGCCACCTTTTGTGGTGTGGATCTGGGAGCACGTGGCAGCAGGGAAGGGGGTGGAAGTTTCTAGGGGCACGACTCCGGGGTCCACGCTCGTCATCAGAGCCAATGACCATTCGGGCAGCAACGGTCGATAGCTTCGATCGTCGCGTGCCTATATTCGATCTGCTTGGGTGCCAAGTAGATAGTACCTGTAAGGATCAATATTCGTACGAGTAGTTGGCAACATGACAGTAAACCGCACAAAAAAAATTAAAAAATAATATTATATTTTCTAGAAAAAAAATAGTAACATTGAACAACTACGGGCTAGTTGACGCTCGTCGTGGAATATGACGCTCGTCGTGAATATGACGGCCGTCATGGGGTCCGCGTCTTGTCTTTACTTAGACTTGTAATCTTGGAGAACCCTAAAAAGAGTCTCTGAACTAGTATGAACTGTATGTGCAGGTACGGACCGTGACAGGTAACTACGGTCCTCTAGGTGTCGCGTCAAGCGAGGCACATGAAAAAAATAGGAGACCCCTTAGGAGAGGGGTTCTCCGACGGTCATAAGGTCATGCAGGACGGACGCCGTTTTGAAGACGACGTCTGTACATGTGTCCGTTGAAGGGACATTTAGAAAAATGTATAAGAAAGACCCTTAGAAAAGGGTCTCTGACATACCAACGGTTGTGCCGGACGGACCGTCGTGAAGATGACGGTCCGTCACACACATGCGTCCATTGGGGGACACCTTAGAAAAAAATGAGGGCCCCTCAGGGAACCAGGGTCTCTGACAACCAGAACGGTTGTGCAGTACGGACCGTCGTAAAGACCGACAGTCCGTCGCATGAATCGTTGGAGGAAACTTTAAAAAATTTTGATGATCAGGTTGTTGGGCTATTTGAACGGACCCTATGACATTTCCGTCGTGGGTACGACGTCCGTCATCGGGGTCTCGTTCTTTAGAATCGTGACAGAACGGGGGTAACCCAACATTCCCGATAAACCAAAAATCGAACTGTATGTTTTGGACCTAACTTTGTTAACCCAACTACCTAGGAAACTGGTAATGCAAAGCAAACCTATGTTCTATGGTTGTAAACACGACCCTTTTGAACATTTTACCTAGTTTAGACAGAATCTTATATAAAAGAAACGAACATATCATGATGGAACAAGCTATACACATTAATCAACAACAATTGCAAGATAAATGAGTAGAAATTAAGAGACACATACCTTAGAATTGGAGAAAAAAGAAGATGGAAGTACTCTCGCGTGACCAGGAAGACACCACAGCAGTCAACTCGCGACTAGTAGCTATCACTTTTAGGGCTTTGGAGACTTTTGGGGACAATGATCCCGAGTCTAACAAATGATCTATTTCTAACCTCAAACAACGGTTTGTTGAACTATTTATATAAAATACAAAACCTAATTAAACAAGGACTTCTCTATTTACTGGCAATCTTTACAAAAAACGCTGCTGGGTCTGACGGATCTCGCGATAAGATCGCTGTGGGTCCAACTGACCTTCATGGACTCAGTCGTCCAACTTTGCAATTTCTTCTAACTCTCTCATGCATCTCTCATTACCCTACCCTCGGACGTTTAAGTATGACTTGGACCGTCCAAAGCACACATCCGGCAAGTCTTCGTTCCAAAACACTTCACTCTTGGAATATGGGTACTGGAATATTTCTCTGAACTTCCATTCATGACGAACCCACCTGCCGACTGACCTCATATGATACGACGGACCGTCACAAGCTTCGTAACCCACACTTGGTCAGACTTCCCATCTTCTTCAGCAGCTGCACTATCATGCCACTATGACCGTCCACAAGCACGACGGACCGTCCCCTACAGCTCCTTATGTGGTCTCTTCTGCATTTGGATTGTGCTCAAAATCTCCGCATATCGTCCTTTGTGACCAAATTTTCTGTAAAATAAAGAGAAACTTATATAAACGTAGCACAAAAAGAAGGCTTTTGGACACACTAAACTTAAGGAAAAGTATTATCGTACCGTGCAACCACGGTATATCATGTTTAATGGTTGCTATTTTATCACATGAAATAAGTATCAAGTAATCAAACACCTGTCTTTTGTTAAAACCCCTAATCAAAGTCTACCTTATATTTTATCAGTTGTTTTCCATTCAGGTCTCATTCTTCTTAGTAATCCACTTGCTACTTAATGGCTTAACCACCTTCAGTAATCTACCAGTCCCAAGTAGGTTAGAACTATAGAGTCCTAATTCTCTTTTAATAGATTCTTTCCAAATATAATATCTATGATCTCATTTCTTCATCAGAAGTCCTTGGGGTCTCTTCGATTAAATAGATAGACAACTAATTGCATTTAAAATATAAATCAAATTTTCAGTTAGAAAGTAGTGATAAAATCAGGATCAAAACTGGTCTCAATTCTACGGTCGCTTACCCTTCTAAGGTTTCATTTTTAATGTTCATTAGAAATAACCTAGAAGAAAGGTACAACATGCAAATTAATATGCATAGACGTAGAATGCATTCAAGTTTTGCACTCACTCGGCACATTGTTTTCAAAAGAATAAATATGCTCAAAAATTCCGCATCGCTAGATTCCCAAATAGAAGGATATTTGGAGACCTAAATCCATATTCAGCACTATTTTAGCATAACCAATAAAGACAAGTATCAGAAGTCTTTAGATGCCACATTACTCGGTTAAATCAGGTAGACCAACCTTACCCCAATACCCCCCACAACGTTTCAGAAATTTTCAACTTAGAGCAATAATCCTTTCTATCAACTCATATGAGGTCTTGTCTAACTTTCTTATGCGTGATTCTATTAAATATAAATGCAGACAGACTGCTTCTCCTCACTTATTGTCAATAGAGCAGAGCTTAAAGCATAGAGTATCGATCATTCTTTAAGGGGGTTCTATTTTTTGTTCGGCTACACCATTTTGTTGGGAGTATATTGATCCTTATAGCCCATGTATTAATACAATTTTCTCAGCAAAATCTTCCAGAGTTTTAGTACTATATTCAAACCGCCCCTATCATATATAAAGTTCTTGATTTTCCTGTTTTTCTAATTGATTTTCCACTTCTGCTTTGGCATTTCAAAACCATCTCTTTTTAGCCTCATCTTTAGACTAAGACATATACCTGAGTGTTCTAGAAAAGTCATCAACGAAAGTAATGTAATACTTTTTCCACTTTGCTAACAGTTTGCTTGAAATTTCTAATTTGCATGTCGTAGTTAATTACTTCATTGCTTTCTACTAACAACAAATTTTAAAGATTCCTTGGCATGCTTGCTTGTACACCCACAGGACATTAGAAAATCATGCAGTTTTTTCTAGGAATTAATTTCATTTTTCTGAGCCTTTTAATATAAGCAATTTAATATGACCTAGTCTAACACCACGATGCCACAAATTAATATGACTTCAACATATAAGGCAGAATTTATCCAGCTTCAAAAATAAGTTAAGAGGCCTACTTTGTTGAGAAGGGCTCCGAAACTAGTTTCTATGGAGTGAGGGAACAATACAAAATATTGTTCAAGATAAGGTCTTCCAGAATTAATTTAAGCAAACTTTCCCTTTACCCATTACTGACAACAGTAGTGGAGTTTACCCATATATACAACACACTCTATCAGTAGACTCCTCAGTCATGGAAATAACTTTTAGTGGCACTGATGCTTGAGCGCTGTGTCTATGCACCGAGCCACTTTATATTTTTCACTCATATTTGCCTCAATGGACTACAGCAGCATCCTAGTTACCGCTCAACAAGATTGGTTTTGACTCACTTTGGTTTTTTTTCTCTTCCTTCTTTTAAAGTCTTGCCCTTTTCTTTCTTTTGATAGCACTAACAGCTCTGTGATCAACTTTTCGCCAAAAACAAAAACAGAGCCCTTAAATTTTTGAATGTGACTCTCGGGACGTGTTGAATTTTTGTTATCCGTTCAACTTCTTATTACAAATCATCACCAGTTATAACATTGTCTAGAATCAGTATTAGTGTAAATCATTCATAAAAGTTGCTTTAATAAAACATAATCAACTTCTAATTGTCAAAGACTATTAAATAAATAGTTTTTGTGGCCATCATTTAAATTATTTTCGATCAAAGGCCAAGTTTTGATAAATCATTAAAGTTTTTGTACAAATCCATACTCATTTAAATCATATTGTATGTTAGGAACATCGCTTCAATTGGTTGGAATTCTACAATATTATTAAATTATATGGAATATAAAATGAGTAATAACTTACACAACAACTGTTCGTGCAAGCCACTGACTTGAAAGCAATTTTGGCTCCCCGATGCAAATCGTTGTAGCCGGTCGCTCCACAAGGTTCCATAGTTACTTTCAAACACGTGCACTCGTGGCTGAAAGTTTGGAGTTGCACAAAAATAATTGCCAGAAATCCATAATAGGATGAAGGAGTATTCAAGCAATAAAAAGAAATTGTTGAGGGAGATTAAATGAAAGATTGGACTTTTATTTGTCTGTGTTTATTTCCCAAAATAATACTCCTTAAATAGAAAAATCATTTACGTTTCATCCGCATCAAAGAATTAAGAAAATAACGTATAATTAATTGTAATAAAAATAACTGGCATTCTTTAATGACAAATTTGTCATAATACAAAAGTACTTCAGTATTCTGAATATTCTTACGAAATTAAGAAACTAACATTTGAAATAAATGTGAACCATTAATAAAGGACGTTACTTTCCTATTTCACTATATAACGACTTAGCAATGGTCACATGGATGAAGTATGGATAGTTAAAAGATGTAACTTATCTTTGCAGTAAATGAAAAGGATATTATTCATAATTCTCCTCATCACTTCTCTTCTATTAACTTATACAACCTTTTCATCGTCTAATCCCTCTAAAAAACTATTTGTGTCGTATTCAGCTGTATTTTTTTGTTCTCTAATGACGTTTTTGTTTGTATATAAATATTTAGCCCTATTTGGTTGCTTATTTTTTGAAATAAATTGGGGTTCTTGTCGAAATTTTCGGTGGGGAAAGAGTCGGAAATTTTTTGGAGCCAAGAATCTTTGGGTTTTTCTGGTTCTTGAAGAACAAGGGGATTAGAAAATTTTGTTTAGATTTCTTTATCACAGAGATATTTACGAGAGGGTTCTGTTCCGTGTTCTTAGAAAAGAGAGGAGGAAATTTTCTAAGTTGTCTTGTGTTGGAATCTTTCCACGCCGGAAACAAGTTTAGAGTAAATTTTCGTTCTTCGTTTGTTTGTCGACTGAGCGTGGACTGGTGCTCATGCTTGCACGGTGGTAGTCGTCCCCATCCCCTGCTCGTTCCCATCCCAACTTTGCTGCTCAAAGAAAGGTAAAGTCCCCTTATACTCGCGTTTTGCTTCAAGCGTCGAATGCAGTGCCTTGGTTGTTTGTTGTTTTCGCTGTTTTTGATTTTGTTTTGGCTCTCGTTCTGATCCTTGTGTTCTTACTCTATTGAACATTAGCGTTTCGGCATTGTTAGACTGTTCATAGGCTGCGTGTAGTGTTGGTTTTTTTTTGATCGATATGGCAATTGATTTTGTTGGCATTTAGTCGCAGAGAGGCATATTGTTTATTTGTCGTCTTACTCGTCGAATAGCTTTGTTCTTTGTTTGGTTCGTCACTGTCGTATTGAGAATTATGTTTGGGTTGAATAGGGTTATCCCAGTCGGTTAACGCGCCAAATGATTTACTCATGCGAGATATTCGTCTTCGAAAATCCATGAATGCAGAGGATGGTGTGTGAGCTTGCTTTGTGTTCACTTTTTGGTTGTGTTTTATCTTACTAGTAAATATCATAATCCTCCAAGGATGTATTCCCTCTCTCTCTTTCTTGTGCTTACGATTGCTTACTTTCTGCTCTACGCTGTCGTTGAATTAATTCGGCTTTATCCAAGTTAGTCCTGTTAAGAAAATATGGAAGTATATGGCAATTATATTGACCCTCTGTCAGCATTTAATGCCTATAATCTCCCTGTTCTGTCCACTCACTTTCTCTAGGGTATGAATTCCAGGTTGGGCTATTGAGTCATGTATGTAAAGTGAGGTTCTAGCTTAGATGTTTCATATCTAAAATCATGTGATTCTTGTTGTTTGGAGGTGTATCCCTCGGCTGATGTTTGCGCTGTCTAGAGTAGTAAGGAGATATTTTGTCTTGATTGTAACATATGCCCATCCTGTTGTCGTCCTTATATGACTTTTTGAATTTGCTAAACTCAAGTCGCTGCCAGATCCATTTACTTGTAAACCATGTTCCAATGCATTTTTACCATTTGGTGATCGGTCAGTTTTTATTTTATTTTTTATCGATGTTTTCAAAGATTTTATTTATTATCTACTAATCTTTATAATTTATTTCGTTGCATGTGAAATATGTCGAGTTCATCATGAACTCACGCTCCTTTGCATTAGCGGAGAGTCGTAAAGACTCATAGTTCCCTTTTTGAGTCAACCCATCTAGTGCGGTGAAGATTGGAGAAACTTGAAGAAATGGACTAGAAGACTTCTTTATTTTGTTTTGTATTTTCATTTGTAATGGGCATAAGCCCTTGTTGTTTTTTATTCTTATATTCATTTGTGTATGTTTAGACTAGGACAGGTTAAAAATGGGTTATAAACCCAAAAACAGGTGGGTCCAATTTTCGGTCAAGGCGAACAGAACCCGAAATTGGACCCAAAAATCTCTATATCTCTATCTCTCTTTATTACTTGTTTATGTGTTCGTTTAAATGTTGTTAGTTAGGGTTAGAAAAAATCCAAACCCCATCGAACGACTTTTATTTTATCGAACTTGAAACTAAAATTGAATCTTAAAATGTTAGATGTTTCAAATTCAGAAGTTCGCTTAGAGTTTAATTTTAGGAAGTATAATTTCAACAGATTCACAAATTTTAAAAATAAACGTAGTCAAATTGTTAATCGCCGAAAACCGTATTAAGCGGAGCGTCTTAGGTGCCTTCAACACATTCCTAACGACTGCTAATACAATCCCGAACCCTAAAATTTTTCAATAATTTTTCTGTTAGTTGTTTAGAACACGTTTTCCTTATTTTTCTTAAAAAATTATTGGTGACTCCTAAAAATGTCAAAATAGCTGTTTTAACACGAGAAACTCTTTTCGAGATTTTTCTTGATAAACACTAGGCTATTTTAATTGGAAGTCATCTATTCATGAGAGATTTAGTACTCATTATCACCAAGTAAAATCTCATTAGCAAAAGCCTTGAGATTCACACTTGATGTGCCATTTTCCTTCATAGGTTCCACAGCTAAATTACTTCATTTCTTCTCAATTCTTCCCCTTTTTGACCTCCCCATCACGGAATCGGAATACAATCTTTGAACCTCAATCATCTCTTTCACGACAACCACCACTTCCAACATTAACTCTAACACCATTCTTCCAAATATCTTGAATGTGTTTTGCATTGCAAACTTGATCGTTCCAGAGTGGACATGCCACAATCGGTACCTTAGATGCTATGCTCTCTAAAATTAAATTCCACCATACTGAATCAAAAAACAACCAACGGAAGGGTGTTTTAGAAATTCCACTTGCGAGCACCAACTAAGTATTTTCTCTTGATTTTCAAGTTAGTCTTTTCAACTTATAATTGTCCTCCATCTTAACCCTGCCTTGTCTTTTCCTAATCATCCATAAGAATGTCCTTCAACATTTCAGCAATCCGTGACCAATATCCTCTATCAATTAAATTGATATTTCGGAGTAAGTATCAAATGATATGTACATAACTGATTCCTTGTCATTTGAGTTCAACCAAATCATTTCATGTAATTCTTCGACCTTATCTCAATCATATTCGCTCGGAAAGTATTATTATCAAGGAATATTGATGGAATTGAAGGCCCAATTTTCATCCTACTCACATGCTTTAGAATTCTGAAAGAAAAAGATTCCAAGGAATAAAAAGTGTTCACTAGAACCCTTCGATTTTCTTCACTACTCAACATCTCAATTTGCCTTTAAATAGATTTAACTGCCCAATTGGAACTCTCCACGTCATCAAAAACAAAAAGAAGGGCAATAACTAGGACTAAGTGGTGGTAGTCCTTGCAACTCTGTTATTTTATCCTTTGTTAATCAACTTGTATTATAAGGTTAGCCTAAAACGACGAAACAGAATAAGATAAACGAAGAATACATAATACAAGAAGTAATCCAGTCCACAAAACTACTGTGTGTCCTTAAATAAATTTAATTCCCTCACTGTATCCCAAGGCTTATGGATTAATTTCTCACAAGATAAAATGGATTAAACCTGTTAAAGAAATAGTGTACCGCTCAAATTTCTTAAACTCAGCGAACTTTTTTAGAACAACAACAGTCACACAACTTAGTCGATTCGACACTTTGTTTAATTTGAGAGAAAATATATGTAGAGGAAGGAAAACGTCAGTTTTTGAAAACTTTAAAAATTTAAAATTGACTTTCTTTTATAGTCATTTTCAGCAATAAACGTGTCTGTTCAGAGAAATCTATCTATTCCGACCCCCGTTTTTCCAGACAGGTTGTGTCTTTGTGAAAAAATAACAACTTTTCGAAAAAATGTGGTCGTTATGAAATACTGCTTTTCAGAAAGTAACGACTTTCGAAAGAGTAACAACTTTTCCGGAATGTTACTGTTACCCCCACCCGGGGGGGTTCCGGCGGACCCACCGGCTATCCCCTTTCTCATCTTCCTCTTGCCACTTCGTTTTATCTAATTTTAAAAAAACTGATTAAAGTAAATTTTATCCAAAAAATTAATCATCCATCACATCATTTTCCAAATCGAAGCCAAAGCCGAGAGAGTAACGACGACGACGGCGCGAGGGGGCATCTTCTTTTTAGTTTTTTAAGAAGTAATGGAAGTGTTTCCATATATAAGGACAACAATTTCCCATTCACACTTGCTAAAACCAACATCCTTAGCATCATTGTTTTTTAAATAATCAGAATAATTTGTGAATCTATAATAGTAAACATAAAAAACTGTGGTAGGTTGGATCCAAAATAATGTGGATGGGATATTAATATTTTTGGGGTCACTAAAACCCAACCTCATTCCAATATTATAGTGGTAGATGACAATGGAAAAAGGTATTTTTTGCATTTGATTGGATCTCAACGTAAAAAGTGAATTTGCCCACAGGACTTTACAGAAGAATAGAACAAATAGAAATCATCAATTGAACTTAACTGAATTTGTCATCATAGCCATCACAGAAAGGAGCAAAGCTCAAACCTTCAGCATTTAGGAGTTTTTTTATTTTACTGAAAGCTAATAGGCTCGTTGTTAAAGTGAATCCAATGCCTAAATTGATTAATTGTTTGGAAAATTTAAGAAATGGATTTGTTTGTCCTTGTCTAGGAATAATGCTATAAGAATATGAGACTTTTCATTCTTCAAATTTTTCATGTTTTGGGTGGTAAAATGAGAATATTTCATGAAGGAGTGAGTATTTTGGGCAGGAGAACTTTATTAATGAATAAGGCGATTTTGAACTGGCTTTGTTACAACTTATTTAGGTCACACATTTTTATACTAGTAAGTAGATGGTTCTAGATATTAAAAAAATCTACAAAAATTATTATATTTCTTTAAATACCTACATTAACAATTAATTTTTGAGATTTTTATAAATATTAACCAATAAAAAAATATGAAAATATATTTTAATCAAACTCTCTAGAAGCTCCAAGATGTATATGAATTTATTGTTGTTCCAAAGATAAATTTTATTATTAAGCAACAAATAAAACAAGAAATTCATGATAACTTTATAGTAGATAAATTTTATTATTAAGCAACAAATAAAACAAGAAATTCATGATAACTTTATAGTAACTAACAAAACAAATATTTATAATGATAGCTAGTAGTATGTTTTATTACCAGATGTAATCTGTGTTGACAATTTAGAGATACAAAAACATGA
Source organism: Solanum habrochaites (assembly GCA_027704765.1). Classification (NCBI taxonomy): domain Eukaryota; kingdom Viridiplantae; phylum Streptophyta; class Magnoliopsida; order Solanales; family Solanaceae; genus Solanum; species Solanum habrochaites. The sequence goes on along the minus strand of JAKWJA010002489.1, from coordinate 73,073,750 downwards.
GAGTTTTATTTTTCCATGAATCATCATTATTATTGAATAAAAAAAAATGCAAGAAATACATTAGTACTTTAGTCTAAGAAAAAACATAATGATAGCAAGTAGCATGTAGTATGTTTTATTATTAGATAGAACGTGTGTTAAGAAATTAGAGACACAAAGGCATGACATGCTTGTTGTTTTGTGAATCACCATTATTATTCAGTAAAAAATACAATAAATGCATTAGTACTTTATTCTAAAAACGAGAAAAAAGACATAATGATAGCGATTAGAATATTTTATTAATCATTTTTATCATTTAGTAAAAAGATGGCGCAAGAAATGTATGAGTATAAAGTACTTTAGACTAAAAAACAAAAATATTTATTATAGTAAGTAATTTGTTTAATTATCAGATATGTCGTGTGAGAACGAATTAAAGATCCAAAAGCATGACACACAAATATATTCGATTGTAAATTATTATTTTTTAAAAATAATCAGAAACATAATGATACATAATTTGAAATTAAAATATAAGAATGAGGATATGAAGACAAAAAATTCAACATATAATACATATATATTATCTATCTACACCATAGTTTTTTTTTAAACGGTGAGAGTTCTCAAGAAAAGTATTTTTATCAGCTCTCATGTTGAAATATGTGATTGTATATTCAATCTAAATTTTTAAATTTTACGAAGCTGCATTTTTTTTGTCTACTTAATTAAAATTCTGCTATGGTCGAAAACAAAATAAATAGAATTATATTAAGTACATTCAATTTTTTATGTTGTATTAGTTTCATTTGGAGAAATAGGCATGAATATATCATAGTTGGATTGACCTTTTCACTAGCCTTAATGAATAACAAGAACAAAATACTGTAAAAAAAAACCATCCCTAGTAAAATGATAAGGTATATTTACTTTGAATAATCAATCTTATTTTTCTTATATCGCTCAAAATATATTTTTCACTGACCATAGTAATTTGAATTTCACCTTCACGCTCATTACAAATTTTTATTCCTTCAAACTCATTCTTAAATATCCGCATACTTATGAAATGCAATGTAATGTAGTTAAGGGGTACTTTTGAAATGGTTTTGACAACTTACTAAGCAAAATACTCATGTTCTTCATTCCTTTAACATCACATCTCTCCACACAAAATTTTACAACTTAACATTACATTTCATCATGACCTATTGTTTTCTTCTCTTTACTATTCTATTCTACATTCATACGCTCCTTCTGCTCTTCTACTCTTAAATGGTTTTTGTTTGCTGTTTCGAATTTCAAATTAGCTATAACATCAACATTTATGGATTATTGAAGACATGATTTTTATTGAGTTAATCATTATGATTTATGCATATTGGGTTTTTGTTCAAGTATGATGTTAAAAAAATAATTGTACAACTTATTAAATCTAGGTCTTGAAAAACATTTTTTTTTTGTTATTTGCATGACTTCCATTGAGTTTCATTCATTAGGGTTTTGAAATTGTGATTTTTCATTTAAATTTTCGTCTGCTTTCTCTTTATATAATAAACTTGGTTGAGTTATTTATGCATTTAAAGATCTTACACCTCTCTTTATTATATATAATATATATATATATAATATATATATATTATATAATATATTATATATATAAAATAATTTGCATAAATCGTTTCATCATAATCCTTTCACCAACCTTATAATAAACGGAAAAAATAAAATTGTGTACATAGTTTTATCCCTAATAAAAGAATATATAACTTTTCTTCCATTAAATAACATCTAAAGAATAAACCTATATAAAGAAAATTATTAATGCGATGTAGAGTTTAAATTGTATACATTTTCAAATTAAATAGTTTAACATAACAATAATTTTTTTCATATTATATTCCATGTGAGCCTAGTTTTTTGTTTTTTTTAATAGTAGCCTCAAGGGCAACAATGCAATCACACTAAAAAAAATCTAAAAGGATTGGTCCAGTCGGATTAGTCCATACAAAGTATTTTTGACCTTAATATATCAAAATTGTTGTAAATTTTGTTGTATAGCCACAAAACATTAGGATATTTTCAAAGGCTTGAGGCTGTCCTAAAGGATATTTAACCCTCAAGGTGTAAATCCCAGGATTTAACAAACTCTTCTAGTATAAACAAGGAGCAGGAACAACAAAGTAATTAGAATTATTTTCCATGTGAGCCTATTTTTTTTCGTTTTTTTAATAGTAGCCTCAAGGGCAACAATGCAATCACACTTAAAAAAATCTAAATGGATTGGTCCATACAAAGTGTTTTTGACCTAAATGGATCAAAATTGCTAAAATCTTGTGTGTGTGCGCGCGTGCCGTGCGTGCGTGTGTGTGTGTGCCGTTTGTGTGTGTGTGTGTGCGCGCGCGTGTGTGCGTGCGTGCGTGCGTGTGTGAATAGAAGATATTTAATTATTTGCCTAAAATAGAAATAACAATTGAACAAAATAGTATAATTTATGACATATTTTTTTATTTTTTTATTATCCCCACTTTAGTTTATTCTATTTTTTAATTTCATGTTTTTATTTTATATGATTGAAAAGTAATTGAAAAACGATCATCTAATAAATGAAATATTGATCCCATAATTGAAGATTTTGTAAATTTTTTATCCAAAACTGTTTTCTCTTTTGCTTTGATTTACTTATACGTATGGTCACGCAAATATTTTGTAATATTAAGTACTTTATTTTATATCCTAAAAAATCATATTTTTTGTAAACTTTTTAAGTATTATTAAATATAATCACATAATAGAATAGGAATATAAATTTTCATATATATTTTAAGAAATTAAAATGGACAAACAAATATGCCCATAAACGTATTAATTGCATTTGATAAATTAATTTACTTTTGTTAAATATGTATCTTTTGAAAATTTAATACGATGAATACAATGACTAAATAAGTTGATTTCAATTTTTATATATATTATAAAAAATAAAACAACAAAATTTTGTAATAAATTTTTTAATGAGTATGGATAAATACACAAAAATTAGGATTAAACTTTTAAATATTTAATATACTAAGTAATGAGTATATCTTAGGGTGGTCCATTAGTAATTTCATAAAGAAGAGTTGCCATCATTGAATGAGATGCAATAAGTATATTGAAATAAAAGCCATACTATCAGAGTATTCAATTTATTAACTTTGAATTTATTATTCTAATACGCATAATATGTGAGAGGTTTATTATCTATCAATATTTTTTACTATTTTAATCGAATCTATTTAATCTTTATATTCATATAGAAGATATAGATGAAAATATAGTAAACTAGTTTATAATTTTTTTAAAAAAATATATCTCATTCTAGGTTGAATAAATTGAAATTGTAATAATAGCGTAACATTTTGGTAAAACATTCTTAAAAAATCAACTTGACAAATGATAACAATTATCTTTGATATAATGCAATTAAAGAATCTAAAATACCATCGAGTGATCATGCACAATCAGACAAATGTAATGTATCATTTTAAAAAGGACAAAATAATTAAAAAACGAAATATTCAAAGGAGTTTTATCATATCAATATGAAAAAGAATAATAAACGGTAGATTTATTTCATAGTATTTTTCAGTTACTTTATACATATTCTTATATACTCAGAAAAAAAGTGATATTTATCATGAGTAATATAATGATTCAAACTATTGATATTCCAAAAATGTAGAAAGTGATATTTTAACCATCTACCTGTCCAACACAAAAAAATTACTAAGAAAATATATATTGACATTTGATGTATTGATTAGATGTACTATCCCTCTTTAATAGATATAGATGTTAATTTGGTATTTTCATTTCATTCGTCATCTCAAAACGATCTGCTAATTATATTATTAAAAAACAATACAGTGAATAATATTACGTTTGAAATAAAAAAAACTATATAATTGATTGGAAAAAAGTAGTCCTTTAATATTTATTTTAAAGACCGCGCAAAGCGCGACAAAATTCCCTAGTATATATATAGAATGAAGAATAGGCTGCCGACTGTTGAAATGTCATTAAAGACATTAATCACAAAAATGTATTGAGTACCAATTCAAATGGAAAATGATTGCAAAAATAACAACTATATATACGTTAGGCAACAATAAGGAAAATTAATGTATATCCATTTTGCGATAAATTATAATCATTATTTTAATAACAATTCCCCGCATATCTTAAAATGAATATTAGATTTTTGGTGGGTTTTATCAATGAGAATAATGTGTCGAGTTTGGTGTCTCTTGGACTATGGAACAGTCTAGAAAAAATAAGATTAAACTTATAGAACAGTTGGTGAAGTTTAGAAATTCTATGAACCAAAAATTATTTTGCAAGATACATCATGCCTCCACATACATTGTTGTTTATCACAGTTTTGCGTCAATCGGCCATGTGCGTGCCTGATATTTATGAATGCTCTAGAAATTTGTAACAATTTCATAGGATCGGTCCCAGTCCACACTCATATGGGTCCATTCATCAAGTGTATTCTGTAGAGTAATACACCACCTATAAAGGATATGTATTTGATTAAGATTTTAATCAACCTCACTTTGTCTTGCAGTACTCTTGCACTATAATCACACACCATAGAAAGGGACATATTTTATTGTGCACCTTATAATTAACTAATGACTTATTAATACCCATATGAACATAATTCATAAAATCTCCAATCACATAGGTTGTTTACCATCATTGTCGAATTCTCAGTTGACAAAAGTCCCATTCCTCTCGAAGTTTCAACTTTCACTCTCCTTTGCAAAGGTTTAGTCAGAGGATTAGCCAAATTTATTTCTGACTTCACATAATCTATGGAAATTATTCCATGTCTTAGCATATGATTTATCACATTATGTCTCAAACATATGAGTCTATTTTTTCCATGGAAAGATTTATTTTTTGCTAAAGCTATTGCTTCTTGGCAAATAGAATGTATTGATACAAAAGGGGTTGGTTTTATTCCAATAGGAATATACGCTAAGAAGTTTCTCAACTACTCGGCCTCATTAACAGCGAATTCTAATGCAACAAATTCAGATTCCATAGTTGATTTAGCAATTATAGTCTGTTTGGCTGACTTCCATGTTATATCACCCCTACCAAGGGTAAATACATAACCAGTAGTGGATTTGGTATCATGTGAATCAGACATCCAATTTGCATCATTGTATCCTTCCAATACAGAGGGAGATCCACTATATTTAATACCATAATTCATGGTACCTCTAAAATATTTCAATATTCTTACCATTGCATTCCAATGATTATTATTAGGATTATGAGTATATCTACTCAATCTACACACAACATAAGCTATATCAGATTTAGTAAAATTCATCAAATACATTAGACCACCAATTATTTAAGCATATTTATTTTGAGAAATAGCTTCTCCAAAATTCCTTTTCAATTGATTATTAGAATCAAAAGGAGTGCTCATAGGTACCACATCAATGTTTTCAAACTTTTTAACATTTTTTTCCACATAATGTCCTTGAGATAAATTTTAGTCATTGTTGTCTCTTAATTATTTTCATACCCAAATTAATACTTGCTTCTCTCCATGTCTTTCATGTAAAAATTAGAATACAATAAAGTTTTTGTCTTAAGAATGACATCTAGACTAGAACTAAAATAAGCATGTCATCCACATAAAGGCATATAATTACACAATGATCATCAACAGACTTTGTATAAATGCATTATGTACTTCAACAGATGTAAAGTTATTACTTGATAAAATTTGATCAAATTTCTCATTCCATTGCTTTGGAGCTTGTTTTTGACCATACAAAAATTTAATTAATATACAAACTTTATTTTCATGACCTTTCACTATACAACCTTCAGGTTGGTCCATATATATTTCCTCTACTAAATCACCATTTAAAAATGTAGTTTCGACATCCATTTGATGAATAAATAAAACATGAATAGAGGAAATTCTAGTCACAGGAGCATAAGTATCAAAATAGTTAACATTTTGTTTTTGAGTAAATCTATTAGAAACAAGTCTAGCTTTAAACTTATCTATAGAACCATTAGGAAAATATTTTCTTCTAAAAATCCATTTACAACAAATAGGTTTAGTTCCCGGGATAAATGAACTAACTTCCAAAAGTTTTATTTTGTAATGGAATTCATTTCTGATTTAATAGCTTCTTTCCAATGAGGTGCATAAGGAGAAGAAATTGCTTTAGAAAAGGTTAAAGGACCATTATCAACTATATAAGTATAAACATCTTGACCACGGATTTTTCTATCCTTGACCTTTTACTTCTCCTCAATCCCTCACTTTCAGAAACATCTTGAATATTTGTAACTCTAAAATTATATTCCTTTAGAAAAGTAGATTCATGAGATATATTATAACATTTTAAAGGAAATATATGTTAGAAGAATTCGACACTTTTTGTTTCAATTATAGTATTGTGTTCAATCATATCACAATTGATAACAAGAAATTTTATAGCAATACTATTATTACCATAACCAATGAACATACAACTAGAAGTTTGGACCCAATTTTTCTTTTCTTAGGGTGAGGCAACATAACTTTGGCAAGGCACCCCTACACTTTCAAGTATTTCAAATTGGGGGGATAGCCCTTCCATAACTCATAAGGGGTTTTTCCATTTTTCTTGTAAGGAATTTTATTTTGTAATTGTAGCATCTCGTCTTCTAGATGAACTAAGGCTAATCTAAGAAAAACAAGAAGAATCAAATTTGGTAATAAGTAAGGAAATCTGGAAAATTTTCAAATTTCAAAAATGAGTTTTGGCCATTTTCAAATGATCATAACTTCCAGCTCAGAATATTTTAGGTGATTCCTTTATATGGATGGGAATCTCGTTGAAAGATCTTTCCAACGACGCCAGGCTTGCAAATTTATGAGGTCGTATGAGGGAGATATAACCTTCAGAAGATGGGTTGTTGAGCATGGAAAGTTCCAAATCCGAATTTAGATTGGAAAGGGGTGAAAAAAATATTGGGAGATGCGGGAAATGGGTTTAGGGGGACAAGGCTAGCGGTCGAAAAAGCGGATAGTGTGACAATTGAAATCAGTGAAGGAAAGATCTTAGTGTTGGTGGGGGGATGTGTGTGTGGCTGTCGTGGTGCAATTTCTACAAGATTCAGGGAGCTTGGTGAGATGGTACATACAGCGATCACACACCAATATCATAATAAGGTGGCGATGGATTCCTTGCGCTTGGGGGTTACCGAGCGGGGACTTGAACCACATGGACGGTAGAAAAAGGAGAAGTAAGGATGCATGGGTCTCATCAATATGTACTGACAGAAGAATGAGGAGGGAGCTGACACTAATCGGCGCGACAAGAAGAGCGGAAAAGAGCAGACAAGGGGTATCCACTATCACATGACAGCAGAATAGGACAGGCATATGGCAAGATCTCAGTAGGTTAATTGGTCGCTGATCGGGACAAGTCGCTGAAGGTCTGTATCAGAGAATAAGGAGGAAGACGGGGAGAGAGAGGTGCGGAGTCTGGGTGTCCCTAACAAAGTATGTGAGATCATTTGGTGATGGGTTGTTTCACCCACCCTCCAACTTGATTCATTACAGCAATTAGAGTTAGATTGAAAAGAAATCTTGAAATTTTTGATGAAGCATTTGAAGTTCTTGTTGATAGAATTGTTGTTGATCGTTGTTAATTGTAATCCATATTTTTGGACTTTTTTTGGGTCTAAATCATCGGGTAATAAGTTAATTAGGGATCCTAATTATTTTGTGTGGAACCCATGGGAGTTTTAAAAGGTTTTAGAGATGAAAAACGAAGAAGAAAGTTAGAAAACCCATTGGAAAATGTTGGGATGCCGCGCCTCCAAAGCGCCTCAGGACAGAGTATGTCTGTCAGGCTCTGGTGCACCGCGTCTCTCGGAGCGCCTGAGGACAGCCTCTGTCCATCAGTCTCTAGTGCTCCATGCCTCTCAGAGCGCCCTGACCCCCTGGAGACCCCGTTCATCCTTTATCTTTTCGTACTAGTTCTTAAGTGATGTATCCCTCATTCCTAGTTGTTCCAACACTCTAACGTACATCTAAACATCATGAAATCATCCATAAACATTATATTATGATCCTTGAATCCATAATTCAATTCAAGGAAAGTTAAGATCAAAGTAAAAGAACTCAAGAGTCAAGTCTAGAAGTTAAGAAGCGAGTCGAAGTAAAGTTATAAGTTCTCTAAAGTATTTCACAAATGTTTTCACTTTGTCTTAAAGACTTAAAGTCTAAGTTAAGTAAATATCAAGAGTTTAATTCATTTCTCAAAAGTTATAAGGGAACTAAGTTATCCGTAAAAGTCAAGTTTCAAGTGGAGAAAAGAGCAAGAGTTGATTTCATTTCTCAAAAAGATATAAGGGAACTAAGTATTCCCTAGAGGTTTACAAAAGTTTCACATTTGAGTAAAAAGGTGCATTAGAAGTTCCAAGAGAGTTTTGAACAAAAAAGGGAATATTGATTCCAAGAGGAGCTTCTTAAAGATAAAGGGTTCAGCAAATTATCTCAACCCACTTTTCAATTAAAAAATGAGCTAAAGTATATCTTGGGAGTAGTATTGAGCACCGATGTGGGGATGAGAGTTTATGTTAACTCAAGTCTTCATTTAAACCATGTAGTCACCATGGAAATTGACGAGTCATACTTTTAGATGATCACATAAGGAAAGCTAGTGGATCCAATAAGTTGAGCAAGGTAGTACACTAATGACAAGGAGTAGGATGATCCTCTTGCAACGTGAGGTAAGACGTTGTATCATCACTTAGGTTCATAGTGATGATTGTCGGTTACAATTTCTCACCAAAGTTATATTACTTTTATATATAAGTAAAATTGTGTTTGTTATTGCATTTCTTTAATGAAGTGAGAATGTATCCTCCTGATATTTACTATCTCTATATATATATATATATCTCTATATATAATATATATCTATATATTTATAATATACCTAATTTTTTTACCAGTCTTTTCGTTCAGAGTTTGTTTCAAGACTCCCTCAAATCAATATGAACTCAATACAATAAATGGTTTCTCTAAAAGTAGAAGTATATGACTTTTTATATTTTTTAGCCTCAACACAAATTTCACACTTACCAATTCTTGAAAAATTAATATTATCAATAAGTTTGTCATGCATTTTTTAAAATAAGATAAATTAACATGTCTAAGTCTAGCATGCCATAAATCAAATGAATCAATCATATAAGCAGAACTACTGGCATTTTCATTTGTAACATTTAGTACAAATAAACCACAGTTACAATATCATTTGCCCACAAAAACATTGTTTTTTTTGCTAAAATGACTTTATTAGTCTCAAATAAAACCTTTACCCCAGTCTTTCCTAATAAATCCATGAAAATCAAACTTGGCTCCAATATTATAAACATATAACACTTCAGTTAAGACTAAAAAGTTTTCCAGATGTGAGTTTAAGAGGAACTTTACCTTTTCCAAGAACTTGAGAGGTTCTTAAATAAACAAGATGTACAAGTTCTTCTCCGTTATTGACTTGAGTGTAAGACACAAATTAATTTTACTAGCACATATATGTCTAGTAGCACCAAAATATATCACCCACTCACTTACATAGGCCACACTACTTACTTGAGAAATGATTGCAACAAAAATATTCCTGTTTTTTCAAAATTAATTTTCGCTTTATCAAAATTGTCAATTTTCCCAGTTCTTTTCAGCATGTCTTTATAAAAACCTTTGTACTTGTAACCAAGTTTTTTTTCATCAAAAAAAGTAGAGACAATCGTAGAATTACATACCTTATAAGCATAGTTCCAAAGGTTGAGTAATTTGTCGAAAATAATTATAGTTGAAACTATAATAAAAATAGAATCACCATTACCAAAAAGTTTACCGAATAATAAAGAATAGTCAACACAATTAGCGTATGCCCATCCAACTACGTCACCACTCTATTATGTTGCACTCTTTCCGTGAGTCATGACAACAATGTAAAATATCCTTAAGATTGTTGTAAATCTTGTTGTATAATAATAGAGACACTGGGATATTCTCAAAAGCTTGAGGCGTGTAAGTCACTGTCCTTAAGGATATTTAACCCTCAAGGTGAATCCCCCTGGATTCAATAAGATCTTCTAGTATAAAATAGGAGCAGGAACAACAAAAAAATTTATAATAATAAAATCCGAATAATAATAGGAAGAGAATATGAGAGAAGTTTTGCCATTCGGTATTGTTGTTGTCCAACATATATATATATAATATATATTATATATATAATATCTATATATATATATACTATCATATCTATCTCTATCTCTATATATCATATATCGTATATCTCTATCTATCGATATATATATATTGATATATAGAGATATATTATCACAAAAATGTATTTAGTAACCAATTGAATTGGAAAATGATTGCAGAAGTAACAGCCATATATACGTTAGGCAAAGGTAAGGAAAATTAATAGCTATCAATTTTGAGATAAATTATAATAATTGTTTTGACAACAAAAATTAGCTCAAAATTCTCCATGGAAGGTAGAAAGCCATTTCTATGTGCTACATTAGGAAACTTGCAGAGTCTCATCTTTGATTATTTAGGTTTTTGCGACCCCTAGGTTTTTCTATCTAGCGAAATGGGTATCTTGTTTTGTTTCTTCCTCGTGTCTGAGCTCTAAGAGATTTTCATTTTGAGATAAATCAAGAAATTCTTTTTTTCCTCTTTTTCCATTTTTTCTTAATATCATTTCATAAGTTATTTTTCTCATCTTGATGAAGTTTATTTTTCTAAATAATAATATGAATTAACTGATTTTTTTTTGAAAAAGTATTTTCTCAAACACACTCTTAGATTGCCACGACTCGAGACTGTCCTATAGTCATAAAATGGTGCTTAGAACCACAAGTGTCCGAAACTAGCACATGGTCTGGCATAACAATATGATTCATACAAATCATAACTGAAGATAACCAATGTAGAAGCTATACTTAGATAACTGCAAACAACTAATTAGTCAAAATAGAATTCTTTTGAACAAATCATAAAGTTAAAACTACCGTGTAACTGTATGAAAGACTATATTAAGATGAGTTGTTTTTACAACCCTCCAACTAACTCTAACTATCTGAAACTAAAAGATTAACATAATGAAACAATATTAGCTCTTGTTCTTTAAAGATGAGGAGTCACCAAGCTCAGTTATGAGATGATACAACAATCATACTATTTTTAAGTTGGATATTGGAGTATGAATATATATTATAAGATAAAATAGCGCACAAGAGTATGTGTGTAATACTTTTTATATACTTAATATGTGATATAGACACAATAATCGAACAAACCAAACGTTATAAAGCTAAGATAGTGACTGAATATTAAAACTAAAATAAATTAGTTGTTGCAATGACCAAGTAATAATTATATGTATGTACTAATCAACACTGTGTTGAGTAAGCTAAAATACAAGGTTATCAAATCTTTGAAACAAAACTTTTGGAGATACTATTAATCGACATACTCCATCTTAGCAAAACGGAGTCCAACCTGTACCCCAGTTGAAAGGGTGCTTTGCACTTTGCGAGGGTACAAACATTATCTAATGTCCCTCTACTAAGATAATGTTAAGGTGTTAGTCCTGTTCTGAATGATCTTTAAAACTTAATTATTTCTACTAAAGGTAACATTCATAACTGACGGGCGGAGTTTCATCCATATGTCTTCTTTGTATTAGTTAATACTCTGAACTGAATTATACGGGTAAACCACATAATATTGAATATACTGGAAAGCTCAATAATTGAAATCTTATACTGAAATATTAAAGGTTTTATTTGAAATTATCATATACATGAAATTATCATATGTAAGATTGACGGTATAACTTATCATGATAAATTTTGTCATCCTAAATGAATTATGTAATTTAAGAAACATAATTTTATTGACATATGTTTTCCCTATTCGGAGGCCTTAAGAAAAAACCATATAAAAATATTGAATTTTAGGTACAAACATGTATTTATGGACTATAGGCCACTTTCCTAATTTTCTAATTAAATTATTTGCATTATACCTGTACCTGTGAGACTCATCCCCGACTCTTAGTTGGGGCTTAATTGCTAAAGGTCAACTATTCTCTTACTTGTCTTGAGGATAAATTGAGTGTTATCACTGCATTATCAGTTTTTATCTTCTCTTTTTGTACTTCCTTAAAAATCATAGTATTTTTGTTATTTAACTTCTATAAAAAATATATATTTCACCTAAAATCGAAAAATGAACAAATATTGATTGAGTAAATAAGTTGATCTTATCCTATAATTTGACAACTGAATAATTTTTTTTTAAAAAAATAGTTTGAACAAAATTAATAATGTAATAACCTTATAAAGAGATTTCCATAAAAGTAATGCAAAAATAATTAATAAAAATAAAGAAATATCTCATAATATTTTCTAATAATGAAAGGTTAATAGTAAAAAAAACCTTATAGTAGAATGGAATGTTTGTAGAAAAGGTTAATAGTAGTAGATAATTGAAAAACCTCATGGTAGGATTGAGTATCAAGCTCAACCGATGGATACCTAACAATATAACAATGAGTGAGATCTACATAGCACGCTGCACACCAACGGGAGTGTCACATCCGGGAAGCACCCACTAGATGTAACCGGCGTCGTTGTTCTTGAAGAGGACTTAGACTAGGCCTTAAAATTTGTCATTGCATATCATAGGCTAAAACACGGAAAAATTATAACTTTTTACATATACATAGTGAGGTTTACATAGACTTCTCACATACTACTTATATGGAGTTTACATAGACTCCTCATGTGGGAAGCTTACTTAGGCTTCTCTTTTAAATAACATAACCAATATACATAACTTAGTCTAATAAGATCGTCTCAACTAAAGCTACCTAAAGGAGTACAATATTGGACTTAGCCATTACAACTTCAATATGTCATATAGGTTTACAACAATAAATCAAATAATAAAGGAAACAATAAACGTCTCTAGAATAAGCAACAACGTTGCTAGAATAGTGAAAAGGTATAATCCTCGAATATGACGACCTACCTACAACTTGGAGGAAAGTGTCCAAGTCTTCTTGAAGAGAGACATTCTAAACTTCAACAACCGGAACCTACATAGTTGTAGAAAACATAGAAATATGAGTTAGTACACCACTTGTACTAAGTATGAAAACAATGTACATAAAAATATTTGAAACATGCATGAAAAGGGACCACTACTCTAGAAAACATGCTAAGTCATTTTAAAAGCCTTTTATGCATATACAAGAGAGCATATACAACATTAGGATCACAATAGTATAAGTCATGTTCATAATTAAGACAACATAACCTAAGAATCATATCAACATAACAAGTTTAAAAGTTCATATCAACATAACCTACAAAACCATTACCAACAATCCCATTCAAAGCCAACAAGTGCAATGGTCATGTGAAGCCCCATAATGCCACATAATCAAGTAAACAAGATAAGAGATCATAAGTAATTATTTGCACCATAAAACCCCAAAATATACCATAGCTAGTCCATCACCACTCACCCCATATAGAGCAAATTTAGACCAACACATAATCTCAATATAGCCCATATCATATAACAGAGTTCCCATTATTTAGAGTTAACAAACATCATACCTTTCATAATAACATAAGAATAAGACCATCTCTTAGGACTCCTCTTAGAATCAACTTGTGCAATGTCTAGATAAGGTCTCATACCCCTACCTTTACTAAGTAGAACCCTCAAGTCACCCTAGTAAATGTCTACCATCATTTACTTTTACTCATTCATTTTAATTTCGGGAACAATTCCCTTAAACGACATAGACCTGACGAGCTAAATATGGAATCCGGTGTGATGAAACTCTACACAGAAAGAAGGTGGTGTACTTGCAATGGTAGAAATAAAACATGAACATAGCTTTCTAGGTGGATCCATTAGCTAGTATTCCTATGAGGGAAACATAGTTCAAGAACTAGGAGACATAGTAGAGATCGCCTTTATGCCATTACCATTTTAATCTATATCTCATGAAAATGTAGTGAACCTACCTTCCCTACCCGGGAAGGGACACTCCTTACTACTAGTTCACTCGGTGCTAAGATAGAATTTCTTTTTGAAATGTCTTTAAGTCATCCTTTAAACATCATAACTTAGTATACGTCATAGTATTCTAACCCCTTGTATATTAATAGTCATTCGCTCATTGGGTATTGAATGAGAATGTGCTTTCATTACAACCCTAAGTCACATAAGTGATTTAAAATAAACCTTATATTATCATACCTTAATCATAATCTCACAATTCATATAGTCAAGACATATCAATTACATTTACTAAACCATCACCTACTTAATCTAATCACATGTAATACTACAATTAAACATCATCATTAAATATAAGCCATCACAATCAATGTAAGGATTCAAGATCATAAAGTTTTACCAATTCACCTTCAAAAGCCTTGTTCAATGGTTTTACCATCAAACAACCATATTCATCAATTAATAGAATTAATAACATTATATAATAGTAATAAACACAAGAACTAAGTCAAGTGCATCAAAACTAACCAATTCAACATCAACTCATAACCTAGGGTTAGGGAAATAGGTTCAAATCATGAATAATTCCATACAACTAGGTTTAACATTCTTAACTACCCTAATAAAGAAATACTCAATCAATGTATCCATAATAATCAAAAGTAACCAAGAACAATTCAATTTGAAATATCAACTTTTAGAAATCAAATTTGAAGAACCTCTTAGGGAAAGGAGTCCCAAGCATGAAGAGGTTCCATACCTTTACTATCTTTGAATATTGATGGAGATTGTAATACTCCGAGAGTCTAAGACATGTTGTAGATCCTAACATGAGTGGATAAATGTTGTGTCACTGTTTTAAAGTCAATATTAATGAATATTAGTCATTTATGAATATTTGGAATCAAAACGTTAAAGAATGTCCATGACGTCTGGAAACTAGTTCAAGAAGTGCTAGCGTGCCTTAGCCTTTTGACTATGTTTTAAGAGATGGAAAATGATGAAATTTAATTGTAAGGTGTATAACACGTATCAGAATTTGTTAATAGTCGAAACTTCTGGGTACGAATCCCCAAGGGGAAACCAAGGGCCCTTAAGGAGGACCCTTGAGAAGGTGGCTAAAAGTTGCGATGAGGCAGTGTCTACCTACGTGTGCAGGCAATGATGTGTCATTGGATCGACATGGAATCGATGCCTCCTATGAACAACACATAGTACTGGTTTTATAAGGTCCTTTTGGAATACTCGATGACCAAAACGACTACTGCATAAGACGGATGTAAAGTGCCCGCCGATTGACAAATGAGGCGTGGGTCGTGGTCTTGTCTGTGAAAACTATTTTTGCTGCACTATTTTAGTTTAGTTAAAATAAATTATTTTAAGGTTATTTAATTAGTTAGAGGTTAAGGGAGGTCTAATTATGTTGTTTAATGACCTATATAAAGACTCTAACCTAATTAAATTAACCTAACCCTCATAATTTCCCAAACTCAATTGCTCTTCCTTCTCTCTTCTTTCTCTCTCCCAAAGAAATCCCATTGAATACAAAGCCAAAGGTGGGTTAAAGGGATTCTAAGGATCAAGTTTCTCCATCAAACTATATATATTAGTTAGGTATGTGATTCCTTTAACCTTTGGGACCTTTTCCCCCAAAGGGTTCCATCAAGTTAATTTCTTAAGTATGAAATTCAAGTGGGTTTTCATCCAATACGAAATTGATCTTGTGAATTAATTTGTTCATTATTACTTTTTGTTATTATGACTATATTAACATGTATTATGACTCAATTAGATTACTTCTTAATGGATTGGTCTAGTTTGTAGAAGATGACCTTTTCCCCTAAACCCTAGGTTGTGATCTTGAATTGAATTATATAGTATTGCCACCATTGTCTTGGTTAATGTGTGAATTACTATCCTATTTTCTTATTGTGTTAATCAATAGATTGTGATACATTTTAATCCAATTATGCTAGTTCTTGAGTAATTGACCTAGGTCTCTCATTCTAGGCTATGGACTAGTGATGAATTGTTGTATAATGATTCAATTGGCTTTATCATTATATTGGTTACTATTGTGTGATGATATTACACCCATTGTTGGGTTGAATTGAGTGGTTGATGATAAGACCTTGATGATGGCTTATGAAGGATATTGTGGTAATTCTAGTGATCTCAATTCTCAACTTCAATTATGATTACTTCTGATTAAGTGATAATGTTGTATTAAAGTATACCTTATACTAGGATTGATAGGATTGGTATGATATTAAATTGAAATGTCTTGAACTATGCATTATGAGTTATTGACTAAGATGTAAATATTATAAGGATGGTGATAACTTGCCAATATGCCTTATCATAATGTGACTATGTAAATGTGTTAACCTCACATGTATGGATTTAATGAAAGTAAAATACTCACGTAATTCTTATTGAGCTATGATGATGATTATATAAGGGATAGATCCTATGACCTACCTTAAGATGTGATGATTAATAAAGGCATTAAAGACATTTCATAACGTACTTCAGATTAGCACCGAGTGAACTAGAGTGAGGAGTGTCCCTTGCCACATATAGAATGTCGGATCACTAATGTACTCATGAGATTGGAGACTATAATGCATATAGCATAAAGAGGGTACCAACTACATCTCCTAGTTCTTGAATTATGTATCCCCCATAGGAATACTAGCTAGTGGATCCACGTAGTTGTTATGTTCATGTTACAGTACTACCTTGGTAAGTAATCCCCCTTCCTTCGGTCTAGGTTTCCATGACACTGGAGTCTACATTAGCTCATGTGGTTTATGTCGGTTAAGGCAAGATATTACCAAAAGGTAAAATGAAGTAATGGAATGAACTCTAACTAGGATTACCTTAGGGGTTTAGCTTAGTCTAGGTAGGGGTATGGGACGTTACCTAAATACTGCACTAGTTAACCTTGAGGGAATTCTTAGGAAGATGTTTATGACAGGTGGATGCTATAAAGGGTAAAGGTATGATTGATGATCGGACATGTAGTGATCATATATTAATATTTATTTACTTAGACCCCCCCCATACGTGTATTGTGTTACATGCTAAAGTATGATGATGAGTAGTCTAAATGATAGAGTATATGAAGTTGGACATTGGTTATGGGTCTTGTTGGGTTTACTTGATTGAGTAAGCTTATGGGGCTTTGCTTAGTCGTTGCACTAGTGGACTTAATGAAGGTACATGAGTAATGGTTTTTATTTGTTTATGATGTTATGAACTCTTATATATGCTTGTTGGTTTTGTAGATTGGTGATAGAGTTGTATTGACTATGTACTCAAGTATGCTGATATGCATGTTGACCTGACTAGGCTTAGTCGAGTTGGTCTTGTGATGTACATGGTAATGACTTAATGCATATGTAAGATTGACTTGTATTGGTTCTTGAATGTGCATAAGGCTTTTCAAAGTGAAATAGCATATTTTAATAAAATGTCCCTTTTAGCATGATTTTATGTTGTTTGTGCATATGGTCTCATACTTAGTACATGTGATATTTTAACCCTATTTTCTCCCTTTTCCCCAACATTGTAGGTTCCGGTCATTGAAGGCTTTGTGACGACATTGAAGGAAGGCTTGGATTCTCACACTCCAAGTTGGGTAGGTCATCACTACTCGAGGACAATGCCATTTTTATATTTGGATATTGCTTAGTCTTAAAGAGAATATGTTAATTTCCATTCATTTGAGCACTCAAGATTGCATAGCTTATATGTGGCTCTTATTGTATTGGTGTATAGGCTATGCCTAATTGTTATACTCATGTTTAGATGGTTATGAGTAACAAGTACTGCGCGGGAAAGATGAAAATGACTTCAAAGAGTGCTTGAAATTATCATGAGGGAATGAGATGGGGGCAGGCGATGCGCCACGGTTGGTGTGGAATAGTGACGAGCCGGTCCACCGATCGAATCGGGGCAGGACCCACGTGATTGGAGGACGAAAGGCGGGCTCTCCATAGGCCTGGTGAAACATCGTCCATGACTTAGGCAGGCAAGCGCGAGCCACTGGCGTTCCTTCCCGATCTGCGTCGCTACGAACGTTGGATGGGGGTTATTATTTATCTCATTCGAACCTACCGTCTTGAAAACGCAGGACCAAGGAGTTACCTGTGTGCGAGTCAAAAGGCGAGTAACCCTAAGGTGTAAGAAATTAGGTGGATAGATATATATATAATATGTGTGTGTGGTTGTGTGGGGTTGTGTGTGGTTGTGTGTGGGGTGGTGGGTTGCAATAAAAGTAGAAGACTATGTAATCTTCTTATACAAAGGGTAGATGTATACTCGAAAGGAATATTATATTATGTATTTGAGATGGTCTATGTACATTCATGATAGAGAGAAGGTTAATTCCGCGTTTTGGACCTCGATGAATGTAATGATGTAAGCTAAGAGGCTAGTCTTATTCCTATTAGAGAACAATGACGCCGGTTACACCTAGGGGTTAGTCCCCAGATGTCTCTCAAACGAGAAGCCATAGTGCTAGCATGTTGGGACACACGGGGTCAACCTTTCCAATTCACTTGTGCCATCATAGCCTAGACTTGAGTAGTTAAGTCATTAGCTTGAGAAATCATAGTAGTCATACCTATAACCACAAAAAGAGGTTTGGATTAAAAAAACACATAGAGTTAAGACTCTAGAGGCACGACATAGGAATACAAACAAGATGAGAATTTCCTAAGAATCACATAGTTTCTCATTCATAAGTGTGGTGCACTTCAAATTTATGAATAAGAATCTATATAGACGTGATTTGGTGAGACGTCGCTCCTAAGATTATTTACCTCATACTCTGATACCAAGTTTGTCACATTCGAGGAGCACCCCCTAGATATAACCGGCATTGTCGTCCTTGAAAAGGGCTTAGACTAGCCCTTAGCATTCGTCATTACATATCATAGGCTAAAAGATTAAAAAATTAAAACTTTTTACCTATACATAGTACATAGACCTCTCACATACTACTTAAATGGAGTTTACATAGACTCCTTACATACGAAGCTTACTTAGGCTTCTCTTTTAAACAACATAACTGATATACATAAGATAGTCTAATAAGATTATCTCACATAAAACCATCTAAAGGAGTACAATATTGGACTTAGCCATTACAACTTATATATGCCATATAGGCCTACAAAATTGAATCAAATTATAAAGGAAAGAATAAATGTCTCTAGACATAAGCAACAACAATTCTAGAATAGTGAAAAGGTATAATCCTAGAATATGAGGACCTACCAACAACTTGGAGAAAAGTGTCAAAGCCTTCTTGAAGAGTGGCCATCTAAACTTCAACAACCATAACCTTCATAATTTGTAGAGAACATAAAATAGGGGTAGTAACCACTTGTATAGTATGGAAAACCATGCACATAAAACATTTGATTGAAACATGCATGAAAAAGGGACCACTACTTAGAATAAATGCTAAGTCATTTAGAAAAGCCTTTTATGGCATATTACAAGAGGAGCACTATACAAACATGTAGGACTCACAAAGATAGCAAGTCATGTCAGTAACCAGACAACATCACCTATAGAATCATATCAACATATCAAGTTCAATAGTTCATATCAACATAACCTACAAAAACCTTACCAACAATCCCATTCAAAGCCTATAAGTGCAATGGTCATGTGAAGCCCCATAACTGCACATAATCAAGTAAACAAGATAAGAGATCCTAAGTAATGTTTTAATCCATAAAACATATATCATAGATAGTCATCACCCCATATAGCAATTTAGACAAACAACATATTCATCAATATAGTCGACGAGTATTCGTATAAAGAGTATCACCATGAGAGAAGAGTTAAAATTCTACCTTTCATAATAACTTTTAATTACACAAGACCTCTCCTAGGACTCCCCTTAGAACTAAACTGTGCATGCAATGGTTCTGATGGTTCATACCCCTATCTTTACAAGAGACCCCTCAAATCACACTAGTAAAAGATCTACCATCAGTTACCGTTGGAGTCATCATTTTAATTTCGGGGACAGGGGACCAATTTGCCTTAAACGACATAGACCACACGAGCTAATTATTGAATCCGATGTCATGAAACCCTACACCTAAAGAAGGTTTTCTACTTGCCATGGTAGAACCAAAACATGAACATAACATTCTAGGTGGATCCACTAGCTAGTATTCCTTCGGAGGGAAACATAGTTCAAGAACTAGGATACATAGTAGAAACACTCTTTATGCCATTATCATTATAATATATATCTCACGAGAATTTAGTAAACCTACCTTCCCTACTCGGGAAGGGACACCACTCGCTACTAGTTCACTCGGTGCTAAGCTAAAGTCCCTTTTTGAAATGTCTTTAAGTCATCCTTTAAACATCATAACTTAGTATAGATCATAGATATTAACCACTTGTATGTTCATTGTCATTAGCTCATTGGGTATTACATCAGAATGTGCTTTCATGAAAACCCTTCATATGTAAGATTAACACACAATCATCATCATACCAAAGTATGACACATAAATTATCCACAATCAACCTTATATCATCATACCATAATCATAATCTCACAATTTATTCTCGTCACGGACATTTCAATTACAGTCATCATACGATTCACAATCACAGTAAACATTATTTGAAAATAACAACCAAATATAAGTCCCGCACCATAAAAGTAAGGATTCAAGATCACAACGTCTTACTAATTCACCTTCAAAAACCTCATTCAATTGTCTTACCATAACCAACCATATTCGTATATTAATAGAACTACTAACATCATACAATAGTAATCAACACAAGAACTAAGTCAATTTCATCAACACTAACATATTCGACATGAATTCATAACATAGGGTTAGGGAAATAGGGTCAATTCATGATCTCTTCCATAGAAGAAGGTCTAACATCAAGAAATACCCTAATTAACTACTCAATCATATATATCCATAATAATCAAAATAAACCAATAAAAATTCAATTTGAAATATATGATATTGAATAAGAAGGAAATCTACGTTTTTATCTACTTTTAGAAATCAAATTTGAAGAACCTCTTAGGGAAAGGAGTCCCAAGAGTAAAGAGTTTCCATACCTTTACTATAATTGAAGATTAATGGAGAGAAATTTGAATTCTAGATTCCCAAATGCCCTTGAAGTTTGGTCTTCTATGGAATCTTTGGGAAATAGAGAAAAAGAAGAGAGAAGGTGGAGGCATTTGGATTTGGGAATTGAAGAGTGTTTGGTTAGTTTAATGAGTTCTAGGACTTTCATAGTCCCTTAAATAACTAAATTAAACACCCCCCTAACCGTTAATTAACAACCTAATCAACTAACTAATTAATGGACTTAACTAAAAATTTGGCAGTCAACTTGACACCCAAATGACGAGACCCCGACCAACAGACCGTCGTTCCATCGACGGCCTGTCATGGTTATCTGTCAATGAGTTTAGAGACTAATTTTTGGGCCCCTATTGTCCAAATGTATAAGTATACCACGACGGAGCCATTGACGGCTCGTCGACCAGGCGACGGTCCATCGTTTAGCTCGTAGATGGGTACTATCATTTGACAGCTTTTTCGGTCAATTGGAAGGGCCCTGGAGGGTGGTCCTTGGGGAGTCGTACCTTGACGCTTCGACCCTAAACACACTCTAATACCTATTTAACATCTTTATACCAATTTTAATTAAATTTCGACTTCTGAAACCCCATGAAACATGCTAAGGCACACTGCACCTATTTCACTACTCTGTAGACGTCATGGACGTTTCAACTCTAAAACTTCCTCAATGATTTAAATACATTATGTTAGGCCTATAAAAAGTGTTTCAAGTATTAGTTACACGTGTTAGAGTCCTCAAAAATTGAAAATTCCTGTCCAAGTATGTGCAGGATGAAAGAGTACCTACATCATTCAACTTAATTAAAGTGCTAAACCTTCTACAGTGTATATATACACACAGAGCACTAAAGGATAAAGCCACTTGGAGGCCTAGCCATAAGGGAGTCCTAACAACAAGCTTTGTATATCATCTCTCTATATATAATATAAGAGGAAAAAGTGTCATATGTCGGCACCACAAAAATTCTAAATATAATAAATAATAATTTAATCACTAGATATAATAAATAATAAACAACAATTTGAAAAACTAAAAAAAAATTTAAAACAATTTTCAAGATTCATATACGTTACAAATTTTTGATGTGGTCTCTTTTTGTAATATAATAATAAATTGAATTTGTTTATTCGTTATAAAATGCAAATTAACTATTGCTTTCATGTTTAAATTTAATACCAAAACTTGTAACACCAAATATTTAGCAAAATAATTTCTACATTAATATAAAAGAAAATTCAATTCGAAATAGATTAAATAATTGAAACAACAGTGTGAAAAAAAAAAATTAAAACATTTCTCAAAATTCATGTACGTTACAAATATGAATATGCTTTATGCTTAGAATTATCCTTAAATATAGTAATACCAGTTCGTACTAAACCGTTTTTCCTTCATTTTAAAACTCCCGTTTGATGTTCAATTATTTAGCAATAAATGGATCTATCACTACGTTATATGTTTAATGTTTGATTTCAAGAACTTAATAGCTATTATGAAACAAAAGCGAAAAGTGTACATTTATAGTTAACTCTATTTTTATTTTATTTAAAATTTTAATTTTAACATTATTTTCTCCATTATGAAAATTAGAATTACGATGACTATTGACATTCAAGAATTTTGACGGGCCATCATGCATCCTCCATCTCCTTATTTTTACGTCATGTAAGACATTGTTTGAAATTTTTCATACTACAATTTTAGAATTTTTTTTTTTATTTTCTCTACTATAAACTATAAGTGCAAGGAGTTCAATTATTCAAATGGTACAATATACTTATTACTTAGTTTGCAGATTGTGTATGTGAAGAAAGAGAAAATAAGGTAGTATAATATTTTTAAATTGGTGATGTATATTGTATATTATTGTAATTTTTAAATCAAACCCTCTCGTTCACTCAAAAAATTCTAGGCTTAAGAATTTCAAGAAAATCTAAGGCTAGGGTCTTCTTCAAAGATTCTCCTTCAAGTTCTTCAAGAAGATGGTTATTTCAGGTATCTAAGCTTTTATAGTGTTGGGTCTGCTCACCCTCATGCTAATCATGTTTAACTCTAACTTTGAATTCATTTTTGAGATTGAGTTATTAAGTTCTTGAAAAGTTCTTCAGTTTATAGCGAATATTTATAATCTTGTTGAGTTATTGAGGCTTCTTCTTCATTCTTTGATAATGAAGTTCTCATTGAGTAGTAGAGGAGAGGGTTTGCAAATAAAATGAGTTAATTGATAGTTCCTTGTGTGGTATTCACTGAAATTGTTTTGGGTTAATAGAATTCGTGGATTTTGACCTTAGAATTGCAGTACGTGTGAGTTTATTCGAGATTGATCTGAGAGGAAGAAAAGATCGGGCAAAAATATCGGCCCATCTCCGTGCCGCAGAGGTCTTTTAAACATTCAGTCCACCTAAAAGTACCTCCCTCTCCGCGTCGCAGAGAGTATACGAAGTCCACTGTCCCAAAATCATTTTCGCGATCAAAAAATTAATTCAATCTCCGCGTCGCGCCAATGTTCTTTAATTTGGGTCTTCGCCCATTCTTGTGATCAACTATATCAACCCTCCTAAATTATTGAGAGGTCTTACATTCCAAGAATAACCCTTGAATCCATATATCAAATTCAAGGTGGAGTTAAAAGTTAAGTCTTGATAGTTCCTTCGAACATGTTCCAGAAAATCCCTTTTAGTGTTTTTGAGGAGTCTTCTATAAATACTAATAATTTGTTTCAAGACTCGAGGCAATGTATGAGAGTGAAAAGAATGTATTATGAATCTACTTTTTCATCATGAGATCATTCATATCATGAACCATAACTCTTAAATTAACAATTCACTTTCAAGAGAGAATTAAGTGTAGAGTGGATACGTAAATTTACTTCTCAAATTGAGAAGTATTAAAGCGGTCGCGCAAGTAAATTAACCCAACTAGTGAGGTTGGGATCGTTCCCACGAGGGAAAAATAGGAAAATAGTCTAGACTTAACTTAACTTTGTGATTACTATTGTTTGGTTGTAACTTCCTTAGAAAGTA
This sequence comes from Solanum habrochaites, assembly GCA_027704765.1. Taxonomy (NCBI): domain Eukaryota; kingdom Viridiplantae; phylum Streptophyta; class Magnoliopsida; order Solanales; family Solanaceae; genus Solanum; species Solanum habrochaites. Next base: position 73,049,441 of record JAKWJA010002489.1, on the reverse strand, counting down.
AAAAAAAACATAAAAAATGTTAAACAGGGGGGTTTGGTATCCTAATAGGTAAAAAGAACTAAAAAGAAACTAAGAAATTGGAAAGAGGACACTTAACAGCTTTTAGAATTGGGTTTACTAATTAATCAAAGTAACTAGGGCGGTTTACGTGTTCCCCACAAGGTTCATACTTGATAATCTAACTAAACAAAATTCTTTCCTAGTATCTTGCATGCACAATGATTAAGTTTGTATTTCTAAATCCTTGGTCCGGCATCTAAAAATCCTCACTCGCACCTGGTCCGGCTACGTGGGTTGTGCTTCCTAACCCTTATCGTTACCCCCATATTAAGCATCGTATCGATATTTGACTAGTTACTACTCGTACAATCAATACTAGCCTATTAGAAAGTATACCATAAATCTATGTTAATAATTCTTTCCTATTATCTACCTCTTGGTCCGGCAAGTAGCATTAAGGCGAGTTCTACGTTGGATCAGCCGTTAAAAAGGGACGTCTAAGCGAACGAATTATTAATACATGAAGACACTATTTAGAATTGTTATTTTTAGATAGGGTAATCTCATTATTTGCCTATTGGTTCCCACAACCCAGTTATGGAGTTAGTTACTTCATCGCCATAAACACAATAGTCAAATATATTAAATAAGACTTCAGTACTTACTTCAATGAAGAAAGAGTAAGTCCAAAAAGATTGCTTGAGTAATCACCAAAAATATGATTGTAAGAATGATCCCAAAGATCAACCACTAATCAATCAATAATAATATGAGTTCTAATATTGAGATTTCTAATTCTCAGGTGGTCTAACCTCAAAAACGAGTTTTCGAACTATTTTAAAAAATACAAAAACTAACTTTAATTCAAACAAGAATTCTAATTACGGAAATCTGCCAAAAACGCGGCTGGGTCGACGGACCACGCGACGGACCGTCGTGGTCCATGACGGACCGTCGTGGGGACTCCGTGGTCATGTACTTGTGCATTTTCTCTGTGCTCTCTGCATTCAACTCACGGCAAGTGTGACGGGACCGGTCATAGGCCATAACGTAGTCGAGGGTCTCGTTTCAAAAGTCGTCAACTATTGGCCCCAAACAGTGAAGTGGTGCCGAAGAGATAAATCACTGTAATAAGATGACGTCTTTTTTTGTGTATGTGGAGCAATGGTTTTTTTTTTCCAGTGGAAGAAATATGGTTATTCGCAGCACCAGCTAAGGAAGGTGGATAGAGATAAGCATTAGGGAGGAGTCTTTTTTACTTTGGGTATGGGATCACTTCTATGGATCTTACGACGTACATGCAGGACCGGGCCGTCATGACCATGACGGACAGTCACAAGCCTCGTAATCCCAACACTTGTCAGACTTCCCCATCGTCTTCAGCAGCTTCTCTCTCAAATCTCCGAATTGGATGTGGCAGAGTGCCTGTAAAAACAAACAAAGAGAAACTTGTTATAAAAATTAGCATATAAAAAGGCTTTTGGACACACTAAACTTAAGTTAAAAGTATTAATTATACCGTGAAGCCACGGTATATCAGAGTGCATTAAAGCCTTTAAGTTCAATTGTGAATCCTTTGAGATCAACTATCAATTTGAACTAAGTTTTGAGAAAGAAAGTATGAGAATGTAAAGATTTGTATGCATGAGTTCCTTATTAATATTTTTACGCTTGAGTTGAGTCATTCGTATAACTTCTGCATGAACTCCATCACTTGAGAACCTTTGAGGGGAGTAACATCTTCAAGTTCCAAGTCTTGAGCATTGAGTTCCTAATCTATTTGAGGTTTTAATTCTAATAATGATGCCATTACTTTTATTCATGAAGTCCTTGAGTTGAATTATACATGCCCATAATTCCGCGTGAACCTTATAAGTAAAAGAGTCTTGAGTTGAGAAGTGTCATTGACTCGTTGAAGTTGAGTAGTTCATGCTCATAATTAGGCATGAACCCTATTTTAAGGAGTATTTCACAAACGTTTTAACTTTGTTTTAAGACTTAAAGTTCAAGTTGAGAAAAGAATAAAGTGTAAAGATTGAAGTCATTTCTTCAAAGAAGTATATGGGGACTATGTATTCCAAAAGAGTTTTGAAATGTTTTCACATCTGAAAAAGAAAGGGAACATCAATTCCAAGAAAGATTTTAAGATAAGTTTTGAGTAATTATCTCAAACAAAATCACGAAGTTTTTTTAATAACATATGCGCTAAGTATATATTGGAAGTAGTATTGAGCATCATTTGAGAATGAGAGTTTACATTAATTCAAGTTTCCATAAACCATGTAGCCATCATGGGTAGTAAAGGATCATACTTTTTAGATGAATCTATAATATGTTGTAACATCTCGTTACACTAAATAGCTAAGAATAAATAAGAAACCAAAAATAATCACTTTTGGAAATACAGGGAAAAATCTAGAAATTTCGTAAGTTCAAACAGTGAGTTTGGTCATTTTAAAACGGCCATAACTTCAAGCTCATGAGGAGTTAGTGTCATTTCTTTATATGGTTGGAAAGCCCTTGGGAATATCTTTCCAAGGCGCTGAGTTTGCTTCATTTCAATGTCGTATGAGGGAGATATTCCTTTTGGAAGTTGGGTTGTTGTATTGTGGAAAGTCCAATCTAGGATATTAGTAAGGGAAAAATACTCTTTTCACCCTACCATTTCCATTGATCTAACTTCCCAATTGGTACTATCAGATCAAATACAAAAGAAGGAAAATCAATTGGACTAAGTGGTGACAACTTCGGTGATTTTATTATTTTACCCTTACCATCATAACTTCGAAATATTCAAAATAATCTATGAATCTATATAGTGCATATAAAATTGTGATTCGTCGGATCCAAAATAATGTAGATGGAATTTGTTTTGCCACTAAACCAATTTGTTCCATAACAATAGTGAAGATGACATGTGAAATAGGGGTACCTCTATATTGTGTTTGATTGAAATAAATTAAAAATAAATTTTGACCACGAGACTTGATAGACTTGTGGTTTAAGTGACTTTAATACCTTAATTAATTATAGTTTGAAAAATTGAAGACATCAATTAATTTTTCCTTGACCTTGAAATAGTGCTATAAGAACATGGTATGTTTTGTTTTGTAAACCTTTATGTGTTGGTGGTGAAAAGAGAGGTATCCATAAATGAGAATGATGATTTTGGGTAGGAGAACTTTGTAAAGAAAGAAAGATTTTTTTTACTGACTTGGTTAAAGATGATTAAGGTCACACATACTTACACTAGTATGTAAATAGTTTTTCGATATAAAGAGGTCTTTTAAGAAAGTATCATATTTCATTAAACATCTACCTTAAATATTTATGTTTTGAGATAATATAAATGTGACCAAATAAAAATATATCAAAAGATATTTTACTCAAACATTCTTGAAGTTCTAAGATGTATCTGGATTTCTTTATTATATCAAGAATCACTTTATTATTCCACAAAAAATAACACAAGAAATGTGTGAATTTAGAGTAATAAGTAACCAACAAAAAGTAATGATAGCAAGTAAATGTTTTATTTTTTAGATATAAAGTGTGCTGATAAATTTAAGTTACAAAAGCATGACATAGGTACATATTCAATAATGCATTAGTATCCCTCCTAAACTATGGTTTAATTTCCATTGACACACATTAACTTAATTAGGGTCCTATTATCGCTCGAATTTTTTTTTCTTTACATTCGTGCACCTTTTGTGCTGAAGTGACACCTTAACCAAATAAATTTGTTATGTTTGTACACACGTGTTTGTCACGTGTGTAAATATTTGTAAAAAATAAAAATTAAATAACACTTTTTAAAAAAATAAATAACATAATTTTCTAAAAATAATTAAAAGTTAAAAGATAGGAAATCAATGAAAGATAAAATAAAAATTTAAAGTGAGGAAGAAATAAATATAATTATTTCAGAAACAAAGAAAATAATTTCATTAAGAATAATGTCGAACAAATTCACTATTTTGTCTGAAACGTAAAACAAACTCTTAAAAAGACTAATTGATTACTAGATATTTTATTGAAGTCATCTATTCATGAGAGATTTAGTACTCATTATCACCAAGTAAAGTCTCATTAGTAAAAGCCTTGAGATTCACACTTGATGCACCATTCTCCTTCATAGCTTCCTTAGCTAAATCACTCCATTTCTTGACATTTCTTCTCAATTCTTCCGCTTTTTCACCGCCCCCCATCACAATCATGATACATCTATTGTACTCATCTCTTTCCACGACACCGCCTTCACTAACATTAACTCTAACACCATTCTTCCAGATATATTGAATGAGTTTTGCATTACAAACTTTATCGTTCCAGAGTGGACATGCCACGATAGGTACCTTAGATACTATTCTCTCTAAATGTGAATTTCATCCACAGTGAGTAAAAAAACAACCAACAGACGGGTGTTTTAGAACTTCCACTTGCGAGCACCAACTCACTATATGCCCCTGCTTTTCAAGTTCGTCTTTGCAACTCAACTTGTCCTCCATCTTAACCCCATCTTGTCCTTCCCAAATAACCCACAAGAATGGACTCCCACATTTCAACAATCCGTGACCAATCTCCTCCATCAATGGAATTGATATTTCGGAGTAGTAGCTACCAAATGCAATGTAGATAATTTATTACTTGTCCTTTGATTTCAACAAATCTATATAGTTCTTCGAACTTATTTCAATCGAATCAACACGGAAAGTATTATCATCAAGACTATTATGGAATTGAAAAGGCCCCATTCCCCGCGAGGATTAAAAAACCATAGCCAACATGCTTAGAATTCTCGAAAGGCACATCAATAGGATTCCAAAGCAGATGCAGAGATCTGTCACAAGCACAAGCAAAGGATTTAGGTGTTGCCCTTTTAATAGACTAAACTGACCAAATTGGGAAAATCTCCACGTCAATCAAAAACGATAGAAGGAAAATCGTGGGACTAAGTAGGTGGCTTAGTCCTGATAGCCTCTGTTTATGTTATCCTTAGCACAATTGTTTGAAAATAATCAGGAATTACTTCTGTGAATCTATAGAGGGAGTGAAATATGTAAAACCTAGGCGAGTGGCGGGAGCTATGGAGTACAACTCCCGTAAATTATAATGTTGAGTGAGATAATTAGCTTTCTTTGGGCCAATAAAACCACAACTCATTCCATGATATCGGTTGGGCTAAATGATATGTGAAAAGGGAGGCGGCGTGACAAATTTTTCTATACTTGAGGATCAAATATTAATGAAAATTGCATCAGCGAGGAAAGTCTATTTAAAGGAAAGGATAGAAAACAAATGCGAAACTCATCGCATTTGAAAAGCTTCAACTAGATTTTGCCATCATAGCCATCAGAGAAAGGAGAAAAGCTTAACCCTTCAACATTTGAGAGTTCTTTTATTTTCTTGAAAGTTGATAGGCTCCTGGTCAAAGTGACTTCAATGCCTAAATTTACTAATTTTTTAAAAATTGAAGACATGGATTAATTTGCCCTTGTCCCGGGAATAGTGCTATAAGAACATGAGACTTTTCATTCTTCAATTGTTTCATGTTTGGGTGGTGAAAGAGAATTATTCCAGAAGGAGTGAGTATTTTGGGCAGGAGAACTTTATTAATGAATAGGGCATTTTCATTTTTTTTAACTTGTGATGTTGGTACTAACTTATTTGCGGTCACACATTTTGGTTTTTTTTGATACGAGTGTATGTAATAGAATAGTGGGTTTCTAGATATACAAAAAAAAAATCTATGAAAGAATTGCATTAGGGATTATTAAGTATCCTACTCTCAACTATTAGGTTGGGATTTTTATGAAAGGATACATATAAAAGGGGGAATATAAGAAAAAATTAAAAAGCATTATTACATCAAACTGTTTGCGAAGGATGTCAGGGACCACCGAGAGGAGACGACACTGAAAGGCGGAAGACGGAAACAGAGAAGAGATAAAGTGACACATTGGTAGATAGAACTTGGGCGAATATTATTGTTATGTCCGCAAAAAATAACACTTATTATCCGCAACAATAATACAAGAAATTAAGACATTACTTAGCTGCAAGTATTAGTAACAAACAAAAATATTATAATGATAGCAATGTACGGATTAATGCATCCAAATGTTTAATCTTACAAAAATTGTCTCTAATTTTTCAGAAGAGTTCTTTTTAGAATTTCTTTATGTACATGGATCTAGTAAAATTGTGATGTACCAGAGAGCGGATATGTTCAGTTATTGTGATGCAAGACTTTTTGTGGTTTTCTATGTATGAGTAGTATAAATCGGATGCTAGTAAATGATTGTATAATCTAAGTGGTCTTAAGAGCCTATACTAAAACTTGAAGCCTTCTCGAAGGATATTATTTTTTTTCTTCGCATTATTTCCTTACTTAAATTGTATCATATGAGCAAGAGTTTTGCGTTCTTAATTGGGGTTAGGTGAAGAAAAAAAGATGGCATCCAAAACAGAATTGAAGGTTCTGATGATTCTTCAGTTGTTCTACTCCAGTTTTTGATGGAATGATTTTGAATAATGGAAGATTAGCATGAGAAACCACATTTAACAGACGGAAGGTGGTAGATTTGTTAGACTATTGTTGCAAATGGCGTTGAAGAGCCAGAAACTATAGTGATCTTACAGCAGCAAAGATGAAAAATCTTTGAGGCTAAGTATCGTCAAGTGCCCAAAGCCCTTGAGCAAAATCAAAATGGGAGTCTCAATAGATATTTGCAAAATTGTTCTTTGAACCTGCAAAGGCAGCTGGGATTTTCTGGAAAACTGAGGTGTATGGTACGAACAAGACGCACTATAAATCTTCAGAAAAAATGGCCAGTGTATAGAAGAGAGTTTCAAAATTTAAAGATGATAAGGAATCTGAAATAATTGAGTGCATTATTGCACAAAGAGTCATGGAATATGTGTGAAATGAGAAATCAGTTGATACAATTTCGGACCAACAAGTGGTGGAAAAGATTCTATATGAGTGTCACAAGAAAGAAGTATGAGTACATCGTTGCTATCACTGAGGAGACGAAATATCTTTCTAAGATTTATCATCAAAGAGCTAGTTGGATCATGTTTTCGTATGCACACGAGAAGTGAAGATTTGTTTCGTGAACGATCAACCACAAGTAGACGGCTTGTCGAAGTCTTCGAAAATTAATGAGGGGGATTCTCCTAAATTATCTCAAAAATCAGTCAGAATAACAAATCACAAACAAAAAAGGAAGGCAGGATTCATGATGGTTCTTCCAAGAAGGTTGAAGAAAAAGGGAGAAAAAATCTTATCTTTTTTGTAAAGTTTGCAAAAAGATTAATCACAATGTGAAAACATGTTGCACAAAGACAAGCCCCAATTGTAACTTTTGATAAAAAAGTTTGGCCACGTTGAAAAGGATTGTGGACACCAGAAAGAGTGAGTTAATTTATCAAGAGATATAAAGGGAAACTAAGTAAGCCCCTAAGCGTTTACAAAGTTTTCACATTTTGAGAAAGAACGGGAAGCTAGACTGTCCATAGAGGCCTCTGGCTAGATTTTTTAGAAAATGTGAAAACTATGAGTTCCAAGAGAGCTTTATTTAAAATTTAAGTTTGAGTTAATTACCCTTAAATTAAGAGAAGGAAGTATATTTAAAACACATATGAGCCCAACGTTATTGGGGAGGAGGAGGTAATATTGAGCACCAGGATTAGTAGGCGGACGGAGAGCGAGTTCATATCAATCAAGCTCCAATAAAACCAGTAGGCCAACATGGACAGATAAAGGATCATAATTTTTAGATGATTCCTTAGTTTGTTTTAGCATAGACTAGTGGATCCACTTAGTAGTCAAATTCTATAGTGACGGCAAGGTATAGGACGATTTTTTTGCAACTTGAGGTAAGACGTTGTACCATCACTTAGGCTCATAGTGATGGTTGTCTGCTAGAGGATTTCCTACAGAAACATTATACTTTTTATATAAGTAAAGTTTGAGTTTTTTATTGCATTTACTTAATAAATTAGTTGCTTTAAATTTATTAAATCTTTTATATATGCATGCATATAATTGCTTTAATTGGTTGAGTATCAGGGAGTCGATTCATAATCTTGAGTTGAGTTTTCAACTCTCTATTGAGTATCTTATTCTGATTTGAGTTGAGTTGAAAAAAAAAGAGGTAAGGGGTCATATTTCCTTTTATAAATGCTTGCAAGCTTATGTATGCTTTAGTAAATTTTTCTGAGCTCGTACATTTTCCACGTAGTGAGCACATTTTGGCGCGGCACTTTCATTACGAGCAGAACAAAGTTTCAGTATCATCAAGCAGGAGCTTTGTTGATACATCAAGATTCAAGTTAGCTATGGTGAACATCTTTGTCGAGTAAGGAGTTTCTCTACTTTGAGTTTAGTCAAGATTTGTTGACGGGGGTCTTGTCACGACTGATCTTTATCAGTTAGAGGATCATAGATAGTCAGTTTAGTAAGAAAGTCTGATGATTCATTTATTTATTTAAAAATGTTCAAGACTAATAGTCCCTTTTTATGGCGATTAATAAGAGGATATATATAGTATATATATAAGATATAGATTAATATATATATATATATATATATATATATATTATACAAAGTTCTTGAGACTTTTAAAGTTTGCATGATTAAGGTTATAACTTTTATTCAGATTTTAAGCACTTGCATGCTTAGTTATCTTCCGCTGGTAGTCGAGCCGGGATGATCGTTCGCTTGGGGACCAGCAATGGTTTCTTTTGGAGGACGCCACTCCAGTGTAGGCCAGGTCGTGACAGTGCGTGACGAGTGAGATATATAACTTATGAACTAATAAATAGAATATTTAAGCAATAACCTTCAAGTTGTAAGACCAGGCTTTGGGCCCTCAATAATCAGGAGACAGGCTAATCTCGATTTTTATTCGTTGATTCGAAAAATTGTTTCTATGTGAGCACAGACATGTCTCCATCAATTTAGTATCAAAAAGGTATTAATTCATCTATTTTGATTTATGGCCATTAATTTAGAAAAATAGGTAGGATATACCTAACAAATGTTTGAGTAATTTAACAAACATAAAAAAAGATATTGATGTCCGTGATTTCACGATACATTCAATGTTTTGCCTAAGATTGGCATGTGGTGTTCATAGAGACTTTGGTAATAGTTTTTAACCTACAATGTGTGCGCCCACAGATGCGATGGTGCAGCAGGCTCAAAGGGAAAACGATGATAAACACAGTGAGGGCAGAAATGCGGAAAAAGACTTACGCGCGCTGAGTGGTATCTTTCGTTTTGACTAGTGTGACAACCCAGATTGTCCAACCCCAAAAATGCCGAAGGCACCTGAGATTTAGTGCAGAGGTCACCCACGAAGGCCATCGACCATCCGTCGTTCAATCAACAGACTGTTGATGGTGATCGTCGACTGACAGTTCAGGCATCTGGAGAAACTCAGGAAAATTTGACCAAGTGTGGGGATATAGAAGGATCGACGGTCCGTCGATTCCTGTTGAATCGTCGTTAAGTTCAGAGATAGTCCAGTACCCAAATATGAAGAAAATCTAAGTGTAGAATGATAGAAGGCATCAATGAACCGTAGACGCATCGACGGGTTGTGCTGTTGGTATGCCAGCTGAAGGATGAAAAAAGATGTTAAGTCTGGAATGACGGAGGCATTCGAAGGATCGTCTGTGGGGGTCGTCGACTACAGCCTCGTTTTTCGGACAACTTTTCTTATTTTAATTCCTTTTAATTTAAGACTATGTTTTTATAAATAGGGTGTAAAAACCTCGTTTCTGGGGTTAAATTCTATTACTTTGGTTTTGGAGATTGGGTTTCACAATTTTAGCATTAATTCAATTTCCGAATTTGATTTTCAAGTGATTTCTTGTTATTTCAAGAAAAGAACTTTTTTGTATTTTCTTTAAATGTCAAATTAGAGCAATGTTTTATTATGTATCAATGTTGAATTTGTGTTCCTCTATTGAATGGGGTACGAAATCCACAACTAGTGTTGTGGGAACCAGGGTGATTAACAAAGGAAACCTAGAGAGTAATGACACATTCTCAATGGGTATTGCATTGCATTGATAATTCTTTCGCTAGAAGTCTTTTTTTTTAACGAGTTGCCACGCGTTACAACTAGCATTATTTCACTTGCGAGACCAAGGAGATAATAATAGGAAAAGAATATCAAACATAAGATTAGTGGGATACTTTCTAATAGGCTAGTTTCGATTGGTGTGCAAAAGTAATTAATAAATAAATTATACAGCGAAGTATGATTGCTTAATATCGAATAAAGCGAAGGTAGGGTTAGTAGCTTGTTAGACACACGTAGCCAGGGAACCAACGGGACAAGGTTAAATTCTCTAAATGTCGGACCAAGGATTTAGAGTAACCTAAATTATCACTTTGGCATGCACAACACTAGGGAAAGAATACGAAAGAATGTTATAGCTAGGTATACGGCGTGTTTAGAACCTATGTGGAACACTTTAACCCTAGTTTCTCTCACAATGTGATCAACCAAAGCTTGTCTCTTTTATGTGTTACTTAGAGACTGAAAAGAATTTTGCTTCACAAACCCCCGCCCCGGCCCCCCTTTTAGTTAGTGTTTCGAAAAGAAATTGACTAATCAAAGTTAATTGTTACATTGAAATTAAGTCTAAAACATTGTTATGGGGATTGATTCCCCAACCTAATAGCTCAGGTTCTGTACTTGATATAACCTCGTCTTATACTTCTTTGAGGGACGGTGTAAACTTGAGCACGTATAAAGGGATTTTAGTTTTCGCACCGGGGAGGGAAAGTAGGAGGGGGGAAGCATCTAAAGATGAAACCAAAACGAAAAGTAGGAAAAGAGATAGAGAGAAAGAGGTTGATAAGAAAGAGGGATGAGCTAGCAGTAAGTCAAGGAGCGCAAAAAAGTCATTAAAATGCTTCAATGTACCACCTAACCCTTAGTTCTACGTTACAAGCCACGAAGAGAAGTCTATCGTGATCTGAGTCTAATGTGGTTGAAAAGTACGCACTGAAACTATAAGGAAAAGACTATAGCGACAATAATAACTAGGTTGAATTTATTTTGAGCGATGAGTGTAATATGATCCTTGTTGTACCCAAAATTAAAATCACTATTGCGAAAAAAAAGGAGAATTTTTTTTGAAAGTGAGGGAACCACTAGTTGCAATATCACAAAGTTGTGTGCCTTGGTGAGAGGCAAAAAAGTAGAGGTGTTCGTTGCCTGGCTGAGTTTATGTCATGTCTGATTTCCAATGAGCTTAGCTATCGAAACCTTAAGGTAGAAAAGAATTGACACTAAGCAAACAAAAAGTCGAGATTGATATCCATGTGATTACGAAAGCTTAAAAGAGTCTACTCTTGTACAAAGTATTGTGTTGAGTCATAGTGTGTCACTTGAGGACAACCAACTAATTTAATTTTAGGGTGTTGATGGTGTGTGTCTAGAGCCTTTATGTAGTAGTTTTTAACATGCTTTTATCTTTGTTGCAGGAAAGGTGTCCAAATCCAAAACGCAGAAGGCAGCTGAGATTTAGTGCAGAGGTGATTTGCTTTGGCCATCGACGATCCGTCGTGCATAACGAAGATCGACAGAAGTAGATTGTGATCTTCGACTGACAGCCGGGGCAAGGAAGAGAGGAGGAGAGAGGAAAAAGAAAGCGAAGATAGAGACGGCAAATCGTGTACTAATCTTGAGAAAACTCGGGAAAAAATGTCTGACCAAACTGTGAGAATGCTACAAAGACAAGGATCTTAGCGCCCGGACAAATCTTGTTCGTGAAGCGGCAAAGCAGGAGGATAGGAGAGCACGAGAGAGGGCAATAGGGCGGAGAGGAGGTGATAAACCGTTACCCGACCCCCCCGACCCCGCATAGTCCCCACGTACCCGAAGTAGAAGAGAATAGTAGAAGGAATCTAAAGTATGACCTCGACGTCAGACGGAGGGAGAAAGATAGGACGGCATCGACGTTGCTGGATGCGGACAAGGGACCCCCATCAGAAGTCACGAGAGGAGAAGCAACCCCCTAGAGGCCGAGAAGACAATCGACATGCCGTTTTGCTAGTCTGTCGATTGATTCAAGAGAAGGAAAGTCAGCTAAAAATAATGAAAAAAGATGCTAAGTCTGGGACTGATGGAGGTAGTGATGGTCCGTCATTTTATCGACGGACTGTCTGTGGGGGGGCGCGACACAGCCGCGTGTTTGGGAAACCGTGCCTTATGTTAATTCCTTTTAATTTAGACTTAGTTTTTATAAATAGGGTGTAAAACCTCGGTTTGGGGTGGTTCTATTACTTTGGTTCTTAGTTGGTTGCTTAGAGATTGGGTTTTTACAACATTAGCATTCATTCAATTTTGGGATTGATTTTCAAAGTAATTTCTTGTTATCAAGTTTGAATTTATGGGATTTTTTCTTCGAAATTAGAAAAGTGTAAGTTCATGTTTTATTGTTTAACAATGATGATTGTGTTCTATATGATGGGTGGTAAACTAAATCCACCAACTAGGATTGTGGGAACAATGGGTGAGTAAGCAAAGTAAATCTAAACTTAATGACATCTCAAATAGGTTATTGCATGCATTGGATATTTCTTTCGCTTAAAAGTCCCTTTAACGGAGGGTGCGCCCCCCGTGTTAGAACTTCACCACCACACACCACAGGAGAGCTTGCGGACCAACGGAGGTCGATAATAGGAAAAAGAATAACAACATAGATTTAGAGCGAAGGATAATATCTAATAGACTTGTCCGATTGGTGCGAGGAAGGGTTAGCTAGCTTAGCCACACGTAGCCGGACCAAGTACGGGGTAAAAAAAAAAAAAATTCTCTACATATCAGACCAAGAATTTAGAGATACCTAAACTTATCACTTACAGCACAAACACGAGGCAGAAATTGTGTAGCTATGGAATACGGCATTATGTGAAACTATTGGGGAACACTTATACCTAGTTCTCTCACAATTTGATACAATCCAAGCGTTTAATCATGTTAATTTTTTTAATTAGAGGAATTAAAAACTTTTGCTTCATCACCTCCCCCCCCCCCCCCCCTTTGAATTATCTATTTTCGGAAAGAACTTAACTAAATCAAAAATGTGCGTACAATGGAGTTAGTCTAAACACCAGGTTTCATCGTGGATCGACACACAACCTTAAAATTGGGTTTCTGTACTGATACGATGCTTATACTTATTTAGGGAAGGTGTAATTTGAGGTGTATCAGATACTTCACAAGTCGCACTGAGCTTCCATCTGGATCAAGTGCCTTAAAATTATTATTGTCGAGATTTTTTCTCGTAATTAGTTTGTAATATCTGATCCGATACAGTCAATTTTAACAATGACACTTTTAAAGTGTTAAAAGAGGTAAATTCATAGTAAAAATAGGGGACTCCCCGTTCCGACGCTTTTCTATATTTACTTCGGTTAACTAATTATATCAAATTTAAACAAAACTTCAATAAGTCACACTTAAATTTCATCCTAGTAGTGTTTTGAGAATTATGATTTGACTCGTGTATAATAATACAATTATCATTCTAATTTAATTATAGTTGATCATCCTTCATCTCAATTCAATTTTAAAAAATATTATTTGAGAGTTTCAATAATAAGTTATATAAATAGGTCATTATATTTGTTGACACCCAATTTCGACCCTCCCTGATAGAAAATAATTCACGAGCTTCTTAATTCCCAAATGTTTTAGAATACTTAGTTTTATAAATTTCAGATACTTTTTAAAGTCATTTAAAGTAATCTTAGTGAATTTTTATAATGTATAATTAGTAAATATATTTTCATATAGTTTTACAGATATAATTGGTATATTATATAAATATTTAAAGCTCATCTAAGGTTTTATTTTAAATATGCTATTAAATTTGTTTAGTTTAAATTATGGTTAATTTTAAAAATCAACTAGTTTAAAGTTGAATTAATTATTTTATTTTTGTTAAGATTGAGAAGCTCTTAAATTGATTAATATATTAATTCATCTCATTTAGATTTTAGCTGAATTTGCAAATTAAATTCGATTTGGCATTACCTATATCTTACTTTAAACCCTTTTAACCAACCCAATTCATTAAGAGCAACTTTCACATATAACAAACATAAAATTCATATTTGTTTGCTATCGCAAAGTTTGCGTAATTGCGCTCCACAGCAAACATATATATGTATAATTCGCTATACATATACAATTAAAGCAAATTGTATAAAACGAGAAAGAGAAAGAGACTTGGGCAAAGAATTGTATAAAACGAAGTGTATAAAATGAATTGTATAATTATAAGTGTATAGGACGATTATATACATTTTGAATTTGTATAAAATGAGAAAGAGAGAAAGGCAAAACAGACTTAAGTAGGAACATACAATTAAATCGAATTGTATAAAATGAGAAAGAGAGAAATATATACAATATGAATTTGTGTTAAACGAGAAAGAGAGAAAGGCCAAAAGAGACTTGGCAGGGGGGAGGTAATTGTATTGTATAATTATAAGTGTGATAGGATAAAAGATTATGTATTTGCATGTATATCTAAATTTTCTCACTTTATACAATTTAGAAACACAATTTATACAATTCTATGTATAAAGAGAGAGAGGCGAGGAGCGACAAGAGAGAGCAAGAGAGCGGGGAGGAGTGGAGAGCGAGAATATGAGGGAAGTGAGGGAACTCTGCAAACAGTTAGCTTCTATGGGGAATAAAAATAAATCAAACGGTAGCTACTATATTTATTTTATTTATTAGTTTGTGCATTCTATGCAATTATCTCATTCATTAACTTCCAGCCCACACTCTTAGTACCCTCGACGCGACCCATTTCCTTATTCCTAAAGAACCCAGCTTTCCACGTTAACAGAGCAGCAACAAACGACGCCTGCTCGACCAAACGACGATACACAAAAATCGTCATGGCATCTACGAGTACAATGGTACTTTGCTCCTCCTTTGTTTTTGTGAATGAAATTAGTTTAGTCTAACACACCCCAAAGCTGCTCAAAGGGAGGAGGATTGTCCCAAACCTTAAGGAGTCCCTCTCTCATTAACAAAGTGTGGTACATTTCTCTTCTTTAACACCCCACTGTGTAGAAGTAACTCGCGAACGTTCAACGCACACGCGCGCTTGTTGGGTAATTTGTATTTTTGGGGTATCATATTACCCAAGTTTGGTAGATCAAAGTGGGAGGTATGTACGTCTAGCACAGAAAACTTTATAGGAGTTCACCTCTCATAATAAAGATTGTGGTATACTTTTCATTGTGGTGTATACAGGGCCCATCCAGAACACAAGAACCCCAAGTTGTCCATTCGCGCCAGGCTTAGCATCTGGGTTAACCTGGGCAAATCTCCTCTATCTACTGGGGGGTTGCCGAATCGTGAGACGAGCCTCTCTGATCACCCTACATGACACAGCTTCTGAAATTAGGTCTGTACGGGGGCACACAGTGAAATGCACCAGACCACCAGGAGCTAGCCTTGGCGGCCCGGCGGACAAGTGGAGTAACGCCTAAGACCTAAGGTTCTCCACAGTTTTTCTTCCCACAGGGTTGGCATCACACAACAGAAATCGTACTCCGCAGCAACAAATCAGGCGTGTCGTCGCTTCAAGGTTGATCGAGTATAGATCCCAGCTGCCCCCCGTCACCCTTCCCTTCCGAAAGGGTTTGAAGATTAGAAAAGGTTGTGCATTCCCCATATTGGAAAGAAATTGGTGTTTTGAATTTCGAGTGGGGGTCAGTGCCAGCCGGATTTCCAGTATTTTGCCCCATCAACCGAGCATGCTCCCTTATAAGTCTTAATGTTTCAGTCTTAGAGGTTGGAGAATGAGAGTTGGGAAAATTAGCAAGAATTTTCAGAGAAAAAAGAATCACTAAGCTGAAACAGTCATAAGAAATACACCTTAAATATAGATTTTCCTTGTTCATGGGTAGCTAGGACTCATAGGAGCTCCTAAAGTTTGAAGTTGGAGGTGAGGTTGTTCCAGGCTCGCTCTCATCTCAGTTTCCTTGTCCGAAAAAGGTAAAACTTTCTCCGTTATGATATTCCCTTCCATCTTTCTCTATTTTACATGGTTTTCTTTCTAGTATAGTGAGGTTTTTATCATGTGGCATGTGTTGTTGATTATAGTTGATTTTGCTAGCTCGAATATCCTATGCTTATGCTTCTTATGTGATTTCATAATCTAGTGTTAATGTCGATTTATGTTCTGCCATTTTGTATTTGATACTATGTTTCTCTGTCTCTCTATTCGAGTTTGCTTTGTTATTTTTCCTCTTGTATGCTTGTTGGAATGCGGCTGAATTTGTATGGTTTGTTCTATTGCCTAGCTGAGCATGATTGACTCTAGTTTATGCTTTCATTCAACTTAAAATCTCGTCGGAAACGCTTGCCAATGGCCAGTTGTTGCCTAGAGCTTTCTCTGTATACACTTTAAGTTACAATTTTTTTGTTGTCTACTTATCTATTATGATACAATCTGCTCTTATTACATCCATGTTTATCCCTCATAAATTTCATATTTGTGTGCATACGTGTTTTTTTTTCTGTATTCTTGAAATCCCTAACAGGGCAGCTAGATTTTTCTTTTATTTGCTTATCGAATTTTTTTAGTTACATTGTTGTTTAGCTCTTTCCTGTTAATGTGAAATCTTAAGGGCCTTGTTTGTTGATTTTTGTTATGGTTAAATGTTCCATTATTCGCTTTGCTGATGCAATTAGTTTTCATGTGAATTAAGTTACGTCTCATCTGTTTGTTTATTCCAAATACTAATGTTTGCCTTGCTATTTTGTTTATGCATGAAATTCTTCTTGAATTCATCTTGGTCTCCGTCTTTCTTCCCTTTGCATTTCGGGAAGGGTTAAAGGCCAATTTCTTCCCTTTACCGAGTCAACCGGGTCAGTGAAATCGATGGACAAGGCAGTGAGAAATATTACAAGACTGAAATTGATTTACAGGTCTGGGAAAAGTTCAAAATGGACCGTATACATGATGATATACAACAGTATACCTTGATATATATTCTGGAACATTGAACTAGAGGTTGAAAGTCTGAATTGCAGGCTGAAATATGAAAAAAAAAATGGAAAAATTAGCAATTAAGACAACTTTAAGAACATAATTAATCAAAGAAATTAATTTAAAGTTGTTAGAGAAAATGACAAAATAACAATATGTTATATAATTGTACGTATTTTTATAATATGGTATTTCAGATTTTAGTATATTTTGGTATTATAAATTAAGATATAAATGGAAACACATTGATTGGACCAAAAACATGGTTCCAATAACATTTATGAATAAAAAAAAAAAAGAATTAAGTAAATTTTCGTTAAAAAGTCAAGAAAGGTAAAAAATTAAAATCAATTCAAAAATTTGTCAAGTCTAAAGAGGATATACATAAATAAGTGCAAAGATTCGAGCTAAGATTCTTACATATACATGATATACCACTCAGTGTAGATAGTTTGCTTAAAGTTGAAAAATAGACCAAAGAAATGGGGAAACTTATATAAAATATAGTTATAATATAAAAAAATATTTAATATTATTATAGCAATAACATTTTTCATGATCGCTTTAATTCATTTAATAATACAAGTTTAATACATATTACAAAGAACTATTGATATTCGATATAGTACTAAGTTTTAATGTGGATAATGCATTATCAAACCATTTAATTATCAGTTAATACAATTGGTATAATTTTTACCAAACACAATTATAAGATATTAAAAAAAATAATTATATCAAATATATTGCATACTAATTCACTTTTAATACTAGTTAGATTTTCACAGTTGCGTTTTTAAATGGTAATAACAAAAACTATCGCTAAAATCGAGTAATTATTTGAAATATATTATTCATGTAATTTTTCCAAGAAATTTTCAGCAGGTCCAGCCAGTTAATGGGCCGTTGTTTCTGGTTCACATTTATTATGGAAAAAATTAGCAAAATAGTTCAAAATAAACAACTTCTTAATTAGTAGAAACTCACCACTTAACAAATTTATTAAAAATATTAAAAATGTCATTATTTGAAAAGAATATGTATACTAATTAAACCCTTATTTATCTCCTAAAAATTAGATTATTTACATCCTATGTATATCCCAGTTCAGTTTCCCAACTTATTTTTATTTTAAAAAAAATAAAAATCTCAAATTTTTCGCGATATCTCTCTTCCATATATCCCACAGTGTAAATAAAATAAAATTCGCTCTCTCTCCATATTTTTCTGTTCATATTACTATTCAACCTTCAAATTCTGTTCTCTCTTCAACCCCAATTTTCTTATTATCTTTTACTGAAATGTTATTTTTTATTTTCAAATCTGATTCACACAAATTCCTCTAATTAAGGTATTTCATCGTTATCTTCTTTTTTTTTTAGATTTATTTTCTTATTTTATTGTTGTTTAAATCATTCTTATTTGGTGAAAGTAGGATAATTCTCGTTTAGAACTATAAACACTCTTCAAAAGATGATTCTATGAGACAATATTCATCCTAGTAAAATAATTTCTAGCGATTTCCCATCATTTAATCTATGTATGACTTAAGAAATAGCAGATATTGTAGGATCTTCTTCTAAAAGAAAAGGAAGGAAGAGACGAACAAGAACAAAGTCTTCATCAAAATTCAGATTGAAAACGTTAAATCATAGGGTAAAGAAAATTAACGGAAGAAGGACAAATTATTGATGAGAGGTATTAAAGTAGTGCAGGTTGAGATTTTGCATGTTGAAGTTGAAGTTTAAAGAACAATTTGTCCAAACAATGTGTATGAATTATATTGGAAGTTCTTGTTATGTACACCGTGCAATATTTATGTAAAATACACTATCAGTAAAACATAATGAATTTTTTTGGGTGCCTGAAGATTTCAATAAACTTGCTTGAAGACCAAGAACAATTTCGTTGTTAAAGACCAAGAACAATTTCGTTATTAGTTTATTTGTATTTATAATTTTCTTAGAATTTGTATCCTTTTCAACTATATTCAAATTAGTATGTATGCTATTAATATTTGTATTCATTCAAAATCTCATGTTGTATAGTTTAGAATCTTGTTTTGGTCCGAATTGATATCCATCACAAATGTATCAAAACTACATATATACATTTTTATTGAAAAACAACTCTTTCTAGTAGTTTCTTTATATTTTTTATAAAAAAAAAAAATTAGAATCGATCCTTTCTCAATTTGTAGTGAAAATCGATGTATAGAATTAATATTGTATTCATTCAAAAATTATGTTGATGTTTATAAATTTGGTATTTGTTCCAAAATTGTATTATTCTAAAGGTAGATAACAGTGAGACATGTTATTCTAAGAATAATTACACACCCATCTGCATTTATTCCTTTTCAATTTTCCTTCATTCTCACTTTTTGATCATACTATTTTTATTTTATTTTATGTATTATGATAAACGTTCTCCATAACCCACTAGAACAAATAGGGCATCCCAAAAATTACCTCTTAACATGCATCACATCCAAGCTTTTGCCCACGAAAAAAAAGAAAGAGAGAGAGAAAAAAGGAGGGGCAAGAAATAAGAGGGGCGGAAAGAAAGATGCGAGGAGGGGTAGACCGCAGGAAAGGAGAAGAACGATAAAAAAAGACAACAAGAACGAGAAGGGAAGGAAAGAGAAGACAGAGTGAAGGAAGACAAGGAAAAAGGGGCAAAGGCGGGAGGAGGAAAAGAAGAACAAAGGGGGAGGGGGGGGGGAAAAAGAAGGAGGAGAAAAGGAAGGGAGCCGGCCAGGGGGGAAAAAGCGGGGCGCCGGGGAGGGGCGCCCGGGGGGAGGAGAAGAAGGCGAGGCGGGGGAAGGAAAAATGAAAGAAGAAAAACAGAAATAAGATACATAAAAAATATAAAAGTTGATATTTTATTTTAAATATTAAAAATGTTGCTAATGAACTCTTAAAATATTAAAATATGGACATTTTGAATATTAGGGTAACTTTTTTTATGAATTTGGACCAAAGGCCCAAATTTAATATTTCTCCCTTCTCCTCGTTATTTATTTATAATTGTATGGACTAACATTTTACGTTACTTGTGATTTGATTTAATTAATTTCAAAAAGATAGTCAGTTTTCTTTTTTATTTCAAAAAATTAAAATATTTTATTCGACATATATTATACTTAGCTCTATTTTTATGAAACTTAACTTATGCCCCTTCATAAGATTTTCTTTGATATGAAGTAATAATGAAAATGAAATGAGTGAAAAATTTATTAAAAGACAATACTTGTCAAGATATACAATCAATCAAACAATTAACATGTTATAAATCAAAACAAACAATACAATTTAACCAAACATTGTATCTACCCATACAACATACTAGAGTTATAATACAATAACAATTACATTATGAAAAATGGATCATCAATGATCCAAACAAAATGTTAAGCCCATATACTTTTATCGTTTAATAGCTTTTATAGAAAGAATTATATATTGTTAATGTTCGAAAAATGGAAATTGTAAGTATGTGTGAAATTTGAATCTATTTCTCTTGGGAATTTAAATTTAGAAGTAATTTGGCCCTATAGTTAGAAATGTGTGTGCATTGGTGATTTCTATGGCAATATCCTTCATTTTGTAGCAATGATTGACACGTTATAGTTGTGGCTAACTCTACAAATATATTATAAAAAAATTTATTAGCTATACATTTTCATTTTTAAAGTTATAGCAAAATAAACAAAAATAGCTAGATAATTGTGTATTTTGTGAAAAAAAGTTGAATTCTTAGCCATGAATAAAAAAAGGATGCTCTCAAATACTTTAATTCATAACTCGAAGTTTTCCAACTCATAGTACAAATATTGTTGCCATGAGACTAAAATATAATATATTCACTAAAATCAAAGTTTTTTGCCATAACAAAATATATTGTCACTACCATATAAAAGATTCTACAAAATTTATTTATCGTGACAAAATATTTAAATGATTTCCTATAGGTATATGTTTTGTAGCAAAACTTTTATATCATTCAACTACAATATCATTATTTTGCGGTTATTACGTTAGCCTTACACAGTTCATGTAAAGTCTGTAGCTAACTTTTAACCATGTTATATCTTGCTATAACTGCTATGGAAACAAAAGTTATGGCTAAAGTGTTTAGCCACAGATTTTTTGATATTTAGCTACGATGTATTTTGTAGCTATATATGCATTTTCTCGTAGTGAAATTCATATAAATTGGAATAAGAAAGTAATATATTTATGCATGTAGTTAATACATTAGGTTCTATTAACGTGCATGACACATTTGTTCTTTATTATTATGATGATATTTTTTTTTTAATTTATAATAGTTTTGAGTTATAAAATAAAAATATAGGTGGAGTCGGATTTTTTTTTTGAGAACTGATAATATGTAAAGAGTGAAAATTGTTAACCACTAAATAATAATCCTTTTTACTGCTTATATATTATTTTTGAATTCAATTTCTATTATATGTTTTTCTCTTTAAGATTGTTATTTCTTTTTCATATTTAGAATGATTAAATTTTAATGTTGTTCGTTTTTTACTCTAAGTACTTATTCATATTAAATTAAAGTACCTCATTTATTAAAATATGTGTTCTTCAGAGATTTCTCGATTTGTTTTGCTCGATGTTATTGAGGGAGAAGCATTAATTATTCTTTTTACCTCGAAAGCTAGGAGACTAAAGCAAAATATAATTTCAATAAGCCGTTGTCAAACTAAAGCTATCAAGGAGCCTTTACTTTGTAAAATGCACATGCGTTAAATTATTAAAATCTAATTTAAAACATAATAATCAAGTGTTGATCAAATTTATTCAAAATTATTCATGCAAAAAATTGCAAAATTGTTGAAGAGACATGTTGCATACCTCATTTGTATGGGCACAATTTCTACTAAAACTTCTATTCAACATCTGCAAAAGCATTTATACTAGATTAAAAAATTACATCATAAGTTCATAGAACAAAAGTTTAACAGTATATTTTGAGGAGTTAAAAAGTCATTCAACTTAAATGATGATTACATGAAGAGTTAAAAACTCATTCATTTTTAGTGATGATTTCTTGAGAGTTAAAAAATTATTCAATTTTAATGGCGTCACACTTATAGGATAATGATTAATTATTTAATAGTAATAATATGATAATGATAATTAAAAAGTAAAAAGATATTTTTATAATTCGACTTTAGACTAAGCACCTTTCCATTTATAATATAATATATAATATATTATATGATATATATAAAAATATAGAGTCATAGAGATACATATACAAGTGTTTTTATTGCATAGAGAATACAATACATACATACATACATAACCATGCATGGTTTTTGCTACAAAATTTTAGCAAGAGCAAAATCAGAAACTTACATGCGTAATTAACTAATTTCTACATAAAAGTAGTACCAACTAGGTAGCGTAAGCCATGGGCATTTGGCGTCTCTTAGAATAATAATCAGCGAGACGTATTCCATCATGCAACTGAGCTGCCTCGTAGCTATTTAAAGCCACCACTGTGGTGTTGGAGCACTGATCATAACTTCTCTTCCAGTCGGGGGAATCATCCGGTAAACAAGAGATTCCGGTAAAACGTAGCGATAGTTGCAGCTCTGCTGTGCCTCCACGGTTGTGTGACGTCTATTAATCCTATTTTTATCAAAGTATTCATCAATTAGAGCAAAACCTTCCGACCCTATTTTATTAAGATCTCTCTTTGGTGCCATTTTGATTTTTTTTGTTTATTTGTGTGATAGGAAATTAGAGAAGAAGTGTAGGGTATAGTAATGTTTATGAAGAAACTTTGTGGTGGTGTTTTTTAATGCAAAGGCCGATGGGTAAATTCTTTATTATAGAAAGAAGCAAGCGCCGCACAGAGCCGGTCCATAGACGACGTGATAAGCTCCCGATGGGACACACACGCTGAGAGTGATATAAACTATGCATTTGTCGGTCCTCTAATTTTTAGGATAAAGGCATAAAGCAAATTACTTCGTGATAGGGAGTGTACTTGTGAGGTTAGGTCTGAATAAATAGGAAAGAACGCAAGGAGGGAGTGTAATCGGAGAGAGGATAAGAAGGAAGATTTTAATATTTTACTTATAAAGATGAAGAGGGACAAGACAAAGGACAAGACAATC
The DNA here is from genome assembly GCA_027704765.1 of Solanum habrochaites. Classification (NCBI taxonomy): domain Eukaryota; kingdom Viridiplantae; phylum Streptophyta; class Magnoliopsida; order Solanales; family Solanaceae; genus Solanum; species Solanum habrochaites. The sequence goes on along the minus strand of JAKWJA010002489.1, from coordinate 73,026,241 downwards.
GCATTGACTGTCATTGGGTATTCTTCTTTCGGTGGAAGCATCTAACTAAGTCTAGTTTACTTAAATGAAACATCTTTAGAATTGGACCGTAAGTGGGCGGTTTAACAAACCCTTATCACTTCAAAAATCAAAATATATGCTGTGGAAAAAAGATAAAAGTTTGATTTGTAAGAATATGTTGGTTCAAGAAATAAAAAGATATATATCTTTGGAAAAATCCATCATGAATATTCTCTTATCTATTTAGGGTGTGTCAAATTGACGGGTCAGGTTAAAATTAAAAATATTAAAATAAGTTAATATAGATATTAAATTAGGTCTTGACCCGTCCAAGTTTACTTTGAACCAACTAAGTGAGAGAGACTTATAATTTTCCCTATTTTACTTACTAACAAACTTTAGTTTTACTTCATTATTTAGTCACCTAACTAATACATGTTAAGACTTATTTTAGCATAATTTTGTATTTTTTTAATTATGATCATTTTCAATATTACTTATTACTTTGCAATATTTGTTCCATTTTATGTGATTTAATTATTATTTTTTATTTACTATTTTAGTATTATCACACATGAAGGTTTTGGGTGCACTAGTATAAACATAGCTCAAATATAAGGTCTAAAGCTAAACTTTGAATAAAAATAGGCTTAAGTGGGTCAAACCCTGGTCTAGAGGCTGGTAACTCTACCTTCTACCAATTGCACAAGAGCACTTCTATGTTTTTATGGGTGCACTGTTAAGTTTATCTTAATATCTACCAATTTTTCAAAATAGATATACATATATACATATGACTTTTTTGGAAGTTACCGGGTGCATGTGCACCCCCACGATATAGTGTGGGTACGCCCATAGATAGTTGTATTTTGTTATAACTAAAGAAATATTTGAAGCACACAAGTTGATAACATGTTTGTATGAATATTTCATCAGATAAAACCTAAAAAATCCAGAAAAAAATGAATTTTATTAGTTTTATTTTGACACAAATGATTTTGTTGATTTTTAAGAACCTCAACCAATCTTGTTCATGTCCAACCATATTTGGAAGTAGGAATCTGGGTCATTTATTTTAGAAAAAAATATCAAACACGGGTGTAGGCATATTATACAAAGTGATTAAATAACATATTTTTGGACACCATTGATATAATAGGTTGTTGTAGCTGAGTGGCTTTAGACTTTTTTAATTAATGAATTTGAAACTCATTGAGACTTTTTGTTGTGCAATTCTGAACATCTTTCGTGTAATTGCTGGATCTAACTATCTATAAAGCCTTTAAAACAACTGAGAAAGATGTCGAGATAAAACCCCCAATTATCCTAACAAATGAAATATAAAAATAATCAAATGATATCAAAGGATACCTTTGGAAAGCAAGGAGGTTCACCAACTAACTCTGCATGCTCAACTTGATCAACGAGGCATTGGATGATGAATCTGGTTACGTGTGTCTGCATCATAATAAGATGCAAGGCCAAATGACATCATTACATTGAATGTATGAGTATGCAAGGGAATTCTAATGCAAGACATAAGCTTGAAAGGAACTGAAGAACTTACCTGAATCAACTCAACTCAACATAATTGAACTCATTTCATTATAAAGTAATTCAAAATGTGTACAATATGAAGAAAAGATTTTAAAATGTGGATGTCAACTTTGTATGCATGTAGATATACAATATAACTCTGATATGTATGTAAAAATACAAATAAATTTTCTATATAAGAATACAACTACTTCTGTGGGAGTTTCTCTAGCCGACAACCATTATTTAAGAGCTATTGTAATGTTACAACATTTTGCCTCACACTGCTAGGGTTTTCCTATACCTTGACGAGGGTATATATACTAAACTACTAAGTGGATCCACTATTCTATGCTACAAAGAGCTAAAAGGGTCATCTAAAAAGTATGACCTTTTTCTACCCGTGGGATCTATATAGTTTATGGGGGTTGTGAGTTGTCTGAACTCTTCCTCATATCAGTGTTCAATACTACTCCCAAAATATGATACTAGATCTTACATTTATTCTGTGTTTTGAGATAATTGATCAAAAACATAGATCAAAGGCTATCTGAGAAATCAAAGTTTCCCCTCTAGCTTAATTATGAAGGCGTTCTGTTTACTGAAACTAGCTCAAAGGCTCTTTGAAAATCAAGGTTTTCTTTCTTGTTTAAATGTGAAACATTCTAAACCCATTGGGAATTACATAGACCCCATATACTATTGATGAAATGAACATCATTCTTTACTTTTTACTCTTTACTCAACTTGAACTTCTATTCATAAAACAAAGTTGAAAGCTTTTGCAAAAGACTTCTTGATTGAATTTGAATTTATGATTCAAGGTTATGGTTCATATTTCTGGATGATTTCTAGGTGCTTAGAATTCATTTAGAATAGTTTGAATCAATGGAAAATGTTAGTAAACTTTAGAAGGACTTAAATAGGCTAAACAACGAAAGATAGGTGAAAACAATGATCCGGGCGCATCCCTGGCGCGTTGCCCCCATCCCCAAGTTACTAGGGCTCATTTCGGGTGCACTACAAGCGCATCACGCCAGCCCTTCTAGCGCTACGGGAGTGCATCACGCCAGCCCTTCTAGCGCTACGGGAGCGCATCATGCAAGCCCTTCCCACGCAAACCGGACAAACTTTTTGACTCATTTTCTGATCTTGATCCAATTATTTTCTATTCTTTTTCTGAATATATATTTAGATTCAGGTACCCAAACATATACACAAGAATCTAACTTAAAGTAACTTCAATAATCAACATTAAACTCTCAATAACTCCTCAAACTCTTCCCATTCAAACAACTCAAGACATCAAATTCTTAATCTTTTTAGGACGAAATTACTCTGAATTAAACATGATTAGTGCGTGAGTGAACTAACCCAACACTATGTGATCTCACATACCTCGTAGGTTTGAATCCTTGGCAAAAGCCACAATCAAACTTGAACGTTCTTGATAAATCTTGCCTATTCTCCTTCTTTCTCCTCTTTCCTCTTTTCTCTTTTCTCCAAGCCCTAACATAAATTTTCAATTTTCTAAACTGAAAAAATTCTGATTTGGCCCCAATTAAACTCCTAAAAATTGATTAAATAATTAGGTAAGTAAAAAACTAAAATACCCTTCCAAAATCCGGTTATAGACTTCTCTTAATTGAACAACTCAAGTTTAAATGTTCATGTCTCACTCATACAAACTTGGAATTGTGCAAGGTCAGCGGCATTTGAAAGATTCCAAGACCTTTTCTACGATATTTGGAAACATACCAAAATCATACTGAGCTAGAACTTATGGTCGTTTGAAAATGACCAAAAATTCAACTTAACAAATTTTCTAGATTTTATATTCTTTCTAGGAATGACTATTTCCACTTTTTAACTTCTTTCTAGTTCTTTCTAGTTACAGGGTGTTACATGATGAGTCTGTACAAACATTGTCGCATCATATGACTGAGATCCGTACAAGTTTAGCAAGATCTCAGTGCAGATAGCTAATGTTGTAACCCCTATGAACTACCATGGACACCTCAGCGAGAACCATAAAAACTTGGGGCTATCTGCCCACTCTCAACTGTTGGCGTAGAAGCATGAACCAACCCATACAACTGAAATTAACCACTATCCTTATGTGAATCTCTGCCTCCATATGAGGCACCATAAAATTGACCAGAAGAACGAGCTCTCTTGGTCTCCCCAAACTCCATTAAGACAATCAATTTTTCCTCATTGTGGTGCCCACAATTGACCAGTAGAAAGCCCCTTCTCTAGCTGCACTGAACACATAAGATTTGAGAGAGAAAGTCAACCCTCGTACAAACCGGCGAACTCTCTCAGCTTCATCCATAAAAATAGTCAAAGCATGACTAGAGAGCTCACAAAAGCAAGCCTCATACTCTATCACCGACTAACTTCCCTAAACCAAGCTCTCAAATGTCAGATGACTCTCCTATCTCATTATCCAAGGAATGAAGCGTTCCTCTAAAACGTTATAAAATACATCCACTCTCTGGCGCGACCACAAATTTGAAGTGCAACACACTAGATTCCACGAAGATCCACCATACCCACTGTCTCAAGCATATCTTGACACAAATTCAAAAACTCATAAGCATCCTCTATCTTTCCACCTGAAAGGTTTCCTCTTCTAAAATCTCTAATAGCACTGTTGATCAATCACTGTCAAGATAACCTCGGGAGAAATTTGTGTACCAATAGTCATTGGTGCAGGAACCACTATTGGTTGTCCCACCTAAACATGAACACCTAGAGCTTGTTACTGACCTGGGGTATTCATCCTCGGAGAAAGGTTCTCTAACACACAAAGCATCCTCAACTAGGTCTCCTAAAACAACAGAGCTCCAAACAAAAAAAGAACCTGGTCCTAAAAAAACTGAATATGTAGCTCATGAGAAGTCTCTCTAGCCCTGCCTCTGGCTGGTGCTACTCTACGAGCACGACCTCTAGCTCGAGCCCTACCTCTAGTCCTAGTTTGGGTCTCAACAATATCCTCGAAAATGCCTCCCCTTTACTACATTAGGAATCAACTAGGGTTTTCATACGCATAAAACAAGAAACTATATAAGGAGAATATGAACAATGTAAAACTTAGCTTTTGGGTTACTAAAATTGGGATTTATGGCAAGAGAAAGAGGCTAGAAAAAGATCACATAACTGTAGTAGAAAAAAATAACTAGAGTTAGGTTTTCATTTTAAATTTAGAACATTGGCAAGTTAAGTTAGAGTCGTTATTTGGTGGTAGTTATTCAAGAACTCAAAATGAGTTGGCAAGTTGTTATAAGAAGAGTGTTTGACTTCTTGGAGAGTAGAGACAATGGTATAGTTGATCGTTAGAGTTGAGATACGAAAGTTTCTCTTAGATTATAGAATTGTAATCTAAAATTGATCTTTGAACTTTTACTAAAACTTTTTGAAATCCTAATAGATGTAGGTAGTTGTTTATCTTCCCTTGTATTACAGAGGTTTTCCATGATAATTTTATGTGTAGTTTATGTCATAATTACAAAGTCTTTTGTAGTATTACAAGAACCAAGTTCTTTTATTTGTTAGGTGGCATAAATTTCTTCAGTTGAGAAGAGTTTATCCTTTGTTACTAAATTTACATAAACTTTTTTTTATAGATCAAGAATTTGAATATGGAGATTCTATCATTGAAGAAAATACGGATTGAGTTGAAGTTCAAGGGGGATTTTACTTTGATTAGGTGATTTAAAGATGATATCTTATAAATTATAGATGTTGGATTTATTCTTTGCTTAATAGTTGATAAAGATTTGTCATACAACTTGAACAGAAAGAATATATCTTTCCTGAATAACCTCAACACCTATCATGACTGAAGTATCAGTTTTAGTGAAGAGGCTTAGGTTGGCTATCCTACACAATTCAACACCTTCAGAAGTCTCCATAGATTGCGAAGAGATTATCAAATACCTAAAAGATGATCATCCACCATACTCTAATATATTATTGGAAAAAGGGTTAAAAATACCCCTTAACATTATTTTATTAGTTAATTATGCCTTTGGGTTAAAAGAAAGTTATTTTTATCCATGCAGTTACTAATTTCATCATTTATACCCCTCAATTAACAAAATCTGTTTGGGAAAACGGACAAGCACCAAATATATATGATCAAGTAATGTAAAATAAAATCTGACATAAACGACAATATTTTAACGTGGAAACCCTTTGATGAGGGAAAAAACCACGGGCTAAGAGGAGCAACTGATATTCTATAGTAAGGAATTTTACATTGTGTAGTCACGATACAACATCAAAGTGACTCTACAACAACTCAAAGAACAACACTCTTTTGGTTTCCTTCTTACTAAAATATCGTCTCACACTCTATTTTCTTCAACAATATTTTCTTATATAGTCTATGGAATCCCTCACTTTGGCTCTCAAAATGGTTTGGGGTCTCCTCTAACTGTGGGGTGTCCTAAAATGAGCAAAAAATGCTCTTTTCATAGAAGAGAAACCATACCTATGTCCCCTAATGACATATGTAAACCTGCAAACGTCAAAATGATGGTTGCAAATCTTACCAATTTGCAACTATCAAATCTTTTCTTTTCAACTCCAATTACTATTCCCTTTTAACAATTGCTTGTACCAATTGAATAGCTAAAGTTGACTAAACAATGGATGGATTCAACAAATCTCCCCTCCATCCATTTTACTGAAGAAGGTAGCTTCAACTTCTTTAGAGAGAGCTCATATACCCACAAGTTCTTTGCATAACTCGAACTTGGCTTTTTTGTATCATCATTTGGTCAGCAATATCTGCAAGGATTTGCACGTTGTGTGAATCTTTTTGACGTGAAATATTCTTCTCGCACTTTCTCACGAATCCAATGACTAATCTGCGTCAATGTTTTTTGTTCTTCTTGCATGGTACATGGAGTTCTTGCTCAAGTCTATTGCACTCTGACTTCCAATAGACCATAATCTCCACTGATTCAAACCGAAGCTCTTGAAGATCGCTTTAGCCATATCATCTCCTTGCCGGCTTCAGTAGCCGCATATACTCAGCTTTAGTTGTAGATAGTGTCAAAACCACACTTTGCCACTTTGCTGCATGATATAGCTTCCCCCCCTGACAATGTAAACAACTATCAGTGGGTGTTTTCTGTTATCAAGGTCACCGCTGCCATCTCAGAATCTTTCGTATAGCTTCAAGATTGGTTTTGATGCTCCAAAACCAAGAAGCATTCATCTGCGCTTCCTCTAAGATCCTTATGATCCATTTCATTCACAGCTTCCAATGCTCTTTTCCCCGATTTTCAGAAATCTCTGACACACCAACGCGTGAGCAATTCAGGTCTAGTGGCACACCATTGCAATACATTAGACTTCCTTTCCGACGACGGAGGAATCATGGGAACTTTGGCCATATTCTCTTTTTCCTCCTGCTGTTAGGACACATCTTTTGCTCAACCTTCATATAACAGCAAGAGGTATACTAACGCTTAGCATTCTTCATTTGAAGCGCTCCAAAGTTACGCGTTCAATGTACTTCTTCTGGGACAAATAAATCGGTCCTTTTATCTCTAAGAACGAGTAATTCCTCAGCCCAAATTCTTGGATGACCGCAAATCTTTCAGAGAAAAGACTTCACACTTTTCTTTTTAGCTCGTCAAGCTTGGAAGTATTTTGCCCACAATCCAACGATCATCCACATACAACAAAAGGATGATAAAATCCATGGTCAGAAAATTTTTGTACAAATACGGCAATGATCTGAAGAAGTCTTCTTAACGCCTTGCTTCCCCCATAACATATTCAAACTTTTTGTACCACTGTCTAGGAGCTTGTGTTAGCATAGGAGAACCTTTTTTAGTTTCATACAAAATTTTCTTTACCACTACTTGAGCCCTCAGGTTGTTCCCATATAATCTCTTCTCTAGGTCCGTGAAGAAAGCCGTCTGCACTCCATCTTCGGTCGAGGTCTCTAAATTAAGACTAGCACCAAACCTAGACCTGTGCTAATCGATGAATTTTCTCACAACGGAGAAAATATTTCGTCAAGTCATAACCTTTCCTTTGAACCTCAAATCCTTTAAACAACCAATCGAATCTATCTTTGTAACCCTTGGGTTCAAGTTGTGTTCTTTCAACTTTAAAACTTTGAAAACCCACTTTTTTCTTCAAAGCGCTCATGCCCTTGGCATTTTACGCAACTCATAAGTGTGGTCTCATGCAAAGACTTCATCGCGTCTTGCCATGGCTTCAATCCATTGATTCTTGTGCTCATCTTCATGGCCTCCCATAACATCCGTTTCTCTCCCCGTAGTGAGTAACAGACTCATTTGGGTTATACCGGGAGGAAGAACCGCTGTTGTGGACCTCTCCGAAGCGGAACATTTGATTCGTCCACAACTCAATGCACCAGATCGCAATAACAATATCATTGTTCTTAATCAAGCATCAACATGTTGATTTGATACAGGATTTTTGTGGCGTCACCATGAGTCATCAAACCCAATAACAATCACGCACACTGTGTGAGGAACCTTCATCATGATTAATTATACCATCAAAATTTGAAGATTCTACCTTCACCCTTCTCCGCTGTGTCATAATCTTCATTGTTTTATTCTCCCATGAAATAATATCACGGCTTCTCACAAGTTTCTTTCAATTGGATCTATATCCCTGTTATAACAAATTCATCTAGCATATCCCATGAAGATGCACTGCTTGGTTCTTGGCTCTAAACTTTGACCGCTCATCTTTCGGCACATGTACAAAAGCTTTCAAGCCAAACACCTCAAATGTCATAGGAAACATCCTTTCCATACCAAATCATATTTGGTACCATCACTTTGCAAGGCAACAACAGGAGCTAGATTAATAACATGTGCAGCGGGTCAATAAAGCCGCACCCCAAAATGAGTTGGGCAACTTTGGCTTCAGAAAGCAAACATCTAACTCTTATCCATCAAGTCCCTTTCATCCCTCACCAAACCATTAGCAGAGGAGTCTTGGGAGGAGTTTCTGGTGTCTAATACCTTTGATGCTTGCAATATTCGTCAAGTGGTCCACAATAGTTCACCAGCCATTATCATAGAATACATTTCAATTTCTTTTCCTTTCCAGTTTCTCTTCACTGAAGCCTGAAACTTCTTAAAGACACCTAACACTGTCTTTATTCTTCAAACCATAGACCGCCAAATTGTGTCTTTCTCGAGCAATCATCAATGAAAGTACAAGTAAAGTGCACCCCCAATGTCTTTGTCTTCAATTGGAACCACATATCAAGTGCACTAACTCAACACTCTGTCTTTCTCGAAGGAGGGTAGGACTTAGGCAACTCTATTTTGTTACCAGGCCCCAGCAGTGCTCACATTTTTCTAATTTAGCACTTTGGAAATTTTGACAATAATTTCTTCTTGCTAGAACAGTAAGAAGTCCCTTTCTCTCTCGCTAATGGGGCTAAGTCTCTTATGCCATAATGTTTGAAGAGCTATCGCTCTCAACCGATTCCCCTATCAACACAACAGAGGCCGTTAGTCCAGTTAGACCTACTACGTTTTGTTACCACGCGCGCCAAACCAAGGAACCCTTATGAGCTTCCATTTTCCATCACCGTTGGTACTAAATTCCTTCATCATCATCAAACAACAACATAACTTAGGTTCAAGACGAACACAGAGCATGTTTCACATGTTCAAAAACTGTTTTAGTTCCAACACTATTGTTCTCAAACAATTGTACCAATACCAACCACCCTATAAACAGTCTCATTACCATACTAAAGGTTCCCAATCACCAGGTTGTAGAAAGAAAAAATCCTTCTTTGGATGTCACATGAGATGCGGCAACCAGTGTCCACAAACCCAGCTTGACTCATCCCAAGCAATATTTATGGATGTTTTGCATCAAGAACGTACAAGGAATCTTCGGTGGTGACGGTGGCAGGCAGTTTTCATTGCCATCTTCTTTAGTTTCCTCCTCTTTGTTTTTGTTCTCCTCCCCTCCTTCAACTTCCTGCAGAACTTTCTTTATGTGCCCTTTTCTGCCATCAATGATAGCATCAATATCCTTACGTCTGCCAGTGGATTTGCTCCGATTTTGTTCTCTATGGCTGAGAACCAACGGTTTTATTTTCTCCCCTCCTGGGGCCATTATCAGGACATCGACTGAAGAGAACCTTGAGTTTTTTTCTCTCATCTCTTCCGTTCAAGACACTACCTTGGCGGAATCCATAGAGATCACACCAGCCGAGCAGAATTTGACAATGACGTTCTAAATGTTTCCCATGAATCTGGTATGGAACCAAGAAGAAGCAAGCCTTGAATTTCTCATCATTTGATGCCCATAGCAGATAATTGGTTGGCTAATCCCTGAAAAATTTTTTTATGCAATGGTCTGTCCATCGGAGACCATCATGATACTTTAACTCAACCTCTGGCTTTATTAAGAACATTTTGTTGTTGCCAGTCTTTCGAGCCATCAAACTTTCAAGATGCCCCAAAGGGTTTCCGAGTCATTGTGGTTGTTCTCCAGAGTATGGTTCAACACCTATCACGACCCATTGCCTAGAAATCCACAACCTGTCTATGCAACCGATTCACTCTTCATCTGTCATATTACAGGCCTTTACAGTGGTAAATACGGTTTTATTAAAATTCTTGACAGAAAGCAGATCTTCCATTTCCCCCTTCCAAATGCCATAATTAACACCATTCAAAGTAACCATTCACTTGTTGTTGGCTTCCTTGTTTTCTCCCCAAAAAATATAGTGTTATCGCCGCAAATCAAAATAAATCTTTCTGATTGTGGAAGTTTCATACTGTGCCTGAACCCACAGAGCAATACTCAGAATAAAACCTGGCTTGATACAGTTTGTTTGGGAAAACGCGGACAGCACAAATTATTGATAAAAGTATGACAAAATGGGAAAATAACGACACCGAAGAAATTTACGGTTGAAACCTTCTGATGAGGGAACAACCACGTGCTAAGAGGATTCAACTGATATACATGTAAGGAATTTTAACACTGTGTATTCACGAAACAACATTCAAAGGACTAACTACAACACACTCAAAATAAACAACACTCTTTGGTTTTCGTCTTACTAAAATATCCTCACCCTCTATTTTTCTTCACAGACTATTTTCTTATATCGTCCTATTGATACCTCATTGCTCTCAAACATGGTTTTTCTCTCTAACGTTGGTGTGTCCTACCAATGAGCAAGAATTGCTCTATTTTAGAAGGATAAAACCATACCTATGTCACTAATGACATCTGTAAACATACCAAAGTTCAAAATGGTTGCAAATCTTACCAATTTGGCAACTACCACATCTTTTCTTTTCAAACTCCAATTCCTATTCCTTTTTAACAATTGCTTGTACCCCTTGATATAGGCTAAAGTTGACTAAAACAATGGGATGTTCCACCAATCCCCAAATTGATTCAAATTAACCCCAAATTTGAATATGACTCATTCCTCATTTTAAACCCATATCTTGATCCGTTTAAAACCTAACCTCATAAACATTTAACCTATTTCCTCGCCCAATTGATTATGTCTAGTCAAAATAAAGGCCTTTCCATTGAAGTAAAATCAAATTTTGTTAACCATTTTCTGATTACAAAGTTGCAACAATGGAGAGATTGAGCCCAAAGTTGCAACAATGGAGAAAGAGGAAGATGGTCGATGAAGACGAAGAGAAAGACTTTAAGTTGAAGGAAAATACTGAACAAGATAAGCTTATGACTAAATTTTTAAGGAAAATTGTAAGATATGAAATCCACATAGCTAAATTAAAGCAACACACTTTAAAAAAAAACTTGCCACATATTTGAGTTTTTCGATTTCCAAGAAATTCCCCATTTCTATATTCATTTTACTCTCTTTCAGAGCATTAGAATGGAACGTAATATCAGTTTAATAATAAAGTTAATGTTTAATGATAAAATCGATACTCCAAACCTTGCTGATTTTTAGAGTCAAACAAGATAATAAAAATCTTACAGGCCTTACAAATTGTGTGAAAGCAACAAACCAGAATCTTCTCCTTCTTATTCTTTCCCAGTTCACCATTCCAACACAACTTGAAACGATTCCAGCAGCAATAAAAGAAAACCCAAAACTTATAAATAAGCTCTGTCTCAAACCTTACATTTCCCTTCAACACCATAGCAATCCAATAAAACTTAAAGGTTAGAGAAAATAGATTACCCCAAAATAGAAACTTCCTAATTTGTGTTAGATTGTCAATGAAATAAGGAATAAAACGAGAGAACTGACATCCATAGAGAGACAATCTTTTCAATGAATTGAAGGTACCAATTGAATCACACAACTCACCAGTGTAAACGAGATATTCAACGCCATATTTTGGCAAATGGGTCTTATATCAGGGTTTGATTTTTAGACGAGTCGAAATATGGGTTTAAAATGGGAATGGGTTGTTTTTTAAAAATTAGGTTAATTTGAATCAATTTGGAAATTTCTGTTACTAGAGGGGTCTAAATGAGGAAATTAGTAACGGTAGGGTAAAAATGACTATGTTTCAACGATAAGCGCATAATTAACTAATAAACTAAAGTTAAACTATGTTGCAACGATAAAGGCATAATTAACTAATAAACTAAATTTAAGGGGTATTTTTGATCCTTTTAACTATATTATTTGATTGTTTGAGATCTAATCAAGTAGTTGGGAACCCTATGCTGCATCATAACTATTTGGAAAAGAACAAAGTGGCATATATCCTAGCTTAGGAGGGCACAAAGTTAAAGAAGAACAGAGAGTAGTGTTTTGATTGACTTAAAAGTTAGTCAACCTACTTTTAAGTTAGTTTTTTTTACTTTTGGAAGCGTTTGTAAAATATAAAAAATAACTTAAAATATGTTAGGAAGTGTTTTGAAAGATAAAAAAAAATGACTTAAAACAAGCTTTAAAAAACTTAAAATGAGTCAAAAAATAAAAGTAGCTCTCCCTCTATTTTTTATTTTTTGACTTAAAATTATTTAAGTTTAACTTTTATTTTTAATTTAAAAGTTTTTTTTAAAGTCAATCTAAGCGGGCTTTAACGATGTTTTGATATTGGCAGTTCTCCCTTTGTTTGCAGTAAAGTATCTGAAAGCAGAAAAAGTTGAAACTCTTTTTGTTAGGTGTATAATGCCCAATAGTAGTAATAATATATGTAATCGACCCCTACCCTCCTCCATGCATAATAGCAGTAGCCATCTCTTCCACTTTCTTGTACTAACGCATATTAAATTATAATATACTACTAGCCTTTTGTACCAAAAAAAAAATTGCTTTGTTCCATCAAGATTGACCTGATTTGACTTGATATGGAGTTTAAGAATAAAAATAAGATTTTTTAATCTTGTGACACTAAATTGATGTTAGATCAAATGTACAAAATTGTTCTTTAATCTTTTGGCCTTAAAAATGCCACGTAGAAATCTGAAACTAAAATGTTATCAAAAAAATAATAAAGAGGTCATTCTTTTTTAAACAAACTAAAAAAAAGGAGATCATTCTTTTTGAAACAAAGAAAATAGTAGCTCTTGTATTCACAATGAATATTTACATGAGTTTAACTATTTAAGATATTTTCGAGTGTTTCTCTGTATGAAACAATTAATATCATCCCTAGTATAAATCTAGGTACAATAACAAATGAAAATGCGATATTTGGAACTCTTTTATAATTGGCTTATCAAGTATTGAAATGACCATTAACAACGGAAAACTTGTTCATTAATTGTATTAGTATTAAAACTATTAATATAATAAACGAAAGCAATTTTGATAATGTGTACGGAGTGAATATCCAGCCGCTAAAAAGAAAATATAACCATACTTTCAACACAATTGAAATCCAGTCGATAAATTTTAACGTTACGGCTTTGAACGTTGTTAACATTTAGTGATGGGGTTTGGACTTTTCACGGCCAAATTTTTCATTACTAAAGACTTCTTCCTTTGTAGTAGTGTTAGTATATGTATAGAGTTATAGTGGTATACATCACGCAGGATTTTTATACATTAAGGTGTGGTTGTTTGGTTCGGTATAATTACATTTTAATTCATAAGACAAGTAATGTATTAAGTATATATGTTTTAGTGGACCATTTTTTTTTTTTAGAGAATATTAACATTAACTTATACCATGTTTGGGGTTTCATTTTTGTAGTCCCTCATTAATTAATACAACATAACTTATAAGGAAATCTATTTTATATAGTATGCATGGTAAAAGTGGATAAGTTAGTGAGTATTAGTTTATACATGTATTAAGTGATAATTACCTATTTTTCCCTATTCATTATTTGTTTTTAATGGAAATTTTATTATTTCCTATATATAAGTTTGTCGTTTTTTATTTCTTTTTTATATTTAACTATTTTTATTTCTTTTAAATTTTTTTAATTGGAACTTTTTATTTCCTATTAACATGTGGATTGTTTTTTATTTTCTTATTATATATAGATTTACTTTCATTTTTTTTTTATATACTTATCGTTTTGATTGATTTATATCCAAATAATAAATATTTTTTTAATATTAAAAATTGATTGTATATTTTTTTTTTGTAACGTAATGCGAATCAAATATAGCATTATAATGATTTCAATATATTTCCATTTTTATTAGCAGGTTTTATTATTTTGTAAATAATATATATTAATAATTTACAACAGTTTAATATTTAATCGTTCATAATTCATATTTGTAATCTCGAAAGCGCGCTGCGCGTTCATATTTATACATGTAATACTAAAACCTGCATATCTACACCTGCAATGTTAAATACTGGCCTAATTAACGTTGCAGCCCTATACCTATATAACTCTAACCAGTAATCGAGTACAACACATACATACATATAACCATGATTTTGCCACAAAATTATACCAAGAGCAAAATCAGTAAGAACTAGTAGTATATATTATAAGCGATGCTCATTTGGCGTCGGTTAGAATGATGGGCGAGTAATATACAATCATTCAACTGAGCTGCCTCGTAGCTATTAAAAGCCACTGGTGGTGTTCTTGGAGCAGTACTGATAGCTTCTTTTTTAATCAGAGGAATTGCCCGATAAACATGAGGCGAAGAGTAGTGATAGTGGTAGCTCTGCTGTGTCACCCAATAAACACTGGCTTCCAGATTGTGTGTCACTGTGGTGGAAGCTCTATTCATCCTCTTTTTTCCATAGTATTCGTCAATTAGAGCAAATCCTTCTGAGCCTATTTTAGCAAGATCTCTCTGTGCTTCCATTTTTGTTTGGTAGTAGTAATGTTAATAAGAACTTTGTTTTATGATGCAAAGACCAATGGGGACAATGTCTTTTATATACAAGGCTAGCCAAGATTCTTGGGAGAAAAAAATAAATAAAATTGCACTTTTGATCCTTAAATTTTTGGATAAAGTGTATTAGTTCCCTTGCGAATTTGATTCAAGAAATTCATAACTTCATACTATATTTTACTTTAATATGTTTTGTAATTGCTTGAACATGACAACACGTTAATTTTAATTTTTCATGTAACATACTTAATTAAGATCACAAAATTAAATAATATTTTGATATATTTGACATAAATTATAAAAAATCTTCTATATTATGTTTGTAAGCATTGTACCGGCTCAGATTCGGTATAGTAAGACAAGTGTTTGGTCTGTTGTTGAAATTAATGCGAAGAGTGTATATATTCCATTTACTAGATATGTGATTGGTAACCCTTTTAATTGTACCAAAAGCATTGGCGGTCCTCGTTTATTTTTAGGTATAAATTCCATTTAACCTTGATTCTTATATTGGTTCGAAGCATATTTAATTCTAGTTTACTAAAATGAAATATCTTTAAAATTGGGGTTGTTCTTCGGGAAGACTCAGATGGTTTAGAAAATGGCCATTCACACGAATAATTCAGAACCGATTTTATTTAATGTTTTTTGAGTTGATTCTATCGTCTTAAAGCTTGGCTAGCATGGCTTACATCTCCAATATATATGGGGTTAAATAATAGGGGTTCACCCGGTGTACGGTGGCGGAGCCACATGACACTTTTTTATTGAAAAATTACATCATATAACTAGAATAAATTACTTTTTATGTATATATATTACATATTGACGATTTTTACTTTCGACTTATATGATTTTATTTATTTATATTTTGACATTTCTCAAGCGAACTTTTAGCTCCATTACTGTTGGTGTGCACAAAGTATCCCCCAAAGGGCAAAGGGTAAAGATTGCCTAATCATATATTAGTATTAGCAAAAGTTCATAATCGTTACGTTGGATTGTTGTCCAAACCACCTTAGAGAATGAATGACTACTACATTTTATACAACCAGTTTCTTTAAATGTCATTTTTCATCAAATTTTTTATTTTGTGCGAAGAAAGGATTTTTTTTTTTGTTTCTCACCCAAATTAGCAAGATAACCCGTCAGGCTCGTAATACTCTAAAACAGTGCAAAAATTTGTAATTATAATATTTCTTCACGGAAATATTAATGAGATGACTTTAGCAATATGAATGGTGAGTTTGGAGTTAAAAAAGCAAAAAAAAATAATAAAAATTTCAAAAGTTTTATAAAGTATTTGTACTATAGTGAATTCTAATCATGTGGAGTCCTTTTTAGGATAGGATTAAAGAGTCTTAACTTGGAGACCAAGTTAGATTTCGCCTATAAATAGATTGTTTTTCTTCATTCTAAATTCATTTCATCGAGAAATCCAAGTCTCTCTTCTTTTTCTCTCTAGTTTCTTCTTTTATTCTATAGTTTTTTTATAATACGTTATCAGCACGAGACTCGAATTTCTAATTTCTCAAAAGTGAAGGGTAGATTGAAGAATTATAAAGGTATTCTTTATTCCTTTTGTTTTTAATTTAATGGCCAATCTTACAAATATTAGTTCACTGCCCTTCAAAGTTCGGCAGAACTACCTCTCATGGGTGTTGGATGCTGAATCCACCTTGATGCCAATGGGTCTTGAGACCACTATAAAGAATAAAATAAGCATCAAAAAAAACGTGCACGAACAATATATTCTTGCGTCCTCATCTTGACGAGATTTGAAATCGAATATCTGACAGTTAAGGATCCACTCTGTTTTTTGTGAAAAAACAACCTAAAATCGAAGATTTGACCCACTTGAAGATGGTCATACAATCAAAGACCATATGATGTATGCCTCTAAAAGGGCTACAAGTACGTTAAGTCTATACATGAATACAATTCTGTCAGGTTCAGAACCACTTCTCATTTGAAATTAGTGGAGAAACGGTTAGTTAGTTGATATGATGGAAAAGACGTTCTCCCACTTTCCATTCCTCTAATGGCTCTGCAGCAACATAGCGAGAGAAAAGGTTCAAAAGTATTCTGACTAATTTCTCTCATCTTCTTTGTAGTTGGCCGATCAAAATAATGATTAATTAATTGAAACAAATCATGAGAATCCACCTCCTGGATCTGAACCACTTCCTGAAGTGAATGAGGCGTACGTCCACCGTGCTGGGCGTGGAAAGTCGCAGTCCTAACGTGGTCTGGACACGTGGACGTGGTCGTATTTAATGGTCAAAAAAACACGTAATTCTATTCCTGAAATTAATCATTCATCAATAAAAAGGAAAAAGAAAGGATGAGAAACCTGAAGCAATCTAGGGAAGGTTGTTTTCGATGTGGTGAAGAGGTCATTATGCACGTGATTGTCGTACTCCCAAACACTTGTTGCGTTTTAAATCAAGATCACTAAAAAAAAAAAAAAAAAAAAGAGAAAAAGAAAAATCATGAGGAACATTTATCTCTGAAAAATCAAGCTTGCACACTCACTTGATGTAGAGATTTCTTTTTCTTCGCACATTCCTGAAGGAAAATATATCATTATTGGTATGTGTTCTGTGAACATGGAAGAGTGATATTTTTTTTGGTAGTATTATTAATACATTCATGTAATGATATTTTGTTTGTATGAGTATTAATATTTTTAAATAGTTAGTCCGTTCATTAGCTTGTTCCTTAATCTTAATAAAATCCTATATTATTTTTCATTGCTTTATTGATATGATTCTAATATGCATAGAGTTTACTCAAATATAACTTTATCACGTGGTTTGTATTA
Source organism: Solanum habrochaites (assembly GCA_027704765.1). Lineage (NCBI taxonomy): Eukaryota > Viridiplantae > Streptophyta > Magnoliopsida > Solanales > Solanaceae > Solanum > Solanum habrochaites. The sequence continues at coordinate 73,008,584 of JAKWJA010002489.1, read as the reverse complement.
CATTAGGTCTTTAACTTGGTTCTAATGTTAAAACATAAATTCCTGATAGTAATAGGATTTATCATGTGTTTGTAATTATATTAGGTCTTTAATTTGATCTAATGTAAAACCATGCCGTCTGTTATTAACTAGATTAAATTGTTTTATTTATTTCCTAAAACGTCGTTTGACTTAGAAGGAAACTAAATTAGGCTTAATTTTCTAATATTTAATTATTAATTATTCCTTCTAATATATGGTCCCCTTTTACACAAACACTAAATTTAATATATTTATTTTATGTATTCAATTTTCATGTGAATATATGGATAATCTAAGAACATTATCGAAATATGACTATATTTGTTTGATTGAATTCTGGTAAACACATACCGATATTTAAAAAAGAGAAATATTTTTCTCATTTAAGTATTGGTAAAATAAATGTTACTACACTTTTTGGTATTACTACTATGATTGAGGGTTTTGGCAGAGTCATTGGGAATTTGCCAGGGAACTAAACTCATCGTTAATAAGGCATGTTTTCTCTAACATCTAAGAAAACTTGTTGAGTTTTAAAGATATCCGTGAACATGGTTATCATAATCCAATCAATGGATAAATAAATCTGAATTCTTGTATCACACCAATTTATGTCTCTGGGCAGACATGTGTTAAGAAAAGTTCTCTGCTTTAAATCTCTGGCTGTGTATGGACAAAAATTAGTGCAATGAGGCACATTTTATAGTAAATAAGAAGTTTACTGATTCCAATACATTTGTACATTGGCATGATCGTCTAGGACATCCTGGGTCAATAATGATGAGATGAATTATAGAAAATTCGAATGGACATCACTAAAAGACCTATAAGTTCTTTTAAATGGTGAATTTTCTTGTACTTGCTGTTATCAAGCAAGTTAATTGTGAGACCATCACCAATGCAAGTTAAGATTGAGTCCCCTGCGTTCTTTGGAACGTATACATGGGATCTGTTTGTGGCCCTATTCACCCACCTAGTGGGTTATTAATATTTTATTGTTCTAAATAGATGCTTCTTCTAGATGGGTTCATGTGTGCCTACTGTTCAATCTCGTAACTTGGATTTGCAAAAAGATTGGCAGCAAACTAATAAGGTTAAGGGCCACTTTCATGATAATTCGATTAAGTCCATTTCGTCTTGATAATGCGTGCAGAGTTTTCAATTCAAATCTCATCATTTAATGATTATTGTTTTAGCAATTGGAATAAGAGTTGAACACTCTCCGTTTCTCATGTTCATACTCAGATGGTCTCCGCGAGTGTTCATTAATTAAACGTTTGTCATTAAAGCAGACTTGCTTATGAAAACTAGTTGCCACACTTCTGTGTGGGGAATGCAATTTTGGCATGCGCCACCTGATTCGCTCAGACTGACAAGTTATCATAATGTTTTCTCCATTGCAATTGGGTATGGGTCAGACCTAACATATCCCATCTAAGAAGAATTTTTGGAGTGCTGTACATATGCCTGTGCCCACCAAACCGCCTAAGATGGGCTCTCAAAGATTGTTAGGAATATATGTTGGGTTTGAGTCACCCTCAACATTATTCGCTATCTTGAACCATTGAACCTGAGACAGGTTACTTTACTGCTAGATTTGCAGATTGTGGTTTGATGAGACAGTTTCCAATATTAGGGGGATAGAACAGTGAATAAAACAAGAAATTTTGTGAAAAAATTTATCATTGTCTCATCTTTGATCCATATTCTTCTACTTGCGAACAGAAGTACAAAGTCTATTCATCTGGTGCATAAAATTGCAATCAAATGCCAGCCGCATTTTCAATTTGAAAATGATTACTAAATCACATTTCCTGTAGAGAATTTCCACAATTCCGAATTGATGTCCCTAAGGGTCCCCTCCACTATAGTGTCATACTAATGAGTCAAAAACACAAACCTAAAGCGTGGTAACCAATTGGGTCGTAAGGATCAAATCCTAGAAAAAGGAAAGATTATATGTCAAGATGAACACTATGAAATAATCTCATATGAAAGTTCAAATTTGATAAGTCTGATATTCTGATGAAATAATCAATTTACTTGAAACTCAAAGAAATGATGACCTTATCATAAAACAACAAAAATTTTTTTTTTTTAAGAGATGTTGAACTATATTGATCGATCGAAATAGTGGTTATTATGTCTTTTGCATCTAATGTTGCAACAAATATCATGCAAGATAATGAGGATCATGAACCTCAATCTATTATATAAATGTCCGCAAACGAAATGATTGTCCAATGGCAAGAAGCATTCAATCAGAGTGAATTCACTTGTAAGCGTGAAGTTTTTGGACATATAGTTCAAACACCTAATGGTATTAAACCTGTTGATTAAACAAATGGATTTTTGTGCGAAAAATTAAATGAGCAAAGTGAAATTTTAAAACAAAAAAGGTACAAGTCACGCCTTTGGCAAAAGGATTTTCTCAAAGGCCCTGACGTCGACTATATAAGAGACAATACTCCCCCCGTATGAAGCAATAACATTGCGTTCTCTCATTAGTTGTTCACAGTCCCATGTAGCAACTTGAAATACATTTGATGGATGTGGTTACACCTAACTTTATGTATCACTTGATAATGAGATATACATGAAAATTCCTGAAGGATCTGGATGCCCTCAATCATGTAATCAAAATCTCAGAAATGTATTCAATTAAATTGCAAAGCATCATTTAATGGTTTGACGCAATAATGGGCGCATCGTGTATAACCGTCTTAGTTGAGTATGTAATTAAGGAAGGTTATACACATTATGAAATTTGTCCATCTGTGTCTTTGTAATAAAGAAAAACACTATTGAGCACGTGTTGTACTTGCTATTTATGTTGATGACATAAATCTTATTGGAACTCTAATAAGCTTCAAAAAACAATTGATTATTTAAAGAATGAATTGAGATGAAAGATATGGAAAAGGTACAAAATTATGTCGTGGTTTGAAAATTGATCTTTGACAAAGATATTTTTTGTTATCAATCTGCCTACCAGAACAAGTGTTGAAACAAGTTCTGTATTGGATGAACGCATCCCTTAAGCACTCCGATTTTGTTCGTTCACTTAATGTGAATAAGGATCCATTCCCCGACCTCAAGAAAGGATGAAGAAATTCTTTGTTTTGATATAACAATACTTGTTGGCAATTGTGCACAATGTATCTTGCTAATACTACAAGCCTGTATAGCTTTTGCTTTAAAGTTGGTAGCAAGGTAATCGGTTTCTGCTCCTACTCGAAGACATTGTAATGGGAAATCAACACATTTTTGCGATATCTTAAAGGGACAACTGATATGGGCTTATTTTATTATGTTAATTGTACCCAATCTTGTTAGTTTATAATGCTGATGCAGGATATTTATCTGATCCACACAAAGCTCGATCCCAAACACGAGGCTAGTGTTTATATGTGGGGGACTTGCCATATCTTGGATATCTACAAAGCGTCAATCGTAGCCACTTTCATGCTAGTCATGAGAAATAATAGCTATTTCATGAAGCAAGTAGAGAATGTATGTGGTTAAGGTCTATGATACATCTCATTCGAAGAAATTGTGGTTTGGAACTGTGATAAATTCCCTACCCTTTTGCTATGAAGATCATGCAGCATGCATAAACAACTTAAGGAGGGATTCAATAAAAAGAGATAGAACAAGCATGATTCATGCGAAGCTTTTCTATACACATGAACTTCAAAAGAATGGTGAATAAATGTGCAACTCTTCGTTCAAGTACAATGTGGTTGATCTATTCAACCCAGTCCTAACCAACTTAACTTTCCAGAAGATGGTGACAACTTTGGAATGCGAAGATTCAGTCTCTGGATTGATGTTCTCCTTATGGGATTGAATACGCGCTGTAACTCTTTTTCCTTACGACGTTTGTCCCACTGGTTTTCCTTGTAAGGTTTTTAATGAGTCAAGCCTAGATGCGTATTAAGTAGATAAGTGTATACTCTTTCCCTTAACTAGAGTTTTTTCTTTCTTAAAGTTTTTTTTAGTAAGATTTTTGATGAGCACATCATCTATGATTAACATTCAAGGGATGTTAGAAAGTATTGTATTAATAGTGAATGTCTATCATGTGGAGTCCTTTTTAGATATTATTAAGAGTTTACTTGGGAAACCAAGTTAGATTTCTCCTAGAAATAGAGAGTGCTCCTCTTCATTGTAAATTCTTCATCAAGAGAAATAACAAGTCTTCTCTTCTTTTCTCTCTAGTTTCTTCTTCTTATTCTATAGTTTTATAACAAAAAGTACAATATAGTTAGTTATCAAATCAAAAGGACAATAAAATTAAATAACAATTAAATTATATTATTCATCACAAAATGCAAAAATTAATATGTCTTATAAGAGACAACAACCTTTAGTTTGGTAAGACTCAACTGTAATGTGCCTTATGAGCTCATTGGATTTGAGCTTCTGACTTTCATTAAAAAAAGAAATTTAGTAGTTAATGCTTGGATGCATTTTATTCAATTAATGAGCTGGTGGGCTTCAATGAATTTCTTTGTTTATCAAATTAGATATAGCTACAAATTTAATAGTTGAATTCACTTTATATGAAATTTAATGAAAAATAAAAATAAAAATATTAGTGATGGTCAAGACTTTTGGGTTTCTTATAAAATTGCAATTTTGGTCCTTCAGTTTTAGGATAACGTATATTACTTCCTTTTTCTTTAGCTGAATAATTGAAGAACCAAATTGAAATGGGAAAGGAATTTTACTTACTAAGAACTGGGAATATATAGTATTGACTGTCATCTTCTTCTTTCCATTTAAAGTCTAGTATGGACCGTAAGTGGGCGGTTTAACCCTTACCACTTCATAAATCAAAATAAGATAAAATTTTGATTTGTAAGAATATTTTGGTTCAAGAAATTGAAAGATATCTTTGGAACAATTCACCATGAATATTCTTGTCTTGCTTAATTATATGAAATTCCAACATGAACTTTCTTATCTCTTATCTACTACAGTGTCTTGGCTGTGGATGAATATACACGGCATCTCCAACCTAATCAATCCTCTATTTTACTCTTCAAATATATAGTTTTTTATTTTTTCAAAAAATCAACTTCAACTCAATTTTATATTTTACTCTCTAAAAAGAAATCTTTTGCCTCCTCGATATTATATTTATGATTTCTTCTATTTCATTTTTATTTTCTTATTTCTGACCGAATTTTATTTCGTTTTTTTCAAATAAATTACTTACTAACTTCTTAATTTTTGATGTGATATAAATTATCTCTTAGTGTACAATTTTATCTCATAGAAATTAAGCACATATACATAGCATACATAAATTACTGGACAATTCAAATAAAAATTGACATAGCAAAACAACAATAACACTTATTTTTAAAGGCTTAAGTCTCTCTGCGACCCCTTAAGTTGTCCACAAAATTTACTTAGACACTGAACAGGACTTATACATATGAACACCTAAATTCTTCTGTCAAGACATGTCCTTATTAAACACACACGCTAATTTGACAAATAAGTTTACCTCACTTATTCTTAGGTATGCGCGTGAATAGATTCAAATAACATTTTAGTTTTATATTTTATTTTTAAAAAAAAATTATAGTTTTTTTTTTTTGTTTTTATCAAACACTGGACATTAGGATTACTAAAAAATGTCTAAAATTAATTTTTTTTGATAAAGAAAAGAAATTGATCCACTTTCAGCCATCGCTTCTTCTCCTAATACTGTCGATTTCTTTAAAGAAATTGACTCCACTTTCAGTCCTAGTCTTCTTCGCCCAAAACGTTCTGCATTTCTTGGGGTTCTTTGTATTTCATTTCGTTTCATATATATATATATACTAATTGAAAAAAGTTTGTTGGCCTCCGTCCATCTCTTTTTTTTGGCACTCTAAACAGACTTACAGTCAAATTAAATGTAAACTAATAAGTTATTGTGAAAAAATGATACATAAATTTCATAAGAATTAATTTGAATATTTATCGATTCTCTTCGCGATAATTTCAACAGATTCATTCGATTTAATTTTCAAAGCCTTTTCAAAATTACTTTGCGGCATGGCACACAAATTGTAGGAGTAATACTAAGAAGGAAAAAAAAGATGGTCCCGCCGAAGAATCGAGAGTGGGGAGTGGCGAGAAAAAGAACGACAATGGGCTGGCAATTATTTTTAATCTTTCAAATTAAAATTCCATTTCTAAGGGTTAGATTGATATTGACCACGTGTCACAATGTTATTGTAACTTTATAAAAGTAACAGTGTGTGATTTCCACCATAATGGTTTTTTTTTTTGATTACATTTTGTGTTCAATAGACCACCCATTGTTTTTTGGTTAATTTAAAGTGTCCCTAATAAAGGTATTAAGTTCGTGTGTGAGATGTCTAAATGAATAAGAGGACAACTTTAAGGGGCCGCATATGGACTTGGGCCTTTTTTTAAAATTATTATGTTGCACTCATATATGCTCTATTAATGTATTACGGTGTTCAAAATGAACACTTTTGTCCTTATTTTTCTGTATGTCTAGCTAAAAATATTTAAATTCGGAGATTTTTATCTACCATCATTTCTCTAGTTGGAGTTGGAACCTCTACGACATTTTGATTGCGATCATCGATTGTTATCTTGTATTTAATTAAATTATTGCATCATGTATTGTATTTTTGAATTAAAATTTTCATCTTGCCATTTTAATTTTGTGTATTCTTTATAATGAAAAATAATAATCCAATAAAATTTTATAATTGACGAAAATCAGAAATAAAATAAAATATTATTAATTGAAAAATAAAGTAGTATATACTAAAGAATATTTTTTTAAAATATTATACGACATTTAAAAAGAATTATGCATATTAGATAATTTAATTAATGAAGTTATATGTAAAATAATATGTTATTTAGAAATTAATAGAAATAATATTAAAATAAAAGTGAAATAGAGAGTGTAATAGTAGTTCTCCATTCAACTCTCTAAATTTGAAGTATATAGGGTGATTTGGAGATGGGTTGGAGTGTCCATTCTCAATTTACACTCCAAATATAGATAATAATGAGTAAATAGAGATGGATTGGAGATAGTCATACTAGCAAATGAAAGAAATATCAAATGGAAAAAAAAAATAAGAAGAAAAAAACTACACAAATTTTGATAAAACAAAAAGAAATTAACCATTATAAAAAGTAAAGGACTTCTTTTGTGCTTGAATATTGAAATTGTTGGATTTGGAAAGGGAGGTGAAACAGGGGAAAAATAGGAACAATTTTATGGTAGGAGAGGCACAAATATGACCTGGTTGTGAGGCATTATTTTCAAATGACTCTTTTTCCCATGGATATTTGATAAAGAAATCCAAATCATCTTTTGTCTTGATGTAGTTTGAATTCACAATTTTAGACCGATCATGGGAAAGCAACATTGAAAGGACGAATCAAACTAAAGAGCTCAATTTTTTCTCTTTATTTAATTTGTTACTCTTTATTAATCTCATAAACTTTGCATCAGTGATGATCTTGTTCTGTGTCACTTTGAAATGAATATTCTCTCATTTTCTAAGGAATTTGTTCAATTTCGATTCACGTAGGTATGTTAAACAATTTAGTTTCGTAATCAATGCAAATTGTTTTAAGTCAAAACATGCAGATTTATCATTCACACAAAATCAAATTTCATGCAACTTTGTATCATTTCTCACATGTTTGCAACAACATATAATGGACAATCTATCCATTTAACTTCAAATAATCTGAAATATGCCTCAAATGCCCAAAGCAAGTACCCTTAAATTCATTATAAAGTTTCTGTGCAACCAGAACTTTCCTAATGTTACGATAATCTGTCATCCTTGATCTTACAGAGATTTTTTGTTGAAAATGATCCTACCTCATCTAACCACGTCGCTAGGTCATACAACTCAACTAAGATATGTCTTGCACAGATATGCGATGATAGAGGATCATCCTCGTCTCAACTAGCGTCTCTACTACTCTAGCTTGTTGTTCCTTTCTCGTTCACTATTCTCAATATTATAATTAGCATCACCACTACTTTCCTGGTAGTTGTGAATCTCCACTTTTGTTTAAGTTTCAGAAATGAATTCTTCGACTATAATTTTTTTCTTTTTACAAGTTTTCTAAAAATCTTTAGCCTTTTGTTTCTTGATTCTAAGAGTAACAGGAGCAGATGATTTAATACTTTCTTCCCTAGTTTTATCCATACTTTATAATCTACAAGAAAAAACATATTTATCGATCACAAGTTCATTAACATAAATAGAGTAATCCTCAAATAAAACATGCAAAATAAATAGCAGATCCAACTGAAATCAACAATTCGATTGACAGAAACGCCACTAAAGTCGATCAAAGTTTAGTAAAAATTTTCAAAATCAATAAGCGAGATAAAGATAACAATTTATTTAAAAAAATAAGCAACCAAATAGGGCTAAATATTTATATACAAACAAAAACGTCATTAGAGACAACAAATACACTGAATACGACAAATATGTTTTTTAGAGGGATTTAGGACGATGAAAAGGTTGTATAAGTTAATAGAAGAGAAGTGTATGAGGAAGAATTATGAATAATATTCCTTTTCATTTAATGCAAAGGATAAGTTACATCTTTTAACTATCCATAATTCATCCATGTGAACATTGCTAAGGAAGGATCCGTTATTATGTGGAAATAGGAATACTTCCTTATTAATGGTTCACATTTATTTCCAATGTTAGTTTCTTAATTTCGTAGAAATATTCAAATACTTGAACTGTTACTTTTGTATTATGGACAATTTGTCCATTAAAGTAAGAGTTATTTTTCCTTACATGAATTATACGTTTATTTTCTTAGCATTCTTTTGGAGGATGAACTAAATGATTTTTCTATTAAGGAAGTTGATTTTGTGGGAAATAAACACAGACAAATAAAAGTCCAATCTTTCATTTAATCCCTCAAAGTTTTTTATGCTTGAATACTCCTTCATCCTATTATGGATTTTCTGGCAATTTATTTTTGTGCGAACTCCAAACTTCAGCCACGAGTGCACTGTTAAGTATTATGCAGCCTTGGTGGAGCGACCGGCTCCCAACTATTTGCATCGGGGACAAAATTCTTTCAAGCAGTGGCTTGCACTTACACAGTGTTTGTGATAGTTTTAATTTACTATTTATAATTCCATTATAATTTCAATATATTGTAGCATTTTTCTCAACAATTTGAAAGCGATTTTCCTAACATACAATATTGATAAATGATTATTTATTTGTACAAAACTTTTAATGATTTATCAAAACTTGAGCCTTTGGATGAAAATAATTTTAAATGATGGCCACAAAAACTTTTAATATTCTTTGACAATTAGAAGTTGATTATGTTTTATTTAAAGAACCTTTTATGAATGATTCTAACACTAATACTGATTCTAGCAATGTTATAACTGTTGATGATATTGTTAAAAAGAAGTTTGAAAAGGATAACAAAAATTCAACACGTCCGAGAGTCACATTCAAAAATTTAAGGGCTCTTGTTTTGTTTTTGGAAAGTTGATCACAGAGCTGTTAGGTGCTATCAAAGAAAAGGGCAAGACTAAAAGAAGGAAGGACCAAGTGATGTCCAAACCAATCTTGTTGAGGGTAATATAGTGATTGCTGCTGTAGTCATTGAGGCAAATCTGGTGAAAAATAAAATTGGCTCGGTGCTAGACACAGGCGCCTCAAGGCATTTCAGTGCCAATAAAGAGTTATTTCATGACTTTGAGGAGTCTACTGATAGAGTGTGTATATATGGGTAACTCCACTACTGTTGTAGTAATGGGTAAAGGAAAAGTTTTGCTTAAATTAACTTCTGGAAAGACATTACCTTGAACAATAAATTTTGTATGTTCCCCTGCCCTCCATAGAAACTTAGTTTCCAGGAGCACTTCTCAACAAAGTAGGCCTTAAACTTATTTTTGAAGCTGATAAAATTTCTGCTTATATTGTTGAGTCTATTAATTTGTGGCATGGTAGACTAGGTCATATTAATATTGCTTCTATTAAAAGGCTCAGAAAAATGAAATTAATTCCTATGATAAAAACTGATGATTTTTCTAATGTCCTGTGTGTGTACAAGCAAAGCATGCCAAGGAATCTTTAAAAATTTGTTGTTAGTAGAAAGACTGAATTACTTGAACTAAGACATTCAAATTTAGCAAATTTCAAGAACACTGTTAGCAAAGGTGGAAAAAGTATTACATTACTTTTGTTGATGACTTTTCTAGATACACTAAGGATATCTGCTTAGTCTAAGATGAGGCTAAAAGCATGTTTTGAAATGCAAAAGCAGGAGAATGGAAAATCAATTAGGAGCAGGAAACTCAAGAACTTTAGATATTTGAAGGGGCGGTGAGGTGAATTGAATATAGTACTAAAACTCTGGCAAGATTTTTGTGAGAAAAATGGTATCATACTGAGGGTAATGATCATATTACTCCACAAACAAATGGTGTAGACGAACAAAAAATAGAACCTTAAAGAAATGATGAACTATATGCTTTTAAAGCTCTGCTCTATTTGGACAAGAAGTGAGGAGAGCAGTCTGTCTGCAGGTTATATTCTTAATATAATAACGCATAAGAAGTTAGACAAGACCTCATATGAGTTGTAGAAAGGATTTGCTCCTAAGTGAAAATTTCTGAAAGTGTGGGGGGTATTTGGGTTAAGGTTGGGCTACTGATTTAACGAGGTAAAATGTTGGCTATTAAGACTTCTGATACTGTCTTTAGTGGGTTATGCTAAAATAGTGATGGAATATTAGATTTATGTCTCTCAAATGATCATTCTATTTGTGAATCTAGAGAGTGCGGAATTTGAGCATCATTATTCTTTTGAAAAAAAATGTGCCGAGTGATGGGCAAAATAACTGCTTCTACGTCTATTGCATATTATTCTCATGTTGTACCTTCTTGAGGTTATTCTAATGAACATAAAAATGGAACATAGAAGATGTAGAGACGTAGAATTGAGCAAGTTTTGGATCTGATTTTTTTTATACTACTTTCTGAAACTGAAATTTTGATATTAATATTTAAATGACAAATTAGTGTCTATTATTTAATAGAAAGAAGACCCCAAGACTTATGATGAGAAATGAGATCCATAGATATTATATTTTGGAAACATCGATTAAAAGAGAAGAGACTCTATAGTTCTACTCATACTTGGACTTGTCATTGATTTACCTGAAGAGGTTGCTGACGCCCATAAAAGTTAGCAAGTGGTACTAGAAGAAATTGAGGACCTGATGGAAAAAACAACTGATAAATATAAGGCTAGACTTGTGATTAGGGTTTTAACCAAAAGAAAGGGTTGATTACTTTGATACTTATTCTCTGTGGACTAAACATAGACCATTAGAACTGACTATACCGTGTTCCACAGGTATAGTAAGACGTTTTCCTTAAGTTTAGGTGGTCCAAGCCTTTTTGTGCTAAGTTTATAGAAGTGGTCTCTATGTTACAGTAAAATTGTCCAAAGGACGACATGCGGAGATTTGAGCAAAAGAAATGCAGAGAGACGACCTACGGAGATTGTGACGGTTTCCGTCGTGTTGTACGGTCCGTTATGGTTGGCATCGTTAGTGCAGCTGCGAAGGAAGTGGGGAAGTCTGACCAAGCTGTGGGGTTACGAAGGCTTCTGTACGGTGCCGTGTATCTTATTGCCGGGCCGTCGTGAAGTTAGTCATTGAAGTTCAGAGAAATAATCCAGTACCAATATTCCAAGAGTTGAAGTGTTTGTAACGAAGGACTCCGACGGATGTTGTTTGCCTTGACGGTCCGTCATACTTAACGTCGAGGGTAATGAATAAGAGCAGTAGAAGAAATTGGCTAAGTATGGAACGACTGAGTCCATGAGGTCAGTTGTGACACAGCGATCTATTCGCGAGACCGTCGACCCAATCCCGTGTTAACAGATTCCAGTTATAATAGAGTCCTACTGTTTAATTAGTTTTGTATTTCGATAAATAGTTCAAAAAAACTCGTGTGTGAGGTTGGTTTAGGAACTAGATATTGTAGACTCGGGATCATTGTCCCCCAAAATTCTCCAAAGGCACTAAAAGTTAGAATCTACTAGTCGGAAAAAGTTGCTGCGTGGCGGTGTCCTGGGCATCCGAGAGTACTGTCAATTGCTTTTATCCAATCTAAGGTATGTGTCTCTAATTTCTACTCATTTTCTTGCATTTTTGTTTTAGTAATTGTAATAGCTTCGTTCTTACTGATATGTTCGTTTCTTGTTATATAAGATTCTGTTCTAACCAGGTTAAAAAAGGTTCAAATTGTCGTGTTGTTTAAACCTAGACATGGTGCGTTTGCAATACCGTCCTAGGTAGTTGGGTAGACAAGAATGTAGGTCCAAAAACAACAAGTTCGATTTTGTGTATCGGGGATGCTGGGGTACCCCCAGTCTGTCACTGATCTACAGAACGAGAACACCGATGACGGACCGTCGTACCACGACGGAATGTAATAGGGGTCCGTTCCAATAGCCATAAACACCCTGTCAAAATTTTTTAAAGTGTCCTCCCAACATTCCATGAGAGGACTGTCGGTCTTTACGACGGCCGTACTGCACAACCGTATGGTTGGTCAGAGCCTGTTTGAGGGTCCATCATTTTTTTCTACAGTGTCAACCAATGGACGCATGTGACGGACAGTCATCTTCACGAGGCCGTCCTGCACAACCGTTTTGGTTGTCAGAGACCCTTTATTTCTAAGGGTCTTTCTCCATTTTTCTAAATGTCCGTAACGGACAAAAGGGACAGACCGTCGTCTTCAAAACGGTTCGTCCTGCATGACCTTTATGAAACGGATCAGAGACCCCCAATCTCCTAAGGGCTCCATATTTTTTCCATGGTCCTCTACGGACACCTACGATGGACCGGTCGTACCTGTCACGGTCCTCCTTGCACATCCGTCATTAACTAGTCAGAGGACTCTTGTTAGGGTTCTCCATAGATACATTAGTCTAAGTAAGACACGGACGGAACCCATGACGGTCCGTCATATTCACGAGCGAGCCGTCATATCACGAGAAGCAGTCACCTAGTGCCGTCGTGTTTAACTGTTGACTATAGACATATCATATATTTTAATTTTTTTTTGTGCGGTTTACAAAATGTTATGTTGCCATCTCGTACGAATATTGATCCTTTACAGGTTACTATATACTATATGGCACCCAAGCATAAAAGCAAGATCCAATCTATGCACGCGGTACGATTCGAAAGGTCTATCGCCCCGTCTGCACGCAATGGTCATGCTTGGGAGACGAGAGTGACCACGCGGAGTACGTGCCCCTAGAAAAACTTCCACCCCTTCCCGTGATGCAACTGTGATACCAGATACAACCACCAAAAAAAAAGGTGGAGTAACGGAGTAGCCACTCTGCCTGCCCAGTCTGATGAGGAGCGCACACCACCACTGACCCGAACACCCTCTGGGTCAGCCACAAATGAAGATAGGATAGCTCATGGCTCCTTAGGAGTTCGTAGGTCGGAGGAAGCATTGTACACTCAAAATTACTTCTCAAATAAGAAGTTAAAGCTGGTCGTGTCAAAGTAAATAAACCCAACTAGTGAGGTGGGGACGTTACCACTGAGAAAAGAGGAAAAATAGGTCTAGTCTAACTTCAACCTGTTATTACTATTATGGTTAATGAATTACATTGGATGGAAAGTAAAAACCAAATAATTGGGGGGTTTCTATCTAAACGAAGAAAATAAACTAACCGCAATTGAAAGAGAAAGAGACACTTAACAGTTTGAATGTCGGATTTATCATTTAATCAAAGTAAACTAGGGGTTTACGGTTCCACAGGTTCAAAACTTGATAATTCTAACTTAACATTCTGACTTAGTATCTTGCATTATAAACTGATAGTATTGTATTGCTAAATCCGTGGTCCGGGATATAGACATTCACTCCGCAACCTGTCCGGCTACGGTGGGGCTTTTCCTAACCCTTATATTACCTCATATTAAGCATCGTTATTCGATTTAGTGACCTAATGTATTAACTCGTCCCACTCAATACTAGCCTATTAGTAGTTTACACTAATCCTATTGTTAATTAATTCTTGTCCTATTATCTACCCTCCTTGGTGCCGGCATGGCAAGTTAGCATTAAGGCGAAGTTAACGTTGGCCATCCATTAAAAAGGGACTTCTAAGCGAAATGGCAAATGATTAATACATGCAAGACACCACTTCTAGAATTGTTATTTAGTTAGGGTTTATTCCATTATTTGCCTTATGGGTTCCCCACAACCCTAGTTATGGAGTTTAGTTAATTATAGTCATAATCACAATATTTCAAATATGATTAACTAAGAATTCAGTGTACTTTACTTCATGAGAAAGGAACACCAAAAAGAGTAAAAAAAAACCGAAAGTTTACGTGACTGTAATCACCCAAAAATCATTGCAAAAGAACCTAAAAGTAATCAATAATCTCACACAAAACTCTCACTGATATCAAAAGGTGTGCCTTACAAGACGGATTCTAAAGTTATAATAATGATCCAAGGTTTCTAAACTATCCGGAGGCTAAACAATGTAAGCGTCTACATCTAAGAGTCTAACCCCAAAAATGAGGTTTTTCGAAATATTTATAGAAAATAAAAACCTAATTAAATAGCACTCTATATTTGCTGGAAATCTGCCAAAACGCGGCTGGTCGACGGACCGCACGAAGGATCTTCATGGTCACGACGGACCAGCATGGAATCCGTTCCCATAACCTTGTGCAATTTCTTATGCTCTCTTCTTCATACCCTCGACGATCAAGTATGAAGGAATGTCAATAGGCACAACGGTCCGCGAGGGTCTTCGTTAACCCAAACACTCAATCGGAATATGGGGTAATGGATTAATTCTCTAAAACTTCATAACGAACAGCAGGATTGACGCATAGGACACGACGGGACCGTAACAAGCCGGTAAAACCCCACACTTGGTAAGTAGACTTCACCCATCTGCCTTCAGCAGCACAGATCTGCTCCCACTAAGGACCGCACAAGCACGACGGGACCGTCATAAGCTCCGTAGGGTGGTCTCTCTGCATTTCTTCGCATGCAAAATCTCCGCATTCACTTTGGATCATATTGCATGCAAAACAAAGAGAAAATTATAATAAAAATAGCACAAAAAGGGCTTTGGAACACTACAAACTTAAGGAAAAAGTCAGGTTAATAATACAAGGGAAACCACGGGGGTCTATCAACACACCTCAACCTTAATTCGTTGTTTGTCCTCAAGCGACGCCAATGACTCAAATTACAGATCTTTGTACAATAGTTATTCATCCAGTTTTAGCCTGTGCACTGATTGGGCTATCCATCCCGATTAATCTCATCGAATATATGCATGATATTCACTATTAGGCTTTGATTATGTTTGGATCAGAACATGGCACAGACTCACCATGCACATACAACTATCCTATTCACCCACTTCTCATGAGGGGCTAACAATTCCGGATTGAAACTAGTGTTTTCACTTCAAAAACCAAATCTCATTTTTCAAACCATGAATTCTCTATTTGAGGATAAGGATTACTTTTCAACACTCGCCTCAAAACAAAGTCACACTTATTCAACCATTGCATAAGCTTGCCCTTATTCACTGCCTAAGTCGATCATATTACAAACCTTAGGATCACTGATAGGATTTCTTGGCTTATAAACAAGGCTCAGGGTCAAAGTTAGGATATTTTAGGTATACTTTAGTGACTTTTTACCTCCTTGACATATCGGCTAAATCCTTCCACTTCTATTTCATTTTTATCTTATGCCCAAGTTTCTTCATATTCTGTCACATTGCTATTTTCTATTCTTTCTTATCTGTGTAGTGATCTCTTCTTCTTGCTTGTATTCTTGTATATAATTCTTTTTTTTTCTGTACTCTTCTTTCAACTAATTCTGAGTCACATTAATTTTGTTATTCTCTCTCTTTGTTCTTTCAACCCCACTGCCAGAGCATTCATCCATAATAGCCACCCCTCTAACTCATGACTTTGCTCCATGAGTCAAGGTACACCAATACACCAAAGTTGGGTCAGGGCTCATAACGAAGTTGTACTGCAGTAGCCCCCTCAACTTATGCTTTTGGCATAAGCTCAGCGGGAATCATGTCCAAGGAGGGACCAGGGCCAAACACATGGTTCCAGAAAAGATCTAGTTGGGGTGAAAAAGAACGGTCTTATTTTTAAGTCAAATCATTTGATTCAAAGAGGGTAAAAATTTCATTTGGTTTTTTCTATTAGGCTAAAGATGGGCTTATTGAAATAAGGGCCTCTATGATCCTTTTTCCTAGTTGTCTATTACAACTTACTTTTAGCAGGACTAAACAGAAAGTTCTAGATCAGTACCAATAGTGGACTGATTCGAATTTCATCACACTCACTGGACATTATCACTATACCAGATTTCATTACACCTATTCGAATTTAAGACTTATGGATTTAATGCAATGCGTCTAACGCTAGGTCATGCTTAGAGCCACACAATTATCAGTTACTATGCCTGTCAGGCATCATGTTCCAGGTTTATCAGGAATCATTTTAGCCCTCATGCTCAGAATTAACACTATGTACAAAAGCTATAAACATGCCGGTTCAAAGATAAAAGTAATCAGTCTTTTGGGGAAAAAGAACAAAGGCAAGAAAACCCCAAAAAGAGCGATAGTGAATTCCTTGGGCTACTTTGACTTACCGTAACACTCACTTTCCATTTACCCCCACCCCTACAAAAAAAACATGCAATGTCTCCATGCATAAAATTAAATGACTAGAGTGGTAGGTGAATCAAACTTGGCGCAAATAGCGCCGTAGATCAGTCAAGCTGTGGTGGTCCAGTCACCGGACCCACTTCCTTTGCAAGCGGGACACCCTCAGTGGTTTCCGTCACATGTGTCCGTTGGGGGACACGAAATAAAATGGGCAGTGCCGGCAGTGGTGTGTTAGGGCGGTGGGAACGGCCCTACGACGGTCCATCGGGGGCACGAAAGTCGTCAGCGGGGGTCTCCTTCTGTAGATCAGTGACAGAACTGGTGTTACCCATCATCCCCCTGATGAAACCAAAGCGAACGTGCAGTGTGTTGGACCATATTTGTTTAACCAAACTACCTAGGAAACTAGTAATGCGAAAGCCACCTAGTCTAGGGTTGGAGGAAACATGGCAATTTCGAACATTGTAACCTAGGTTAGACAAAATCTTTATAAAAGAAACGAACATATCAAGAACAACTAATGATAATATAATTAACGAAACAAAAGTAAAAAATGAGTAGAAATTAGAGACACAACCTTAGAATTGGGGAGACGGACGAGAGAGACCAAAAGGACAAGTACTCATTGACCAGGAAGACACCCACAACAGGCAACTCCGACTAGTAGATTATAAAAACTTTTAGGAATTTGGAGAAGATATTTTTGGCAGGGAAACAATGATCGAGGGAGAGAAAGAGAATGTGGAAAGTTGAAATGAAAAGATAGGGAAATGGGAGGTAAAATGAAGGAAAGGAAGGAATGGGGTGAAAAATGGGGTTGGGGGGTGTTTTTTTATTTTTTTAAACGGTCTGATTTGAAAAAGACTCCAAACCTTGGTCGGGTGTCGGGTATGACTCATTAGTGGACGCAACGACTCCACAACGACGATCCGCCTCAGTGTGACGATCCGTCGTTGGGTCCGTGGATGTGTTGCCCTGTCTAAAAATAAAAGAAAAAAGTACTTGGTAAAGACAGAGGAATTACACAGTCCGTCGAGGTCGCAAAGTTCCGTCGATGGCATACGGTGCAGTTAGTTGGATGCTGCAGAGTATTTGTCGCAACATTCTAGTGATGTTCATGCAAATTTACAAATCCATTAGTAGAAAAAATATACCATTGACTAAAAAGACTATGAAGTATTGGGTTTGCCTCCTAACAAGAGCTTAAATGAATGTCGCGGGCAGACCTGGGGACACTGAGTACTCAGCCTTTCATCAAGATGGTTTGCCTCTATTGACTTTATTCCACTAATGCTTATGGCCCAAAATTAGAGTTTATTTGTTCTCTATTAACTCAAACCGCACTTCTCCTTGGCTTTTAACTCAACTGATACAGGAGGGAATACTGGGTAACAAGTAGGGCAAGTCCAGTGTGGACGTGAGCTTTGCCCGGGGAAAGACAAGGCACCCCATAACGTGACAAGCCCAAAGACACCCAAAACAGGAACGAGTTGGGGTGACTGGGGGCTTCAGGCTCGGTCGGGCGGTATTGGGCTTTGTGGGGATATGGCTGATACCGATTGGGTCACCACTCTGCCCATGTCATACAAACTTTGAAGGTCGCTTATTCATGTTCAACCGAAAATTAATCTGCACCTTCTCAAATAACTAAAGGCTCTATCTTTGTAGCAAGGAAATTGGCCCCCAAAGGAATAATTAAGCACTTCAAAAATCGACCCCCTTCGGCATCAAGAATAACAAAATCAGCCGGAGGAGAGATGAAGGACTCCACTTTTACAGAATAGTCATGGAGTAGACATATAGGTCGTTTCAATGTCAGATTCGCCATCAGTGTAGCCGCACTGAAGGGGTTCTTTGGATCCCCCAAACCCAACCTTCGGTAACTTGAGTGAGAGGGGCAGAGATTTATGCTTTGCCCCAGATCAAATTAATGCGTTCACAAAAGTAATGACCCAACTGTACAAGGAAGAGTGGAACGCACCAGGACAGTCTTTCTTTTTTACAGGACTGTAGCGATAAGCATACAATGGTGCGTCTATCATCAGTCCTCAAAAGTGACGATCTTTAGTGGGTTGACAAGAGTTTCATAAAAGTTTGGCATAAACGGACATTTGTTCTAGAGCTTCTACCAAAGGGGACATTGATATAAAAAGCAGAGCTTCAACAAGTGTTATGAAACGCTGGTATTTACCATCCTGGTCTTTTTCTACTAATCTTGAGGGAACGGTGGTAGTGGCCTAGGCCTGGGGAAGTACCTTATAGGTCTTCGCATCTTTTCCATTATTTCCTCTGGCTTCACCACTACACTTTTACCATATTATCATTATCCTTTCTCAAATTTTCCTCAGTGACGGCGGATAGTGGGATCAATGGTTTTCGATTACCACCACGAGTAGTGATGGCCCTACAGTGCGCATCCTTATTTAGATTTTGGACAGTGTTTGCTAGGAAGATTGCTCACGGGTTGCCGTCTTTGTGGGTCACTGTCGAGATAAGTTGGGCCCATTTGCAACGCGATCTACCTAATCAAAATATGCATGTGTATCAACTTTTTGCCAATACTAGATAATAACAACCTCAAACAACTTTAATGTGCTCATCCCTAGCAAGAACCTCCTAATTATTTGGTGTTTTTTTGCAACATATCCTCAAAGCGCGCCAGACTGATCTCCACCACCCCCCCCCCCCCCCTCCCCACTTTCGGGGGAGTAACTTAACGTTTTGGGGAGGGGACATAGGGACCCTTCCTCCCAATATCATTATGTTAACCGTATTACCCCTGTTGTTGAAGTTGGTTGTCGCGGGGTTGAGTTTCCAAGCGGGACATAATGACAATCACGGTGTGTGTTACCTAGTTCGGGACCTTGGTTACCTTGCCCTTGGAGCCAAGTTATCCGATTTGAGCCTTGGAGCTTAGTCGGAAAACCCCCCGTATGATCATTCAATGCATAATGTCCTCAGCCCATAATAGCATAATCATTAGGAGGTGTGTGGTTTAGCCAGTAGTTATGCCAAATTTTTATCTTTCTGCACCCCAAGAGTGACATGTTTTAGTACCAACAAAAGCTCGGTTCTCATGGAGCCATTTCTGTCACGAAATCTCATCTGTGGCTGGGTTGGAGGGGAATGCACTGCAAGGTGTTTCTCCCTGTATCAGACTTACTAGTACTCAAGCTTTATTATTCCGGGAGAATTTTCTCTATTTTTGGCAATCTCCGCATAAGACATTCCCATACGATCCAACAACTATAGGTCCAAAAACCGCTTTGCTATTATATCCTGTCCCCGATTAAAAGTATTCCTTCAGTTGTGAATCATCATCTATACGGTATTGTGGAACAATTCTCAAGAAGAGGTAAGGAGGTAAATCTATTCCAAGACGCTACGAACTGATTCTCCTAATAGTGACGCAAATTTAGTCACTCTGTCTTTGCGGTTTAGTTTCTTGGGACCAGGATCGTAGCGGCTAAGAAGACATCCCGGTTGGTTCCAAGTGTGAACAGATTAAGTTGTATGGAGCTCAGTGAAACAACATTAGCAGGCCTCTCCGCGTCAGTGAGAGAGAGGAAAAACACTATTGAGACCTATTACATCTAAAGCCAAAATCAGCCTCCCCACAACAATTGTACACAATGCCCTTACCTTAGCTATATGGGCATGTGGAATCCTCAGAAAGTAGCCCTGAAACAACTTCTGGCAGTGAGCATTCTGATCAGGCTACTAGTTACCACAAAAGTATGGCCGTAGTGGGTAGAAGGAGGCAAACCAGTGGCCACGGAGTCTGCATTATGCATAATAGAATATGTAGTATGCCTGGTGGGGAAGTGGAGCGGGAGATTTTGTGCCCCTCTGTGGGTCGTTTCCACCGGGAGCATCGTGGAAGGGGACAGGTGGCAACTATCTAACCATGAAAACATTCGGTGTTGGGATGTTCTGGTTCGGATCATTTCATTTATTCCCAAGTTTCGATTCAATTGCGCAGTGTAAGCTCTAATCGTGATCGTAGGGAAAACAAGGGGTTCTCTTCCTCTCCGTGTATTGGCAACAGGAAGATTTAGTTCTAAAAAAAATCAAAAAAAACAATATCAAACAATAGTAATGATCAAGAAAATATCAACTAATTAAACTCTAGTAATAAGTTCAAGGTAATCTACGACGCTATAATCCCCGGGAAATTAGCGCCAAAAATTGATACGCTCAAACTTACTTCCAATAATGAAGTAAACGGTAGTGTCAAGTAAGTAACGAAACTAGTGAGGTGGGATCGTTCCCACGAGGAGGAAAATAGTCTAGACTTAACTTCAGGCCTGGTATTACTATTGTTTGGTATTTATTTCTTGGAAAGCTAAAAAACAATAATAGGGGGTTTCTTATTTCTAAGACGATTATGAATGAAAAATAACTAAGCAAATTGAAAGAGGTCATTAACAGCTTGTGAATGTTGTATTTTAAAAATATTAATCCAAAAGGAACTAGTGTTTACGCGTTCCCCAAAGGTTCATAACTGATATTCAACTTAACAATTCTTTCCTAGTATCTGCATGTTAAAAGTGATAAGTTAGTATTTCTAAAACTCCTGGGTCCGGCAATCTAGAAAATCTCACTCCGCAAACCCGTGGGTAAGGCTACGGTGTTTGCTTTACTAACCTTTATCTTTACCTCAATTAAAGCATCGTATTCGGGATACTTTGACTAAGTTATTACCTCGTTACCAACAATACTTAATCCGATTAGATAGTATACATCTAAATCTATGGTAATTAATCTTTTCCTATTATCACCTCCTTGGTCCGGAAAGTAGCATTAAGGCGAGGTTCTAAAGTCTGTCCATCCGTTTTTTAATAAAAAGGACTTCTAAGCGAAAGAAAGAAAGTATTAAGTACAGTGTAAGACACCATTATAAATTGTGAGTTTGTAGTTACGGTTTATCTTCATTATTGGCCTATGGGGTCCCACAACCCTAGTTATGGAGTTTAGTTACTCATAGTCATTAATCACAATTTCAAATATATTAAATAAGGAATTAGTACTACTTCAAATGGAAAGAAAGAGGTAAAATCCAAAAAGTTTACTTGGATTTAATCACCAAAAAATCACTTGCCAGAACCTCAAAAGTAATCAATAATCTCACAAAAAGGCTAATGATAATAAAAAAAAAGGTTGTCCTCAATACGGAGTATAATTAATCGATAAAAAGTCTAAACTATGCCGGGAAGTCTAAAACCTATAGAGTCTAAACCCAAAGACGAGGGGTGTTTCAAACAAGTTCTTAGCAAATAAAAACCTAATTAAACGAGGGACTCTATTTGATGGAATCTGCCAAAAAAGCGGCTGAGTCGAGGATCCACAACGACGGATCGTTATGGTCACGAACAGACCGTCGGACTCCGTGCCATACTTGTGCCAATTTCTTCTGCTGCTATTCTTCATTACCTCGACTGCAAGTATGTAAGGGACCGTCTAGGCCCAAACGGTCAGTCGAGGGTCTCGTTCCAAAACACTTCAAAATCTTGGAATATGGGTATTGGATTACTTCTATGACTTCATGACGAACCTGCAGGACGGACTCTTCATAGACAGGACGGACCGTCAAAACCCGTAACCCCACACTTGTCAGATTCCCATCTCGTCAAAAACACTGCCACTACGCTGCCACCTACGGACGTTCACAAGCACGACGGGACAGTCAAAGATCCGTAGGTGGTTCTGAGCATGTCTTAGCTCAAAATCTCCTACATTCATCTTTGGACAGATTTCCTGCAAAACAAAGAAAAAAATTATATGAAAAATTAGCACAAAAAGGCTTGTGGACACATAAACTTAAGGAAAAAAGTATTAATAATAAGTGAAACCCGGATATCAAGCCTTGGTTATGCGGAGGTTCCCGACCCGCCACCGCTTGAAGCATCGGCCCTATCTGGATGAGGCTTTGACAGTCGGAACAAATCAGTTAAAAAGCTAAGGAACAAACAGAATTTTGAAAGAAAAAGGTGGTGAGTTAATTTTTTTGTGGGTATTCTGTCCGCCTATCCCTGTCCATTTCTATCTTATTGCGACGTTTGCTGCTTCGGTGGTATGCCTTCTTTGCCTTTTCATTTGCAGTACTC